>CM060929.1:861679620-862910691 GCA_030765085.1 Allium cepa | reverse complement strand
CTTTTTCCCTAAACAGCGTCTACTTACCTCTACTATTGTATATCTACAAGGTTGAAGTATGTGGAACAAGAATTGGCAAAAAAGAGAGGTAAGAATGTTGAGTCAGGAAATAAAGAGGACAATGATCCGGTGGATGAATTATATGTTGTACCTGAGCATCTTAAGGTTAGCTTTTGAGTGTGATTATGAAGTGTAAACTGCTACTCCATTCTCGACTGGTAGCTTAGCAGTTTGCATTTTTAGAAATTTTAGAATTTCATAGGATGTACTGATGATTGTAATTTCTTAATACCTGGTAGCCTAGCAGTTTGCATTTCATAGAATGTATTCATGAGGCAAATGTGGTAAATCTTTCTTGACTGGAAACCAATGATTAGAAATGACCATAATGTTGATTAACAGGTTGTGGCATTTGTCGTTTGAAATATTTGATGTTGATTAACAGGTTTGGTTTCTTAAGAATACAAACCATATTTTGATTGTGTTCCATACATCAGTGTACAAGTGAATGGTAGTCAGCCTCTGGTATTTAGATATTGACCCACTCGCCCATGTGCTATAAAGAAAAGAAAATGTAGGCAGACTTTTCTATAGCAGGATTCTACAGCGAACTAACTGAAATCACTTCCTCCGCATGTTACTTTCAGGTATGCACCGGATTCTTTTTTTTCCTCAGCTTCTCTTGTCTATCGTATTTTAAACCATGCATTATTCCACAACCAGGCGGTGTTGCTTCTGGATTCAAACATGCTGAAGTTAATGAGGATGAGCATTAAACATGGCTATTTGTTTGTAGGGGAAAGCTCATGGTCCATGTCGAGGAGGTAACTTTTATCATGTTGCCCTGGTAGACTTTGTCTTATTTTTATTGCAAAAACTTATTACATTAGAGCCGTTGTTTTTAGGTCCTTTTGCTAGAACTTCTCTGGGACATGACGACATATATATTTTGGATACAAAGACTAAGATATTTCAGTTCAATGGTTCGAAATCTTCTATACAAGAAAGAGCAAAAGCTCTCGAAGTCGTGCAATACATAAAAGATACGTATCATGATGGAAAATGTGATGTTGCAGCTGTTGGTGTCTGTATTTGTCAGCGTCAGTGTACGTATAAATTGAAACTGCATATGTAATGAGTGAACTGAGTGATGTAGTGAGGAATATCTGTATATGTGAATATCAGTGTTATATATCATTGAATTGTAAAATAGTGGAGTCAGGAATTTGTACTATTTCAAATGTTGAAATAAAATATTTATTTAAATAAATTACTGTTTAAATATCAAATTCTGTGCAAAAGCATTTTATTAAATAAATATTTATTTCTATTAAAAAATCAAATATGCTCTACATTGTGGGCTCCACAACTTCAGAAAGTTAATATCTATAGCAACAATTTTGGAATGTTGCTACAGATACCTATGGGTGTTGCCATAGACCCAAATAGGGTTCTATTGCAACAATATTACTTATGTTGCCTTAGATAGTCAAAATGTTGCCTTTGAGGTCTAAGGCAACGACAAAAATTGCATCACCCTAAAAGTGTTGCCATAGACCTATGGCAACATTTTTCGGGCCTGAGCCAACATTTTTTTTGTGTTACAGAAGGCCATTTATGGCGTAGTGTAGATAGGAGATGTTACAACTTACAAGTAAACAAAGAATCCCTATCGCTGATAATAGTACTAGAAATCCAATGCTATCAAACCACTTTCTTTATAAACAACCTCGCCAAAATAGGTGTCGTCCTAGTTGACTTTACCGGAATGAAATGGGCACTCCTGGTTAGTCTATCCACTATGACCCATATGATTCATTTCCTATACTAGATCTTGGCAACCCATCAATAAAATCTATAGAGATAGAATCCCACTTCCACATTGAACATCCAAAGATTGAAGCAATCCACTTGTCTTATGCTGTTCAGCCTTTGCTTGCTGGAAATTCAAGCATTGCTTAACCCATAAACCAATGTCCCATTTCGTACCTTTCCAAAAGAAATTTCTCTTCATATCCTTATACATCTTTGTTCCTCCTGGATGAATAGTGAACTTCAAATGATGGCATTCCTCTAGAACTTCCTTTCTCATGTCTCCTATATTTGAACACACAACCTTCTTTTCTTTCTCAACCACCCCTTTTGGTCAAGACTGAAATTCTATAAGTCATCGATCCCTGTTCCTTCCCTTAACTTTCTGATCCGCTCAGCTAAAACTGGATCCTCCTCTTGTTTAGAAGTTATCTTCTCGATCATTATCGGTCGAACTTCTAAATAAGACAATACAACACTTCCTACATTAGCTCCTAACTTGGATCTATACTGCACTCTACAAGCTGATAATGCTTCAAGTCTTTCCACGCGGCAATCATTTCAAATACTACATTCTGATGTTTACTGCTAAGTGCATCTACTACCTTGTTTCCTTTTCCCGGTGTATACTCGATTCCAAAATCATAAGCAACAATAAATTCCAGCCATCTCTATTGTCTCATGTTCAACTCCTTTTGATAAAAAAATTACTTCAAAGACTTTTGATATGTATAAAGCTCAAATCGCTCTCCCAAAAGACAATGCCTCCATAGCTTCAAACCAAATGTAACTGCACTAACTCCAAGTCATGCGTTGGATACCTAACTTCATGTGGTTTGAGCTTTCTAGAAGCATTAGCAATTACTTTACCTCTTTACATCAACACATCTCCCACTCAAGTTCCACATGCATCAGTATAAACAACTAAATTCTGATTACCCTCCGAAACCACCAACACCAGTGCATGGGTCAACAAGTGTTTCAAGCTCTGGAATGCTTCCTCACACTTATCAGTCCACACAAACTTCACATCTTTTTGCGTATGCTTAGACATCGGTGCATCTATCCACAAAAAATCCTTTATAAACCTTCAGTAATATCCGGCCAATCCAAAAAAACTCTTTATCTCAGTCATTGTCTCGGGTTTCTTCCAGTTATTCGCCACCTCAACCTTTATCGGATCTACAGACAACCATTTCCCTCTGAGACTACATGACCAAGAACTTCACTTCCCTCTTCCAAAATTAGCACTTCAAAAACTTAACCTTCAACAGATGCTCCCTCAACGTCTCAAGCACAACTCTAAGATGAACTTCACGCTCCTTCTCATCCTTAGAGCATATCAAAATATCATCTATGAAGATTGACACAAATCTATCCAAGTGCTCATGGAATATTCGGTTCATCAAATCCACAAAGAATGTCGGCGCATTAGTTAGTCTGAATGGCATAATTAACCATTCGTAAAATCCATAACTTGTCCTAAACGTCGTCAAAGGAATACTATCCTCTACCACTCTAAGATGATGAAATCCCATCACAAAATACAGTTAAGAGAATACCTTGGCTCTACTTAACTTATTGAAAAAATTCGTCAATCCTCGGCAATGGACATTGGTTCTTTATTGTCTTCTCATTCAACTTAGGATAATCGATACATAGCCTCAACGATCCATCCGGATTCTTAGCAAACACTACGGCAGCTCTCCAAGGCATACTACTTGGTCTAATAAAACTCTTGCCTTCCAATTCCACCAACTGCACCTTCAACTCCTTCATCTTCGCAGGTGTCATTCTACTCATCGGCCTATTCACCAGTTCTGCTCCGGCTACTAAATCAGTCCAAAAATCAATGGCGCATTTCGATGGCAATTCAATTAAACACATCAGCAAATTCTCTAACCACAAAGACTCGATGCAACTCATCTTCCAACTCATGATACACAATAAAGCATTCACCTCACAACTAGAGTTTTTTAAGGTATAAACTATCTGATCACTCCAATTCAAATGTCTAAATGATATTCTCCTGTCATGAAAAAATATTCTAGCATCATATTTACTTAACCAGTCCATCCCAAGAATAATCCTAAACACCACAAAATCAAATACTTACAAACAGCAATCAAAAGTATGACCTAGAAGGTCAAACTCTAAATGGTCACACCTTATCCCAAGTGTCGCATATACTTCTATTAGATTTGCAACTCTTAAGGAAGTACTAAATACAAGGGTTCTAGGTTAAGCTTATCTACCAAACATCAAGAAATAAAAGAATGTGATGCACTAGTATCAAATATAACGCTAACTGATATACCATGAAACTATAGCGACCTCCCAGAATAGCATTCCCTTTCTCCTACACAATTGGCCTTGAAATTGTGGGCTTTAATGCATACATCGTTCCCTTTCCTTCTTTATTAGGTTCTTTGCATTGGTTCTTATAACGGCTAATCTGATCACAATTAAAGCATCAAATATTCTTTTTTCCAATCATCACCTTTCCCTTTTTCGGTACGACACTCATTAGCATAATGTCCTTTGTTATTACATTAATAACAACCCACCTTAGATTTAGCCCTCTTCTGTGCCCCTCCCTTCTGAGCATTCTTTTTATAGAAAAACTTTCTTTTCTGACCTTGTCCCACTTGGATTTTTTTCTCTGTCTTCTTCTCCCAATAAGCTAATGCCTCTTCCTGCCTCAACGCCATCTCTACCACTACATCACATTGGTTTCTTATGTGTGGTAAGGTAACCCTTGCCAACTCCAGCTTCATACCTCTTATAAACTTCTTATTTATATCTTTATCACTGTATCAATCATGGTATACCCATACCAGGCTAACTCTTCAAATCTTCTAGCATGTTCTAGAACAAACATCTCTCCTTGCTCCAGTTCAGTGAACTTCCTAACCAATACCGACTATGCAATCACTAACATAAACCTTTCTTGAAACCTTCTCTTAAAATCCGCCCAAGTCATGGTTTCCGCATCAACACCAGTTACAGCAGTATTCTATTAAAATAGAGCAGCTCCCTAAAGTTGTCTTGAAGTGAGTCTCCTCTTCTGCTTGTCATCTAATCCTAAGTCAGCAAAAATCCTTTCACGATGCAACAACCAGTTTTCTACCTCAGTCGCATCCTCGGTTCCTATGAACGACTTCCTGTCAAACCTAATATAATCTCTGCTCAAGTTAGCATTTTAATTGATTATTGGAGCTTCCTGAACTCCTCCACTAGTAGCATTCCCTCCAACAACTCCAGCTGCAATTCTAGCTTGCATCATGTTTATGAAAAACTGATAAATGGCTCCCATGTCCACTTGGGGAAACCCAGCACCAACATTTTCGGCTTGAGCCTGACCTGGACCTCTTCTAGCATTTGATTGGGCATTTCCATTTATGGCGGTGCTCTCTCCTCCAAGATTAACTATGCCTCTCCTTCCTTCCATATCTGTATTCAAGCTTCGTGAGATACATATGAATAGCCTAACTAAGATAGGAGTCTAGAAATATAGCGTATACTTATATATATTACAAATACAAGTACGTTACTATAGCATTATCCCATACCCCGATCTTAACTCTAATTACTAAGGATTATATTCCAAAAACCATTTTTAGTTAAAGTATTTCATTAACCATGCTCTGATACCAAGCTGTAATATCCCCTATCTAAAGGCCCAAAACTAAGAGCTACAGATGCTGCAGTCTTCTATAGTATTAGTCTCCGACGACTAAATACGGTTATGTTAATGGTATCTATGATACCAAAAGCACTTGAATATGAAACAAAACACAGATTTCAAAACAACATTTCTTCGTTAAATTCAAACAGATGTTCCATATTCGTCTTATATAATCCCAAATACGTTTCCAAGCACAGATAAAATATAGTTATTACAAAATACTCCAAGAGTGGTATATGAAGATACCCTTGGATGATCAGAGTCATATAGTCATAATAGACTTCATACAAATACAGCAGAAATACAACAAAACATAAAACTGCAACCCCTAAATAGCTATCCATTTGCCTCCTATATGCCTCCGATAGCCTTATGTCATCCTACTAAAACCTAATAAAGATGTTTACCCTTCAGTCTACTCAAATCAATTTTGAGCACCTGAGTGTTAAGGAGAAAACATAAACTTTGAGTTAGACATAAAATCTAGTGTAAATAATACTATACATCCCGGTTAATTATGTTTAGTGGGACTACGCCGCTTAGCGGAACAGGCTTTCCCCCACTAACATCCTTTTTAAACATATATTTGCGAAACCTTTTCCTACAACCAAAACTGGTTATATATTGTAAAGAATCATTGTGTAACCATAAATATCCGGTAATAAATGAACTATCTATTCAAACATATAAGTTTAGTTTGGCTAACTTTTAACCTTTGGCTGACTAGGGCCTACCAGAAAATATAAACAAAATTAATCTAACACCTGTTAAAAACTCCTCTTCTGGATTGGTATTGACCATCTAATTATGTTTTGGTGCTCGCTTTTTGAATGACAATGTTGTCTTCAATTACGATTGTGGTGCAGATGGCTAGAATGTTGGAATCAAGCGGACGCTGGAAATACGGCTCGAAGAAGTCATCAAACTACTAAATGAACAATTCTCCTGAAATTTGGTGAGCCCTACTATTGTGAAAGAAATAAAGAATATTTTCCAGGCCAAATAATCAGGATGGATCATGATTACCACCACTCAATAGATCCACCCGAGCTAGATTTGACTGAAATGGTCAAGAGACTTATAAGTAAGAGTCAACATCAGACTAATGATGATATTTGGTTCCCCCATGAACCGGAACCCTTTCATAGGAGCCATCCTACGTAATGAATACCCAAGGAGATTTGTGATGACAACGATGTCGTCGTATAACAAGAAAATGGATCTAAGGTAATAATTGATGGAGAATGACTATAATTTGGATTCTGCCAGGGCTATTAATGTTAAATGATGTTGTTGTTTCTCGATTTTCCTAGAGGGAATGCCAACGATGTGGTTCACCCGACTGCATGCGACATCCATATCGTCTTTCAAGCAATTAGCGTGGAAATTCATTGAGCAATTTTGTATGCATACTACCCGTCAAAATGACATTCGGTCACTTTCCAACCTCTTATAGGGTGTGGAAGAGCATTTGAAGGATTTCTTATACAGTTTTAACATCACAGTGACTAAAGTGAGTGAGGCTTGGGAGGATATCGTGTTGATGATACTGATTAGTGAGCTTCATCTCTAGACTGATTTCGAGAGGTGGTTGAAAATGAAACCCCCACCAATGATGGACGTCTTCTATGGAAAGGAAAATCAGTTCTTGTGCTTAGAGGAGGAAAGTACTAATTTCAGAAAGACCAATGTTGGATATTCAGTAATCATAATACAGAGTAACTTTACTATGAAACAGTCTAAAGGGAATTTCGGGAATGTTGATGTCAATGTGGAGAATCAGAGTGGTGGACAGAGAAAAAACAATAATGAAGCTAAAGATAAGAAATCAGACTTAAGGAAGCTTCTGAGAATCCCGAGGTTTGACAACTATACTCCACTGAAAAACTTGATTGAGAATATATACTTGGCTAGTCAAGAAAAAGAGCAGTACAGAGATCAATTTCGAGGGAGTGGATTGAAAAGTAGAAAAAGTCGGGCATGTTTTGCAGATTTCATGAAACGCATGGTCACAACGCCAATGAATGTAGGCATTCCGCGATATGATTGAGGAGTTGATTTGCAAAAAGAAATTGTGGCAATTTGTATATGTCCCATAGGATGGCGGGCAAGGAAATTCTAATCCCCAGTAGGGACAAGCTGAGCCTAGTGTGGATGAACCTAGGAGGCTTGAGTTATGTCTTATTATCAATGCTATTATCGAAGGACCACAACCAGCTGAGAAGAGCTGGAGAGAAACGGAACGGTATGCAGTAGTGTTGAAACACACAGTGAATGAGAGCTGTATTGCTGTCCAGAACGATGTTTTGGCAAAGTAACTCAAAAATATAGCCAATTATATCATGTTCCAAAATTAAGATCCTAATGAGGCAGAGGTCCCGAAGATTGATCCTCTTGTAATATCAGCCATGATTGGCATTACGATTATGAGGACACTGTTGGTTGATTATAGGAGCTCAGTCAACATTGTTTTCAAGAAAGCCCATGACCGGATGCTTCTTGAAGGAAAGGGACATAAAGTCATGTAAATCTTAGATCAAAGGATTTAATGGGACTACTACTAAGCCTGTGGAATGCATGAATCTACCCATGGTACTTGGAGAGGGCGACCACGAGAGAGTATGGATTTTTCCTTTTATTGTGTTTCATATTTACTCTACTTACAATGCTTTTTTGGGCCGACTGGTCCTTGCTGAGTTGGGGGCGACATCACTCCATAGTGTTTAATGATGAAATTTCCGACCTAGAATGGTGTGGGAATTGTTTGAGGAGATGGGAGTTTAATTGCGAATGTTATGTTGCTGAACTAAAAGAGGGAGGCAAAGAGAGAAAGGGAAGGGCGTATAGAGGAATCTCTAGTCAAGGCTTTGGACACATAGCAATCACCGCCCAAGCCTTGGCTCGAGAAGCACAGTCGGATCCAAAAGGATATAGATCCATGGAAAGAGCCGGAGGATAGAAGGACAGCTCGAGTTGAATTGACAATCAACATCCAGATCAACTAAGATGATCCTACATGAGTCTTGAAGGTCACATCGTTGCTTGGTGTGAAAATAATGAAGGATTTAGCTGGTTTTCTCCAAGCAACTGGATGTGTCCGCCTAGATGCACTCAGACGTGTGTGGATTATCACTGGAGATAGCAAGCCATGCATTGAATATAAATCCTAAATGCATTCTTGTGAAACTGAAACCTGCAGCCTGGGTCTGGAGATATCCACTACACTCAAAAAGGAAGCAGGGAAGCTGAAAGATAACGGCTTCATTCGCGATGCACTATACTTGAAGTGTGTATCAAATCCAATCTTAATGAAAAAATTTAACGGGAAATGGAGGACATGCGTCGACTATTCTGACCTGAATAAGGCATGTTTGAAGAAAAGATTCCTGCTTCTAAAGATTGATCAGCTAGTAGACTCAACAGCTAAACATGAATTTATCTCATTCACGGATGCATACTATGGATAAAATCAGATTTCGATGCATGTACAGGATGAGGAGCATATATAACCGATCTAGGACTATACTGCTACATGGACTGAAGATTGCCAAAGAGCCTTACCAAAGGTTGGTGAATATGATGTTTAAAGATTAGATCAGACCTTGATGGAGGTCTATGTGGACGATATGCTCCTGAAATCATGACAATCAAGGAACCGATAGAAATGTTCAGTGTTCTTTGAAAGTGCATGATGAAGCTTGACCCTTTGAAATGCTCATTCAACATTATAGCAGGGGAATTCTAAGGCTTCATCGTGAACTCCCATGGAATCTAAGCCAATCCTTAGAAGATCGAAGCATTGAAGAACATGAAAGCATTAGAAATGATCAAAGAAGTTCAGAGCTTGAATGGAAAGGTTACCGCCTAGAGTCGATTCGTCTCCAGAGCCACTGAAAAATACATCCTTTCTTTGATGTGATCAAGAAAGGGAAAAGGAGGTTTTCTTAGACCAAATAATGTATAGACGCATTCTAGGCTCTAGCGGATCAGTTGGAGAGACCCCTTATTCTATCAAAACCATTGGATGGTAAGGACTAGTTTATTTATCTGGTTGCATCGGTCCACAGTTTGAGCGTTCACTCGTACATGAGGAATCTCGAGTCTAGAGACTGGTATAGTACATCAGTAAGCAGTTGATAGAAGTAGAAAAAATCACCTGAAGTCGGAACAACTTGCATACTACGTATTAATTACTTCAAGGAAGCTCCGCCCCTACTTTTAGGCTCATTCGATCAAAGTTCTAACCAATCATCCCTTTAGACAGGTACTACAGTGACCTGAAACCTATGGAAGGTAATTGGAATTGAAGATTGAATTGAGGCAGCATGACATAACCTATCATCACCGAAGAGTGATCCAGAGTCAGGCTTTGGTGGATTTCACTGTTGAATACACTGCACGAGATGAAACTCCATAGAGAAGTGGGGAGCAAAATGCTAGATTGAAGATATATATGGATGGTGCATCTAACGAATGTTGTTCTAGAGTTGGAGTCGCGCTGGTGAATCTCGAAAAGCATCCAATTTATTATGCCTTGAAACTTGACATTCCCACGACAAACGTGAAGTGGAATATGAGGCCTGGCGCACAGGGCTCAAGACCGCCAAGGAACTAAGGGTTAGAAATTTGCACATCTTTAGTAATTCTCAACTGGTGGTATGTCAAGTAAGGAAAGAGTTTTAGGAGAAGGGAGCAAGGCTAGCTCCTTATCTCAACCGAGCCCTTGAGCTACCCAATAATGTTGAATATTACACCGTAACACATATTCCTAGGGAGGAAAGTGTAAAGGCTAACTCGTTAACCAAGTTGGCTAGTTCCGAAGATGCACAACTCATGGGCCTGGTTCCATCGGAAGTACTGTCGGCTCTGAGCATCAACCAAATGGACATTGATTGGATTTTGGAGGCCCAATGTGAGAGAGATTCATTGATGACTCTGATAAAGAACTATATGCAGAGATGATCCTTTCTAGATAGGAAAAAATATGATGTCAATTCCTTCATAAAGCCGCAAGATTCATCACGCAAGAAGGAGTACTTTATAGGAAGGGATTCACAGTTCTTATGCTTCGGTGTGCTGCCAATGATGAGGCTAAGCAAGTCTTGAAAGAAGTGCAGAGCCTATGGCAACCACATCGGAGGGCAAACCCTAGCGAAGAAGATCCTTGGTTATGGGTACTTCTGGCCAACTGTCAACCGAGATGTAGCTGACTACACCAGAAAGTATGACAAGTGCGAGAGATTTGCTAAGATTCCTAAAGCCTTGCCTACAGAGATTACTCAAATGGCCAGTCCCTGGCCGTTTGCAGTCTAAGGAATTGATATCAATAGTGTGCAACCGATATCCAAATGTAGCACAAAGTACACCATCATTGCTATCAATTACTTCATCAAATGGGCTGAGGAAAAGCTATTAGCCACAATCATTACAATGAAAATAATCAATTTCTTGCTCAAAAACATCAGTTGTTGTTTCAGGGTTCCACAAACGATTATTTTCGATAACGAGACCCAATTCGACAGCGTTGAATTTAAAGATTTTTGCCCAGGCATCATACAGAGAAGGAATTTTCTGTGGTGGCACATCCCCAGGTGAATGGATAGGTGGAAGCTGCGAAAAATCATTAGGTCCATTCTGAAGAAACTGCTAGAGAAATCTATGGGCAAGCGGGTTGATGAATTACCATTAGCACTTTAGGTTATCGAAGGACCCACAAGTCAGCGACTGGCCACTCAACATTCGCCCTAGCTTATAGATTGGAGGCTATGATCTCGGCTGAACTTGAAGTACTTTCTCATCGAGTGACTTAGTATAATTCGTAAGCAAATGAGGAACTCCTACTGGTGTCTCTCGACATGGTTGATGAGAAACATGATGAAGCCGATCTAAGAGCGGTTGCACATCAAAAATGGGTCTCCTAATACTACAATCCCAAGGTCAAAACTTGAACCTTTGAAATTGGTGATCTCATTCTTAAATGAATCTTCCCCAGCCTTAGGAACTTAGGCCTGAGTTAGGAGGTTCCATACGCAATTGAGAAAAACCTTAAAATGGCACATTCAAGCTAGAAATGGTGGATGGGATCTCACTCCCACAGCCATGGAAGAGTGAATGCTAGCCACGCTATTTCACTTGAATGTAAATTTATACATGTTTTTCGTATAACCAGATAGAATCTATCATTTCTAGCATTTATAAAAAGGAATGACTTTTGAAGTTCATGAATCTTTTATATGCTTGCCTTTACATTGGAAGTAGTGTTATGTTTAATAAACTTACATGTGAAAAATGTAGATGTGTAAATGTTTAGAGATAGTTGCCGGCTAAGCTTCATAGTCCAAGATCAGATACATGAAGCTCAACCACACTTAGCATCTGGAGATAGATGCAGAATAACTCCTCTAACTCAAGACTTGAGGGTAGAAGTATAAACATTAGAAGGCTAAACAAGACAATATGCTTATACAAATCATGCCCAGAGTTTGGCAAAGCATCCACATATTGCCCGTAGTAGGCAATGCGAAAGATCTACACCCTAAGGCAGGCAGGATCTTACATATAAACTTCGGTCGAAGCCTAGAGATTGGCATGATCGAAGACAAACATCCAGGAAAATGATGTTTAAACCACTATGATTAATGGTTAACTCCGACCGATGCCTAGAGTTTGGTATGGTCAAAGCATGTATTCCAGAGAAGGATATCTGAAGAGACATCCAAATATGAATTACTTCGACTGACACCCGGAGTTAGGAATTATCACACTTGAAACATCCTTGAAATGGATGTTAAAATTAACTTTCCAGAAGCATTTTATTCAACCAAGTCCGGCATTGAGCATGGTCATATGTGGATTGAAGACCTGATAATTATTCTTTATTCGCTTAAATGGCCAAATAAATTGATAACTTGGTCCGATAACGCTCATGAGAAATAGATTGCAAGCATATTTAATGCAAAGCATATATCTCAAACATACAGACAATTTCACATAAGGCTTGAAAGCAACAAAGTGTCTTTATTATTTACAATCAAAATAAGACTTGGAAGGAAGTATAAGTGCTATAAAAACTAAAACAGAAAACTAAAAGCTAAGGCCAAACCCATAAAAATCGACTGGAAAACAAAAAATCCAAAAGTTGGTTTCTACTGGTATACAACCAAGAACAGAAAGGAGATGGATGATCATTTCTTGGTCCTTTTCTTTTTCCTTTTCTTCTCTATAGAATATGGTGCAATTGGATCCCTCTAGTTGCAACCTTATTCTTCCTCCACTTCCTTCGCCCTTCAAAGGCAAGCTAAGTAACGAGAAGGTAGATATGCATTGAATGTTTCCGATCATAGGTAGCATAACCAAAGAAAAAATGGTCCTGCTAGGCAAATCTATTGAAAAGGAGGAGAGAGAAGTCATTCGGCTCTTGCTTAATTTCTACAGCATAATTGAGCTGTTGTTCAACAAGTTCGCTCACTGAAAGTCCATGAGCAAGATCAATCAACCTGGTGATCTGACTAGCATCATCAGCTTACATACCCTCTCACCAGACCCCTCTTCTTACAAAGAATGAATCATTTGCGCATCAGGGCCAAGAATGTTGCTAATTGAAATGCTTGAAGTTATCCTAAATTAGTTACAACAATTGAATCGGTTATTGCCACTTGTTTAGGTTTGGAACCCTCCTTCGAGAGGCTAGAAGTCGCAGGCTGATCTGAAATCTATGAATGATGAAAGGAGAAATTAGCGACATTGATCAATGTCATCCGTGCCTTCTAAAATATGGGTAAGGTCAACAAAATAACTCCACCGTATTGAGAATTTATGCGAGTGGGCATACCATCCGAATTATCCTCTTGGATGTGGGATAACATGCTCGTCTTCGGCAGTTGTAGCACATTTGGATTGTAATGAGGAATGTGTAGAGTGATGGATGCGGTTGGAGGCCCGGAAGTGAGGCCTATAATCATATCATAAGGAGTAGTGTCGGAGTCGTCAGCTTTGTCTTTGTGAATTGTTCAAGCCAACTCCAGGTGTAAAATAAGCTCACTCGCTCTAAGTGCCTCAATTGTCTTTAGAATTAGAATATCATTTTCTAGCTGTATCGGATACACTTTACCTCCTTCGGAATGTTTTGGCTCTTCTTGCACGATCTTCTCGCAGCTAGCACGAAGAAAGCCTTTACCAAACCATCCCAGATCTCTAAACTTAAGAATGTTGGCATTGTAATTGGTGATGAGTGGGTCAAAACTATCCTTAACTCACCTCTCTGCGGCTGCCACCAACTCATCCACTTTCTTGGCCTTTTCTAACACATCCTCTCTCTACTTAGGAGTTTCAATGATTTCTTCATAGTACTCTTGAGTAGTTTAGAGGGCCTTGCTTTTCTCTTTCTTTTCTGTTTCAAGTTGCGCCTTTAACTTCTACACCTCTTCGGCCAGTTCATGATTTCTATGGTTAACGGACTCAACTTGGATTAGGCGGTTCTTCCTTTCTTGCTCAATAGTCGCATTTAAGTTCTTGAATTTTTGATCGACGACCACTTATGCCTTCTATAACTCGATGAACTCTACATCAAGGTGAGAAATCGTCTCATCATTCAGACTCGCTTTCGGTTGTTGTGCAGGAATCTTAGTCTCTAAACTATCGTCATATTCTGAGATCTACTCAATAAACCTTCTCCAAATAAAGTACTTATCATAAAAATCCCTAATATATGCTACTGTCAGAATCTTAATATACAAAGAAATATCTTTCAAATTTGGAATAAATTTGATGTCGTTAAAATTGATCTTCAGAAAGCAATGTTGTAATTTACCTATTTGAGGATTTGAAGTGATCGGCTGCTCTATTTCGATAACAGGCTATTCGATAGGCTACCCGACAGGCTACTCGATAAGCGCTTTATCAGCTCTATGTTGAGAGCAATATGAGGCAGTGGATTTTAATGGATAGCGAGAGTGCTGAGAAACATGTGACGGCGCTGTTTGTTTACTAGAGAGGAAAGCACGAGAACGTTCATCGTGAAGAACTTCTTTGTTAACTCAAAAATTGGATCAACGTCCTGAATTGAGTGCGAAAGTACCAACCTTGTTCTTACAGAGTAATAATATAGAGAATAAATGTAAAAGGAGAAGAAAGAGTAAAAGGAAAAGAATTTTTTATAGTGGTTCGGATTTAATAAAGCCTACGTCCACTTCATAACTTTCGATTAACTGACTATTGTTACAAATTGAATTGGATTACAATATGATTGAATCTTCTAAGTTAGATTAAGTCATAAGTACAAGAGTTCGCTAAAGAATCACAGTAGCCATTATATCACTATTGTATGGGGGGAGAAGAGTGAAGAATAGTCTTTGCAGAGTTCAAGCAGCAAGTCCAGAAGATCATGTTTAAGTTGTAGGTAGGATTGTATTTATAGGGGTTGGAGAGCACTTGGGCTAGAATTTTAAGTGTAGAACAGTCCAGTTGTTATGCCAAGTGATCACTGAAAATCTTAAATCAATCTAAGTCATTTCTATTGATCGTTAGGTATCCATAAGGGATGGATCACTAGTTATCCATCAACTTGGCATATTTTTCTACCAGATGTCTTTACTTAGCGCTACGAAGGAGCTTTGAAAGTTTAAGGGCATTCCAACTTCTCTTGATGGATCGCTAGCTATCCGTAGAGGATGTATCATTAGCTATCCATAGGGGGATGGATTGCTTGCAGTCCATCAGCTTAGTATATTTTTCTATCAGAAGCCTTTACTTAGTGCTATGAAGGAGCTCGCAAAGTCTGAGGGCAATCCAACCTATCTTGATGGATCGCTAGCTATCCATAAGGGATGGATCTCTAGCTATCCATCCACTAGCATATTTTTGAGTGATTTTAGTTTGGTTATCTTCATCTCTTCTATTTAAGAGCCTTGTCCAAATTCAAGTCATTTGGAGTTTATTTGATCATCTGTCTTCATGGGTCATCTGGTCTATAAGAATCATCCATAACTCATTCAAAACTGAAAGAAATCAGACGAAACATTGCAGGTACACTCTAGAGGGTGTCAGGACCTACCATAAAAATTTCAGGGCATGGGGCCTAATCTACATGGGTCGCTAGCGATCCATCTAGTTAGGTCGTTTGCGACCCATCTAGCCTTATCCAATCAAGCTCATTTTTGGCGAGTGCCTTCTTTTATGTCTTCTATGTGTTCTCCCAAATATCAAGTCAATCGACTCCGTATGAGTTCTCTAGGTCCGTTTTAAGTTAGTTGCTTTACTCAAATAGTGGGTAAACATCTTAAACCAGATAAGTCTTTACTTCTTGAACTTTGCTACTTGGAATGCTATGAGACTTGGTAAGTATTCTTAAGAGAGGTAGTAGATCATGATGCAAGAGGCTTTGATAGCCCGTAATGCCTTTTTTGGATTACTAGCGATCCATCTGCTTGGTGGATTTTTGGCTTGTTTCTCTTGAGTTCCATTTGCTTGTTCTTTTAGTTGCCCTGTTCAAGTTTCAAGTCATTCTGGCCGAGTCTAGAGTTCTAACGCCTGTTGAATTCTGCTGAGTTAAAAACCCTGTTAAAATTTGACCCCCAAAGTATGCTTTCGTTGGAAACAAAGTGTGCTCTTGAACAAGAAAAGTTTCGGATTACTATTCTGTGAATTTTGATGAATCATCGGAGTCCATCTTAATATGTTGTTTTCAATTGACCGACTTCTGATAGTCGTTTGTTTTTTATTTTGATCTGAATTTCAATTCCTAGTATTGATGATGCAATATTTGCTCTGTAGTTTACACAAGGATTTAGGTCAGTAGGTGGGTGCATGACTTAGGTTTAGAGTCGACCTACATAGTTTTAACTCGATCGGTGGTGAAGCAAAGTTCTGTCTCGAACAATTGTACGTCGTTCTGCAGTGAAGTCTTGCTCTTTGTCTTTAACGGTTTCTTTTCGAGGACTTGGTTAAGTTCTTGTCTCCAATTTTAATTCTAATGTTATGATTTATTCCAAAATCGAATATAGTGGATGGTTCAATCATATCGCTCTTCCTGATTTTATACTCTATTGACCTTGGAAAAAAAGCTTTTCGCGTCGCTTCAAACAGCAGCTCCGTTACTGATCATGGATCAATAATGCGAAAGTGTGGAAAAGATAATTTCAACGGATGATATGGATTGTTTTTCAAATGTAAGCAAGCTATCTAAACTAGATTGTTCATTTGCAGTATTCAGGATACTGGACTTTTCTCATGTGGATAACATACTACATCTATCACAGTCAATTCTTAGAACCCGACTGGTCAACATAAGTCGGTTTCCCTTGGATTTCGAGCGTTAATTATATGAGGATATTGTTTAAAGTAAAACATACCCGATAGGATCGAATGCAAAGTTTTATTACCGAAAATGACTTTCCAGTCATCTAATCTTTAGTCTGGCGAAAGGCCTTACAATGCTCTAGAAGTTGGGTCCTTCGTAACTTTGGCTTTGCTTATTATTCATGTCATATTGGATGATTGATTATAGTTAAATTACAAGGCATAGCTGTTCTTATATAGTTATAGTTGAAGTTTGGTCAAGCACAATTCCAGTCTTTGAAAACTAGTGCATGACTTGTTCGATTGCGATTATCCTTCTTTTGCATTTTTCGGAATTCAACCTGCGCACCAGCCTTTGTGTCCGTGGACTATTGGTTTAATTGTTTGATTACGAGCATTGCTTTTTCTTGCTATTGCGCCTCTTATGTTCATGTACAACATACTCATTTATTGTAATTCAATACATGTAAGTAATACTTCTACTGTCATTTCAGCATATTCTATTTCATAGCTTTGTTCAGAACTATGAGTTTGCTTGGTTTAGACAGTTCTGTAGCTAATCCCTACTTATGCTCAGTTGAGTTTGCTTCAGCAAAGTGTTGGTGTATCTTCCCTAGTCCATAGGGCTGATTTCTCTTAATACTAAATCTATATGTTTTTGGGAGACTAAGTCTCCTAGGTAATACGTTCGATTATCCCTGTTAGATTGACGCGATAGCTCCTATCTCTAGGAACTAGGGATTTTGCTTCTTGATTCCAAGGTTTGATGTTTTTCAACAATCTCCATTTCCTAACTGTAATTGAATTCCTCTATGTTGACATCATCATCCAACGTCATTCTGGGTACATGTGCTACAAAGACGTGTTGCCGTCATCTTTTTCTAGATTGTATTCTTCCAAGTCTAGTATTGAGACCCTAATCATGTATCAGTTTCTACCTTCGAAAACTCATGCGTGGATGACTCAATTCCATGGATTTTTCCTAGATGTTGTGACTCTTTAGATAGCATGAGATGCCAGAAGATATGGCTGAAGATTCAATCAAAATCTTGCTTTTATTTTCGAAAGTCAATGTATGGATAGTCTTATTATGGGGGTTTCTTCTTAGCATCACAAAACTTCGGGTAATGGCATATTCCTACAAGTTGAAACCAAATGATCTAGTTAGACCGTAAGTAGGTCAACGATCCTCCTTTCCATTGCAAGACTACGAGCGATGGTTGATTTCTAAACGTTAAATCATTCATTTCCTTTGTTGGTGATTTGTTGCTAGAATGCTCTGTTTCAATATAGAACCATTATATAACTAACCTCACAGTTATTCGTGTTTGGACTTTGCAATATTTTTTTCGATCAAGTATCTGTATGTCTATCCTTGCTCGAGGGACTAGCTATTTCAAACACCTGTATTTGGGTGAATGTGAGAGATGGAGAGGTTTGGGACAAATGATTCGATTGCCCTTGGTTTTGGTCTCAATCCTATTCTAGGATTGAGGAAGTTCGATGGTTTTAGTTCCGACCTTCCATGATTGTCCCTACATGTCCATAGTTGTGCATTCTTAGCTCGATTACGATCGTCGCAGAAGTTGTGTTCATATGCCAATTCCTGTCTTTGAGAATTGATAACCTAGTTGCTTGGTTCCAAGCAACAGTTCCTCATAGCTTCCTATCTTTTGGTTGTATCTATATTCTTTCTAAAATGAATTTACGAAATTCGATTATGCAGCAGCTTTCATCCCTAGAAATTAGCACACAAGAAATTCAATCTTAGGATTTCATTTTAATGCTGCTATATTCATGTGCAATAGATGATTCCTTTGATGAAAGGTTGAACCATCCGGCTGACCTATGAAATGTCATGTCTTCCTGTTGTTTTCCATTTTGTGCAATGGTAGTTTTCTGAAGATAAGGGTAAAATCTCAGTTGAGGACCAACTTCTATCTCCGGAAGCTAGTGCATAAATAGTTTACTATGATGAGTGTTTCTCATCGAATCAGCAGATTAAATTTTTTCGAGCATTTTCGAGGCAACACCGGTACATAGTGAATAGAAAATTTCCCAGCATTTCTAGGGCAATGTCGGTACTTAGGAAATAGAGGGTTACCCAGTGTTGCCGGGGGAGTATCGATACTTATGCAATAGAAAGTTTCTCGACATTATCAGGACAGCAAGAGTACTTGGGAAATTAGAAAAGGCCTTAGTGTTGTCCGGGCAACATCGACACTCAGGAGGTTAGGGTAGATTTTCCCTGCCAATCCGATAATGCTTTTAAACCAGGTGGGCACTATTTTCGGTCTTTGAAAACATGCACTTCGATGATTGGATTATTGAAATCTTTTATTAGCGCTGCCTATCTTCGGGCAATGTTTAAGCCATGTTGGTTAGGATTGAATCATTCATCTGATCATGTATAGTTGAGTAAATCCCTTTCAACCCAATGTGGCTGTTTTTCTTAACGTTGCTTAACTTCGGGATACGCTATGTTCTGGAAGGATGGGAGTCCCAGGCGTTTCCGTTACCTAACCTTGTTTATCACCGTCAAGTGTTACCATAAGAATTGTAGGGTTGTTTCATAACCAATTCTATGGTTATTCTAATTCACAACAGATCGAGTACTCTCCAACCTTTTTTTGTTATGATCTGATTTCTACCTGCGGAACCCTTAATTTCTAGGCAGAACCCTTCATTTCGAGGTGGAACCCTTCATTTCTAGGTGTGAAATGCTAGGTTTTTATAGAAAATTAGAAATTGCGGAGCGAGTCATCACATTGCCTCCGATACGATCATGCTCATTCCTACCTTGATCGCGGAATGGTAGAGTTTTACAATGTTTGTCTTGAATCTGTGACACTTAACCATGCTTATTTCAGGCCATATGCGTTACCCTAGGCTTATAGCACTATATACGGGTATCAACCTTATTCATTGGTTCAAACCTTCAGGAATCAATGGTTTAGCTGCTCGATTTTGAGCGTTCTCACCTTGCCATTGTCTGTCTTCGAATGATAGCTGATTTTCTGCAAGTTAGAGGTTGAGACCTCAGTAGAGCACCTGTTTCTATCTTTAGAAACTTGTGCACTGATGATTTGATTCTTGAAATGCCTTCCATCGTCATCTATCTCTAGAGGACGGTAATTTGCTCCTTTTATTGCAAGTTGGAGCGATTTCTATCCAGACCAAGTGTTAATGTGTTATGTGCCCCTCGGTCTATAGGGCTAATTATTTTGAATAGTTGATGTGAGACTTGATGTTCGAAGAGGATCCCTAGATGCCCTCAGTCAAAGGTACATTGTATTCTTATCTCTAGAAACTCGTGAATTGGACGTCTTGAATTTTAACATTTTGTACATTAACTTTGGTCAAAGATCGGAATTCTATGTCGGCTTCTTGGTTTGTGAACTTTGTGGCACTACTGGAGCATTTTCAGTTCTTTCAGGTAAAAGGAGTTGATCCTGTTAATCTTGCAATAAACAAGTTTCCCAGTGTTGTCTGCACAACACCGGTACTTAGAAACTTTTAATGGTTTGCTGATGACGCCGAAGCAATGTTAAGTAGTGCTTGCACGACTTATGAAATATGTGGCTTACGAAATGCATGGCTTATGAAATGCATGGCTTTTGATAGTGTACGGCTTACGATATGCATGGCATTTTAGAGTGAACGAATTACGAAATTTGCAGCTTATGGGATCGATACGACCCGTCGATCTGGAATGATTTGGAACTTCTTAACGTTGAAAATCTTTGGGTAACATGAGGATTTCGTTCTTCAAGAGCATGGTTCCATAGCATAAGAAGTGATGCATGGCTTATGGAAGTGCGCGGCTTACGAGATGTACACATGGTTTGGGCCTTCCCGGTGTTAGAGGAGCGATACAAATTCTTAGAAGGTAGGATCGAGTATTCCCATCAATTCGGAAATTTTACTTCGCTGGAACATGATGTCATCAGTTCTAAGAGATGATAGGTTTTTGGATCGAGTAAACGTAGCTTAGACGGTCCTCCCATATTTTATGAAGATATGCACGGATAAACAAGTAAGGTTGCCATGGTGGACAGATCTACAGCCGACCGCATGGATATGGTTATGAAGAAAGAGATTATGGGAGTTCGGGGGATAGATTCTTGATATTTGGTTCAAATAGCCTTTAGAGAATTGGTCTTCATCTGGCATACAATCCAAAAGAAAACGGAACTGGTCACCAAGGGTGGCAAAGTAGGAGTTGGGAAGGAGTATGCAAGTATTATGCTTCTACTTCGTTTGTTGCGCTAGCTTGGTCATTAAGTCCATATTTTTTAGAATATCAAAAATTTTGATCGAGCATAATAGAATTATTATATGATCAGTCTCAGCCTTCCTTGTGGCTATTCAAGTTTGTGTGTTGCCTAATGCCACAGAGGTGTAGGCACATTTGAATCGTAACCAGCATCTCTCTATAACTCGTCTGGTTACCTCCAGTCTAGTGTGTGGTTTTCCCGAGTTCTAAATCTTGGCTTGATTCGAGTCAGCATTTGATTAACCACAAGTTTGTTTCGGTTTTGGCTTAGTTCCTTTGAGAGACTTTGAAGCTCTGGAGTTTAGCACTGTTTGTTTCATCAGTCGTTGGAAGTGATTATGTTAATTATGTAGAGTGATTAATATGATTGTCGATTTGTGGCCCCAGAGAATGACTTCGTTGGATTCAGGGGCTCTGCATTAGATTACCGCTGATCTATCGGTTCACCTTTACGACGCTTTAGTTCATGAAAGACCTTCCCATTCACGAAGGATTTTCTTGATTAGATGACTGCTGATCTACCGGTTTACCTCCATGATGCTTTAGTTCATGAAAGACCTTCATGTTTATGAAGGGTCTTTTGGATCAGGTGACCACTGATCTACCCGTTTACTTTTATGATGCTTTAGCTCATGAAAGACCTTCATGTTTGCGAAGGGTTTTTTGGATTAGATGACCATTGATCTACCGATTCGCCTTCACTATGCATTAGTTCGTGAAAGACCTTCATGTTCGCGAAGGATTTTTTGGATCAGATGACTGATGATCTACTAGTTCACCTTCACGATGCTTTAGTTTATGAAAGACCTTCACGTTCGTGAAGGGTTTTTTGGATCAGATGACTGTTGGACTACCGGTTCACCTTTACGACGCTTTAGTTCATAAATGACCTTAACGTTCATAAAATATTTTTGGGTCAGATGATCGCTAATCTACTAGTTCACCTTTGCGATGATTTAGTTCATGGAAGACCTTCATGGCGCTTTAGTTCGTAAAGGAGTTTTTGTGATCGGATGTCTGGTGACTAGACAGCCTTGGAATGATAATTTATGATTTAAAGGGGTATTTTGGTCACACGTCCAAGGACCATACCGCTTTGGAGTGATAATTCATCGACTCTAATAACAGTTTTGGGTCGTATGTCCGACAGCTCGGCAATCTTAAAGCAATGATTCATCGACTTTAAGAGAAATTTTGGTCGGACGTCTGGCAACCGACGGCTTCGGAACGATAATTCATCGACTCCAAGAAGAGTTCTAGGTCTACTGTCCGATGTCCCAATGGTATCAAAGCGATGATACGACTTCAAGGAGGAATTTTTGGGATACAACTCGCGGGAACACAATTTTATCCGTTCCTTAAGACTAAGGGGTTGGATCTATTTGTTCGACGATCCTTTGGACAAGCCTTCTCGATATTAGAGCAATGCCTGCTCTTAGAAAGAGGATCGACATGAGTCATCGAGAGCATGGAAGCATTTCTTACGCCGTGCTGTCTGCATTTCCCACAGTGTCCTAGTGTGGCTCACTTGGAAAGGAAAGTAGACAAGGATGGATGAGAAGGCATCGCTTTAGGTTGCTGCCCCATTCTTTAGTTGCTAGCTAGCTAGAGTGCTATTTGATAATCATTCTTTCGTCTAATTTTATCGGTTAGCTGAGGTATTTTTCTACTGGGTATTAGTAGCCTTGCTTGGGCAGAAGGTCCTCGAGGTCCTATAGCTCCTTCTCCGTTTGGTATATTTTTTTTGCAAATTGCTGGGCTTTCATTATTCTAATTGCACTACCTCTAGTCTTTAGAACCGGTTTGCCTTCCCATAGAATTCTTCCAGGCTAGTAGGTTGCTTCATCCTTTAATAAATCTTGGGGAACTTGTAGTTGACTACATCCATCGCCCTCGATTCATTCATATGTTAGTTATACCTGTAAGAAAGAAATTTTGAATCAGTTATATAGTTGTAAAAAGGTATAATGACATGATAAACCTCTTTGGATATTCTACATGCTTAACGGCTTCAGTGAATGGGCTTCAATTGGGGAAGACGCTCTAATCTTTTTCAGACGGATCCATTTTCAAATTATGGTTTCTTATAATACTTAAGAATAGTATATGCATGATTGTCCTATGCTTGAATGATTGGAAATGCCGATTGAATGACAAATCACTAATGATTGGGTCATGGATAAGTGACGAATTCCGAAAAATTTCAAACTAGGTGACATAGGTCTAGGGTGACAAATAAGGCCCCATAAGTTTGCATTCCAAATTTCAAGGCTTTTGGAGTTTTCATGTTCGAGTTATGGGCAAAAGAAGATGGATCGCAATTGATAGATCAATGGTGTTTTACTTGGAGTCCGCCCATGAAAGTTTTCTATTTTCTTGAACTCAGCACATGGTTTGCCTGGAGTCACAAACTTTGAAAGGTTGGGTTGGTGACAAACATTGCTTAGAGCTATTTGCAAGTTTGCTTGGAGAAAATCTCGTTTTTATCCGAATCCGATTTCGGACCAGAGTTTTCTAGGTTTACTTGGAGTTAAATGGGTGATTACCGGAGTTCGACTTTGAGTCAGGATTTCCAAAATTTGCTTTGAGTCAAATAGGAGATTACCCGAGCTCGACTTTGAGTCAACCCCAAAGTGAGTTTTTAAATGACTATTTTGATGATTTTCGACGACGACCATTCATGATTCGACGATGAGAGCTCCAAAATGGGACTGGAAGCTGGTCAGTTGGGAGTGGTCATAATATAGCACGAGACCATGGCCTTGTAGTTGATCTCGGTTTATATCATAATATTTTGGTTCTCCTTCCTCTAGGAGTACCATTTAAGTAGCAGTTCCTAGTCTATTGTTTGGCATTGTGCTACGGCACGGGTTTTAGAGCTCCTTCTATCATTTTGCACATTGGAAATTTCATCCAATTTGTCTTCCTCAAATTGTTTGTCATCTTAATAGCCGGAGAGAGCCTTCGTTCTATCCCTTATGGGGTTTTCACCCCTAAGTTCAGGTTTGTAGCAGGTGCTTTTACAGTGGATGGAGTGTTAATCTTTTCTTCCGTCGTGATTCTTGAAACTCTGCCTATTGCTACCTTTTGCTTTTGCCTTCTATTTCTTCCGTTCAAGCCAAAAACAGAAGAATGCACTAGTTTCGTAGCAGTCGTGGCTGCAAGCACCGTTCTGGGACTAGTTAGTGGCTGGAGCATTAAGAAAGCATCTATCTTTTCTGTAAGAGCCTTTTGACCATTTGCCATTTTATGGTTAGTTTCATCAACCATCTTGTTCAATTATCCCTTAGTCACAACTTCAATTGATGTGGAGGATCCTGGAACCTAATCTCCAGAGTTGGCTCCTAATAGCAATTTGTTGGGGTTATTGACCTCAATTTACTGAGGGTTTGTTTCTTCTCCAGCAACGGTAGATTATATGGATCTTTCGGAGGTAGTTCTCTTTCTTCCTAGTGCTATTGATTCTCAACGGCAAATCTTCCAAGCAAAGATTAAGAATACAACATCTAAAGCTATCTGATTCAAAGTAAATAGCTAGATCTAATCCTGAATTGGGTTCTTAGTGAAAGTATCAAACTGTTAACTCAAAAAATGGATCAACACCCTGAATTGAGTGTGAAAGCACCAGCCCTGTTCTTACAGAGCAATAATATAGAAAATAATTGTAAAAAGAGTAGAAATATTAAAAAGACAAGAAGGTTTTTATAGTGGCTGGTAATGAAGCTTACGTCCACGTCATAAGTTTCTATTAACTGACTTCTGTTACAAGTTGAATCGGGTTCCAATATGATTGAATCTTCTGTGTTAGATCAAGTCACAAGTTCAAGGGTTCACTGGAGAATCAAAGTGAACCCTATAGACTATTGTGTGGGAGGAGAAGAGTGAAGAATAGTCTCTACAGAGTTCCAGTAGCCAGTTCAGAAAATCCTGTTTATATTGCAGGTAGGATTGTATTTATAGGGGATGGAGAGTACTTGGGCCAGAAGTTTAATGCAGACGAGTCTAGTTGTTATGCCAAGTCATCATTGAAAATCACAAATCAATCTGAGTCATTTCTATTTATCAATGGCTATCCATAAGGGATGGATCTTTAGCTATCCATCAACTTAGTATATTTTTCTACCAGAAGCTTTTACTTAGTGCTATGAAGGAGCTTGGAAAGTTTTAGGGCGATCTGACCTATCGTGATGGATCGTTAGCTATCCATAAGGGATGGTTCGTTAGCTATGCATAGGGAATGGATCACTAGATATCCACCAACTTAGTATATTTTTCTACCAGAAGCCTTTACTTAGTGCTATGTAGGAGCTTGGGAAGTTTGAGGGCGATCCGATCTATCTTGACGGATCGCTAGCTATCCATAGGGGTGGGTCGCTAGCTAGCCATAGGGGATGGATTGCTAGCTATCCATCCGCTAGTATATTTTTGAGTGACCTTAGTTTGGTTGTCTTCCTATCTTCTATTTAAATGTCTAGTCTAAATGACTTGGAGTTTGTTTGATTATCCTTCTTTGTGGGTCATCTAATCTAGAAGAATCATCCATAACTCGCTCAAAACATAAAGAAATTAGATGAAACTTTACCAGTACACTGTAGAAGGTGTCAATGACCTACCATAAAATTTCAGCTGGTGGGATCCAATCTATATGGGTCGCTAGCGATCCATCTAGTTTGGTCGTTAGCGACCCATCTAGCCTTATCCAATCAAGCTCATTTTTGGCGAGTGCCTTCTTTAATATCTTCTAAGTATTCTCCCAATATTTCAAGTCAATCCAACCCTATATGAGTTCTTTAGATCCATTTTAAGCTAGCTTCTTTTGTCAAAAAACAAGTAAATGGCTTGAATCAGTCTACTTAGTGGATTTTTGGCTTGTTTCTCTTAAGTTTCATTGGCTTGTTCTTTTAGATGCCTTGTCCAAGTTCCAAGTCATTCCGGCTTAGTCTTTATTTTCTAACTCTTGTTGAATTCTACTAGGTTAAAATCCCAGTTAACAATCATCATGGCGACTAGAATGCTTTTCTGAACCTTTGGATGTGGGCAAATTGGATCTTGATTGACACCTAGACAATGAGTCATATGGCCTATTGTCTTTCTCTCCGCTGCCTCGATCATGGCTTGAGCATCGGTTAGAGCCAGAATTATGGCTGGACTTGTAGGGGGTTACTCGGTTGGTGCTTCGGTTGGTATCCTATTTGATCCTGAAGATCCTCATACAAACTACATCGTTCCATAGGTCCTACAAATTAAACAAAAATAAATCAGTTTCGACAAGACAAGAATACAATGAAAGCTGAGCAAAGTGTGGTATATGTGTGTGTAAGTGACCTAGTGTTTCCTCGACAAACCATGGGTTGAATTTTGCTGACAGTTATAATCTCCCCTTCTTTATTTAAAAGCACATCATCTTGAAAATGGATAGAGGATCCAACATCCTCAATACCCATATCGCCAGGGTCGTATGAAGGTATATTATCCAGAGTCGGCTTGAGACTGGCATAAAGACCCTCAAAAGTCTGTATGGGAGTTTCAAATGTAGTTGTAACCGATGAAGGCGGACTTAAAGTCCACCTTTTTCCAAGTTTAATCTTAAGGCTTCACCATTGAAGAGGTTGCTGGTCTTTATCGTCTTTATCAACAGATGGGTCATGGCCCTGCATTAGTATCAGTTTGGCCTTCTTTCTCCATTACCTCCTCCTTGACCTCCACCTCTAACTTCACCTTCTTTAGTATGCTCCTGTATGTCGCCAGTTTGAACTACTATATTTTGGACTAAGCCACCGGTGAGTGGTCTCCATTATCTTCGATCGAGGAATCTTCCTAATCAATATTAGCAGTTTCTAGAGTAAGACCGATGCTATGATCGGGGTCTAACAGGCTATTAGCTTGTAAGTTTTCATTGCTAAGAAGCTTCTTATCCTAGCTCTTCCTCTAGAATTTGATGAAGTTTTCGGAGAGTTTCCACCAAATTTGCATTTCCAGGCCTACACGGTAAATATGCAAAGAACGAAAAAGAAGTTCAGTGATAGCAGAACCCGGACTAGTCCAAAAGGTCGAGGATAGATCTTATGGGGAGATAACCATCATTGTGCAAATCCAAGAGGACGCTGAACGAGAAAGAATTCATCTTCAAAATAGCTAAGTTTATTCCAGATGTCAACCATGATTCTGTAACCCCTGGATGGTTCTAAGAAATGAAGGAAGGATTTTATTTGCAATGCTTAAGCTAAACAGATATTAGATCTCTTGATTACAAGGGAATCGATCGAAGTGACGAGCAAAAATAACGAACATACCATGAAGGAACGCGTAACTTTTCAGATGAAGCTGAGTTGGAGCCAGTCTCAAAAAATGTAAAACTCATCGAATGAACTGATTAAATGGTGGGATGCATCCTGCCAAGCACATACATTTGTTGCATGTTGTATACGCATTTGGCAGATGGTGTGCTCTCTAATGGCTTTTGGAAACCAATACGTCTTCGAATAGAATGTTGTTCTTACTACAAATTCTCCAAAGAGATCCTTCCTCGATCTTTGAAGTGACAGAATCAATTGGATTGTCCAATATAATTGCATCATCAAGAGTTTAGGGGCGGGTTCGACTTCTGTGCCTTCTACGAGCTCTACTGGAACTTCCAGAATAGGTGTTCAACTTGTGGATTTTTGGGTTGAAGTGCAAGTTGCACTGGAGTTTGTCGTAAGGATAGAACCATAGTCAAGCTTGACTTATCATTTGACTCGGCATGTCTAGGAACTGATGGGCCTACATTTTGAGCGAAGAGACGCTCAAAATATCTATGACACATAACTATCAAAACACAACACATAATTGATATTAGATTGATTAAAAATTATGCACCATACTAAAGTGAAAGCCTAGTGCAATGTTGTCTGGTGTTTTGTGGTGATGTTTCCCGATATCGAGTAACAATTTACTTAAAGATTTGGATGCTATTCAAAGTGACCATCATCGTTGACCATCCCAAGCTTTATGTCATCGTCTGTATGTTCCAAACGTCTTAGAATTAGGAAGATGATGTTGGGAAAACTTTTGAGTACGATTTACATTGCAACACTTTGAAACAAATGAAGAACCAAAATCCACCTAGGGTTGGATCGATACCAATCCATCCCCTTGGATGGATTTTTGTCGTTTTACGTAATCTCCCTCGATCCCAAACATGGCTATCAACATGAACATCGTCCATCCTCTCCATCGCCATTGGTGCCTACTAAAACGTTAAAGAATCAAGGAAATGATCAATTCAAGTGTAGGCATGGGTCTGGAAGTGGATTCAGATATAGAACGTGGTTCGGACGTGGGATGGTGGCTCGAGTTCAAATAAGGCATGGCTAATAGAATAATCACATTCAGGTGAAACAACAACGGTGGTTATTTTGATGTCAAGCGACGGTGGTTCGTTTGGAAAGCGAGATGCTTTAATTGCGAATAAGTGCTTCAATTCGATGGCAAATTAAAGTGAAGAGGAAGACTGAGATTGTTCAGACATATAATACCTTAAACCTTGTTTTCTACGCGATTGAATCGCCTTCTTCTAAGGGCTGGATCGATACCGATCTAAGCCCATAGATCTAATTTTAAAAATATATATAATAATAATGCATATGTACATAGCATGTGTGCATGCATGTACATCTAGTGTTTCACAAGAACGTGTGCGCATATGGAATCAAAGCGCAATGGAAAATCAAAGCGCGCGTGCATATGCGTACTTGATATTCAATAACTAGGATCGAAGGAAAGCATATTTGAACCTGAAAAAATCGAAAAAGGAACCGGTTCAAAATTACAAAGCTAGGAATGGCAGATCATGTGAATACACTCCTATTTTATAGTTCCAGATGCTAGCGAAGTGTAACAAATGGCTATTGAGACGGCACTTTAACGAAAAGATCCAAAGAAAGGATAACAACTATTCAAAGCATGGATTGGAGTCTGATATGACAATCTCGACTCCTCTTGATTCAAAGCACATCATGTTGGAAACAAGATGTAACAACCGATACTTGAGAAGTGATTAATAAATAACTAAATAGTAATAGATAATGATTTTATTAGGATTTGAAATTTAGTAATTAGAATTATGGTGGTAAGTTTGGAATTAAAAAAAAAATTGATTTGACAAAGTAATTGAATTATATTGGAGTTGAATGTATTTATTTTATCAAGCAAGCAAAAGAAGAAAAGAACGGAAAAGAAAAGAAGTGAAGCCCAACTACTTAAGACCCAAACCCTACGTACTGTTTCATGAGATTTTATAATTATATTTTTTCAAACTCCAAAGCTTTCTCTTCTCTCGATAATTCTTCTCGTTCCATGTATACAAATCATCCCATCCCTTTTAGTGGAGGGGAGGAATTCAAATTTTAACCCAAACTTTATCACCATCAAATTTAATATAAAATCTAGGTAAGGGCGTTTGTTCCCTAAATTGGATATATACACTCTAGAACTGAAGTACGCTAGCATGAGAAATGAATTGGGGTTTCATTAAAAAGATGCGTTGTTTGAAGTGTGCGATCAAGGGCGATGAGGGAGAAGATGGGTACTAGTGTACAGGAACTTACGTGCATGCGTTCTTAAGGAGGAAGAAGATATATCTATAGGAGTGTATAACCTAAACAATCTATGTCCAAATTTTTGAATTCTGATATACATTTATAATGGTAGAATTGTTGTTGTTCTTGTGAACGATATTTGCATTGAATTAAAGTAATTATGTTAACAAATTTCGTTCTTGTTGACTGGGCCGGGCAAGTGTGCAGTTATAGATGTGTGGGTCAGTGTGCCTGTATGTGAGTTAGATTCTGCGTGTGAGTTAATGTATGTGTGCTAAATGTGTGCCCTTGAATGTCTATTGCTTGAATTTCTGGGTGTGTCTCTGAATATACGAGAGTCAGTGTGATAGCTAATGTGTATATAGTGCAGGTTAAGTTACTAATAAAGAGCAAGCAACCAAATATTTAAATAGTGGAACCATTGTATTAATCATTCTTAAGTTTATGCAATTATATGAAATGGTTCATGTCAGTGTTTATTATATGAAAAGGTTCACGTGTTTAATTGTGAATGGGAACAGTGTTTGCGTGTAAGTGCTTTTATAGGCCGTGTGAGCTGTATGCCTGTGTTTGTAATCATGCTTAGTGCCCTGTTTTGCTGAGATGGGTATATATTTATGTGCGTGTGAATTGTGTGCATACACATGTGTGTTTGCATAACTTAGTGCTCCATTCTTTGTGATGCTAGTATTTGTGTACATGACCATACATAATGTAGTTCCCATATTGTTGGTTCATTAGTTTGTTCATTTTCTAACGAAAAACTATTACTATTTTATATATATATATATATATATATATATATATATATATATATATTTTTATTTTTATTTTTTTATTTTTTTTTTTTTTGTAAACTGATTCTTTTATTCCTTTAGGTTTATCAAAAGCTGTCAACAGGCCTGACAGGTAACCCAAACAAGGAAGAATAAAACTATAGCCACTAAAAGAACTATACAACCACAAACAACAGATCTGAACCTACGGCAAATGTAACAGAATACAAAAAAGCGAGCACCACTAAACTGGCACCAAGGATCCAAATACCAGAGAAGATCAACCAGCATCGTCTTCGAATTCCGGCAAGGCCACCGCCCGAAGACAATGTTGGCATACAATATAGAATAAAGAATACCCTCCACCCGATACGACAATGGAAAGAAGAAGCCGATCACCCCCACCAACAGCAAAGATACCATCCCAAACTAAACTGATATGGCAAAACGAGACAGCAATAGCACCAGGCAAAAGCAATATCAGAACGAGACAGCAATAGATGGCATAAAACCACGCCACCACAGCCTGAACCTGAAAGCAAACATCACAGACGCGCACCATTAAAGTTTAAAAGGGGGGGGGGTTGGTGGCAAAAGACTAAGAAGCATGATTCTGCAAAGCAATACACACCAAACCGCAGCATCAACATCAACCAATTCCCGCTCGATCAGATAATTGCGAGCAAGAGATAGATAAAAGGCTCACAAAGCGACTCGAGCGATGACTGACCGAACCGCGGAAAGGGCGACCACGGAAGGCCAAGTAAACATCGTTTCGAACCCGACGGATAACAGAAAAACGATCCATAGGGCAGTCTTCAAAGATTGCCTTATTCCGAGCACACCAGATGTGCCAGCAAATAAGACAAGGAATCAGACGATACAGGATAGACCGAAGAGACTTACCTGTGCTGCGAATCCACCAAGTGGACAATAAATCAATAGCCGACGAGATGTTGCCCCGAACACCCAGAAGATTGCCGAAATAATTCCAGCAAGCTCTGGCGCACCAGCCCGTAAAAAGCAAATGAGCAACAGATTCTGTATCCCCATGACCACAACATCTACAACGGGAAACAGTCGGTAAACCTATCCGCTGGAGGTTCACATCGACCGGTAGACCACCGTGGAAGGAACGCCACATGAAGAGAGAGACTTTAGGAGGAATACGCGAGTCCCAGATGCGAGAAAAAATGGGAAGAGAAGGAGAAGGAGCCCGAGTAGAATTCCAAGCCTTAAATATAGAGAACGGACCGCCATCCCAACCGGATAGGCCGTGATGAGAATCAACAAGCCCTTTCACCGATTGCATATGCTTCCAAGTCTCACTAGCGAAAGAAGGAGTGCCGGAATAACCAGCAGGAGCCAGCCTACGGTACTTTGCGTGAAGGAATTTTGCCCAGAGGGAATCGTTACTTGCAAACCGGTACCACAGTTTGCAAGCAAACGCTGAGCAGATATCCTTCGGATTGCGCAGACCTAAACCGCCCTCAACCTTAGGGCGACAGATAACATTCCAAGACACCCAATGGTGCCTTCGATCATCCCCCTTCGATCCCCAGAAGAATGACGCAGCCAAAGATTGGAAAGATCGAAAAAAAGAAGAAGTGGGGGTCATAGCTGCAAAGATATGAGTTCCCATAGAGCATAGAACAGATTGGATGAGCACCAACCTACCTGCTTGCGAAAGAAGAGAAGCGTTCCAGCGGATAATCTTTCCCCTAACCTTGTCTGTTAGGGGATCAAAAAGGGCATTGAGTTTCCTACCCCTATAGAGGACAATGCCCAAATAAGGAAGCGGAAGAGCAGACGCCCTATACCCAGAGTAGGCCTCAACCCAAGAAACACGCGAGGGGTCCATGTCTTTCGCATGAACGAAACAACTCTTAGAAGAGTTGACCAATTGACCCGAACACCTCTCGTAAAGGTGGATGAACCGAAGCAGCCGCCGGACGGAAGAACGATTACCATTAGAAAAAATAACGATGTCATCAGCAAAGGACAGAGACGAAACGAGAGGACATCCACTTGGTAGACCAAAGCGCTGAATCTGGCCGAAAACGGATAAAACATGAATACCACGGATGAAAGCCTCTGCCGCTATAACGAATAGAGTGGGAGATAGCGGATCTCCCTGACGAATACCTCTGCCTACTCTGAAATAACCTCTGGCAGATCCGTTAATGATAACAGAAAACCGACAGTTGGAGATGAGCCTCCACACCAAATCGATAAGATCCTCCGGAAAACCGAAGGCACGGAGCACCTTGATAATGAAAAACCAGGAAATACGATCGTAGGCCTTTTCCATATCGAGTTTAAAGATAACATTCGAACCCCTGACCTTACGATCGATTTGAGAAACCAGTTCTTGGGCTAAAAGGACGTTATCAGTGATTAAACGACCTTTAACAAAGCCAGCCTGGGAGGAAGAGATAATCCGATCAAGGTATGGACTCAGTCGGGAGGCCAGAACCTTGGAAATGATTTTGTTAGTGAAGTTACAAAGGCTGATAGGACGAAACTCCGAACACGACCTTGGCTTTTCACACTTGGGGATAAGAATCAAGTTTGTGGAGGACCAACTAATGGGGAGGTCACTACCGGAGAAGAAATGCTGAATAGCTAGGCATAAGTCCGATTGGATAATATCCCAAGAAGAACGGTAAAAGGATCCGTTAAAACCATCCGGGCCACAAGCACTGTCCTTGCTGAGAGCAAATACACAAGCTCGAATCTCATCGGACGAGGGAGGGGAGCCTAAACCTACTTATATATATATATATATATATATATATATATATATTTTAAATAATAATAAAATTAACCATCACCAAAAACTATTACTATTACTATTTTATATATTATTTAACATTGTTGAATTGATAAAAATGAATGTTTTTGGGATTACATCATTTGAGTTGGAGTTTATATTAAATTTTGATGATACAAAATAAAAAATAGAGAGAAATAAATATGCAAAAGAAAGAAAAAGAAAATTTTGTCTTCCCTATTTAATAGACATATTTGACTATTTTATTTCTCTCTCTAATTGATTGATCAAATTATTTTTTGTCATTTAAGATTAACTTGGGTATTAAGCAATTAGCGCTATAAACAGAGACTACAAGAGAGAGTGTAAAAGGTGTGAAAAATCTATTTGCTAATTCTCTCTTCTCCATTTTTGTTCTTTTTCTCCAACAATTTTAGCTATATAGATTTTTGCTCGCTTTCTCAATTTGCTTATTGATTCAATGGTATTTTATTTATTTTAGCTTTGTTCTATTAATTGTAAACAAAATTTTGGTTAATTAATAAAGTGGGTAGTTGGATGAAATATTTTGTCTTATTTTCAATTCAAGCTATCTTTTTGTGATTTGGGTGACAAAAATCCGTTGATAAAAGTTTTTGAAAAGTGTTACTATTTTCATGACAGTGGATGGTGTTGTTATATTTATTTTGCTTTCACTTGTTATGTACATGTGATGTGTATATGGGACAGCATATGAGTAGGCTGCTAGGTTAGAATGTGTACGTATAAATTAGGGTGAGTTGTGTGTTTCAAAGGTTGTACGTATGCATGTTGGCAATTGTCTGTGTTTATTCAAGTGATTTCTTTTGTGTGCATATGTTTTTGTGTGTATGGTTCATGAACTTCTGCGAAATTAGAATATTTATGATGCGTGCTAATTGTACTGGTACGTGTGGTGCAAAGAGTGTGTTTGTGTGGGGGTTTTTGGCTCTTTCAACAAAGTGCAGCTGCATTTTTGGAGGCTGTACGAGCTAGTGAGTGTGCGTGAGTGTTGTGTTTGCTAACGTGGGATGTGTGTGTTATAAGGTGTCTGAGTGATTTATGTGTGAGCTGTGTGTATCATTTGGTGGTGCATGTGTGACTGTGTTTTATTATTTTGTGGTGTAACAGGGTTTTTAATGAGTGAAAACTAGTATATATTTGATGCAGGTCCAAGTTTAAAATGAAATGCGGGCAATTATGCACAGCCATATATATGTATATATTTCATAGTGGAACTTTTAGATTAAACATTTCCAGTTATGGTGTACGTTTATACAAGGTGCATTTTTGGCCACAAATTGTAATACATATTATCATAATATTATGAACGATAGCTTTCATTTATGTACTACACATCTTAGTGTGCTGGCGTTTGCTTATGCTCCTAAACCTTGCAAGTAACGATCCTAGTTATCATGTGATATGTTCATACGTTTATAAAATGAAATGCAAAATTCCTTCATGTTACCAATGCAAGCATAGGCAATACACACACAGTATATAATTACACTTAAACACTATATTAAATTACCATATATCGTTTACGAATGTACATATATATTTTGAAGCGTGTTAAATAAATTAAGAGAATTTAATAGAGTGATTAAATATGAAATTTGATAGACCAGTAAATTTTTATCTACAAAGCGCGCCCAATGTATTATATAAACTTGGTATGATTGCATGTTGCGACGATTCACCATTACATATTTATTTGTCGTCGTAAACACGTATTCATCTGAGTTATCTATTTTTATTTTTATGTTACTACTCTGATACTCTTTTCTTACTTATCGGATGGGATTACAAGTAATTAGGGTGTAAATCGATCGGATCGGACCCAACGGAGGTGTGTTCAGTTTGTTTTAAATAAAATCAGACCGGCCATGGACCGGATGAGATTTACATTCGTACATATTTTGTTGTCCTAACTCGTATCATAAATGAAATCGGCGGACTCGTACATACATTTTTCGGACAAGGACTCAAAGGGACACGGATGGATATTGCTATTTACATCAAATTTTATGTTGTTTAATAAAATTTCCATCAGATATACTGAATTATAGGAGATTCCGACGAATTTGAACGAACTCGGACCGGATAATATTTTTGCTCGTACATATTTTGTTGTCTTAGCTCGTGTCTTAAATGAAAATCGAACGGATTCGGATGGACGTATTTCGGTTACGGACATGAACGGACATCGGACACTCGTACAAAATTTACGGCCCTACAAGTAATACTTCTATACCTCAGCTAGACTTTATAAATTATTTAGAAGACTTAAAATGAGTTTTTAATAATATCTATAAATATTCAATAGGGTACTTTAGGCACAGCTGCTTGATAGATTTCAAAATTCACAAAAACCCCAACAGAAAAAAGTATGTAAATTAGCTTCTTATTTTTCGAAAATCATCAAAAAACACATAAAATACAAAAAAAAACTTCCAAAATTTAAAACTTATTTCAATTAATATTTATCTTCGTATTCATGTCAAAAAAATCAAAAAACAAGGATGAAAATGGAAAAAAAAGACACATAATATGTTTCAGGAATACTTGCAGACATGTATGCAAGTTTAGAGAATAATTGCACACATGTCTGCACTTATTCGTCTGTAATTATTCTGGATAGCATGCCTTTGCAACTAAAAATTGCAGATATGTCTGCAATTTTAAGAAATAAGTGCAGATATTTACGTAAATATCGTGATTGTTAAATCAAGATGCTGTTATTCAGTGAATAATTGCATACATATTTGTAAATATATAGAATAATTGCAGATATGTCTGCAATTATATAGATTTTTATTTAACGCAGTTATTCAGTGAATAAGTGCGTACACATCTGCAATTATATAGAATAATTGCATACATATTCGTAATTATTCAGATGTTTATCGAATGCAATTATTCAGTAAATAATTGCAGACATATCTGCAATTATATGGAGTAATTGCACATATGTCTGCAATTTCTTTTTTTCTTTCAAGAAACCTAGTTATAATTCTTACAATTTTTTGAAATTTTTTTTAAGCATTGGCACAAAAAACACGAAAAATACATGATGCTACAGTAAAATAATTATAGGGACCCGCTTTACAATTTTTCTTAGGGAGGATGTCGTTTAAATTAACTTTGGTTTTAGGGATGCGTGACTAATATTCACTATTCAATAATTGCCTAATTTTATATAAGATTGAGAAAAAAGTTATTTATTGAAAATATTAAACCATCTTTGAGTTTAGATAATTATTTAATTGAATCCTAAAATATGTATACATTATTTATCTTTTTATATTTATTTTGTTATATAAATTATATGTTTTGAATGTTTCGTTTTATTGTTATTGATTTTTTATTTATGTCTATTTGAATAATCTATTATTAGTTTCTGATTTCTGATTTCTTATCTTCTTTATATTAGTTCCAATGATATGAATGATCACCTTTGATATTGTTTTATATTGATGGCATCCTTCTATTTGATTTGTGGGATTTCATTTCTGTGTGATGAGAAATTTGAATAAATGGATTAGTGATACCGTTTGGTATTAGACGTTTACTAACATTTTTTCCGTTATTCATTGGACTTGTCATATAGAGATATCGAGTATGGATCGAAAGTAGACATTGTTGTGTTATTTGTTTGAATATTTATTATAAGTAAATGCCACTCAAATGGGAATATGCTCATATGTATGTGGTGATACTCGCACGGTGAGTATATGGTAGACATGTGTGGACTTATGAGGGCCATGTGTCGACCAACGTTTGGAGTTGTATATAGTCATAGGTTGAGTTCTATAAGACCATCCACCTTTGGTATAGCTCCCTTTATGTTTCGAAAGTGAACCAAACTGGCCAGTATCCACCTTACGGTCTGATTAAGGGGTCGTACCCTCGATCTATGACACTTTGTTTATAGTTTTGTTTAGCCTTGTGCCAGTGTTATGTGTATGTAGTGCCCCTGTGTCATATAGGTCAGCAGAAAGTTACCCTAGGGCACAAGTGTTGGGGGTTGTGACCAAAGTGGCTATGTGTTGTTCAGCCTATGGTGGATCATTATCACGATACCGAGGGGGAAAGATTAGGGTAACCGATGACTATACGAATCGTGTCATATGGACCACTTGTGGATTCTAGAGCAAGCAGACATGCTATCAGTCTTTCGTCTGCTTCCGAAATGCATGTGAGTATAGTGGATTGGCATATATGTCCCATTCCTATAATGAGTTGACTAGACTAGAGACTGGTTGAGTCTAAAATGTTGTTAGTCCCTGTTAGATCCATACACTTTTGGTTAATATTCTAGAGATAGCCATTGTTTATTGATTTGGATTTGGATTGCGATATATCTTTTTGATGGTAGAATGTTGGATGTCGATTGATTGTTTTGATGGTTATCTCACATTATCTATTGATTATATGATTTATGTTATTATATTATAGCATTATTAAGTGTTAATCTGATTGATTTGAGGATTTCATTTTCTATAATGATATTCTATTGGATGGATGATTCACCTATTGAATATAGTATTCTTGATTCATGTTGATTTGATTTATATGGGTAATGTCATCTTCTGGCATGGCTTTGGTGACATTTATAAGGTATTTTTATGGTCTTTTAAGTTTTTTTAGTTATAAACCATGCATATGTTAGTTCGAGCCTTCTCATGAACGGGGATGACATGACCTACATTTATTAGGCCTGGTGGAGACATTCGGATGTTGTGTGTTGTTATACGTCATTGATTCATTGTATATGCTTGACAATGAGCTACATATTAATTATTATCATACTATATTGAGATACTAAACATTTCATATATTATGTATTATTCTATCCTAGAGGCACGTGTGTTTATCGCTATGTACCGATACTATATACACATAGACGTATTATTTATTCGAAGTTTTAATACATACAGGTATTAGTCCAAGGAAATATTTATGTGTGTGCCCTATATCTTCGTATTATCTTACAGTATTACACTGTAATACCCTTGGATGGTATGGGTATAGAGGTGGGGTGTCACACAAGATGCACCTTGGAGGGTAAGTGTTATTCAAGCTTTTGACCAGGGAGCATCTAGACGAACCTGACGAGTCAAACTCGAAAACTATCAAGGCAAAAGGCCTGGAGAGATAGCCATAAAGTTCGAAAACCAAGTATAATCAAGATCATGAGATAAAACTAAGCTATTCCAAAAGATCCAATCCATCACTTTGATGGATTGGTACCGATCCATCCCCATAGATCGGTACCAATCCATAAGATTGTCGTATGGATCCTTCTTGTCACTTTGATATAAAGTGATATGTCATTAGCTTTCTACGCATATATGCTTGGTGAAATGGCCATGTTATCTTAAGACCAACCACTGCTAGATAATGGAGATCGTGGAGGAGAGCGCAGTGGAGCATTTATATGATTGTTGTCATGTTATCTTCAAGCTTTTATTTAATCAACACTTTGTGTAAACCTGTTAAATATTTCCGATATCCTATACAATATACTATATAACTCAAGAAAATATTAGTAACAACATTTATATGGTTGTTGTCATCAAAATCAATACCTTAAGCATTAACAATCTCCCTCTTTTTGATGATGGTAACCAATAAATATTTTGTTATAAAATATAATGATGTTTAAGTAAACCTCCTCTTAACACTCTTGAATTCGTGCTTAACAACTCCTCTTATCTATTTTCCTATTATAGTTTATACAACTTCTCCCTTTTGCCATTAACAAAAATTGGACGTATAAATTATGTAAATGAATAATATATAAGGAGTTATCATGTTTTTACTCAAAATGATGTACATTACATATATGGTTGTTATAGATTATATATAAGGAGTTATAAGTTTATCTTTGTATGAGCAAAGTATCATTCTATAAAGTCATCAAAAATCGATAAATTTTTCATTTTATTTATATGTCTACATATGTGCAAATATATATTTATGATAATGATATGAGTAATTTAATTAATTTAAAATATAAATATAAATAACATAACACAAAACAACACAAGAAAAATACAAATCGATATCATATTTTAGAAAATAAGCAGATTCCTAATTCTCTTCTTAGTTTAGTAAAAAAAATTGAATTAATGGTTTTATTATTAGATCAATTATTTTATTTCAAATATTAGGATTATAAGTTTGAACCACCCTTTTTGTTTCTGAATTAATTACTATTATAGAAAAGTTAGAAATGATAGATTATTAAGAAAGTCAGTATTTCAAAAAAAGTTAATATAGTAAAAATCCGGTTTACAAATTAAGGTAGTCTAAGAATGATTATATTAAAGAGTACTTATTTTAGTAATACAGTTTCATCTTATTTATTAATTATTATCCGTACTACAATATTTTTAAGTTTACTCTTCATTAAAATATACAATTATTTATATATTTATATATTTTATTATTTTAATATTTGTAAATTTGTATATCTTGTTTATGCATATTATATAATGATCTAAAATAATTATTTTTCAAATTAAATGAGTTTGTACTAAATATAAAGACTATTAATTTGAAACACTATTTTATTATTTCAAATAAAGTTTCAAAAAGAATTAATAAAATCTGAAACACATATTATCTGTTTACAAAAACTAGCATCTAGCTCAATGAATTCTTTTATGATAAATAAATAATTAAAAAATTATCGATTTTGTTTGAATCATTCCTGGTTTTCTTTAATGTTCGTGGCTTTTACATTGAGATCAACCAATGTATGTTCATCTTCTATTAGGAAGCACAAACCTGCATTTTCTGCCTCTAAGTTACTACTGCTTGATGTGGAGTCTAAATCGTCCTATGTTGCATTGTAAGCTCGTTTTCGCTCTTTGTTAAAGGAGTTCGTGTTGGAAAGGAACTTTGATTTCTTTTAGTTTGGATAGTCCCTTTGAAAGTGCCCAGTTTTGTTGCATTGTACGCATTTGATGGTATCTTTGCTCCTAGATTTGTTCAGGTTTCCATCAATCCTTTTGTACTTATTTCTTTTTTGATATTTCAGGAACCTTTTGAAATTTCTGAACATAAACTTCGTTTCCTCGTTGTTATCTGGTTCTTGATTTTTATGAGTAACGTTGAAATGCCAGTGTTTTCTTATCACTCGACTGGCTTTCCTTTCTTCCCTACAATTGTACTTTATATAACATTAAAGTACATAATAATTATTCTACTTTAATTAGATTGATATCATTGGTTCTTCTATAGCTAGAGTTTTATGATCTCATTTACTTATAAGTGAAAAAAGGAATCATTCAAACTTGATCTTCTTCGGTGTAATCTTTTCTTAATGAAATTAAAGCATTTAGTATGTCTTAAAATTTAGAATACATGAAAAAACTGGACTCATTTGGTTTCATTCTAAATAATTGAGATTGGTTGGTTAACATAGAAATACTGGTTTGTTCAAACTTACGAGTGCCTTTGTGTGTAACTTGCGATGTTCTCCAAATTTCATAGGCAGACTTACATATAACGACTCCATTAAATTCATTTTTATCTAGTGAACATAATAGTATATTCGTATCTTCTGAGTTACTAAGTGCTAGTGCCTTTTGCTCATTTATCCACTAAGAAAATGTGGTCTTGGGTTCCTTATACTCAGTTTCGGGTATTCCAATTTTCAAAGCCATTAGATCTTAAATAAATTTTCATTCTACATGACCAGTATACATAATTACTACTATTAAACGGTGGGGGTCTAGAATTGGTTGGCCTTCTTCAAATGTGTTAAGTAGTGTTTTACTAGTGTAAGTAGCCATTAAAAAATCTTTAAAAGTTAGACTATGATTTTTTGAAAATCGTATGCTATGTTACCAAATGTAGTCCTTTCACGAGGAATTTTAATGCACCCCGATTTCCTACACTAGTCCCTCAACTCGGGTTTTATGCCAAGCCTCTTGATTTGGGCAACACACCATGGGATGCATAGAGGTAAGAGCAAAGCTTCGTCGTGAATCACACTATAAGAATCTCCTATCACGCTTCAACCTGCCTTGATACCAAATATGAGAGGGTGATATAACATAATCTACACTATAGCGGAATGGATCTTAAGGCAATTTTAGTAACAACCCACCTTTATACCCATACTACCAAAGAATATTACTAGGTAATATTGTCTAATAATATAGGGAATGAGGTGATATTGAGCCATCACATGTCGATATTCGCTTGGACTAACACTGGTTCGTATTTCAAAAATCATATTCAACTCACCTATATGTACACAGTATCAGCATAAAGCAATAAAAACATGCATCTCCAGGATAGAATAATACATAGGTAAAATAAATCATAAAAAAAACAGAGTCATAATTGCAGCGATAACACATAATGTAAAATATATATACAAATCGAGAACGTCTACAAAAATAATCCAATACCCATTATCATCAAAAATAAACAACGTATAAATCCAATACATATATTTCAACATATCAATATGCATGAGGCTACAAAATAGATAATGGTACACTAGTCTACTAATAAACTAGTCTCGATCTACACCCAAAAATAACCATCTTGTCTCTTTGCCCATGAACATGTAGTGTCTTGTAGTGACCCGAGTATTATATCAATAATAAACTAGTCAGACTATATCTAAATCATAGGTGAGTACATAATAGTAAATACGGTAAATAATAAGCATAGCATGAACACAAAGTTACATAGTATCCAATAAAGCATCATACTAATATACCATGCCATACGTCACAATTATCACCCCAGAAATGCATATAGGCTAGTAAGAATCACGACATCAATAATCGGGCGATAATAATCAAACCCATCAAAACATAAAATACTATGGACAACACGCAGCGTGTCCACAAAAATCACCAACAATGGAACATATTACCAATCATACTGGATACAAAAGTCGATAACCGTAATATCAATCTTGGCTTACAGTCCTTATGGAAGTGAAGATTTTTGACTATTAAGCCCTAAAAGATGACCCAAGAGATGAAGAGTCCCAAATAAATAATCAAAGCATCAAATCTCGACTTACAACCCTAATAGAAATAAAATTTTCTGGTTATTAAGCCATAAAATGTAAATTGGGAATATGGAATATAAATAGAATAAAATCCAAGCGATATACAAAAAAGTAATTTCCAAGAATATTATCTCAACTTACAATCCTGATGGAAGTAAAGTCTTTCGACTGTTAGTCCTAGGAGATAGCAAGAAGTACAAATCCCAACAAATCGCAATGCATCTAAAATATCGTAAGCAATATCAAATAATTATCTCGACTTACAGTCTTAATGGAAGTGATATCTTCCGACTGTTAGGCCCTTGGAGATATCAAGAAACACAAACTCAATCAACATCCAAGCTTAATCAAATACTCAATACACAAAATCTTATATCTCGACCCACAATCCTTAGAGATGTGAACTCTCGACCGAATGGTCCTAGGAGGTAGAAACAAATCAAACAAAAAGGAGAATATCTATTTGTCATAAGCTCTTATGAGAGATTAATAGACAAGCTCACAGTAAGTCTCTAATGTCGTGGATAAACAGCACACAATCGTCTCGGGTTAGGCTAACCCGAATGACAGACCAACATGCAACCAGTCTCTAATGTCATATGATCCTAGTCTCTAGTGAGGTGATAATATCAATTCTCTTATAAATTATGGATCTACCTAAGTCATCCAAACGAAAGACTGAAGTACCGCAACATTGCTTTAGAAAATGCTAATGGCCATAGCCCATTTCCTATAGTGACTTAGTTACTCGAAGAATCATGACATTCATATCCATTACATGTCATAAACACGCTACAATACTACACTGTGCATTTTCCATGCTCCCACTTGCCCTTATTAACAGAATGTTGGTCCTTCAGTGACGTCGAGCCAATAGCTCAAATAAGAGAAATAACTCTCAACCTACAAACTCAACAAAGTAACATCACAGATCCAGGGAACAACCCCGTATCTAGGACCGCTAGGATAGATAACTAGCATATCTAGTGGATTTAATTCATGTGCTCTCCATGGTGGTGTGAACCATATGACGTAGATTGCCAACAAATATTATTGACTATATAACTTCTAATGAGAGTAATAACTAGTGCTCTTTACTCTTGGAGTCTGATGTGAGTGAAAACAACTGCTCTCAACTCGGTAAGTCCTATTGAGAGTGATAACCGATACTATCCACTCGATGAGTCCTAATGAGAGCCATATCAAATACTCTCGGCTCTAGGAGTCCCGATGAAAGTGATCATTCTCGACTATATGGGTCTTGATGAGAGCATCTCAACATAAAAAATTCTTGACTACTATACATAAGAATAGATAATAATACTTGACTAGTTAATCCTTAGAGGATACAATGAAATATTCTTGATGAGATGATTCCTAATGAGAGTAATAATAAGTACTCTCAACTTTATATTCCAAATGATAGCGTCATGACATAATAATTCCTCGACTACTAGCCCAAAGTGTAAATATTTATACAACTCTGCTAGTTAGTCCGAAGAGGATAAATCTGCAAATCCCATCACATTTCCAGCTTATAGCCATAGGAGATCAATATAAATCTCGACTACTAAGTTCTAAGGGATCACCTTTAGACTATATCACAATTTCCTAACCCATCTCCAGAATATAAGTGACGTCTACTTGCTAATAGTAATCGAAAAAGTATTACTTAAGCTTCCCATACCACTCGGTATTACTTGAACATTTACTAATAATGAGTAAACTACACTTCTCAAATCAACAATTATTATATGATATAAGTCAATAGAACAATCGAAACAATATTACTGAGCATCTCATACCACTCGGTACTACCGATCCACTTATTCAACATCCCCGTTATATAGAGATAAAACACAATATCAAATAAATCAACTTCGAACCAATAAATATATAAAATAGGGACTATATTTCAAAACTGGATTTATATGATCAATGATCCCTCTTTTATTAAATATATTCACTTTTCAAGAGAATTTTACTTTCGAAAATATTGTTGAAACCCCTCAATTATACTTATAAAAATTCCATATATTCAAATACCATTGAAAATTCCCTATTATTTTAGAACAATTTTCATTTCCAAACGATTTCCAATATATCGTTTTATTTTTCCATATTTATATCCATACTTCAATCCATTTGTAAAACCCCGTAAATAATTTTTTGAAGCTTTTAAAAATCTTTTAAAACTAGAAAATCAATCGGGGATCCAAAATAAAAATCATGAAGCAAAATTCCCTAGAATCATCAATAATTTATCATTTGGGCCAAGTCGTTTTACATCAAATTTCGATCATTCGTATAACCTACACAAGCATATCAATAAACTACACATCCAAGTGCAATCAAACATCATCTCATTTGCATTTTAATGATCCAACATACACAAAATATCATCATCTAATCAAAATTGTATATATTATCACCCAGCCAATCCAATATCCCAAAAAATTATTTCAATCAAGTAATTAAGCCAACGAGCTTAATCAATGATGAGATAAATATCTAAAAACTTGCTAAAGGAGATAAATATAGATGTGAGTATAAAAATCACCAAAACAATTCTTGAGTTCTTCAAATCAATGACTACTTTACCTGCCACGGTAAGTTTCCATCGTCGTCGTCCCATCCTCTAGTAATGCTGCAACAGTTACCAACTACATTGATCTCCCTATAGGCGCACGTCACTCACTCAAGCAACCACATCACCTTCCTACCTCCATCTCGCGCCTCTTTCATAGCTTCCACCATGCAACGCTAAGTCCATACCTGTATCATTAACCGCTCCTCTGCACATGCCTCGTCTAATCGCTATTCCATCAGCCGCCAACGTTGCATTGTGGCCACTCACCCCACCACCCTAGCGATAATGTCTTCCATCAAGAGTCATCGATGTCGCCAAGCTTCACTCTTTCCATCATGATTTCATTTCTTTTTGTAATAATGTTGTGATTTCCATTTTTGAGAATAATCTCGAATTGGGGCTTAAGGCAACAGGGTTTTTGCTATGGGTATATGGGGGTTTGGGTATGAGATTTGCAAGTGGTGTGGGCTTGGGCTTGAATTTGGGATCCTATTGATTTAATTAATTCATTTCTTTATCTTCTTTCAAATAATCCATGTATTTATTTGTAAATAAATCTTAAACTGATTTAATGTAATTCACATTTCATTGTATAGAATATAACTCGATAATAGACAATTTTATTCAATTCGGTACTTGTTTATTTTTTCTTAACCATTCATTGTCTTATTACAAAATAAATTTATTTTTCCAACTATTTCAACCATATAAAAATTATCCGTGCTTTAAAAATTATTTTTATATTAATTAAATCATTTTATTTGATTTTAATATATATTATTTAAAAGGAATGTACTAATTTGATTCAATTTATTAATACAAAATATTTTATTAAACAGCTTTCAATTAAATAAATATTTACTTTAAAATAGAATAATTATCGAATATCGAATTCGAATAATTTTATTTTAATTTAAATTTATTTGATTTATAGCATAGGAAGCAAGGTTTTACAGACTTCTTTCTTAAGAAAATTACGACCTTGTAATTTTTTAAAGGAAAACGTCATGCACAACTCAAACCTCCAATTTTTCTCGTATTCTATGGACTTCTATTAAACCAAACTACTCAATCCTCTATGTGGCTCTTATTCCAGTTTCTCTTATCATATGTTGCAAGTTAAACAGATTCATACAATGAATTTCCATCATCATCGCATAATGAATTTTTGTAAAAAAATATTTCAAGTGTTGGATTTTTCGAAAAATTTCAGCAGATTCTCCTTTGTATAATGAGCGTTCCAAACAATTACAGTATTGTAAGATAGATATATATTGACCAAACAATGTTCGGAAACATTTATATGCCAAAATCTTGTCATATGGCATATATTTCATAATAAATATCAGTCTTATAAGTAAAAAATACCTTATTTTGTGTTTTTAAGTAGGCGTTCTTAATTTATATGCAAATATGCACCAAATTTTATCCAATTAGTCTTCACGTACCTTCACTTAACTCAAGAAAATATCAAAACATCGTACATATATAAATTTACAACCATTCCATTTTAGTTTAGGCTATTTTTCAACTAACTTAAAGTATCGAAAATAGAAGATTACTCCATTCTTTCAAATGTAGAGTTGTAGGATAACTTATAGACTACCCAAAACTTCTTATGAATCATAAAAATGTGAAATTCATCATTTTTATGGATGTTTTACTTAACACAGCAATTCCAAAAATCGCTTTTATACAGTAGGTCCACTTAAAAAAACTATGTTTTTAGCCTAGAAAAATTCATAATTTCATGAAACACTTGGACAAAGGTTGTTGCTTATATTATTAGCTTTCAAGAAAAGGAAAATTCATCGAAATCGAACAAATGTTTGAAACTAATGGTTAAATAATCACATTGTTATAACTCTAAAAATGCACAGGCCATAATTTTTAATGCCTCTTTAAACATGTTTTAACGGTAATAAACATCTAAATTTCAAAAAGCAATGAGTAAAGAAGTTATTCGATATTAAAATATCTTTCAAATGAAAACGAATTCATTAAAATTGGACCCAAAAAATCAAAATTTATGACCATATTTGTACTGTACTTTCAAAGTGCTAGATTTCTAAACTTTTTTTTCTAGATTTTAAAAAGGACATTGCAAGACATTTAAGGAAGTTGAGAAGTAAGACAATCGTTGGGGTGATAAAAATGGTAATGATTTTGGTCGGCATTGAAACATGAACATGATTCCATCCAAACTTATTTTATACAAATCAAAGTGAGAAACAAACTAAAAAACTAAAGATTGTAACATATTCAAACACAAGAAATAGAATTTTGACGTTTTGTTACTTGTTAATGAGAGAACTCTAAACAATAACCTTTGCCAATTATTTTATAACTTTAGATAATATATGTATACTAAGAGTCATTAAGAATAAACTATATAGGATTTTCTTTTGCATGTTATGGACAAAATGAGATTTCCAACCGAATTCTCTACTTGGGTATGTATATCAGTGCATATCTACGGTTAGGTACTCTTTGGTTTTTAATGCACATTCTGTTGGTTACTTTAAAGGAAATCAAGGATTGAGAAAAAGGGATCCCATATCCATGTATCTCTTTATATTAATAATGGAAACTCAAACTCATGCTTTTTAGCAATAGGTTCATCTTAACAGATTCTTCTTCACCCCAAATGCAAATTGCCTATGATCACTTCTGTTGCTTTTGTAGATGATTTAATTATATTTACCAAATCTACAGTTGAATCCTTGTCTTCCATTGTACAAACATTGATGAGTTTTTCTAGATTCTTTGGATTAAATATAAACTCCCAAAATTGTCAAATCTTACTAGCTGGGATATGTGAACCTTTGATTCAGCAATGTATGCATATAATTCAGATGCAATTACTTCAAAACAATAACATGTCTTACTTGGGAGTCCCTCTAGCTATCTCTGAGCCAATGCATTCCCCTATATGAAAAAATAACTAATGTTATTAATAGATGCAGAACAGATTCTTATCTCAACAAGGAAGACTGGTGATAAATAATTCATTGGTCATGTTTATGATAGTATATTGGTGTAGAACCTTTATATTGCCAAGTAAACTAATACCTATGATAATATCTATAATGATAAAATTTCTATGGTCTGGTTCAATTACTCATTGGAAACTGTCCTCTATTGCTTTCTATAAAACTGAAATGCCAAAGAGAAATGAAGGCCTTGTTATAAGGAATTTGACAACTTGGAATTATGTTGCTTTTTCTAAACATTTTGATTGCCTAATAAATAAGAATGACAATCTATAGGTTAAATGGACCGTAGCTCACAGCTAAAGAATTAAAAATTTGGATGATAAAAGAAAAGTAAGCTTAGAGTTGGGTTTGGAAATTTCTTTAAAGACTAGAGATATTTCTCTCCCTCATTTACAAATTGCATTGGAACCTCATGGTAAAGAAAAATTCCAGACATTGCCTCGGATTGGCAAAGGTATTATTCTTCTGAACTATCTAACTTATGATGAAATGTAGTTGAGTGGTATTCCGACAAATGCAAAGGTAGTAACTAATCACTACAACAAAAAAGTTATATCAAGAGCGCTTTTAAAGACCCAAAACATTTATGTCTTTAATGAAGGCCAAATTAGAGACAAAATTATTGTATCTTTAACGGGTTTAGAAAAGACTAAGTAATTATCTTTGGTGGGTCTCGATATAGGAAAGGCCCATTTGCAAGTGCCATTACCACTCCATTTTCCTTTTATCTTCGTCCTTATAAAATTGGAGACCCTAGACCCTCTTCTTTTAGAAGGAAACGTCGATACTAATTTTAGCTGCCAATTTGTACAGGAAGATTATTTGAAGAAAATAAGGGTAAGCTTTCCTAATCTAATTACGAAGCTATATGAATTTCAATGTATAATTAGTTTATATAGGTGTTTTGCTATACAACTGCTAAACTCGACTGGATTCGAAAGTGTTAGAGCAGCTTAATTGATTATCAATTGATGGTTACTTTGATAAATTAAGCACTTATTCTGGCTACAATGATTTGATTTTCGATTAAGCCATAATAGTTCACATCGATTAGTATTTCATACAATTCGATCTTTGTATATGGTCTTGAATTATGCAATTTATGGACTCTAATTTTGGCAAATTTGAACTAAACTACTTTGGAACGCTTAAGCCTTCAAAATATGTAATTTAACAGTAAAGTTTTTTATAATTGATTTATTTTAATTTAATAGTAGTTGTATAACTTGCATCAGGTTCCAAAAGAGAATAAGTCGTGCTCGACTTTGCATTTACGCTTTAGTTTTAAGTGAGAAAAAAAATATTACTTTAGTATCTAACCTAATTTTTCTTGCTACTTTGCTCTTTTATCAACATTTTTTATCATTGCTGATCTTTTTCTTTATTTTGATCATTGAGTTTCTTTTGTACATGTTGATATCCTAGTTGCAACTTAAGCTCGTTTGAGAATGTGTTTTGTTTTTGATAAATAATTTCATTTATTTTGTGACAAACTACCTGTATTTAGCTTGCTCTAACTATGAGTTAAAAAAACATTTGAACTAATTACAATGATTTGGAAATGGAAACTTTTTTATTTTGTTCAAGCCACATTAATCCAATATTTCTTGTCTCTAGCAAGAGTATATGGATTTAATGCATTTAGTATAGAATCAGGTCCCTTGTTACTACTATTTATGTTGTCGGTTCCTTTTATAGGTTATGCTCAAACACAACTCTCATAACATGTAAATGCTGGTGATTTATGCTTTATGCGAGCAGCTTATTGTGTTAAGAGATTTAAATTCTTGATAAATTAACTTACAATCTTTCTTTCTTTTACACAATTTGACAACTGATGTGTACCTTATACATGATACATGCATTCGTTTCTTAAACCATTCTACATAATGCAACAACGCCTCAATTTGTTAATTTGCTTACAACGCTCATTATTGGCCTTTGTATGATTTTCAACTCAATAGATGGGATAATATTTTTATTTTTATTTTTTGAATATGTTTTTGTGCATAAAACATAAATTGTATTATATTCCAGGAGTTAAAAGCACCACTCATCTACTTATGAGGACAGAGTAGCAAATATTATGGAAGTTGGAGGGGAGCGGACTTTTGAAGCAGTCCAAGAGATAAACAATGCACTAGAAATTGAAGAACGTGAGGTGGATGAAGCAATGGTGGAAAATATAGCTCACAAAAAGGAGTATATTCCAGTCAAAGGATATGATACTCCGATTGATCCTCTTATGCAAATAAGGCCTCTTGAATGGAAAGGAATTCAATAAGTTTTACATAATTTTACATTTACATTACAAAATAATGTATATTGAATAGTTTATATTTCTTTTGATTGTCATAGATTTAAAAACAAATCCGTTGCATGTCTTATTGGATCTATTTGGGATATGCAATTTACCGAACCGTAGCATGCATTTTTGAAAGTTACCAAGCCTAAAAGACTATTGTTATTTAATGAGTTTAAGGTATGTTGATTTTTTATTTGTGTTTGATTTGATTAATGTCAGTGCTGTTTGGATACCTATTGGCCTCACATGATATTCTCATACCTAATATAATAATGTCAGTGCTGTTTGGACATAAAAACCGAAACAACATGGAATGGAATATTACAAAAAATATATCTATTGCTTGGTCTATGGTATATGTTGAATTTTCTTTTTATTAAATATTGTTATGCAAACAACACACTTGATTTGAGTGTCAAAAGAACTGTAAATGAATTCATTCTCTGATGCAAAATGCAGGACATCCTTTACACATCTTTAATAATTCCAAGGACTAGGCTTCAAATTTGAAATGTGGTCTGTCAGTATGCTATTATATTACATAAGCAAGACTATTATCCTGATTCTCAAAAGGTCATAGCTAAGCTCATAACTAAATTGCGCCTAAAGATTAGTAAACTGAGTAGGCGAAAATTTAGACTTCAACCTTTTTCTTATGTTTACATTGTAAAGGACCTTGCTAGTTTAACCATTGCGAGTCAACCCTTTTTTATTCTATGTTCTCTAGCATTCTACATTGTAGATGTTTCTTCTTTTGGTTTTTTTTCCTCGGTCGTTGTAAAGAATAGGGGCCTAATATAAAAAAGACCAGGCTTTAAATTTGAAATGTGTCATGTTTCTTTGATATATTAATTTTAATTCAAAAGTAGACTCACTTCGAATTTAATTTTAGTATAATTTAGTTCTTTGTTGAACTTTTTTCAGATTAAATCATATCCTTTCTAAATCTAAATTTGGAACTTCTTGTTACCTCTGTCGTTATTGCGGATTTGTACACTGATACCATGGGAGCTTTTTAGGATTTTTTTTACTTTTTGTAACTATTTTTGTCATGTCTTATTTTAAAGAATCAACATTTTATCTCTTGCGTCATTATTTTAAAAGAAAATTCAAGATCAAAACTAAAATTTCTTACTATGTTGATTCTACGATAGTACGATTGCTAATAATAAATAGAAACATCAAGGTCCCATTGGCTGCCAAAACTATGGCTGTTCACAATGTTAGATGTCAGAGTTACTAGTTAGTTAGCATGATCTCTCTAATTGAAACTATACGATGGTTATTACTAGACTATATTGTTATACACCTTGCCCACCCAATACAACAAACATCATCTGCTATGCAAGCTTATTAGGGTACAACTTGTAATTTTGCCTTCTACAATCCCTTTGAAATTGAAAAAAAAAGTTTGCACACCTCAGTATATCATTTAAATACTGACTTTTCACAAAAAATGCAAGAACAATGTGTTCCACCATCACATATTATGAGTCATGGTTTAGATTTTGGAAGTAACTAGACAGATGAGAAGTTATGAAATTTAAGGATATGATACATGAAGACAAATCTAACGTTCTCATTTAAATTCTCACGAAACAATAATACGAAAGTCATATTTTCTTCAATTTCAACGGTTAGTTGATTGTAAGGTCAAAGTGTATTATTAGAGTCAAATCAATGATGACTTAGATTGTAACGGAAAATGATTAGAGGTTGTTTATGTGTTGTTTGAGAATGTTCCAAATTTCTAGATGCACCGAATGAGCCAATTAAATTGAACTTTTGGAATAACAATATCTTTTTTTTATTCTGTATTTTTAAGTTGTGCACGTAGTTTTCAAACTATTATATTTGCATTTTTTATCAAATAATGATTTTTTAAATAAAACTTTTTGAGTACTGAATTTTAATTATGGCATAATAAATCTATCAGATAAATTGCTATAATCCTTAAAAAAATTAATAATATTTCTCATTAAATAAGTGCACCCTACTTCCTCTCGCAACCTTTTACTTTCCCAATGACTAAGAAAGAACACCTTTACTCCGCCCTTACTACTTCTCTGCCCCCAGCTCCACTCCATCAATTTTGCTTTCAATTACACTTTTGTTTCAACCAAAAACATTCAAATTGTTCATAACAAGTGAAATATGTTGGGTTAGTGTGTTCTTCATTAACAATAAATTGTAATTTGTTACTAGTATTAATATCTTGACAGTAACATGCCAACAAGGTAAAGTATAATTTATACGATTTCATGGATGACTTTTTGACCTTAAACCAAATTGTTTGGATGTTGAGATATTAAAGAAACCCAAACAATTTGTTGCTGGACATAAATGTAGTTGAAAAACCTAAAGTCTAATGGTTCATGCAACTGTTGCACTACAAACGACTCGTTTCAGTGTCAAAAAGAGACTGTTGAATATTTGAATTGGCGATTATACAACAAATGTTCACCACTTGATTACGAAAATAGCTCAATTAGTGTGTCTTTTGACATGTAACCTAATCTAAAAATAAATTCTAAACCGAAGAATTTGACAGGAATTTAATTATAACAACTATGATTTTTACAAATATTAGATACAAAAAGAAACATTGGTCATTTTGGACAATATGTATGAGTTTCAGGTGACTGAAGGAAAGAAGAAAGTATTGGTTAGAGTTGAGATATGTATCGGTCTCTCTTGTTTGTTTCTTCTTTACATTTTCTTCTATTTTATAAAATATTTTAATAAAATTTTATTTTTAATTTTTTATGCATAGCTATGAGTATTTAAGAAGTTCTGGAGCCAGCTATGTAGTAATAAATGTACATTTAGTTATTTTGCCTTTTTTTGCAGAGGGCATGCACTAATGACATTATTTATGTGCATAAGGTTTATGAGATGTGGGAAAAGAAAGCAGCTTCTGTCTTGGAAAAAAACTAAATCGTGCACGAGAAAGAGCCAAAAGATTAAATCAGACCACAAAAATGACCAACTGTTAAGACACCCCTTCGGCATGGATCCAAGCAAATGTATGACTTCAATTTTTTTACTCATATTATAGCATTTGTTTTGTTTGGATTTGTTTCATGTCTAGTTTGTTGGATATTAGCTCAACTATGTTTCTTTAATTCTGACATTTGTAATTTGGATCTACTGTACGTTTTTTTCTTCTAGCAATAGACAATTGGTTATTTCTTTTTATTACATGTTTTGGAAATTTATCCATTGTTTTGTTTTATGTTGAGTTTGATGTTATATTTTATTTATTCATTGAACTACATGAAATTAAAATAATATTATATTCCATTTGTTGGCTCCTATTGCAATATAATAAAAAATGTATTAATGACTGATTTGAAACCATAAATATGGTCTCTACTATTTTAAAAGAGATTCATAAATTTTTCTCTAACAAGTTTCTAATCTAGACACTTATTTGACAAATGTTTGTGGTCTCTGGTTATTTAGAGACCAGTTTTTAGAGATAAATATTATTTGTTTTAAGTGGGTCTCAAATATAAATTAGAGACAAAGTCTACTATTTAGAGACATAATAAATGAGTCTCAAAAAAACATTTTTTTAGTAATGAATATTTGTGATGGGTCTATCTCATTGCCTATATCCAGTAATATGAGAATTACAATGTCATGGAATAAATATAACAACTATGAATATGCTTTTTATGATGTGGATAAATACTTATGGTCGAAGGATATGAAGGATCATTTGATAGAAAATGCATATAAGAACATAACTGCAGAATATGATCTCCTTAAATTTTCATGGTATGGCAGGGTTTGGAAAAGAAACACATTTAGAAATTGAATTTCATGTTATGGAAAGTTAGAATGCCATTAGAACCTTAAGAAATCTTACGAACAAGGGAATTGACATAAACACTTGCTATGTATTCTACAAATGCAGGGAGGAGAACAATCTTTATATATATTTTTTAAGTGTTATTTTTCTTTTTTCTTATGGAAAAAATCAAAGCCAGAGGGAGATATGCAAACCCTATTTGGGATAGTAAAATTGAATGGACATATATGTGTGTGCGCGCGCACGGGCGCATGCGCACAAAATGGAAGGATTCAACATCGTACTAGCTGCTCACTATATTGAAGGTGTTTTTTTCTGTTCTATGGGAGGAAAGAAATGGGAATATTTTCAATAAAAAGTACAAAAAGGATGGAGCTGTTCAATGAAATGTGCAGAGGAATCTACCAATCTATGATACTCTCTCTGTATAATTACAATCATAATGATTTTAAGCTACAGAGATGTAACTGATGGCCTTTTTTAGCTTACATCTTTTTAGTTGTTTCTTATTTTATGCTCTTTCTCTCTTTGTTCTCTATGTTTTCATATTTATACGTGTGAGTATTTTTCTTACATGTTATGGGAAAAAAGGGTTGGGATCATTCAAACCCGCTGGCTTTTTCAAAAAAAGAATAAACTACTTTATAACAATAAAATTTTACTATTGTTCTATGAAAATGTATTCAGTCCATATTACTGTATAAAGTATATTATCAAAAATAAGTAGCATTCTAACTTAAAAATCATTTAAATCATTTTCTTTGTACACAATACTCATTAATTTGTCTCATAGCTTTTCTTGAGTAATCCTGAGGTCGAGAGTTCGTGCCTCTCTCACCCCACCTGGAAAAAAAAACTCATTAATTTATTTTTAAAGATATCCTTAGGTTCTTATATATTTTACTCATACATACCAATTTCTTCGAATAATTATATCACCAAAATTATATTTTTCTATTCGAAGTATTCTTATAAATTTCCTTGCTCATTGAAAACCAAAAGCTTGCATTTAAAATTTCAAACTTTTTTCTTCTTTAACCACACATTTTGTTCTATTTTTTAATCTTTTTTCGAATAATTAAAAGTTGCAGAAATTCGAATTCTACTTGGCAAGTTAACTTATAAAGTAAAAACTATAAATTTCCCGATGAATTTCATTTCTTTTGGAATGATTTCAAAGAATTTTCACATAATATACTTAATTATATTTCTCTTTAGAAAATTTATCTTCAATTCAAAGTAAATCTATTACATTTCCGTATATATTTCTTTAGAAAATTCTTCTAAAACAAACATGTGTTTACATACAATATTCTATAATTAATTTATATCAAAATATATAAGGTTGCCACGCCATAAATCTCTAGCGACTCATCTCAACAAATGGCTGCAGTGTTGACTGTCGTGGATAATACATCAACACTACCTCGTCATTGGTTTCAAGTTGACACTAATATCCAATGGTTGCATACGTTGTTCAAAACGCATACAAATCTAGAAAATAATATTTCATTCTCTAAATAATGTATTATTCTACAAAACAATATATAATCCTGAATAAAACAGTTCTTATGTCATTGTAAAATTACATGTCAATTTTTCCTCATTTAAGTGTTTAGGAATCCCTATCGAATATGCGTGCTCCCGCATCGGCCAGAATTCTTAAAGCACTCGACGAACAAATTAACACTGAAACAAACTACTAAAATATTTCCTATCGTTTTACAAAATTCATATTTCATTAAATCGTTTGCTTGTTTGAATAAAAATATATAATTTTTAAATTCATATATATATATATATATATATATATATATATATATATATCAAAGTCATCAACCATTAACAAAAATAAGAATCATCACATAACGTCCACTAATAAAATCAATCAAGCATTAATACGACAATAAACACTTTTCAAATAATCAAACAAATGCCTTCATCAAAAAGATATCAGTTAGTTTCCATTACGCTACTTTACTACTATAGGATCCTATTACTCAACTCGCCTCATCACAATTTGAAATTGTGAACTATTTAATATAAGATTTGAATTAGAATCTTTTATGGCTTCCCTAACCAAACAACTCTATTCTTACTTCAAAACCACACAGACATTCATCATCCATGACGACCCTACTGACTGGACTAACTACTTCTACCTTTACAACCTCATTACTTTCTCTGTATGTTATACAGTGACTTACAGTTTGAAAAAAGGTAGAAGGAATATATAACATAATAAGAAAAATACAAATATGCCTCCAAATGATTACTATAGTAATCATCATATTCGTCTATTATCACATAAGTTCAAATAGTAATCTACCACATATCCATGACGATAATGACTCTAATTCTCATTTAAGGCCAAGAATCGTGTCTCTTATACTATGTATTATTCTAAACCTGCTCTAATATCAACTGTAATGCGCCACCGATATACCTATACTACCAAAGCATATAACTAGTCAGAATTGTCTGATTGTACGGGGAATGAGGCGATATAAGGCTATCACACGTGAATATCCCTTTAGGCTAACAATGGTACGTATTTCAAAAAATTATAAAAAAAAACTCACCTATACCAACATAGTATCGGCACAAAGCAATAAACATGTGCTTCTCTAGGATAAAATAACATACAAGATAGAATAAATTATAGGGAACACAAAGTCATCAACACAGCGACAATATATAATATAAAATATATATACAAATCGAGTAGGTCTAAAAAAATAGTCCAATGTCTACTATCATTAAAAATATACAATGTATAAATCCAGTGCATACATCTCAACATCATTGATTACATGAGGCAATAAAATAGATAATGATAACTAGTCAACCAATAAACTAGCCTCCATCTACACCCAACAATAACCATCTAATCTCTTTGTTCCTAAACCAATAGTGTCTCGGACTTATCCTGGTATATACAAATACTAAATAGGTCAGACTATATCTGAATCCAAGGTGAGTACATAATAGCAAGAATGGTAAATAATAAGCATAGCATAAACATAAAGTAACATAGTATCGAGCACAACATCATACTAATATAAGATGACACACGTTTCAAATATCACCCATGAAATACATATATGTAAGTAAGAATCACGACATCAATAATTGGGCGATAACAATCAAACTCATTGAAATCACAAAAAACTATGGACAAGCATGTAGCCTGTCAATAAAAATTACCAATGAAGGAATGAATCACCAATCATACTAAATACAAAAGTCGATAAGGACAATATCAATCTTGGCTTACAGTCCTTAGGGAAGTGTAGACTTTCGATTGTCGAGCCCTAGAAGGTGAACCAAGAGATACATAATTCCAAATAAATAATCAAAGCATCGAATCTCGAATAGTAGCCCTAATGGAAGTAATAACTTCCAACTACTAAGCCATAAGAGTTAAATCAAGAAATATGGAACCCAAATACAATGAAATCCAAGCTAAATACATAAATCAATATCCAAGACTACTATCTCGACTTATAGTCCTGATGGAAGTAAAGTCTTTCGACTATTAGTCCATGGAGATAGCAAGAAGTACGAATCCCAAAAAATCGCAATGCATACAAAATATCAAAAGTAATATCAAATAATTATCTCGACCTACAGCCCTAATGAAAGTGATATCTTCCAACTGTTAGGCTCTCGGAGATTTCAAGAAACACAACTCAATCAACATCCAAAACCAATCAAATACTCAATGTACAAAATTAAATATCCCAGCCCACGGTCCTTTGAGAGGCGAAGACTTGACTGAATGGTCCTAGAAGATAGAAGCAAATCATAAAAAAGGGGGAAGATCGGGTGATAATTGATTTAGAATTTGGCAAAACTTCATTGAATTGTTAAAGAGATTCAAAGAGAAGAAGGAACTAAAGAAAGTAATAAAAATTATTATTTAAAATTCAAGTTCAGAACTCTTTAAATAGAGATTAAATAGATGGGTCAATTGGTGAAAAGGTTGTGACAAAAAATCCCCTCTTTTTAATTTCAAAAAACGAACTAATGGTCACTATGTAGATCTACATATATTTATATGTCGAATATACCTTATAATCAGTATATTTTCAAAAATATTTTAAATATGATTCAAAATAAATGATTTTATTAAAGCTCTATTAAAATTGGTTTTTAATATATAAATTAAATTCTATTTTTTATAAAGGCATTTTGAGTGTTAAATAATAGTTTTTGAAGTAATGATAGCTAAAGATATAATACTACTCATGTCTTTAATGTTTAAACTAAGACTCAATAAAAACCGACACATATTTCTTGAGCTCTTAGTACTTTAATTCTTGAACTCTTCAAAACTCATGAGTCTTTGAATAAATATTAATGAACTCTTGAAATATTTATACTCATCGGCTCTCAAGCGTTTATTTATTCAACACGTTGTGTAATACGGTTAAATATTTTTGATATCCTGCACAATATACTATATAACTCGAGAAAACATTAGCAACAATATTTATATGGTTTTTCTCATCAAAATCGATACTTTGGGCATTAATAGGGCTTGCTTGGGGTCAGGCTAAGAGTAGCTTGGCATGAGGCAGTTGGTCGTCTTTGAGCTGGAATGGACCGAGTAAGGCTTTACTTAGCTTTTTCTTCACTTGATGAATAGACTGTGAGTGCTACCTAGGGTTAAGATGACTGGTCTTCAGCTTGATGCCTTGTTGAGTGGATGTGCTTGCGTCGACCTAACATGAGCTTGGGGCAGCATAAATGGGTCGATCGACGAATAGTTGGGTCGATATTGATTGGGCTAGGTCGTGCCAAATTGGCTTGCTAATCATTGCAAGAGAATCAAGCAACATTTTTCACCCTCAAATCTATACCAATATGCAGGTGCAAGCTTGTCAAATCATGAAAACCTTGTCGATCAGTTACTTTGTCATGCATTTAATGCACCTACGATGTTGCACTACTCATTGGATGTGACGGTTCGCTTTACATGATGTGGTACAGACTTGTCATATCTTTTATATGAATGGTGTGACATAACACTTAATTGCATCTGAACGGTTGAGATCCTCTTGCCTTTTTGAATATAAAGGCAGGGATTGAAGGAGTAGGTATATAAATACCCCTCTCCCTCTAGTCAGAATACAGCTCTAGAGCGCATTTGATAGCTCAGGCACTCCTGTGTATAAGTGAGTTGTATGATGGCAAAACAGGCTAGTGCCCTTCCGTTCACAAGAACTCGTAGATAGGAGAGCTTTAGAAATAAGAACTTATCTACAGTGATAGGCCTAAGTCAGGGTAATGATTCCTCTCACTCTCTCAGACATGTCGGCCGATGATGACAGGTGTGACGACCCGGATTTTCGGACGAGTTAAAATTTCCAAAAAAATCTGTCCGTTTAAAACTACTAATGAAAACTACCAACTTAATACACAATATTTGATAAATATTAAACATTACTAAATTTATAAGATATAATTTCAATTATACAACTTACCAAAGTAATTTATTTATTTATTAATCATACAAAATGTGCTTTAATACATACCAAATACAATGACTATGAATCTACCACTGCACTACTTTGATGATAGAGAAAACACTATCTGTACCAACGAACTCAATAAACAATGTAAATGCGGAATAATATAGTACGCAGAAAAGATACAATAGCATAAGGTAAACAACTACCGATGACAGATAAACATGAAAGGGTTATATTATTTTAGGGGTTGCATCACTACCACTTGTGTGACGACCCGAAATTTTAGGCAATATCAATTTAATAATCTGTATTAACAATTAAATTGATTTGATAATTTTCCTTTATAATTTTAATTTAAATTGGTAAATTTTATATTTTAAAGGCTAATAAATATTTAAGCAGACAATATTGAATTAGATCTTTTCTAACAATTTAAAATTGATAAGATATATCTTTCAAAGCTAATAAAATTTTATTCTATTTATAATGTATATATATTGGTATATATATTGTGAATAGAAAATCTTTTCTTTTAAATAAAAGATGTATTTACAAATTGTAAAATATATGTATGTATATATCATGATTTGAAGTTGTTTTAAAATTTAATATAATAATTCACAAAACTAATGTCAAAAATATTTTCTATTTAAAATGTAAATATACATATGTATATATTGTAAATAGGAAATCTTTGATTTTAATAGAGGGTATGTTTTCAAATTGTAATATATATTGTGATTTGAAGCTTTGTTTTAAATTCAATATTTTTCAAAAGTTAATTTAAGATTAATTCTATATTTTCAAAGTATAAGATAATTTTTTTTTAAATGTGATAGTTTAAATAAAATTTAATAAAAGTTTTATTTTGTTTTCTTTAATAGTGCTTAAATTAAAATGGTTATAAATAAGCTTTCTTTTTAAAATATCTCTTAAACTAGAATAGTTTGTAAACATAAGTAATATGTAAATAAATTACCAAATTCACATTTACATAAATATAAATTCAAATTCATATTACACAATTTAAAGGAAAACATATAATACATTTATTTGATTTAAAAACATAAGCTATTTAAAAACAAACGTTTACAAAATTTCACACTTGTATATTTACTTAAAATTTAAAAGCTTATATATAAAAAAAACATTTCATATGCATATAAATATACTTCATGAATGCATATATATAACTTAAATGATTTAATAAAAGGAAGTTTAACACTTGTAAAACAATGAAAAAGCATCTTCAACACTTGTAAGCTAAAATAAAATTGTGATGACATTTGTTTAAATTAATGAACAAGTGGCAACATTTTCTTTCATTTAGAAATTTAAATTTATATAATAAAAAAATATAGTTTGAAGAGAAACTTGTTTTTCACTTTCAGTTCAAACACTTTCTTCCTCTCAATCTTTCTTTCTCTCCTCATCTTTTCAAAAACTAAAAAGCAAAACTAAAAAAACTTCGAACCTGTAACTCAAATGGATGATCAACATCAGTTCAGCATTTAAAATCAAAGATTTATGGGCATGCAAAGGATTCAATCTCAACAGCAAAGATCAAAACAGAATTCCAGATTAAAGATTAAATCTGTTCTCTACTTATAAAAATGGTGAGTAAACTGTTTTTTTAAAAACAGATTGGTTTGTAATTATATACAATGCATGAGATGATATGTGGAATGATGTTAGTTTTGCATGAAAGATTTTCAGTTTGTTTATGTTTGGATTGATATATATATATATGTATATATATATATATATATATATACAGAAATTGTTAGTATGCCTCTATATATGATGACCATGTCCATATTTCAGAGTTATTATTCTGTTTTTGGAAATTCAAAGCTCTAAATCAAATCAATATTAGACTTCGAAATTTAAATAAAAGTTAATGGATGATGTTGGTTTTTAAAATAATTCCAGGGTTTTAATGTCAGCAAATAAGTTTGAAAATTAGGAATAACAGTAGAATACTGATTTATGTTAAAAATCAACAACTTTAATTTCTGCTTTGGATTGCATAAATGAATTAGTGGTTAAAATTTATGATTTTTCACATATATTTCAAAAAAATTAATTTGATATTCGATTTGGAATTTTGAGTTGAACGCTTTCGGCAATTTGATGAATTGCCGATAATCAACAGGATGTTTGGAGCCGAATTCATGGTCGAAGCTACCTATAGTATTGTTGAGGAAGGGAAAAGTACTCTCGAATTTTTCATATGGCCGAATTGATCAGAATCGTTTGAAGTAGGGTTTTGGCACTCTGATTTTTGGCATGGCTTTCTGTAGGAATTTCTACGTCTTTACGTGACCGGAGGTGTTCGCGTGTTGAGGGATAGTAAGCGATGATGCATCAGTGATTTGGAAGGGATACTGGAGTTTCCAGTTGGCGAGATCATCAGAGGCGATGGGTTTCTGGGGATCGTGTTGCTTCAGATATTCGAGCAATGGTCGATTTTTCGATTCGAGTTTGGATTTTTGTTTCTAGGTTGGTGTAAGGGTGGTCGAGGCCTTTGTGATTGGTCGACGATCGGAAAGATGGTCGGAGGAGGGTGAATGTGAAGTGCACGTACACGCGTGTATGTTTGTGCACTGGGAATAATGGAGTTTGGGGAAGATGAAGGTCGACTCGGAGTGGAGCTTGTGATTTCCTGAGTCGACTTGAAGCTTTTTGAGTTGTTGGTTGCCTCGAGGCTAGCTCGAGTTTTTGGAGTGTTCGACTCGGGTTTGACCCGAGACGATTTCCTGTGCTATTCAAAGCTTAAGTTTTTATAAAAGGAAATAAATTTACGAATTTAAAACTTGTTCTTTTGAAGTAAATGTTAATCAAACTTTCAAAAGTGTTAATTGAATTTATTTTCTAATTTAAAATGTTTAAGATGATTGCTTTTGAAAGTAATTAACTTAATTAAATTTTGAATTTTAATTCAAAGGGGTGTTTTCAATTTAAAATATTAGATCAAAGTTTTCAAGTAATGTTTACAAACTAAGTTTTCAAATTATATTGAAATGAATAAGATTAAAGATATGTTGATTAGGCTTCCACAGATAAATATTTGTACAATCTTAATTAAACGGTTTGAAAAGTTTCAAAAAATTTAAAGTTTAAATTAGATGATTAAATTGTTTTAAATTTCAAATTGATTTCTAAATGCTTTATTTTCAAATAAGGTTATTGTTATAATTTTGTAAACCAATAAAATAATTTATCTTTAAGTTACTAAGATTTGATTAATTCAAATAATTAATTTGTGAAGATAAATAAGGTTAATTTATTATTGTTATGAACTTAAGAATACTTAATTAATATGATTTGTTAATAAGTAAAAGTTTAATTAAGGTAAATGATTTTATTAATTAATTAAGGATTTTTAAAATATATGAAGTTAACTAATTATTTAATTAATTTTAATTGATTAGTTAATTGTTGGTTAATTTTAAATAATCACTTAATTATGAATTAATTAAGTGTAATTACTTAATGAAGTAATTAATGGGTAATTACTGAATGTAATTAAGAAGGGAAGTTACTTATGGAAGTAATTAATGGAAAATTGCTTATGGAAGAAATTGAGTGAAGTGATTAAGGGTTAATCACTTGATGTTATTAATTTAAGGATTAATTAATATAATTGATTTGAAGTTAATTAATTAAAGAGTAATTAATTAAAGAATTTAGGTCAATTAATGATGGGATTAATTACTTGTTAAGGTAATTAATTAAGAGAGTAATTAACTAATGGAAGTAATTAGAGGATAATTACTTATGGAAGTAATTAAAGGTTAATTACTTAGTAAATTTGGCTAATTAATGAATGTGACTAATTTAAGATTAATTACTATATGTAATTAATAAAAAAAATTAATTAAGGATTATTGATTAATGTAATTAATTAATAATTACTTAATGAAGTAATTAAAGATTAATTAATTAGTGTAATTAATCAGGATTAATATAATTAATTAAGAGGTTAATTAATTAAGATAAGTAATTATAAGATTGTTAATTACTGTTTATAATTAAGACTAATTAATAAGATGGTTAACTACAAATTAATTAAAGAGTTAGTTAATTAATAAGGGTCATTAATTAATATAATTAATGGAATTAATCAAGGTTGATTAACAAAAGTGATTAATTAAAGTATGGTTAATTAATTGTAATTAATTGAGGTTAATGCAAATTAATTATAGTTAAATAAATGAAGGATCATTAATTATTGTAATTAATGAAGTGATTTAAGGTTAATTACTGTATATGGTTATAATAATTAATTTGTGTAATTAATTAAAGGCTAATACTTGAATGTAATTAAAGAATAATTAATGAAGGGAGATTAATTAAGGAAGATCATTAAGAGATGATTAATTAATTAATTTGTAATTAATTAATGATAGTAAGCAGGATTAAGGTAATCTAAGTGATTAATTTAATTAAAGGTTAATTTAAATTGATTAAGAGTGAATCAAACCTGCTTATGGATGATTGATTGATATTGGATGTTTAATTGATATTGGATGATTTGGGTGTGATATCTCTGATATGTGATACGTGCTGCTTTGTAAGATGATTGGTTGATATGAATTATCTATTGTGATAATGTGAATCATCTATCTATTATGTCATTCTGAATATAAGTTTATATGTTTAAACCCTTAAACAACTTGGACATTAAAATGGCGTTCGGATTTCGGTGAGACCGGGATCGGGTTTCCATATTTGGATATCCGAAAACCACATCGATCCAAAATAAATGTTAGGTCGTAAATCCAAGTGGAGTTCAAGTGAAGACTCGAAGTGTAAGAACTATTCGTCAGTATAACTCTGAGGGTGATTCCGAGATGAGTTTGACGGAGATAGTACTTTCAGGTTCGAGATGGTGATTCAGAGTGCAAGGGCTATGGTCGTTGACTCTGAGGGTGATTCCAAAATGAGTGCAACGAGATAGTACCTTCGATTTCGTTCGAACCGGAACGAACTTGTATGGATTGAATGCTTCCAGAATATCGTCAGGTGGACGATGACCATTCTAAGATAGATGTGTTGGTAATCGCAGCTTCAAGCCTCATCAACCAGGAATGGCTAAAACAGGGGAGGTGCAGTAAGGTTAAGTGGGTCATGCCCAAGTAGGACGGGATTTACCCCTGTCCAGAGGTCCCTTTCTACTTCGGCTTAGTGTGTGGTTGGTCGCGCCAACCACGGGGTGGTCTTGTTCGAGACTGTCCAGTAAGGGACGGTTCCGGCCTTGTTTTGCAGAGGATTGGGAGTAATCCTCGGTACGGTGATCTAGGCCCCGTACTTTGACGGGCGGTACCCTAGTAGCCCTGCATTGATGGAAACCCATTCTTCCTACGAGACCCTACGGTTTTGATTTGTATTACCCACTTTTGTGGCTAGTAGCTGGAATTTAATTATGTAACAATTTCGGCTATTTCTTATTTACTTGAAAACCCTAGACACTATTATAATATCACTGGATTTCCTATCATATGTTTTGGTTAGCGTAAGGTAAAAACTTTTCCATGTTTATGTGTGGGAAGTCTTACGTGATATCTTTTCTTTTCAAAGGATTTTCTAAAGTTAAGCAATTTTAATTCGTTTACTCACACCAGACCCCTGTCTGACCCGAGTGTTTATTTTCTATTTTATTAAACTCTTGGGTACTCATATTATATATGTGTAGTCGAGGGATTCAGGTTAGCTTTGACGAATTCTGGATGAGATTTGGAGCAGGAGGCTTCAGCATGTAGATATATTATGGTTCCGCTGTGTTAGTGTTATGTCTCTATTGTATTAATGTACTCGAGTTGTATGATAGACAGATGTTTATAACTGTCTAGTATGTGTTGTATAGTTTGTGTAACTCTGATGTATATGATACTATGTAATATTTTATGTGATATATTATATTTCAATCGTTCCGCTGTGAGTATCTGATGTTGTTGAGTTTCTTCTTCCTTACCTTTTCTTCTTCTATCCTTTTCTTTCTTAAATCAGATGTGTTTTTCTGGTGATAGAAAGACGGGTCGTGACAGTTGGTATCAGAGTGTTAGGTTGAGCGAATACCTAGGCTCTGGAGTGGTGTCTTTCTTGAGAGAGCGTACTTGTAATTTTTATATAACTATATATTTATATATCTACCTAGTCTGTTGGGTTATCTGTTCGGATTTTCCAACATATGTTTTAGAGGTAGATGAAGCAGTGGTGTGTGTGTAACACAACTACCACTAATGGAAGAGGTCCATATGTTTGAGGTTGGAAGTATATTTGTCGAGACTGTAGGCCCAATACCGTCTCAAGTGAGGTTTGCAGCTTGAAGTAAGGATTTCTCTGATCTGCAAAGGAAATCTTTTAAAGATTCGGAGTTCATCTTTGAAGTGTAAGTTTGGATCTGTCGGAAGTGCATAAGTAAGTGATGGTATCTTGATAACTGCGTGGTGAGATGCAGTATCCATGGGTATTTCCGAAGATGTTTCCTCTGGAAGCAGTTTTACAAGTAGTTGAGGAACAGTCTTTACCTGTCGCAGGGAAGACTCGTTTGTGTAGAAGTTATCTGGATCTTTAGCAAGGAGGTTGGCTGTTTTGGAATATGAGACTAAGGTCTATGAGTTGCTTCGCTTCGGCATGGTCTCATTGTCATCCCTTAAGGAAAGCGAGACGTTGATGCTTGGTTTGGAGCCCAAATTTCTTGAGAGGATGTCTGCCATCTCGAAGGTCTGTTGTGTGGTTTGTTGATGGTTTTGGGATTCGAGGAGCCTTTTGGATTAGAAGTCTTTGATTAGTTGTGTTAGCAGTTTCAGCTCGGAGGTGTTTGTGAGCCGACAAGAAAGTCTTTTGGCTTTGCAGTATCATCGAGGTAGAGTTTGGAAGCAGCAGTGTGGTCCATTTCTCCGACGGTTCAGGAATCTTAGTGGTCCTTCTATCGGCAGTCCGGGCAGATGGTGAATGCTTTTTTTGAAGGTTTAACCTAATTTGGAAAAGCTTAAGGCTGTTCTAATTGATAAAGAGAGGACAGTTTCTTTGGAATCCGAACAAGGTAGGATCGCAAAAATGATTTGCGATTAGTTTGGGAAGTTCATCTTGGGCAATCTTTTGTTTGAGACTGAGGGTGCTCATGTGGAAGTAGGAGCTACTAAAGTAATCAGAAGTTTGTCTGCATCTGGAGTTGAGTTTCGTATCGATTGGTTCCAGAAGCGATATTGGTGGTTAGCCTGGTAGTAGGATGGTTCTTGGAGAAGGAAGAGTTGGTGTAGCAGCTCAGGAATTTTTGGAAATGGATTGGTCAGATCTAGCTTTTGAGTTGGATTCTGCTACAAGGTTGTGTGACCGAGTCTGATGGGTCACTAAGATTTTATGAATTTGATGAACAAAGTTTCCCAGATATATGGGATAATTTTGTACTCGTGTTCATCAACAGTATTCTCATCTACTTCAGAATCAGAGTTGTGCAGCGGAAGCAAGGTAGCAGTTGTACAAGGAAGGAAGTATGTTCAGTTTGCTAATGCTTGGGAAGTAGAGCTTGTGTTCTAGATTTCGACGAATCTTGGAAGACCATTTTGATGAATAGGATCCAGAAACTGGTTTGCTTTGGTCTAGTTGTTTCTGGAAGCATCAACATAGGTTGAGCTGATAAGGAAGAAAATGGGCAGCCTAGGATTGTCTGTTGAGTTATGCAGATATGAGATATGGAGTTTGGAATTCGAAGTTGGAGACTTCATTGTTGTTAAGGTTTCCCGGGTTAAGAGAGCAGTAATTAGATAAGATTGGAAAGCTAGCTCCGAGGCATTTGGGATTTCTTATATGTGTTTTTGATATAATAAGTTCTTTTGTCTATAAGATTGAATTGCCAGTTTGGATAACTGGGATTCATTGTATTTCACGTATCTCTGAGGGAGTACGTGTATGATTCATCGTTGGTTGTAGAACCTGTAGTTCAGTTGGATTTGGAAGTTGTGCTAAACTTGAGTATGGTCTGATATTTTGTTCAGATTGGTGGATCTAGAGAAGAGAGGAGCTCTGGATTATAGTGGTGCAGTTAGTTTAGCTTCCGTAGAGCGAGTCTCCCAGTGATTTATACTTGGGAAACTCTAGATAGTATTAGAAGATCTATCCTGATTTGTGTCGGGATAATTAGTTAGGTTTGTTTGTTTGATTGGTTGCCATCGTTGTTAGTAACCGGATGATAGGAATGCTTTGCTGTTTGAGATTAAAATCATTGTTGGGTTATTAAATTATCTTTGCTTTTAAATTTCGGGGACGAAATTCTTTTAAAGGGAGAGGAATGTGATGACCCGAAATTTTAGGCGATATCAATTTAATAATCTGTACTAACAATTAAATTGATTTGATAATTTTCCTTTATAATTTTAATTTAAATTGGTAAATTTAATCTTTTAAAGGCCAATAAATATTTAACCAGAAAATATTGAATTAGATCTTTTCTAACAATTTAAAATTGATAAGATTTATCTTTCAAAGCTAATAAATTTTTTTTCTACTTATAATGTTTATATATTGGTATATATATAGTGAATAGAAAATCTTTTCGTTTAAATAAAAGATGTATTTACAAATTGTAATATATATGTATGTATATATCGTGATTTGAAGTTGTTTTAAAATTTAATATAATAATTCTCAAAACCAATGTCAAAAATATTTTCTATTTAAAACGTAAATATACATATGCATATATTGTAAATAGGAAATCTTTGATTTTAATAGAGGGTATGTTTTCAAATTGTAATATATATTGTGATTTGAAGCTTTTTTTTAAATTCAATATTTTTCAAAAGTTAATTTAAGATTAATTCTATATTTTCAAAGTATAAGATAATTTTTTTTTAAAATGTGATAGTTTAAATAAAATTTAATCAAAGTTTTATTTTATTTTCTTTAATAGTGCTTAAATTAAAATGGTTATAAATAAGCTTTCTTTTTAAAATATCTCTTAAACTAGAATAGTTTGTAAACATATGTAATATGTAAATAAATTACCAAATGCACATTTACATAAATATAAATACAAATTCATATTACATAATTTAAAGGAAAACATATAATACATTTATTTGATTTAAAAACATAAGCCATTTATAAACAAATGTTTACAAAATTCCACACTTGTATATTTACTTAAAATTTAAAAGCTTATACATATAAAAACATTTCATATGCATATAAATATACTTCATGAATGCATATATATAACTTAAATGATTTAATAAAAGGAAGTTTAACACTTGTAAAACAATGATAAAGCATCTTCAACACTTGTAAGGTAAAATAAAATTGTGATGACATTTGTTTAAATTAATGAACAAGTGGCAACATTTTCTTGCATTTAGAAATTTAAATTTATATAAAAAATATATATAGTTTGAAGTGAAACTTGTTTTTCACTTTCAGTTCAAACACTTTCTTCCTCTCAATCTTTCTTTCTCTCCTCATCTTTTCAAAAACTAAAAAGCAAAACTAAAAAAACTTCAAACCTGTAACTCAAATGGAAGATCAACATCAGTTTCAGCATTTAAAATCAAAGATTTATAGGCATGCAAAGGATTCAATCTCAACAGTAAAGATCAAAACAGAATTCCAGATTAAAGATTATATATGTTGTCTGCTTATAAAAATGGTGAGTAAACTGTGAGATGATCTGTGGAATGATGTTAGTTTTGCATGAAAGATTTTTAGTTTGTTTATGTTTGGATTGATATATATATACAGAAATTGTTAGTATGTCTGTATATATGATAACCCTGTCCATATTTCAGAGTCATTGTTCTGTTTTTGGAAATTCAAAGCTCTAAATCAAATCAATATTAGACTTCGAAATTTAAATAAAAGTTGTTTGTTAATGGGTGATGTTGGTTTTTAAAATAATTCCAGGGATTTAATGTTAGCAAATAAGTTTAAAAATTAGGAATAACAGTAAAATACTGATTTATGTTAAAAATCAACAACTTTAACTTCTGCTTTGGATTGCATAAATGACTCAGTGGTTAAAATTTATGATTTTTAACATATATTTTGAAGTTTTTAATTTGATATTCGATTTGCAATTTGAGATGAACGCTTTCGGCAATTTGATGAATTGTCGATGATCAACACGATGTTTGGGGCCGAATTCATGGTATAAGCTAGCTATAGTATCATTGAGGAAGGAAAAAATACTCTCGAATTTTTCCTATGGCCGAATTGATCAGAATCGTTCGAAGTAGGGTTTTGGCACTCTGGTTTTTGGCATGGCTTTCTGTAGGAATTACGACGTTTTTTACGTGACCGGAGGTGTTCGCATGTTGAGGGATGGTAGGCGATGATGCATCAGTGATTTGGAAGGGACACTGGAGTTTCCAGTTGGCGAGATCATCAGAAGCGATGGGTTTTTGGGGATTGTGTTGCTTCAGATATTCGAGCAATGGTCGATTTTTCGATTCGAGTTTGGATTTTTGTTTCTGGGTTGGTGTAAGGGTGGTCGAGGCCTTGTTTGATTGGTCGACGATTGGTAAGATCGTCGGAGGAGGGTGAATGTGAAGTGCACGTACACGCGTGTACGTTTGTGCACTGGGAATAATGGAGTTTGGGGAAGATGAAGGTCGACTCGGAGTGGAGCTCGTGATTTCCTGAAGTCGACTCGAAGCTTTTTGAGTTGGTGGTTGCCTCGAGGCTAGCTCGAGTTTTTAGAGTGTTCGACTCGGGTTTGACCCGAGATGATTTCCTGTGCTATTCAAAGCTTAAATTTTTATAAAAGGAAATAAATTTATGAATTTAAAACTTGTTCTTTTGGTAAATGTTAATCAAACTTTCAAAAAGTGTCAATTGAATTTATTTTCAAATTTAAAATGTTTAAGATGATTGCTTTTGAAAGTAATTAACTTAATTAAATTTGAATTTTAATTCAAAGGGGTGTTTTCAATTTAAAATATTAGATCAAAGTTTTTAAGTAATGTTTAAAAACTAAGTTTTCAAATTATATTGAAATGAATAAGATTAAAGATATGATGATTAGGCTTCCAGAGATAAATATTTGTACAATCTAAATTAAACGGTTTGAAAAGTTTCAAAGATTTTAAAGTTTAAATTAGATGATTAAATTGTTTTAAATTTCAAATTGATTTCTAAATGCTTTATTTTCAAATAAGGTTATTGTTATAATTTTGTAAACCAATAAAATAGTTTGTCTTTGAGTTATTAAGATTTGATTAATTCAAATAATTATTTGTGAAAATAAATAAGGTTAATTTATTATTGTTATGAACTTAAGAATACTTAATTAATATGATTTGTTAATAAGTAAAAGTTTAATTAAGATAAATGATTTTCTTAATTAATTAAGGATTTTTAAAATATATGAAGTTAACTAATTATTTAATTAATTTTAAATGATTAGTTAATTGTTGGTTAATTTTAAATAATCACTTAATTATGAATTAATTAAGTGTAATTACTTAATGAAGTAATTAATGGATAATTACTGAATGTAATTAAGAAGGGAAGTTACTTATGAAAGTAATTAATGGAAAATTGCTTATGGAAGAAATTGAGTGAAGTGATTAAGGGTTAATCACTTGATGTTATTAATTTAAGGATTAATTAATGTAATTGATTTGAAGTTAATTAATTAAAAGTAATTAATTAATTAAAGAATTTAGGTTAATTAATGATGGGATAAATTACTTGTTAAGGTAATTAATTAAGAGAGTAATTAACTAATGGAAGTAATTAGAGGATAATTACTTATGGAAGTAATTAAGGGTTAATTACTTAGTAAATTTGGCTAATTAATTAATGTGATTAATTAATTAATGAATGTGATTAATTAATTAATGAATGTGATTAATTTAAGATTAATTACTATATGTAATTAATAAAAAAAATTAATTAAGGATTATTGATTAATGTAATTAATTAATAATTACTTAATGAAGTAATTAAAGATTAATTAATTAGTGTAATTAATCAGGATTAATATAATTAATTAAGAAGTTAATTAATTAAGATAAGTAATTATAAGATTGTTAATTACTGTTTATAATTAATTAAGACTAATTAATAAGATGGTTAATTACAAATTAATTAAAGAGTTAATTAATTAATAAGGGTCGTTAATTAATATAATTAATGGAATTAATCGAGGTTAATTAATAAAAGTGATTAATTAAAGTATGATTAATTAATTGTAATTAATTGAGGTTAATGCAAATTAATTATAGTTAAATAAATGAAGGATCATTAATTATTTTAATTAATGAAGTAATTTAAGGTTAACTACTGTATATGGTTATAATAATTAATTTGTGTAATTAATTAAAGGCAAATACTTGAATGTAATTAAAGAATAATTAATCAAGGGAGATTAATTATGGAAGATCATTAAGAGATGATTAATTAATTAATTTGTAATTAATTAATGATAGTAAGCAGGATTAAGGTAAGCCAAGTGATTAATTTAATTAGAGGTTAATTTAAATTGATTAAGAGTGAATCAAACCTGCTTATGGATGATTGATTGATATTGGATGATTGATTGATATTGGATGATTTGGGTGTGATATCTCTGATATGTGATATGTGCTGCTTTGTGAGATGATTGGTTGATATGAATTATCTATTGTGATAATGTGAATCATCATTCTGTTATGTCATTCTGAATATAAGTTTATATGTTTAAACCTTTAAACAACTTGGACATTAAAATGGCATTTGGATTTCGTTGAGACCGGGATCGGGTTTCCATATTTGGATATCCGAAAACCACATCAATCCAAAATAAACGTTAGGTCGTGAATCCAAGTGGAGTTCAAGTGAAGACTCGAAGTGTAAGAACTATTCGTCGGTATAACTCTGAGGGTGATTCTGAGATGAGTTTGACGGAGATATTACTTTCAGGTTCGAGATGGTGATTCAGAGTGCAAGGGCTATGGTCGTTGACTCTAAGGGTGATTCCAAAATGAGTGCAACGAGACAGTGCCTTCGGTTTCGTTCGAACCCGAGACGTACTTGTATGGATTGAATGCTTCCAGAACATCGTCAGGTGGACGATGAGCATTCTAAGATAGATGTGTTCTATAAAGGTAATCTCAGCCTCAAGCCTCATCAACCGGGAATGGCTAAAACATGAGAGGTGCAGCAAGGTTAAGTGGGTCATGCCCAAGTAGGACGAGATTTACCCCTGTCCAGAGGTCCCTTTCTACGTCGGCTTAGTGTGTGGTTGGTCGTGCCAACCACGGGGTGGTCTTGTTCGGGACTGTCCAGTAAGGGACGGTTCCGGCCTTGTGTTGCAGGGGATTGGGAGTAATCCTCGGTACGGTGATCTAGGTCCCGTATTGTGACGGACGGTACCCTAGTAGCCCTGCCATTGATGGAAACCCATTCTTCCTACGAGACCTTACGTTTTTGATTTGTATTACCCACTTTTGTGGTTAGTAGCTGGAATTTAATCATGTAACAATTTCGACTATTTCTTATTTACTTGAAAACCCTAGACATTATTACAATATCACTGGATTTCCTATTAAATGTTTTGGTTAGCGTAAGGTAAAAACTTTTCCATGTTTATGTGTGGGAAGTCTTACGTAATACCTTTTCTTTTCAAAGGATTTTCTAAAGTTAAGCAATTTTAATCCGTTTACTCACACCAGACCCCTGTTTGACCCGAGTGTTTATTTTCTATTTTATTAAACTCTTGGGTACTCATATTATATATGAGTAGTCGAGGGATTCAGGTTAGCTTTGACGAATTCTGGAGGAGATATGGAGCAGGAGGCTTCAGCATGTAGATATATTATGGTTCCACTGTGTTAGTGTTATGTCTCTATTGTATTGATGTACTCGAGTTGTATGACAGACAGATGTTTATAACTGTCTAGTATGTGTTGTATAGTTTGTGTAACTCTGATGTATATGATACTATGTAATATTTATGTGATATATTATATTTCAATCGTTCCGCTGTGAGTATCTGATGTTGTTGAGTTTCTTCTTCCTTACCTTTTCTTCTTCTATCCTTTTCTTTCTTAAATCATGATGCGTTTTTATGGTGATAGAAAGACGGGTCGTGACAACTTGTGACTGCCTATGTATCCCTATCTAATTGAGTACCCAATTAAATACAGGATCAAGCTAACGTAGTTCTCCTACCGCAAATAGGACTTATGGAGCCTACGATGCAACAAACAATATGCAATTCCCAAACTACCCACTTTAGCTTAATCTTCAATTTTAGATTTTCAAATCTAATTACCTTTACGAAAATTATCTCTTTGGACTTTATTCTCGAATTCTTATTTCAAAATTTTTGAAATATATATATATTTTATATTCAAATTATACTTTACTTCGGGATCTTAAATCTAATCACTTAAGAAAACTTTATTTGCAAATCCTAAATACTGTAATAAAAACATATCAAACCATATGCAACTAGATCGAGAGGTTTCTCCAATAACAAGGCAACTGGGTCCTAGCCTTCATACAATCGATAAATAAGTACATCACTCTATTCCAAGAGTGGACTATACCAAAAGCATGTGTCTGCTTTTTAGTTATGGGTTACCCGAATCATCGGTAACATAACAAATCATTTTATATCCCAAAGCGATAAATCATTTCACACTAATATTCACAAGTACTTTAAAATCTATAATAATTTTCATTTCCCAAATCCGTTCAAAAGTCATCTTAAAATCATCTGGTTTGGTCCTCGAAATTCTTTTTGTTTTATAAAACATTTATAAAACCATTCTTATATAAATCACTTTTATATAATATAACTCCAAAATATTCATTACCAAACATTTCTATTTCTTTTTAAAGGGAAAATAATTCATAACATTTCCATTTGAAAACTAATTTTCAAAACAATTCATTAAATGAAGTGAACCAAATATTACCGCTAAACACCTTACAGTCAGACCGTGAAATAAATCACAAGGTGTTAGCCTACAATTGTTTTCTACCGAGCCCATGCATATGGATAATTAATTGCTGATAAACTAGTCGAGCAAAGTCAACAATTAATAAATAATAACCAATGCTCATAAACTGGCCGAGCGCAATTCAAACAACCAAACAATCAATTAACAAAATAAACACAACAATAAATGATAAATCAACGATTCATTCTATCAAATATTTATAACACGTTTTATTTTATCATGAGTTAAAATAATTTGTAATTTATTTTTGAGCATCCGGGCTTTTCCTTCGACATATTCCGTCACTCACCAAGCCTCCTTGGATCTCACGGACGAAATACATGTACTAGTCATTTTCGCATACCTCATTAAATATTTAACTTCTAAATTTTAAATTACTTAATTAACCATCCAAACATAATATCAAGCAAGGAAATCAAACCATTGTTTTAGAAAGAAAAGTAAACAAGAATTCAACAAAGGTTTTCAAATAACACTTAACACTTAAAGTTCTTTCAACTTAGCAATGGTTTTCATAAACTTAAAATAAGAAATAACTTACTTTGGATTCCATTTCGTCAAACTTTAAGGCAAGGAAATTAAGATCGAACCCATACTTCCTACCATGCTTGGAAACCAAATAAAATTAAGCCCAATTTTCTACTTCCTAGTGCTTAGCCAAGGCTTGAGATGGAGGTTGGCCGAAAGTACAGAGAAGAAGTGGTGGAGCTTTGTCCTTGAATTCTCAAAATTAGATCCGAAAAATAGATCATCTTCTCTCTTGTTTTTGACTCTCTTACTCACAAAATTTGAAAAACTTGTTAACTGAAAAGTTGTTGAAAATTATTTTCTCTTAAATTTGAAAAAATTGGTCACTTGATTTTGATTAGTTTTGAGGAAGATATGGTAAAAAGAAAAAGAGCTATTATCGGATTCACAAATATAAAGCCCGAAAATATACTTCAAAGAATAGAGTTTCAGATATAGCAAATCTCAAAACTGGAAAAAGTGATCAACATAAAAGTTATATCCACTGGTATTTGATATGGTTTAAAAAAAATTCTTAATTTGGATCTATTATGATCAAGGTATGATCAAAACAAAATGGCCTATTCTCTGGCTTAAAATCTAGGCCGGAGAATGCACTGGAAAGAAGTGGATTTTTGACATGGTTAGTTTTAGAACGGGACAAAGTAGTCAACATGGAAGTTGTAGCCACTGGAAAAATATACGATTTAAATAAAATAATTTTGCATTTTGGTTCTGCTTTGAAGAACTTATGGCCGAGAGAAGAAGATGTAAAATATGGAGAAAAGAAGAGTTTGATTTGATATGGATGAACATTGATTTTTTTTGAATATTTTGACATTATTTCTTTCTAATTTTTTCCTATAGCTTGGAAGCCATTAAATATGAGAAGAAGAAGGTGAAGAAGCTTGAGAAAAGAAGAAGATGAAGAAATGTGAATGAAAGTGAAGAAGGAGGTGGGTATTTATAGAAAAAGAAAGAAGTGGTAAATTTACCAAAATAACTTCTTACCAAATTACCAAACTAACCTTACTTCAACCTAAAGCAACATCCACTTTTTCAATACTTAACATCATCCTCTCACTTCTTACTTTATGTCTTAGCCACTTAAAGATCAAGTAAAGAAAAGTAATTATTTTGTTGGATTTTGATTTGATGTGATTTGATGTTTACTTTTATTACTTTTTTTAATTCTTACTTACTTTTACTAATGAATTTTAGAAGTTTTCTAATCCTATTTAGTAAAAGTACACTTGTTTAGTTATTAAAACGTGTAATATATATATATGTTAAAACATGTTAACAAAGGTGCTGTAATGTTGCGGCAACTTATTTTGAATAAAACATTGATTTTCGACAAAACGTTTTCCGGTCACATTTTGATGTTTTTGTTAAACTATTTATCCATGTAAACCAAACTTCAAAATAAATTTATTATTATCGTTTAAAACAAGCATATTTGACAATAAAATAATATAAAACAATATCCAAATCTTTTTATAAAAATACGACATTGATTTATCGATATGCGATGAAATTTGTCAATTTTATAAAACAAGTTTTATATATTTATCGAACCATTATAAATTAAATTACTATTATTATCAAATGAGTTTGATATATATATATATATATATATATTTAAAAGGAATTATTTATCCTTTAAACAGATTTCTTGAACATTTATGCTACTTTATCGAAATCCGACTTTTGTCAATTTTACAATGGAAATCCAAAATCTTTATTCAATATCAAAAATAAGTTTACCCTTCTTATTTATCATATAAAACATGATTGCCTAAGTTTGAAAATTATACACTTGAATATTTCAAATAATTAAATATCTCATTTTCAAAGTGTTAAAATTACGGGTCGTTATATTCTTTCGTACTTAAAAGAATTTTGTCCCCTAAATTACAATGACGGAAAAATATAACCAAAAAAAACAATTAACGAATAGTTAAGCACATAAAAATAGTAATATCACGCATAACCCCGGTCGGAGGTACTGTGTCTTATCCTATCCATTTTATTTATCAAATTAAGGTAGTTTCACTTTTAAAACTCCTAGGTTGATATACTAACCCAAGATGAATTTTACTTAGGCACCTAACCTAAGCTCTTATACCACGTGTGACGACCCAGATTTTCGGACCAGTTAAAATTGCCGAAAAATCCATCCATTTAAAACTACTAATGAAAACTACCAACTTAATACACCATATTTGATAAATATTCAACATTACTAAATGTATAGGATACAATTTCAATTATACAACTTATCAGAGTAATTAATTTATTTATTAATCCTAAAAAGTGTGCTTTAATACATACCAAATACAATGACTATAAATCTACCACTGCACAAATTTGATGAGAGAGACAACACTATCCTTACCTGCGAACTCAATAAATAACGTAAATGCAGAATAAAATAGTAAGCATGAAAGATACAATAACACAAGATAAAAAACTACCAATAACAGATTAACATAAAAGGGTTATATTACTTTAGGGGCTGCATCACTACCACTTGTGATAGCCTACGTACCCAAGCCTACGTACCCCTATCTAGTTGGGTACGCAATTAGATACAGGATCAAACCAACGTAGTTCTCCTACCGCAAATAGGACTCATAGAGCCTACGATGCAACAAACAATATGAAATTCCCAAAACTACCCACTTAGGCTTAATCTTCAATTTTAGATTTTCAAATCTAATTACCTTTACAGAAATTATCTCTTTGGACTTTATTCTCGAATTCATATTTCAAAACTTTTGAAATATATATATCTTTTATATTCAAATTATACTTTAATTCGGGATCTTAAATCAAATCACTTTAAAAAAATTATTTGGAAATCTCAAATACTGTAATAAAAACATATCAAACCATATGCAACCAGATCAGGAGGTTTCTCCCAACAACATGGAAGCTGGGTCCTAATCTTCATACAATCGATAAATAAGTACATCCCTCTATTCCAAGAGCGGACTATACCAAAAACATGTGCCCACTTTTTAGTTACGGATTACCCGAATTATCGGTAACATAACAAATCATTTTATATCCTGAAGAGATAAATCATTTCACACTAATATTCACAAGTACTTTCAAATCTATAATCATTTTCATTTTCTAAATCCATTCAAAAATCATCTTATAACCATCGGGTTTAGTCCTCGAAATTCCTTCTATTTTATAAAACATTTTTATAGAACCATTCTTATATAAATCACTTTTATATAATATAACTTCAAAATATTCCTTACCAAACATTTCTATTTCTTTTTAAAGGGAAAATAATTCATAACTTTTTCATTTGAAAACCAATTTTCAAAATAATTCATTAAATTGAAGTGGACTAAATATTACTACTAAACACCTTATAGTCAAATCGTGAAATAAAGCACAAGGTGTTAGCCTACAATTGTTTTCTATGAGTCCGTGCAAATGAATAATTAATTGCTCATAAACTGGTCGAGCAAAGTAAACAGGCAATAAATAATAATCAATGCTCATAAACTGGCCAAGTGCAATCCAAACTACCAGACAATCAATTAACAAAGTAAACACAACAATAAATGATAAATCAACAATTCATTCTATCAATTATTTATAACACGTTTTATTTTATCTTGAGCTAAAACGATTTGGTATTTATTTTGGAGCATCCGGACTTTCCCTTCGACATGTTCTGTCCCTCGTCCAAGTTTCCTTGGATCTCACAAACGAAACACAGGTACTAGTCGTTTCCACATACCCCATTAAGTATTTAACTTCTAAATTTTAAATTACTTAATTAACCATCTAAACATAATATCGAGCAAGGAAATCAAACCATTTTTTTAGAAAACAAAGTAAACAAGTATTCAACAAGGGTTTTCAAACAACATCTAACACTTACAGTTCTTTCAACTTAGCAATGGTTTTAATGAACTTAAAATAAGAAATAACTTACTTTGGATTCCACTCCGTCAAACTTTAAGGTAAGGAAATTAAGATCTAATCCATAATCCCTACCACGCTTGGAAATCAGATCAAAATAAGCCCAATTTTCTCCTTCCTAGTGCTTGGCCAAGGCTTGAGATGGAGCTTGGCAGAAAGTATAGAGAAGAAGTGGTGGAGCTTAAACCTTGAATTCTCAAAATTAGACCCGAAAAATAGGTCATCTTCTCTCTTGTTTTTGACTCTCTTACTCTCAAAATATCAAAAACTTGTTAACTGAAAAGTGGTTGAAAATTCTTTTCTCTTGAATTTATAAAAAAGGCTCACTTGATTTTGATTAGTTTTGAGGAAGATATGATCAAAAGAAAAAGAGCTATTCTTGGATTCACAAATATAAAGCCCGAAAATGTACTTCAAAGAATTGAGTTCAGGTATAGCAAACCTCAAAACTGAAAAAAGTGATCAACATAAAAGTTGTAGCCACTGGAATTTTATATGGTTTAAAAAAATAATTTCTTAATTTAGATAAGTTATGTTCAAGTTATGATCAAAACAAAATGGCATATTCTCTGGCTTAAAAACTAGTCCAAAGAATGCACGGGAAAGAAGTGGATTTTTGACATAGTTAATTTTAGAACTAGACAAAGTGGTCAACATGAATGTTGTAGCCACTGGAAGTATACATGATTTGAATAAAATAATTTTGCATTTTGGTTCAATTTTGAAGAAATAATGGCCGAGAGAAGAAGAGGTAAAATATGAAGAAAAGAGAAGTTTGATTTGAAGAGGATGAACATTGATTTCTTTTGAATATTTATAAATATTTTTACATTATTTCTTCCTATTTTTTTCCTATGGCTTGGAAGCCATTAAAGAGGAGAGGAAGAAGGTGTAGACGCTTGAGAAAAGAAGAAGAAGAAATGTGAATGAAATTGAAGAAGCAGGTGGGTATTTATAGAAAAAGAAAGAAGTGGTAAATTTGTCAAATAACCTCTTACCAAATTACCAAACTAACCTTACTTCCACCTAAAGCAACATCCACTTTTTCAATACTTAACATCATACTTTCACTTCTCACGTTGTGTCTTAGTCACTTAAAGATTAAGTAAAGAAAAGTAATTATTTTATTGGATTTTAATTTGATGTGATTTGATGTTTACTTTTCTTACTTTTGTTAATTCTTACTTACTTTTACTAATGACTTCTAGATGTTTTATAATCCTATTTAGTAAAAGCAAACTTGTTTAGTTATTAAAATGTGTAATATATATGTTAAAACATGTTAACAAAGGTGCGATAATGTTGCGATAATTTATTTTGAATAAAACGTTGATTTTCGACAAAACGTTTTCGGTCACATTTTGACGTTTTTGTTAAACTATTTATTCACGTAAACCAAACTTCAAAATAAATTTCTTATTACCTTTATATAATAAAAACAAGCATATTTGACTTATAAAATAATATAAAACAATATCCAATTCTTCTTATAAAAATACGACATCGATTTATCGATATGGGACGAAATTTGTCAATTTTATAAAACAAGTTTTATATATTTATCGAACCATTATAAATTAAATTATTATTATTATAAAATAAGTTTGATATCGATTATATATATATATTTAAAAGGAATTATTTATCCTTTAAACAAATTTCTCGAACATTTATGCTACTTTATCGGAATCCAACTTTTGTCAATTTTATAATGGAAATCCAAAATCTTTATTCAATATCAAAATAAGTTTACCATTCTTATTTATCATGTAAAAAATGATTTTTTAAGTTTGAAAATTCTACATTTTAATATTTAAAATAATTAAATATCCTATTTTTAAAGTGTTAAAATTATGGGTCGTTACAAGAGGGTGGGAGGTTATGATGTTGCCACTTTAGAGCTAGGGACGATCATAGTACGAACCAGAGTGCTAGCTGGCTCGATGGATCTCTCGAGAGACTTTCCACTAGCTATTGAATGCTCTTGCTGAAGCGTGAGGATACCTTATTTTCTTGTCTAGGGTAAGTCCCATAACATGTACTTGCCTTTTGCTGATGCCTCTGATTTTGCCAACTCCGCCTTCGACGAGGAACTTACCGACGAGAGGACTGTAGGAAATGATGGTGTCTGGTTCAGTAAGTGATGGTTGCCCTATTAATATATTATAAGCGTATGGGCAATCAACCACCATAAACTTTACCTGGATCTTTGCGGCAAGGGGATCTTGGCCAAATGTCATCATAAGTGAAATGGTGCCCATATGAACAATGCATACAACCCTAAAACCATAAATAAGGAAGGCACATGGGCTGAAGTCGGAGGTAAGAAGCTTGAGAGGCTCATAGTCATTCTTGAACCGAGCTACCCTATCCACGAAGGCCCAATTTAACATGACCTACTGCAAAACTTAAAAATAGTTGCAAATGATGCAGTAGCCATCACCGAAAACGTTTTTCACTGGTAAAGTAAGTTCAATATTATTTTGCGCAACATAAGTAAACAGAGCGGCTAAAAAACATTTTCGTTACAATGATTTAATTACAAAATTCATTACATCATTTTAACCCAAATCGTTGCCCACTCAGGGGTAAATATAAATACACAAATGGTAGAGCAGTATAGTGTCTAACATATGGAGATGCCAACGCCCATCAAATATAACTATCTAATCCATAAACTTAGCCTATTCGAACGAGTACCCATGAGTTTATGGACAATAATAAAAATACGGGCCAAACATAAAGCCTAGTATAAGTAGACCTTTACCATAATCACCTATAGTGAGACCATATCACTAATGCAGAATGGGTTTTCCCCACATTTTGTCATCATCAAGGTACATCATCAATATAAATAGCATTACATAAAAGCAACCATGTGCATATATTCAACCAAGAACTGTACAATACACTTATCATCTAATTATGAACCATGTAATATATCATTTCAAATAAATTATGCCTTATACTTAACATTCCATTATGAACAACGTCATACAATCATGCATCATTCATTCAAACATCACATAATCTCTTTTTTAGGCTTTCGTCGTTAAGTCATCACTAACTTATTTTGTGGTTACCTCTTTAGGCATATCTATCACTAACTTACCTTTTCTCAAACAACATTGTCTAATGAAATGGCCACTCATTCCACCAACGAGAGCCTCCTTGACTCTCCTAAGAGGTTGAATGTTAGCGCTATGAATACATTTTGGTAGGCATCCTTACTAAGCACCAGTAGCCCCTCTTATTCCTTGAACCGGTATCGTTCATGTAGCTGATTTATTCATTTTAGTTATAACACTACCATGATGTTTTAGCACCCTGCCTTAGCTCCCTTTTAGAGTTTATAAATATTTTAGAATATAACCCTATTGTGGCATACTGCCATATGCCATTGGACTTTAGACTAATTATCTAGCCACTCTTCCATCCAATAACTTTATGACCTGGTGTATCTTTACTATCATAGTTCAACCCATTTCATTCATATATTAGTTGTGTACCCTACTTATTTAGATAAAACATCTTTATCTTTCATTTAAAAGATACTCTATCATTTATTAGCTTCACTAAGCTTTCTTCAATTTCAATATAAGTCAACACAATTTCAACTTATAAAACTTTCCTTTATTTCATCCCTATGAAATAGTTCGATAATACTTAGAATCTGTCTTCCAAAGTGCCCTAAGAATTTTCTCATTTTACTTAGAAAACATAGTACCAGCTCATTTGAGCAATCGTTACTAATCCATCCATAGCCATTGCGTGCTATTTCTACTAAGCCTTGATCTACTTACTTGTCTATATCCATCGTGCATCATTTATATTAAGGATATTGTGCCTCAACACAAAGGTATCGTGGGCTATTGCCATCAAAGTTATCGCACGCAATCCAAATTGAAGCCTTCGTAAGTAAATAGCCTCAAAGTTATCGCATATTAACTCTTTTATAGCCATCGTAAGTACTACCACTAGTGTCAACGTGGGTAATATATGCTTTCGTGAGATGATTGACGATCTTGTAATTATATCTAAAATCGATTCATTGTCGCTAAGAATTAACTTTTACACCAAATCTCATTTATTGTCGAATTCTCATTGGCCGATATTCTTTTTAACATTCTACTTTTTAGAAATATGGTAATATCAACTTCTATTTGTTAATTATTATCATTAATTAGTTACCCTCTTTTTCTTAGTCAATTGTTAGCGGAAAAAATGGACACCAATACCTAGTTGTCTTTTAGGAAGATGATTATGCAGTGCGGGACTAAACAGTCGATTAGATAGTAAAATAGCTATAATATAGTTCCGGCCAACATGCTTGATCGGTACCCAACATGGAGGGTTTAACTGGGTAATGTAAAAATAAATACAATGCAACATCAACAAACGTAAAATAAGACGTAGTAAGAAGTAGCAGAGTAAAACATCATAACCCAAACCCCATGCATGCAACAGCTACAACCATTGAAACCAAAATGGGCTGGTCAGCTTAGTTGGCATAAGCCAAAATAAGGGTTTCATCATGGACGACTAAAGATATGCCGGAGGATTAGCCAACCCTACCACTATCTGGAATCTTCGAACTTGCCACAGATTCAATGTCTGAGTTCGCAGGGGAAATGCTCAAATGGAATGGAGACAAAGCTCTCCTACCTATCCAAGAGTAGAAAAATAAATAATCTTATAGCAAATTGTTAATTTGGGTTGCAAAGTGGTCTTGAAACAGTGCAATTTCCTCTCCTACAAAATAGCCCAGCTAAAGGCAGCAATGAAGCAATTTTCAGACCAGGCGGGGGAAAGAATATTTCTAACGGTCAAATTAGGAGGAGGTAGCAGGGATATATCCAAGTAGGTGCATGCTAGAAGTCATCCAAACATAATAGAAGAAGTCATAGTCGAAGAAGATGTGCTGGATTGACCCATTATCTGTGGAGCAAAGGACACACACATGGTCAATCCCAATATCCTTATGAATGATCCTGTCTTTAATGTTAGCGTTATCAAGAGTAAGTATACACATGAAGAAACGAGCATGAGGGAGAATTTTTTATTTCCAGAGTCTAGGGAAAGAGAACAATCTATCCAAATAGGTAAGGGAAAGGTAGCATGATGAAACCGAGAAAGATTTGGCAGAGGTCAAACCCCAATAGAAGCCGTGAGGGGATGCTGAAAGGTAGATGGACTGTAGGATGTGAAAATTTTGGAGGAGTCGAGAGAGGGAAAAACTAGAGATAGCGAGGTCGGAAGAGTAGCAAAGGATACTATGGGATATGGCTTCGGCAAAGATGGGTATTTGTTGGAGACCACCAAGAAACGGTCATCGAATGAATTGGACAAAGGGGAGTCATTAAACCAAGAGTCATGTCAAAGAGAGTAGGATTGTCCATTCCTAATTTAGACTTGAAAAAAGCGGATAACCCACGGGATGGAATAAATGATGTCAGCCCAAAAAGGAGAAGGGTGGAAGAGCAAAGAGAAGGATACTAAAGGGATTGGGGTCATAATGCTTAGCTCGGATCCAAACTCCCACAGAGGAGTACCAGATGAGAGGTAGTGCCAAATCCACTTGGAAAGAAGCACCGGGTTGAAGTAGAACAAGTTGGAAATATCCAGACCACCTTGAGACGCATCTTTACAAATAATTGACCAACTAATAAATTCTTAGCATGCGTGCCATGCCATAGTAAGGACCAACACAGTTTTTCAATAGCTAAAATAACCCATCTTGGAATTCGATGAAACGAAATCCAATAGGTGGGGATAGTAGAAAGGACATATTTAATCAAAATTAAATGACCTTCCATAGAGAGGGAAGAGGCTTTCCTAGTAGCTAAACACGGGGAGACTTTGGATATGAGCCGGAGCCACTCAGAGCGAATCAATTTCGTAGGACGGATAGGGATACCTAGGTAAGAGATAGGGAACTGGTCGATACCATGGTTGAGAGTGTTGGTCAAAAGGGGACCAAGATGGATAGCCCCCCAAGTATAGTGATTCTGCTCTTAGAGAAGTTGACGGAAAGGCCTGAAGTAAATTCAAAAACATACAGCAGAGCCTTAAGGCACTAGATATGACCTATGGCTGGCGAGGAGAACAAACTCGTGTCAATGGTGAATTGAATATTAGAAAAGGAAACACTCGAGTTTGGAAGACTGATCCCAGAATGGTGGTTGTGATAGAGAGCTATTTTGTTAACTAAAGACATGAGGAACAAGGACAAAACACAGAGCTGAGAGATGTTCTCTTTAACGCAAGCCTCAGGCAAATTTGATGAGACCTCCACTCACCCCATTGATAGAGATAGAGGACATATTGGAGGTGAGAATGTGATGAATCGAATCAATCTAGCGAGCAGAAAACCTACGATGGGACATCAGTTCAAGAATGAAATACCAACTAAAAAAGTCAAAAGCTTTGGAAATATCAAGTTTCAAGAGCACTCCAAGGGTAGAGAACTAGTGGCACTGAGAGACAACTTCTTGGGTTATGGCCATACAATCAAGGATATTACGACTAAGAATAAAAGCGGATTACTCATCCTCAACTAACTGGGAGATCGAACTTTGAATGCGAGTTGCTAATACTTTAGTAATCAGCTTGAAAGTGGTATTTAGGAGACTAATAGGGAGGAAATCTAAAAGTTGATTGGCACAAGGCTTTTTAGGAAGAAGAATCACATTAGCATAGTTAACTCTGGCAATAACAGATGGATTGGAGTAGAATTATAAGAGTAAAGCAAGAATTTCACAACAAACAATGGACCAGAAGAGCTTAAAGAATAAGAAGATGAAGCCATCAAGGTACAGAGGATTTGTCATCATCCATCTCATGGAGGGCAACCTGGATTTCAGCTTCAAAAAAAGGATTATCGAGGTGGATAAAGGATGGCTTAGGGTAGAGCAAATTCAAAGTAATAGGAGCGGAGGTGGCGGGGTATAACTAAGAAGATGCCTAAAGTGCAAGATAAAGATCCTGTTAAGGTCAGACTGTTCTTAGAAGGAGTGTCCTTCATGATGGGTTTCAAAAATAAGGTTTGCTCTCTTTCTGCCATTAGCAAATCAGTGAAAATAAGATGAATTTCTATCAACATCAGATAACCACATAGAATTTTATCTTTACTTCCACCTAATTTCTCGCTTGAGCAGTCTGTCCAACTCGGATTCAAGTGAACAAAGTAGGGAGGAATCCGAGGCTGAGAGGTGAGCGGATTCCTTTTTGATCTTGAGGTCAAGGATGGCATCTTGGGTAGAGGTGATTTTGGATTTGAGAGATCCCCAAATAGATCTTGACTAAGGTCGGATTTTCTTGCGCAGAGATCTGAGTTTAGCAACCACCATAGTAAAGGAAGACTGCTCAGAGGGAGTGCCAGACCAAAGCGTATTAATGAAGTCTTCAAATCTAGGCTCTAAAAGCTATAGCTTCTCGAATTAAAAGAAGAACTGAGGGGGTGACAATTGTCGTTGTTCATGAGGATAGGGCAATGGTATGATAGGATAGTAGGGAGGCCATGGACAAAGTAGAGTGGGCAAGCATCATCCCAACTGAATTGAAAAGGAAGCGATCGAGATTGACAAGGGTGGGAATACAGTGACAATTGCTCCAAGTGAAATGACGATTAGAAATAGGAGGGTCAAATAGGGTGAAAGAATTGATGGACTCATTAAAGGCTAATGAATCTGGGCCCTAGGTCTCGCACGACTTACGCTTAGAATTATCGCAGGTGATATTAAAGTCTCCCCAAGGATCCTAGGACCAAATGAGAAGCTAGCAACTTTAGAGCAATTAATCCATAAAGCAAGTCTCTCCTGATTATTACGAGGACAGTAAATATTAAAGAAAAATTAGTGACTCCCGAAGGGATGAATTTCCAAGCAACATGAAGAACTGATAGGTGTTTAATGGTTTGAGAGAGAGACTATGGAGATTCGTTCCAAACAGTCAAAATACCTACTCTAGAACCACATGCATTAATGAAAGCCTAACCCGAGAGATTAGGGCCCCTAAGGTAACAAAGCAAAGATAGGAGAGGGTCAACTAATTTGGATTATTGGATGTAAAGGATATCGAGGTGTAAAGGGGATAAAATATGATAGATAAAGCCACGTTTATTATGGTCCCCAAGCCCCTAACATTCCATGAAAGAATCTTCATGAGAAACGGAAAAGCTCTCCTTTCCGAATGCTTGCATGAACAAATAATGTCAAGTAATAAATTGATTCCCATGCAACGTGAAATGTTATTGTTTAAAGCAGAGTTAGCTAAAGTAGAATAGCAAGTTGAAAAACACTACCAGAGGTGAGGGGCGTGGATCCAGCATTGCAAGGTAGTAGGCGAGCACTATGTCTGACTGAAGTGGTAGTGAAAGCTAGGAGGGGTTGCTGCTGGGAGGGCTCAAGTGTAATCTAAACAGGTTGAATCCACCAGGAGATCTTGCAAGAGGAGGTCAGGCAGCGGGGGGGGGGGGGGGGGAGGTAAAATAGGAAGGTGAGGGGCGGAAAGAACAACATCATCTAGTGGGTCCCATCTAGGTTCAGGGGAAGCTGGCCAATGGTCCTAGCCTCTTGGGCCAACAACTTTGAAAGATAAATCATATATTGGAAGTGGGATATGAGCCATTGGAGGAGAAATGGCAGCGGCATCAGCCAGTTCAACTTTAACGATTATAGCATCAAATCTCGGATCTGAATGATGGGAATCAGGTGATAAGAGAAGGAGGTAAAGTGGCTCGTAGAGATTTTTCCAAGCAATGGTGAAACCGTCTCTAAGAAATAGGTTGGAGGGGTCTTGGACCGGATGAACATGAGCCTAATGCTCCGCTGAAAGCTTACAATCGATATTGTTCACTACAGCAATAAACATACACAGGAGGGTTACATCTTTGTCAAGCCTCATCTGAGCGAACACGAAATAGTGGTTAGCTAAGGCCCACTCACAAGTTTCAAAGTCCAAAAAAGGCAAAGGGGATGGAGCAATGCAGAAAGAATGATATTCGACGAGCGAACATTCTCTGGCACCCCCTTTATATGGACCCGAGATGGGTGCTAGTATTCGTTGAAGTAGGCATTTGATGCCGGAGTCCACTGAGAAATGTAGAGCGGCCCACCTGGCTTAGCAACAAAACAATAGTTAGTAGCCTGGATCAGGAGGTCAGGGGATAGAAAGCGGATAAGGAAACTACGGTTTGAATGGAGGAAAATCTCCAAGTCAACGATGTGAAAGGCGGCAGCTAGGGAGAGATGAACCAATTCCATGTTCCAATAACCAGTAATGATGGTTGTAGTAGCTAAATTAGAGAGAGGAGAGGGGATGACCATGGTCTTCGAAGAAAAGGAAATGATGGGATATTGAAACAATGGGGGGTTTGTAAGGGATAGGGAGATTAGATAAAGGGGAAAGAAAGAGAGGGTAGGGTCGGGGGATTGATAGAAATCTTGTTCAGGGATTTGGAAGAAGAAGAGTCTGACTTGGGAGGTAGGAAAGAATGTAAAGGAACTTTTTTCCCACCTTTTGATGTTTGCAAACAGAGACTGAATGTCCAAAGGACCCACACTTAAGGCACACGTGTCCGTTCCTGCAGGACTTGGCCATGCGGCCTAATGCGGAACATTTCAAACAACAATTCTTCTTTTTCAAAAAATCTACTGACGGAGAGATTTGAAAGTGGGAAGAAGCCCAAGCTTCATCCCGGGCGTGGGCTTGACAGAAAGGGGATGAGAGGGCTAGGATGCAGGAACAGCCTTAACCACTTCCACGAAGGATCTGCCACGTAGAGAAGGCAGGGCTGGCATAGGCAGAGGGGAAAAATATAAATATTATTGTTCGAGGGCTCTAATAAGAGTGCCTCGTCCAGCATTGGATCAGGAACTGAAGACGAACGCTTCGACAAGGAAGGAGGAAGGGAAGATAGAGGGATGAGGATGGGTTACCAACACCCAGTTGTATATGAAAGCACCAATATCTGATATTTAGATCAAAACAGATAAATACAGGTTCACATGTCATATAATAGATTGCACAAAAGTAAATGAACACACACGTTTTATAGTGGTTTGGCAAACTCCGGCCTACATCTACTCCGGTGATCTTTTATTTATACTGTTTGATTACAGTTACAGATGTTTTTGCCTTAGAAAAATAATGGAGGAAGAGATAAGAAGTGATGAAGGCGAGCCAGAATAAGATCCAACCGAAGATTCCCCGCAATAAGCCAAGTCCGCTGTATCTATAGGGGACGATGTGAGTTGATCGGGCGGAAATTTCGTCAGAAGAATCTCCAGATCTTGACGAGGTTGTACAAACGATCGCTGGTCCCCCTTCATTGTTTTGAAGGATCAGTGCTGGCCGTTCAAGTTGATCCAATTAGAGTGTGATCATTCTAATGGATCCCTTATGGTATTAGCTACCTGCCTCCAAATTTCATGCCATTTCGATTTACCGTTTGTGCGATATTGGTCAATCATCAATGAGTTGGATCGTTTGGGATGAATGATGCGATCGTTCAAGAATGATGTAATCCGATCGTTTAAGTTTCTCCAAATTATGTGCAGTATATATGGTAGGTTCCTCTACATGATACTTTGCTATTCTCAAAGTTTCATGCCTTTCCGACTTCGAGTTTGTGAGATATCGATCGATCTCCCTTGAGTTGAATAATTTTATGGATCATACCTGATCGATCCATATGGATCATGACCGATCGATTCAGCATCATCACAGGGTCCAACGATTGATGGTATGGGTCCCTCATGGTATGGTGTAGTTGTCCTCTAAATTTCATATCGATTGCCTTTATCAATTTTGAGTTAAAGATCAATCATCGTCGAAAATCGATAAAACAGTCGTTGAAAATGTTGAATATGCGCTTTGCGCTATATGATTTTTGTTTGATGATAATAAACATATATACATTCATATAAATGTATTTGGTAATGTACTATTTTATTTTTTCATAGTTTAAATAAATATTTGTTGAATAAAATTAAATTTCACAGAATTTGAATTTGAATTCAAACAGAACAAGTTACACAGTTTTTTGAATTCAAACGAATATTTTATTCAAACAAATATTTATTACAAACTTTAATAGTACAAATTCATGCTCTCACTATACATATACATTTCTGATTACATCACGATTACATCACAAATATTTTTACATTGATAACCTCACTACATATCACTCACACTCGTATTTTTGTCTTCAACTGCATTCCGGTTTGAATCCAGCATCTGAGCAATCTGCAAAAATATAAACTAACGCAGTAAAATTGAAAAAGAAATATTTTTGCAATTCAAAAATAAAATATGGTTTTTGAAAATAATATTTGCCTCAGTTATTTGGGTTGTTCGTCATCATTTAAATTTGAATTCATCATACACGAACAACTTGTGACATACACAGTATATTACTGTATATGCCACAAGGCCGTGAACGCCGATATATACACTTGATTGATTTACAGGGACAGGCAAGCACAGGTCAAACCCAAATGAAAAACCGGGTTTCAACTCACGTGCAATATATTTAAAATCACGACACGAGCACAAGGTCAAACCCGAGCTGTAAAACTGGATTCAACACAAGGCGACATGACAGGAATGCTATGTTCAAACATGACACAGCCTCAAACCAGCAGTATACAAGTACAAGACCACCAAGCAAAATCAGTACAACATGTCATGAATGAACTAGCAAAGGTTAGCCATCAACATAACAGCAACACCAACCAGAAAAGAAGCAAACCAAACATGCAAATGCATCAACATGCCACAAGACATAGTAATGCAACAGTGGCTAACCAGAAGTGAAGATTGCAGCAACATCAAGTGACAATGCAAGCAAAAACTCAAGAGCAACAGTGAATGGGGCAAAGCACAAAAGTGCACAATGACACAGTGGTGCTGCATATAATGTATAGTGAAGTACAATCATGAATGCAAACTACAGATCAAAGCAGTATGCAAAGTCGATGCAACATAAACAAACCCAATACAATATGACTGTGAGCAGTGCCACAAGACCACCAGGCAAATGAACAGAGGCATCAATATGACAACCCAACAGCAACATGCTCTGAACACCACTGGCCAGTCCAATGAACAAAGAACCCAAATGCAAACAGCAGTATGCAAGCACAACCTCAAACATGAAACAAGGTGCACCAGACCAGGTTACAAGATGATCAAGGCAAACTACAAGTTCAAGTGGACAGTGCAGACAATAATCAAGCGATCAACAGAACATGGACTGCAACAATCAAGCAAATGTAGAGAACAAGCTACATGAAGGCAACATGACGCAATGTCGAGCTCAGTACAACAGAGTGTACATAAATACATGCAAATGCATCAAAGCACTGAGACATGAATGCAACATTTACAACATAGCAGCAGTATGCAAGTGCATACACAAAGAGGCAACAAAGACTTGAATGACCAAGTGCACCACAGACCATGCTACAACTTCAAATGAACCAGCAACACAGCAAGCACATGAATGCACATAGCAAGCTACATGTAGACAGAGCTCGAGACTACAACTCAAAGTTCAATGCAGACTGCATAATGAACCAACTACACAATTCGAAGCATAATGCATATATAGCAGTAAAGTACACAAGCCAATCCAAACAACAACAAAGTCGATGCAAACATACATGAACAGGCAGTGCACAGTGAACAAAGCAAGGTGAACCATGAAATCAACATCATCACGAAATGAATCAAAGCCAAGACTGAAGCCAGCAGTATAGAAAATAAAGAACGAAATTCAACAATACTGTGTTGACCATGTTAAAAAAATAATAATATTCAAGTATGCCTCTTTGAGAAAGTCAAAGCCGTGACTTTATCCAGAAATCAAAACAATTTCAAGATGAACAAATCATGGTCGAAGTCACAATTGAACAAGTCAGAGACGTGGTGGTAAAGAAACGAACAAGTCAGTGAAATCCCAAGCATCAATACAAGATCAAGCGGCCAGAGCAAGTAAATTGATGAATTCAAATATATTTAGACGAACGTAATTCAAGGAATTCGAACGCACATATAAACCCACAATCATCATCGGCAAATCTATCGAGTTCGAATAATCCAAAAACCAGAAAAGCAAAAGGAAACAACACATACCAGAGAATCAGAACGAACTCAATCCAAATTGAAGAGCCGTGAACAAATCGAAGAGCAACGAAACCTACTAACGAATCATATCAAGTGGCGACTTCAATTTGCACAACCCTGTTTGAATCGCAAGGAAGAAAAGGCAATTTACAGAAGCCCTAAATCGCAAAGAGGAACAGAAGAGGAGCGGCCATTTTCTTTTTTCACGAACGAAAAACAAAAGTGACGGGCTGAAGAAAATAGGGCCGGCCTTATTCATATAAAAAGAAAAAAAAAGGGGTTTTTGTTTTTATTTTATTAGGGTTGTTTTATTTATTTTCTTAATTACTGTTCTAATTGTTTTTGTTTTACTTTCTAAAACGAAGAATCTGTAAATCACCACCTAGATATTAGGTAGTGTCAGATTGTCTATTTTGAATTAGTTCAGTGAGCAGAGCGTGCGAGTTTGCAAAGCTCTATAGGCGGGAGCAGTGTTTGCAAGTGAGCGAAACTCTATAGGCGGGAGCAGGGTGTGCGAGTCTAGTAGAGTGTTTGTGAGCGGGAGCAAAAGGGTCTGCGAGTCTAATAGAGTTGTTGTAAGCGTGATACTGTTTAATTCTAATAGAAATCTGTGAATGCAGCAGTAGGCAGGGGTTGCCGAAGCTGGGTAAATTTTGTGTGTGATTTACTTTTCAGCATATTTATTTCTGCAGTTTATTTCTGAGTTTTAAATCAAGAAAATTTGCTATAACCCTATTCACCCCCCCCCCTCTAGGGTTAATCTAGATCCTACAGAAAACCCGCTTCAGGGTTGACCTGAAGTGAGACCCGAAATAATAACCTTTCTAACTCGAAGCGGGTGTTGAAGATTCTGACCCAGTGTTGGACTCAGGTAAATCGAAACTTTCTCTAAGCAGACGTGCTTCTGACTCAAAGCACGAAAAAAGACCAACGTCGATCGTTTTTCTCCAAGAAACCTCCAAGCAAAAATGCATCTGAATCTAAGCAAGGAAAAAGATTGGCGTCGATCGTTTTTCTCTAAGCAATCTCCAAGCAAACATGCATCGAATTCCAAGCAATCGGCAAATTTTCTCAGGTCTGACACCAAGCAAATTACCACCGATCGATCAACAACGACCCATCTTATTTTTTCCATAACTCGAGCATACTAACTCCGATCGACTTGAAATTCGAAATGTCGCCTTATCCAGCCTTCCTTGTCACTTTATATTAATCCTGGCTTGATTGGGTCAGAATTTGTGGATCCGATCTCATCCGTTGCCTAGGTGAAGTGCCAATTCCATATTTAGCCATTTTTTGAGTGTTGTTCACCCAAACCCATGCAACTATCGTCCATAGTTTCATACAGTCGATCTCCAATCCTGATAACCATCCATTTTAGCCGAATTCATGATATCCCAGCCTAACTAAAAGCCAGAATAACATTTGCCCCCCAAAACATGCCTTGAGGTAGGAATGCGTGCTTTGAATTGTTATAAATCCAAAAATCTAAAATCCATAATCTAGTGATAGCCATACTTTCCAACCCAGAATCTAATCAAAATCCATGGTCTCTCTAGATGGTTTTATCCAAATTTACATCCATCCAAAGCCGAATCCATTGCAATTCGAAGCTTATATCAAAATCCATGACTCTTAGGGTTGTTATCCTAATCTAAATCCTTTATCTCACCAAATCCTTGCCAAGCACAATCTGTACTCGACGGCCTGAGTAGGTTGATGCATCACGTTTGAGGGAAGCGACCTACCCCTTGTCAAGCATAGTCCATATCTGACGACCTTGATCTCTCCGTATCCTTGTCGAGTAGAATCCATACTCGACGAACTGAATAGGTCGATCCATCACATTCGAGCAAAGCAACGTACCCCTTGCCAGGCTTAGTCATCTCTAATGCCTTGATCTCTCCAGATCATTACCAAGCAAAATCTATACTCGACAACCTGAGTGGGTCGATCCATACATTCAAGCGAAGCGACCTATCCTTTGCCAGGCATAGTCCATAACTGATGTGCTATTGGGTTTTATTCTTCGACCATGATACTCGATCGAGAAATTAATCCATGTTGCACGAGTCTATTTTTCCATGTTCGCCCGACGAAAAGACCCATATCTTGCTATTGTTATCCCATCTCTCCAGATAGGACCATAACCGTGACCTGTATTATCTATTACATTGATACAAAGTTGGGCATTCCTAAGTCATTTGCCGAAATATAAAATAAGAATTCGTACAACCAATACGCCAGAGTTTAAAAAAAACTGGAAAAACAAGAGTTTGAAGCAAACAAGAAAAAAAACCAAATTTCACAATCCTGTGCACTGCGATAATCATCATCTCAGAGCATACCTAGGGACCGTCCTCGATCCCATACATGTTTAAGTAACTTGGCTATCCTACTATGGAGTTTGTTGCTTATTCCATGCCATCCAGATCAATTGATGACAAGTTGATGAAGATGCCTTGATCCAGTGCCAGTTTCATTCGAAGTGGAGGGTGGCTGCTCCTGTTCCACTGCTATAGCCCAAGTCCTCATGTATTGCTGTAACTAACCATTCCTCGGGTGTTCCTTAATGATATCCTTCAAATGTCTGCATCATTTGTATTATGCCCATCAGCTCATGGAACAGGCAATGCTTTCATGATGTTTGTTCATGTTTGGAGGGTTCCCTCCTTATCGGCATTCGATATAAAAGGCGTCCTCGAGTATTCAGATAAATGTTTTCTAGGGTTTCATTCAAATTCCAGGTAAGAAGAGAATTTGGGTTCTCCCTCTGTCACTTCGATCCATCGAAGTGATTGTCCATGTTCTGTTTACCCTTGTCCTTTTCTAAGCTTTCATCGTGCGATTCTCCACCCCATACCGTATTAACTTCTATTTCTTCTCTATCACCTTTCACATCTTCTTATTTTAGCAACCTTTTTGCTTCATGCTAGAATTCCCCATGATCCATCGGTGGATCCCATATCAGTGATATCTTAAAATCTGAATTGTTTGCAACTCTTAACACTGTCGCCATCAAAACCATTGATGGATCTAGTAGATCCTATGAAATAGCTACCGCATTGAACCTGATTAAGAAATTCTTAAGTCATTCTCCTTCCCACTGCTTTACTGATGTTATTGTCATCACATTTTTGTGTCTCGTAATGTGAGCATGAAACTTCTTCATAAATCTTTCAACCAATTTTATGCATGTGGTAACAGAACCGCTTTCCAACTGTCTGAACTATAGCTTAGCTACATCCATTAAGTACAGGTGGAAGCATTATGCCAGGACTTCTTTTAATGCCCTAGGAATTCCATGTGCCATATATACCTCGATATATGCATAGTTCGATCTGACTTTCCGTCGTAGACTTCCAGTATTGGTAGTTTGAATTCTAGTGGATTCCTAGAATTCCTGATATTAGGATTAAAGGGACTTCTATTTACATCTTCTAGATATTTGTTTACCAATCCTCTTCTCTAGCCCATCTAATCATTTTTACAAATCTATCATTGTCTTACAAAGGTTTTCTACGATCGTCATTTCCAAACTGCCCCCTTGAGTCCACGAGGGAATCCTTGTACACGCTCCTCATTATGCATATCTGCATTTCGATTGAAACCAAACGGCTCAGCATTGTCCAGCAACCCACTTGGGATCGATCCAGTCTGACCTATGGGGATGCCTCAAAGTCTTGATTGATCGGTGCTGATTCATATTGGTGAATCGATGCCGATCATTCTATTTTGGCCAGGGACTACCCCCGGCTGGTCCACTCCATCCAACTTCCTGTTAGCTTCATTTCCATGATCCTAGTTCTTATTTTCAGTGGTTCTGTTGGCTCTAACCCTTAGTCCAAGTTTCCATAGTTCCTACTACTCTATCACTTAATTTTGTGCTACAGCTTGTCCAATCCGTCGGAATAGATTTTGCTTGCCCCATCAACATCCGCTCGTGCATAGCATTCACCATTGTTTCCATCTCCTCCCTAGTGATGTAGGCGAAGGTTAGATTAGCTCTAACTCCTCAGGAAGCCTTCTGACTCCCTTCATGATGGCTCCTATCTTCTACTTGTCTCCTTATTGATGGTTTCACCATTGCTCCAAGTCCAAGCTCTATAATTGATCCCAAATATAAACTCCAAATCCATGAAAGACTGGCTTTCTTGGTGAAAGCACCAAATGTTAGCAGCAAAAATGGCCACCAACACTTAGATGTATATGAAAACACCAATAACTAATATTTAGATCCAAATGGAGAAATAAACGTTCACGTATCATAGAATAGATTGCAGAAAAGTAAATGAACATGTAAGTTTTATAATGGTTCAGTAAACTTCGGCCTATATCCACTCCAAGATATTTTATTTATACTATTTGATTACAGTTATAGATTTTTTTTGCCTTAAAAAATAATGGAACAAGAGATAAGAAGTAATAAAGGAGAGCTAAAAGAAGATTCAACCGAAGATCCCTTGCAATGAGCTAAGTCCACTGTATTTGTAAGGGAAGACGTGCATGGATCGGTCTGAAATTTTGCTAGAAGAATCTCTATAGGCAAGGTTGTAGGAACCATCGCAGGTCTCACTTCGTTGTTTGGAACGATCGATGCAAATCATTTAAGTATGTCCAATTAGGGTGTAATTGTTCTTGTGGTCCCACATGATGTTAGATACTTGTCCTCTAAATTTTGTATCATTCCAACTTACCATTTGTGAGATGTTGATCGATTATCATTGAATTGGATCGTTTGGGCTAAAATGACACGATCGTTCAAGAACGACATAGGCCAATCGTTCAACTTTCTCTAATTATGTGCGGTCGATTTGGTAGGTTCCACTACATAATATTTTACTATTACAAAAGTTTCATACCTTTCAAACTTCATGTTTGTGAGATATTGATCGATCTCCATTGAATTGAATTGTTTTATGATCATACCCGATCGATCCATATGAATCATGATCGATCGATCCAACTTCATCATAGGGTCTACCAGTCGATGGTGCAGGTCCCTCATGATGTGATGTATCTATCCCCCAAATTTCATGTCGATTGACTTAGTAGATTTTGAACTAAAGATCAATCATCATCCAAAATCGACAAAACAGTCGTCCAAAAACCCACTTTAGGGTTGACCAGAAGTGAGACCCAAAGTAATCATCATTCTGACTCAAAGCAGGTGTTGATTGTAGCCTAGAATTAGACTCAAGTAAAATCAAAGTTTTCTCCAAGTAGACATGATTATGACTCAAGCACGAAAAAAGATTGGTGCTGATCGTTTTTCTCCAAGCAATCTCTAAGCAAACATGCATCCGGCTCCAAGCAAGTAGAAAATTTTCCCGGGTCTGACTCCAAGCAAATTACCATTGATCCATCAACACCGATTCATATTCTTTTAACTATAATTTGAGCATACGAACTCAAATTGACTAGAAAATTGGAATGTAGCTTTATGGGCTTTCCTTGTCACTCCATACTAATCACGCATTGATTGGGTCGGAAATTGTAGATCTGATCCGATCCGTTGCCTAGGTGAAGTGCCAATTCCATACTTAGCCATTTTTTAAGTGTTGTTCATCCAAATTGTAACACCCTAGATTTTTGATAACATTATTTTGGAATATTTAATTAGCTAAATTAAATAAAATAATGTGCTGACTAGGGGATTGAGATTTGGTTTAATTAAAGGGCAGCCGTGCCATTTAAAAAATGAATTGAAAGAAGAGCTTAACATAACATATAGGAGGAGTAAAATAGGAAAGAGGCCATTCCTATATCTTTAACCTTTGGGCGTGTATCCTATACACGTTCATTTCACTATCAAAATTCTAAAAGCTAAGGTGGCCACCATTAACAAGAGCAAGAGAAATAAAGATAAAGGGATAACATAATCAACATCATTCAAATCTCATATCCTTAATCTCTAAAGCTAAAGTAAATAATGTTCACATCTCATATTCTTTTAGTTTTAAGATGAACTGAAGTATTTTGCATTGATTTTCCATGTTTTTGAATGATGGAATGATTATATACATTTGGTGATGATTTATCCATATTCATATTGGTTTTATGATAGGTTTTAAGGTGAAAACCCTATTAAAAGACATCTACATGCCTTGCGAATTTTATATAGAACAGAAATAATATTTTGGAGATGGGTTTCAATTTTTAGAATTTTCTCAATTTTTGTGGAAGTTATATGAATTTTCTAGTAAAGAAAATTATATTTTGGGTTATAAATCATTTACATTTAAATAATTAATGGAGTCTGAAATTTTTATATGTTATAAAACATGTAAAAGGTGATTTTCTGGAATATTTGTAGATTTTTCCTAAGTGTTTTAATGGTTATATACAATTATTTAAGGTATGGGACTTAAATGTTTTATATAATTAAAGAAGAAGAACGGGCTTTTTGTAAATAAATAAATTAGTTAATGCTAGAAAGTCGGCATGGATTTTGAAAAGAGAAACTTGCAACCAATCAGATTTAAACAAACAAGGCAGGTTAGGTACAAAAGAAATAGTTTAAAAGAACAAAGAAACATGTTTTTCACTATTTCGATGCTTTTGGCACCAGGTTCCGCCTTTATACCTTCGACACAGTCGAAACCAGTGCATATGGTATCCGACGACTGGTACGTAGTGAATTGGATGTAGGTGAAAGGTATAGGGTCAAAGCTAGGGGTTCCAAAGGAGTTGAGGCACTATTTTACTTTTAAACAGAAAATGCGTCTGCTGGCTTTCTACTTGGTTGGCTTTCGGCTAGGTCAAATGGATTTAAAGAATGGTTTCGATTGGGTTGCGTCTTTTTTAAATGATTGCATTCGACTAAGTCAAAAACTTTAGCTGCCACTTTCTTCCTTTCAATCCAGATGATTTCAAAGGGGTAATTTCATTTTCTAAAAAATTTGGCCACCTCTTAAATGCTTTCGAAGGAATGGTTTCGACACTATCACTTCTTCTTAGGAATGATTTCGAAATTTCGATTTTAATGGGTTTCTTATCCTTTTGCTCTACTTGAAGGTATAATTCAAATGATTTTGACCGAAACAGTTTTCAAAATCGAAGGGGTAAAATTTTGAATGGTTTTGAAAGGTTTCTATATGTTTGAAATTGAACCCAAGTGCTTTCAAAAGAGTTTAGTTTTGATGCTTTCAAAAAGTTTTAATGAATGGTTTCAAAGGGGTTGTTCCCCATGGTTTTGAAAGGGCTGAATGGAGAGGATTTTACTATGTTTTCGAAAGGCAATATCTAAAGGTTCTGAAGAGGGATGTCTAATATTTTAAAACTTTCGAAGGAAAGGCTTTTAAATGGTTTTGAAAGAGTTACTTTCAATAGTTTCAAAAAGGGTACTTTCAACGGTTCCGAAAGGGTTGCCTTCAAGGGTTTCGAAGGGGTTGTTTAAAGGTTTTAAACAAAGGTTTTGAATATTTTAAGTAGGAAGTATAACCTAAGTATTTTTAAGTTAAAAAGGATTTTAACTTATTTTGAAGGGATAGTTAATCCTTATTAAATCTCATCAATATTAATTTTGAGTAAAGTATATATAACATGGAAAATAGCTTAGAGTAAAGATAATTATGATTTTCCTGGTATATGTATGATTTAAAGGGTTAAATCATTTTGAAATTTTTTTTTAGGAAAATTTAGTGGGTAGTTAACCCTAAGAGAATGACTCAGATTAGAAAACCAGGTAGAAACTTGTGTAGGATCGTGCCATGTGCTCATTAGCTATTAGCCCTTAACTTATTTAGTCCAGAATTCTAGTGTGTAGGGCTTAGTCACAGGTAAGACTAAAATGTGGTTTACACACAGAACAAAATATTTATGTACAGAGGTAGGTTATTGGTAAGCCACAAAACCATTAGAACTAGTTGACCCTTGGAGATGTAAGGTAAGGACAGACTGTCTAGAAGTTTTGTCTAATAATGTCTAGACATTTGATATTTATCTGCTAGGCCCGAGTCAGCCAAAGGGGCAGTTAGCCCAGTTTTTGGACAGTTAATCCAGATTACGGACAGTTAGTCTAGTTTGAGGGCAGTCGTCCAAGACTTCGTATAGATAGTCTATCTATTACATGTTTTTAGCATAAAGGATATTGCTATTATTATTAAAAATTAGTTTGATTAATCATTTTGGTTGCGGGAAAGGATTTGCAAAATATATGCTTTGAAAAAGATATTAGTGAGGGGAAACCCGTTCTGCTACTCGGCATGGTCTCACTCAATATCAGTAAACTGAGATGTAACATAATTATTCATACCAGGCTTTATGTCCGAGTCGAAGTTTTTATTTCCACTTAAACTCTCGAGTGCTCAAAATTGATTTGAGTAGGCTAAGGGTTGATGTTTTCAGTTTTTGTTGTTTTAGCGAATAAACTTCCGGAGATGAGCAGGTAGCTGTCGGATAGCTAATTAGAAGTTACAAACTATTCTGTTTATTTTCCGCTATGTGTACCAAGTCATATATGACTATATTTCTCTGATCAACCAAGGTGGTATCGTTATATGTCACTCTTGACGTATTATTATAACTATATTTGATCATTACCTGGGAAACGATGATGGGATTATATAACTTGGATACGAAGTATTATTTTGAAATGTAATGGGTAAAATGTTTTTTTTGAAACCTGTGATTTGTTCATATTCAAGTGCTTCTAATATTATGAATGCCATTAGCATTTTCTTATTTTGTAAATGGAAGTTAATACTATAGATGACTGCAACATCTGTAGCACATAGCTTTTGACCTCCAGATATAGGATGTTACACATATCCATTCAACTATCGTCCATAGTTTCAAAAATAACAGATCTCCAATCCTGACAACCATCTATTTTATCTAAATTCGCGGTATCCCGGCCTGACTAAAAGGGGGGATAACATTAATTAATTCATGTAAAATTGAAAATTGATGGGAAAAATCTCAAAAATTCACCAAAAATAACTTTCCACATATTTTACATTTTCCAAAAATTTCAGTTCAAAATAATTAAATTTATTATTTTTAATAATTAATTTACCCAAAATCAACTATTATCTTAACATAGGAAATTTCCAAAAATTCAAATTAAATTCCAAAAATTATGATATTTAAAACGCATCGGTAATTAATCTTTATAAACATCATAGTTCAATTTCAAATTATTTAGCTTAGAATAATTCATATTTTACCCTAAAATATAAATGAATTTACTTTTTTTGAATTTCTAACTACAACTAAATAATGTTTAACCATCCAAATATGTTTAACATCACCAAAAGGTTCATATGAAAATCAAATCCAAGCCCAATAGGTTAGGATAGGTTTTATAGAAAGATTTTACTAACCTTGATTTTAGAAAAACTTATTTAATCTTCCTTCTGTATAAAGTTGAAAGCTTTAATCTTTTAGCTTCAAAATCCTTTTCTTCTTCCTTGAGAATAATAGACGGCCTTGATTCTTGAGTTTGAGGGTTTTATTTTGCAAAAGGAAATGTAGTGGAATGAATAAGGGGTTAGGGCTAAAGAAAGTGGGCAAGTGCTTTGACTTGGGCTAATATCTCATTCTAGCCTAGTCACACTATTACATTTCCCTTAGCACAATCCTTTATATCCAAAATCTAAATTTATTTTCATTAACAAGGTCAATCTTAATTGCTTCAATTACCCTTGTTCCATTTAATTAACTTCATAAAGTGTACCGTGCTTAATTAATCAAATCTCCCTCAGATAATTCTTGCAACTAAATTATCTTATTAATTTCATTGATTATATATAATTATTATTATTTAACTTAAATTCTATGTTATGGACCATATAGGGTGTTATAGTCTCCCTCACTTACAAAAATTTCATCCATGAAATTTCGATAAGGAAAACAAAATTTATATGAACACCATGATAGTGCAAATCATCATCATATAAGTACACGCAACTAAAAAAGATTACACTAGTACCCTACTAATGTAAACCATCAACCATCAAGTAGAAATGTATTAGTGAAACTACTAACACACGGTCATATCTTACATGAATAAACTAGTGCCCTACTTGTCCATAAAATAGACGAACAATGCACCCTACTATATATGTGAATGTTTAAACAACTTAGGATATATATTTCTAATCTTATCCTCTACCTCCTAGGTACAATCTTCTTTAACGTTACTCCATTGAACGTGAACAAGTTTGGCAACTTTGATCCTCAATTCCTTTGTATCATGATCTATTATCCTTTTCGGTTGTCTCACATATATCAAATCTGGTTCTACATATAAGTCTTCTATCGCCTTCGGTTCCATTACCAAACTTGGGTTGTGACGCTCCATCTCTGTGCTCACACTAACCAAGGATACTATAGGGTAATGTCGTCGACTAGTGCGAATAATAAGGCGGTTGAGGAGCAACCAATTGTATAATTGATTTGAGCGAGTACTGGTATGTCAGATAGTATGTCGCACATTTCATTTCAAGAGAAAATCTGACACATCCAATCCAAACTTAAAACTACTACACAGTGGCTAAATGTCATTCAAAAACAATAAAAATAATTATAACATAAAATCAGGCACAGATATTCATATCACTAAGGTGGAAATAGATATGAATATAATACATAGAAGTGAACATCATAGTAGTGGTCATACAAGATCCACTACATCACAAAAGAATAGGTACATGTATTTCACAAAAGAACATGTATACATCAAAGAGTCTCTATCTCGGACACAATATGGATAAAAACTATTAAGCTAAAGTAGCTAGCTAAAAGTCAGAAGCTAGTCCTTGCTAAGAAGTCAAGTGGAAGCACCTGAAACATCTTGGTCTGACCTGAGTATTATTTTGGAAGAAAAATAATAAACGGATCAGTCTAGTTATAATTATCATGTAAGATGAGATAGGATACGAGATATGATATATATATATATATATATATATATATATATATATTATAACAATAAAAGTCATACAATATCTTAAGTTTTCTCAAACACCCAAAAAGAATATCATATTCTTCATTTTTATTCAACAAATCGCCAATATTGATAAAGCTTATCAATGCAAATCACAATAATTGGTGAAACACTTTTTCTAGACATCAATAATTAGAAATCAAGAAAACCACAATGAGGGGAGGCTTATCACAAAAGGGAGCATGAAAACTCACCAACACATGTATCATGGAAGGGATGTTATTCCATGGGTTGCAAACCCATAAAAGTGAGCCGAAGCTCCACGAACGGTCAAAAGACCATAGGTCTCTACCCTATAAAAATGAGTCAAAGATCCACAGAACGGGGTACAGTCCCCACGTGGATAGAGAGACATTGCACTTCGCAAGTCTAAATCATAAAATGATCATCATTGATCAATAAGTGTAAATTACACTAAGCTAGTAAATAAATGAGTTTATCTCGATATCCCATAACCACTGGCTTAACTTAAATATTTATGAACAAATTATAGATTTCCACTCGAAAATTATCACGAGTTTTCAATTGAACAAGTCCAAGAATTAACTAATGAAGTGACGCAAATGTTTCATGCCACTTGTTTTACTAAGTCGTTTAATTGGATTTCTCGTCCGAATGAGGTAAATGTTTGAATACACTAATAGATTAGAAAACGGTTTTATGATCGAGCTTTAAATTAAAAGTAGTGTTGAAATCATTTTTGTGAATAAGTTTTAGTATTTACTACTAGTATAAAACCTTTGTATTTAAAGTGACAAATCATAGAAATAATTGTAAAGACAATCTATCATAAAAATCCACATTTCAATAACGTGAATCAAAACCATGGAAATCGATATCAAATCCATCAAATGGAAATACCAAAAATCCATAAAAGAAATTATCAAATTTGGTATTGATTGACAATAACTATACGGATCATCAAAAATTGATAAATCAGAAATCCATATAAGAAATAGCTCATTCCAGAATTTGACAGCCACGGGCGTCCGTGGGAATTTCAAAGATGTTTGTGGTAGGTCTCTGGAATTTCATTCCTGAATGTCCTCTGCATCTGGAATTTTTAACCTGGGGCCACAGACGTCTGTGGATAATCCAAAGACTTCTGTCACATATAGCGGGACAGAATTTGCGAAGCCTAAAAATTGGCAATCAAACCTAACTTCATTGATTCAAAAGCGATTGAATGAGCCACTGTGGTTATGGATTCATGCCTAGCGACAACCTAGCCCTATAGGCTCTTCAATACATTCAAAACAACATGTCTAAACACCCATACTAGGGTTTTCATAAATTTTGACTTTAAAATACCAAAATTAGGAAAAAAAAATCAAAAAACCAATTCAATTCAAAAGCAATTGAATAAGAAATAGATGTTAAGAGTTCATACCTAACAACAATCAAAGCTATAGACATAGATGTGAGTTCAAGAACTCACCTTTAAACTCAAAAATACAAAAGATAAGCTATAAAACAAGCTAAGATCAATTCTTCTTCTACTGCCCCTCAAGGATCTTCAATCTATTATCACATGCAAAGATTTTCCTAGGAAAAATCAAGAGTTGAAGAGAAATTGAGATGGAGAGGATGAAGAGGATGCTTACCTAGCTTCTCTTTGATTTTGTAACTTGAATTTGAATTTCCTAAGAATCTAGGGCTTAGGAATTTTAATTTCCATTCTTTTCCTCCATTTTTACTTTAGCTTTGAGTGTTAGGAAATTGTGAATGGAATGAAGGAAAAGGAGAGGGGTTAGGGGTATTGGTAGAAGAGGATTGGGATAATGGGCTAGAACAAATCCCAAAGCCCAACTAAAAATACCAAAACCCTAATCAACCCCAAACACAACAATGTTTATATCTAAACAAGTTGTAAACGTCGATTTGAATTCAACGAAAGTAGTCTTAAGTCCAGATTCGACTATATTCAAGAATTCATATTTCGAACTTTAATTCAACTAACGATGCTTTATTTAAATAAAATATTTAAATATATAATCATAAAATATGCGGATTGTTACAGACTCCCCTCCATTAAGAAATTGTGTCCTCGCAATATTTGAGAAGGTAATAAAAAGTAACAACCATTATGTGACATAACAACACAAAAAGGAAGATCGAAATGAGAAGTTTACCTTAAGGGGCATGGGAGAGTAAATCAGGATGTGTTTTCTAGATGAATTCCCTGGATCCCCAAGAATAATCCTTAGGATTTGCGAACCATTGAACTCTCACAAGCAGAACATCTTTATTACGAAGGTGTTTAACCTCCGTAGCAATGATATGAATAGGATGTTGCTCATAAGTCAAATTAGGTGAAACCTCAATTTCTTTAATGACACTAGGCTCAAGAATAGAATCAGAATCTCTAAGGCATTTCTGTAGCTGAGAAACATGAAATACATCGTTAATAGCGGAAAATTGAGCCAGTAACGAAAAGCGATAAGCCATGGAACCAATGCGTTCGGTGATGGGAAATGGGCCAATATATCGAGGTGCTAATTTTCCCGACTAACTGAAATGCACAACACCCTTCATTGGTAAAACACGAATGAATATCAAATCTCCCACAGAAAATTCCAAATTTCTTCTTCGGTTATCGACATAGGATTTTTGTCCACTCTGAGCTTCTTACATCCTATGATGAATAAGGTTAATCTTTTCTGTGGCATCATGAATATAATCTAGACCTAAAATCAACTTCTCACCTGTTCCATGCCAATATGAAGGAGATTAGCATGGCCTTCCGTAGAGTGCCTTGAAAGCTACTATACCAATACTAGATTGAAAGTTGTTATTGTAAGAAAAATCAACAAGGGAAATATGATCCTTCCAACCTCCACCAAAATCAAGAACACATGCACGAAAGAGATCTTCAAGAGTTTAATTCACACGCTCCATTTGTCCATCGAATTGAGGATAATAATAGTGTAAAATTAAGCTTCGTTCCCAAAGCTTTTTGAAGACCTTTACAAAATCCACTAGTAAATAATGGATCACGATCGCTAGCAATAGAACTAGGAACTCCATGCAATTTAACAATTTCTTTAACATAGAGTTTAGCCAAAAGAGGTTCGGTCCGGTTGGACCAAACGGGAAGAAAATGGGTTGATTTTGTAAGTCTATCTACAATCATCTATAAACTATCATGACCTGAACGAGAATGGGGAAGATCGTCAATAAAGTCCATGGATACTTGATCCCACTTCCAAACGGGAACGTCTAAAGGTTGCAATAACCCATTGAGCCTCTAATGCTCGGCCTTTACGAGTTGGCAAGTCATGCAACGCTTAATAAAGTTAGCAATATCATATTTCATTCCATCTCAATAATAAAGTCGCTCCATGTCCGCATACATTTTACTACTACCGGGATGAATTGTAAATTTAGAACGATGAAAATCTTTTAAAATGTTTTTACGGAGATCATTAATATTTGGCATAATAAGTCTACCAAATTTTCGAATGCCTCTACGAGCATTGATTTTAAAGTCTTTCAAACCATCAATATTATTTTTATCTCTACAACTTTGGCTAAGAAGAGCCAATTCAGGGTCGTGCGTTTGAGCTTCAAGGATGCGGTCTAAAAGGGAAGGATGAGCCTCAAGGCTACATAAAACAAGAGATGAACATGAATCAGAGTCACGATCTCAAATCTCACAAGTGGACAAAGTCTCAATATCATTCCATTCAGATATCATCTTACGACTAAGGGCATCGACAACACGATTTCCCTTTCCGGGAGTATGAAGAATATCAAGATCATAAGATGCAAGGAATTCGAGCCAACGCTATTGACGCAAATTAATTTCTTTTTGAGAGAATAAATAGTTCAAAGATTTATGATCGGTATAGAGAACAAATTTCTCTCATAAAAGATAATGACGCAAAATTTTAAGAGCAAAAACAATGACTGCGAGCTCTAAATCATGAGTGGAATATCTAGTATCGACAGGCTTTAACTGCCTAGAAGCATAAGGGATAACACATTTCCATTACATGAGAATGACTCCCAAACCAATACGACTAGCATAGGTATAAAAAATGAAGTCTTGGTTTCCTTTGGGAATCACATGAATAAGAGCTTCGAAAAGGAGTATTTTTATTTTTGAAAACAGCTTCACATTTGTCTGACCAAATGTACTCAACTCCCTTCTTGTCAAACTAGTAAGAGGTAAGGAAATTTTATAAAAGTCTTTTATGAATGGACGGTGATAGCCCGCCAATCCAAGAAAACTACGAATTTTCGTTACATACCCCAGTCTCTTCCAGTTTTGAATCACCTCAACCTTTGAAGGATCCATGGAAATTTCAGATTCAGAAATAATATGTCCTAAAAATTTCACATGAGATTGCCAAAAATGGCACTTAGAAAATTTTGCTTTCAATTGATTGCTCCTAAGAGTTTCCAATAAAATTCGAAGACGTTTTTCATGCTCTTCCTCGGGTTTAGAATAAACAAGAATACCATCAATAAAGATAAGAACAAATCGATCGAGGAAGTCTTTGAAAACTTAATTATATGGTTAACGAAATAAGCTGGAGCATTCGTTAAATCAAATGGAATAACAAGCCGTTCATAAGATCCATAACGAGTATGAAATGATGTCAAAGGAATATTATCCGCTGTAATTCGAAGCCGATGAAAACTGGTTGCTAAGTCTAACCGTGAAAAGTCTCTAGCACCAAAAAGTCGATCGAATAGATCATCAATCCGAGGCAAGGGATATTTATTCTTAATGGTAAGATCATTAAGCTTGCGGTAGTCAATGCAAAGCCTAAGTGTGCTATCGGATTTCTTCACAAAGATAGTTGAAGCTCCCTAAGGAGAGGAATTAGAACGAATGAACTATTTTGCTTCCGATTCATATAATTGTTTACGCATCTCCATATTTTCCTTATTGGACATACGATAAGGAGGACAAGTGATAGGTAGAGCTCCAGGGATTAGATTAATTCTGGACTCAATTGCTCGCTTAGGTGGTAATTCTAAAACAGGCTCATATATATCAGAAAATTCATGAACTACGTGAATGAGGGAAATAACATCGTCCTCATCATCATTATCGTCATTATGCAAGTTTGGAGAATATAAGGATGCCACCGAATTGGAATCGGAATCATTGAGAATAATAGAAATCTGCTTAACAGATTGGGGCTGTCAAAGATGGATAGTCCTCTCGGGACATAGGATATGGGCTTCATAACAATTAAGCCAATCCATTCCCAAAATCATTCTGAAACCTAAATAACGCATAACATGCAAATTGGCATGGAAAGCATAATCACATAAAATAATCTCAACATCCTTACAAAATAAACTGAGTGTTGCAAATCCACCAACCGGATTCGCAATTCTCAGTGAAGTCATCAAGCCCATAACATTTAAAGACAAAGTATTCACAATTTCTTTTAATACAAAAGAATGAGATGCATCCTTATCAAAATGAATTCAAATAGGATGATCACGAAACATAATAATGCCATCAAGGACATAATGAGAAATACCTTTTAAGGTGTAAATTGAATTAACTTAATAAATTCTTTTCAAATAATATAATAAAATCGAATAAATTTTTTGAATTAAATATAAAATAATTTTAAGGTGTAAATAATTCTTATATGATTAAAATAGTTGAAAAATGAATAATTAAATAGATATAAGCAAGCATTGAACTGAACAAATTTATCCTTTTTATTGAAATATGATTTGCAAAACGAAGTATAAATCAAATAAAAACTAGGTTGCAGTAAATTTGAAAATTACTTGAATGAGCTGTTAGATGAAAAAGAAAAGAAAAATAATTAGTAAAAATTAGATTAGTTTAATCAAGTCCAAACTTCAAGGCCTAAGCCTGTAAACTCAACCTCTTCTCTCATATTCTAGAAATCTCCTCTTATTCTCAAACGAATTAAACCTGAAACCCATTCACTTTTTTTGCCTCAGCCCCAATTAGCCAATTGAGAAATTGTGACACTAGAAAGGAAAAAAGTCGCATGCAAACGTTGTGGAGGTCGGCCATCGGAGCATGATTAAGTAGTACGGGACGCTCAAGTGATACTTGTTCGATTATATTAGTGGGTAGATGTGACTTATGTTTTGGATATCGAATAGAAATTATGATATCATCTAGAGGTGTCTCGTTAGAGCTTAGTAATCGAGAGTTTTATTACTCTCTATGAGCTACAAGTTGGAGATAAGTTGGAATTTACATATTTATCCTCATTGGACTAACCAGTCGAGTATGTTATTATTTACTCTTAGCACTAGTAGTCGAGGAATTATTATGTTGTGATGCTTTCATTAGGATGTGCAGAGTCGAGAGTACTTATTATTACTCTTGTAGGAATTGTCTCGTCAATAGCGTATTTCGCCATACCCTCTAAGGGCTAATTAGTTGAGTATCATTATCTACTCTTGGAGCTAGCAGTTGAGAATTAGTTACATCGAGATGCTCTCATCAAGACCCGTATAGTTGAAAGTGGTTGCTCCCATCAGGACTTCTAGAGTCGAGAGTATTTGATGTGACTCTCATTAGGACTCCTAGAGTCGAGAGTACTAGTTTATCACTCTCATTTGGGCTTATATAGTCGAGAGTATTTATTCTGAGTCTACGTCATATGGCTCAAGCCACTAAGGAGAGCACGTGAATTAGACCCACTAGATAGGCTAGTTATCCATCCTAGCTGTCATAATTACGGGTTCATGCCCCGGATCCATAACGCCACCTTGTTGAATTGTAGGCTGGGAGTTATTCTGTCATTAGAGACATTGCCCTAATGTCACATAAGTACCAATAATCCATTACCAAGGGCAAGTAGAATCATGGCCAATGGTCGACGTAATGCGGCAGCGTGTTTATAACATGCGATGGATATGAGTGTCACGATTCTGGGAGTAACTTATGGACTATAGGAAATAGACTGCGGTCGTTAGCATTTCTTGGAGCTATGCTGCAGTACGTCGATCTCCCATTTGGATGATGTAGGTAGATCCGTTATATTTGAGATATCTAACATTACCACCACATTAGAGACAAGGATTGTTTGACATTATAGAGTGACTGCATGCCTGTCTATCATTTGAGATAGCCTAACCTGAGACAGCTGCATGTTGTCTATCAATGACATTAGAGACATGCTATGAGTTTGTCTACCATCCTCTCATGAGAGTATATGACCAAGAGATCTTTTTGTTTGATTTGTTGCTTTATCTTCTAGGACCATTCAATCGGGAGTTTCTCCTCTCCTAGGACTGGGAGTTAAGATTTTGCACATGGCATATTTGGTTGACTTTGATATTGATTTAGTTTGTGTTTCTAAATATCTCTGAGGGGCTAACAATTGGAAGTTATCACTTCCTTTAGGACCGTGGGTCGAGACAATTATTTGGGTATGGTTTTCGATGATTTGTATTGATTGTGTTTTATTAAGGATTTGGATTCCTTGTTATCTCCTAGGGCTAAAAGTCAAAAGTTGATACTTCTATTAGGACTAAAAGTCGAATAGTATTCTTGGATATTGATTTTCGTATTTTGTTTGGATTTCATTCTATTTGGGTTCTATATTCCTTGATTTATCTTTTTCGAGTTAACGGTTGGAAGTTAGTGCTTCCATTAGGGCTATAAGTCGAGATTTGATGTTTTGATTGTTTATTTGGGAACATGTGGCATGGTATATTATTTTGATGTTTGTGATGGATGTATGATATGTCAAATTTGTGCTTTGCCTATTATTACCATGCTTATATTATGTACCCATATGGATTTAGATATAATCTAACATGTTTTTTATTTATATAATACTCGGGTCAGTATGAGACTTTTCAAGTACAAGAACATTAGCCATTTTGGACGATTGGGCTTTAGAGGAGACAACATATATTTATTACATCATGTATTGAGATGATGACTATGTATGTGTTCTATTTTAGTGTCTCTTTGTATTTATTTTGATGAGATGGCCAGGAATTGTTTATAATGAAGTTAACTTGGTACTTTTTGTTGTATTGAGACAGACATGAGTTTGTAATATATAATACTCTCTGCTGTAATCTATGACTCTATATTCATTTTATATATGTTATATATTGTTCTGTCCTGGTAAACCTATGTCTTTATTACTTTGTGTCGATACCAGATACAAATGGACGTGTTATTTGAGATTTCTAATACATATTGGTGTTACTCAAAGGGAATATTTACGTGTGGTCGCTCTTAACAAGATTTGTTCTTCGTATTACCAGACATGATTGCATAATAATTCTCTTTGGTAGTATAGGTATAGATGTGGGGCGTTACAAAATGAGAAAAGATGTATAGATCTTTTAAAAAGAAAGCGGTAAATGACCTTGAATTAAATAAGATGTAAATGCATGAAGAAATAAAGAAATCTTAGTATAGCGAACCATTGAGGCTTAATAATCAAACAAGTATGAATATACAGACACACACACAAACACACACACACACACACACACATACACATGTGTGTGCCTCAAGTATGCATTTATGACAGGTGTGAATTATTAAAGTTAGTATATAACTTAGACATATAAGGATGACAAAGTAATTAGAATAAGTTGGAATGCGAGGTTGGTAGTGTTACACAACATAAGTCAGCCCACCGCAAGGTGCTACGAGTAGTTGTTTATACATATATCGATGTGGGATATATCCAACTATAGGACTCGTGGAATTATACGCTTACGTACAAGTGAGGGGATACCCCAGTAGGATCTGCTTCAATCTTTTTAGTGGTGGTATTGTCTTGATTGTATTAGGAAATCTACAAGGGACGACGACCAAAGATAGGTGCTATGTTAGTGTGTTGGTATGATATTAGGGAGTAGAAGTTACACATTAGTCAGAACATTATTGGTCCAGAGTGGTCAGCGGAAAAGATGAGGGTTGCACCTAACGGGTTACACCTCTTACTAGTGTAGGTTACATTAGGTTATGCACCACCATAGTTGTTTGTTAGGGGCAAGGCTAGATTACCCTTAAGTAAATTCTTTCAAAACAAATAGGGTAGTCCGTGGAGCTGAGTCCGCAATAGTCCTAGGAGCTGAGTCCTCTATAGTCCATGGAGTTGAGTTCATAATAGTTTGAGGAGCCGAGTCCACTATAGTTTGGGATGCTGACTCCACAATAGGAAGTAGACAAGTAGAAAATCCCCAAGGAAGTTAATACGGCTAAACTATAGGACACAATTATTGGGCACTGGCGTGGTTCCTTGGTATTCACAACAACAAGGACACGATACTACGTTCATGATGGTCCTGATGAGGTGTTGGATTACTTATACTAGTGGGGATAGTATCTTGGTCCAAAGAGGGATTATGGTAATTATATATTGTACATATACGTATGTAGTTATGGTCTACTGTATGGGGCATATTGTACACGTATGTGGAGTCGAGACGACTAAGTAAAATGGAAAGACATAACATGTGATGGAAGGAAAACGACATAAACTAATATTATGTGTAAAATGTTTAATTCACCAGTCACCAAAACGTTATTCTAACCCCCTCCTCATTATAATGCACAAGATAGCTTTAGGGGGATAGGTGTTGGTGCAAGGCAAGAATGGTGGAAGGTTATGTTTCCTTATGTATGCTTGAAGCTAACAAGGACACTAGAGATTGGAAGTGTCAATCTTGGTCAGTAACTATATGATATATTATACTTTACTATTCCGCTGTGAGTTATATCTATAGTGCTCTAATATGCACTTTTTTTTATATATTTGTAGAACGCGAAACCAATGATCCATACTTTAGTGGACTTGGGTTTTCAATTTATCAAAAATTAAGGCCCACTGGGGTATGAGTTGTTACATTTGGTATCAGAGCTTAAGTTAGTCGATCTTGACAAAAAAATTGGAAACACTAAGAGAACATATTTGTATTTTGTGTACAGATATAAATATATTATATGCCAAATCTTATAAATTCCAACTATAGAGTAGTTGCAACCATAAATTGAAAGATGGGTAATTCGATTATTAGTCGAAACAATGGATGAAGTTGAGGACGTACACCTACCTCGATTACGCCAAAGGAAATAGGTCGTATGGAAATGCATGACTTAAAAAGGGCATGAGCGCAGCATATAAAGGTCCTTGAAGCTGGATAGTACGCGACTCCTAGTTGGCCCCTCGATAGTGCTATGGTTGTAGATCCCCGCTGGATCGCCGATTGATGATGTATTAAAGGTCAAGATAAAGGGAAAGTGTAACGACCCGTATTTTACGAGTCGATAAATCGTAGAATTTGCAGGTCGATAGTGTTGTTTGTGTTGCTTCTAGCTTGAGTCGTTTAGAAGTTAACCCGGGTACAAGTGATGAGTCGTGACCGACTCATAGGGGACCGACTCAAGGAGGGGTAGCGGTTTAAAGTGTTGGCCGAGATAAGGATGGACCGACTCAAGAAGTTAGGCGACTCATAGGATGACCGACTCATAGAGGGCCGAGATAAGAAGTGTGGCCGAGTCAACGAGTTACGACTCATAGGGTTTGCCGAGTTAAGGAGTTAACGGGTTAAGGGTGTAGCGACTTAAGGGGTTTAGGCTTAGGTCGTGGGTAATGAGTCGGCAGGGTTTTGAGTCGTAGGGCCTGATGAGTCGTGAGTCGGCATCATAGTTGAGTCGTGAGTGTGTATTGTTGAGTCGTCGTACGACTTAGGACTTGGGGAAAACGCGACAGTGTCTTAGGTCGGAGGCTTTTAGGTCGTGACCGACTTATGTTGAGTCGGCACTGGTCTTGAGTCGTGAGTCGGTAGGTGTTGAGTCGGTTTGGGTTTGAGTCGTATGACCTTGTGCCTTGGTGTATTGAGTCGTTGGCTTGAGTCGGAAGGCTGTGCAGTTGAGTCGGCTGGGGTAGGTCGTCATGGCAATGAGTCGTGAACGACTCATGGTAAGTAGGCAGTGTTATGTTGAGTCGGTAAGGGCTGATAAGTCGGCAACGACTCATGATGAGTCGTGGACGACTCATAGGGACGACGACTCATGGTTGATCCAGCCTATAAATAGAGGGGTTTGGCTCACTTTTTGGCACCGGTTTTTGAAGCGACGAAGTGCTGCCATTTTGAAGACTCGACTACAACATTTCTTCACCTTCTTTTCTCTATTCCAATCTAGTTCTAACATCCATCCAAGATCGAAGATTTAGATTGAAGATTCAAGTGCCAAAGTTGAAGATCTTCATCCGTTTGAGCTAGATTTCATCGATTGAGACGAGATATTGCCGGATCAAGCCTTGATCTTCGCTGTCCAGATCTGAAGTGTTTAGTTTTTGAGGTGTTTTGGTGATTTGGTGAGTGGTAGTTATCTCTCACGCGGATCCAAAGGAGTATATTGGATTGGTGGCTTGTTTGAGTGTTAAAGTTAGAGATTTCATGCATTTTTCTTAGATCCGAGTCTAGATCCATTGTTTCCAAAGATGTTTACTTATGCAAGTTTATTTAACAAGTATTAGAGACAAAACCCATGTTTTATATTTGATAGATCTATGCTAAAAACCATGATTTCACATATGTTGGACTTTTGCTCATTTATTTACGAAATTGCCATTATAGTTGATATTGCTTGTTAAATCTTGTTTGAATGCTTGATTGGTTGTATTAATGATTGATTGATTGAATGTATGATAGATTTGATTGTTTCAAGTTAGCTTGTAGTTGATTTGGAACAAGATGGTTAGAGATGATTCAAAAGCTATGGAAGAAGGCTCTTGAATGGTGAAAGCTGCTTAAGGCATATGTAGCGGATGTTGAAGCTCATATGTATAGATTGGATGATGTTGAGATGGGACTTTGCCTTGATTTGATGAGGCAAACCATGTTGTTGAGTTGAGACTTTGCTTTGATGCGATGAAGCGAAGTATGATGTGAGTCTTGGCTTAATCCAAGCAGGGATCATTCCAAGCATGTTGATAACTTTGAAGAGTAGTTCAAGTTGGTTGATAATGGATTGTTCAAGAGGTAGCTTGAGCTTGTATGAGGATAGTCGTCAAGAAGGATGGCTAGGAGGCTTGGATCTCGTCGTTGTTGAAGGTTCTAGCATGCTCAAAAGCAAGAGTACATGGGCGCCCATAACGACTACAGGTAGGTAGTCGGGACACCCAAAAGACTACAGGTAGGTAGTTGAGTACTCTGGGCAAAGTAGATAAGTCCTAGGCACAAGGCAGTGTGCGGAGTTATGGTTAGAACCGGGGTTACCATTAGCCCTTGACAGATGGTCATTCAACTAACGGTGAAATCGAGGCAAGGATAACAGTGATAGCCAGAGTCATGGATGTTTGGTTGTATTATCATTCGGCTTCAAGAGCGGTGTTTTCTGGGTGCTTATCTGATCTTGGTTTAGGCCTTGGGGGTTTGTATTTGGAAAACATCGTCCTTGACTCGAGTGGTATTCGCTTTACCTTAATTGTCTATGTTGTTATGCTTGCTTCTCCTTAGTGTATGTCTGGGGCTATCACTGTAGAAAGAGGTGGAGTGGGATGGTTTGGTTCCTATTCCTTTTATCCTTTATGCTCTTTTGGTATGCTTGATAGTTGATTTACTGCTCACTAAGACTTTGTCTGACTCAAGGTTTTATGTCTCCTCTTATTACCTTGGGCTGTTCATCCATGTTGGGATGGGCAGACTAGGTAGCAGGTGACAGGTGCTGTGCTAGGAGTTCTACGATGAAGATGACGAAGACGAGCAGGAGGCTTTGCATATTAGTTTTCTTACTATATGTACTGGGTATCCGCTGCTGTATTTGGTTGAGTGATTTGTAGTGAGGCTTTCATGTATGGATTTGAGTAGATGATTGTATGAAACTACTGTGATGCTTATATGATGATGTTCTGTTCTATGGAGCTTCACTATATTATATTTCTCTATTGTATTTTATCCATGCGCTGTGAGTTATGCGATAGAGATTCTTCTGTTTTGTTTTACCCTGACTATCGTCCATGGCTGCCTGGCACACCTTTTAGCGCATTATTTCCTTGATTTGGTGCGGGAGTCATGGGCGGTCGTCACATTTGGTATCAGAGCTTTGGTTAATCGATTTTAGCCAACGCTCGCTGATGTAACTACGTAAGAGAGACGTAATTGTAATTTGATGGATGATTACTATATATAATATAGTAGTTTAGAAGGGTTTGAACTCCTTATGCAGTTGTTTCTTAAGGTGTTCTAATCATTCTTATTTACAGATATTAAGGATGAGTCGAAGTGAGAGACAAGCTGCGAGGGGTAGCCGTGATGCTAGGGAAGCTGTTGATTATGCTCCTATGTTTGAGGCCATGATGACTTCAATCATGAGGAGAATACCAGCTTCAGGATCATCTGTGGATGTGGGAGTTCAAGTCCAAGCTCCGAGACCGGTGGATTTTGCCAAGCTTTGCAAGGATTATACTGCTCTTGGAGGGAAAGTTTTCTTGGGGACGGAGTCGACTATTGAGGTGCAGAGATGGATTGATGCTTGCAAAAGAATCTTTGGTGACTTAGGGATTGAGGATGCAACTAAGAGGAAGCTTGCATCGAGACAGCTTCAGGGAAGAGCTGCTGATTGGTGGAATTCTATCACCATCGATACTCCAGAAGAAGAGATTACTTGGGAGCAATTCCAAGTTAGATTTGAAGCTAAGTTCATCTCTACTTCCCAGAAATCTGTCTTGTTTAAGAGGTTTGTGGAGCTCAAGCAAGGGGGAAGGCCTGTTCTTGAGTACATTTCTGAGTTTGAAGCTTTGTCTAAGTATGCCAGATCGTATATTGATTCTCCCTACCAGAAGAATGAAAAGTTTGTGACTGGTCTGGATGCTTATCTTGGGAGGCAGTTAGTGGATCATCTGGACGATCCATTTGAGAAGCTTGTGGAAAAAGCTCTTAGGCATGAGAGTTTGTTTCCTAGGGAAAGTTCTGTTATTGCTGTAGCTAGGGAAGGATCTAAACCACAGCAGAGTGGCAATAAGAAGAGGAAACAACAGCAACAGAGGGGTAGGGATGGCCAGAAGAAGCCGAAGAGTGAAGTGACTTGCTATAACTGCCAGCAGAAGGGCCATCTTTACAAAGATTGTAAGAATCCCAAAGTGCCGGGAAAGTGTTACAACTGTGATAAGCTGGGACATATCAAGAAGGATTGTCCAGAACCGAGGAAAGATAGGCAGGTTGTGCAAGCCTATGCTTTGGGGGCTGTTCCATCGTCTTCGAAAGCTCCTACTGCTGAAGAGAAGGGGAAGAGTGTGGTTGTTCAAGGTACTCTTTCTATTTGTGGTGTTCCAGTTAGAGTGTTGTTTGATACTGGAGCGTCGCATTCTTTTGTTTGTGATGATTTGGTAAGCCGGTTAGGTATGAAACCGGATATTGTTGATAGGCCATTGGTTGTGACTAATCCGGTAGGGGGTTCGTCATGTTTGTGTATGTTATGTCGTGGTCTAGTTGTGTCGAGTCATGATTGCTCGTTTGTTTGTGATTGCTTTGTTCTGAACTTTGCGGGGTTCGGAATTATTTTGGGTATGGACTGGCTTAGGAAGTATGCGGCTAGGATTGATTGTGAGAGGCTGGAGGTGACAGTCGGGAATGTGGAAGGGCGAAAGGTTGTGATACGATGTAAGCATGAGGAAGGCGTCTTCATGAGCTTCATGTATTCGCTGGTTGTTCCACGGGATGGACTGTCATCAGTGCCTATTGTGAATGGATTTGAGGATGTCTTTGACGAAGTCAAAGGGTTGCCGCCGCATAGGGAGATCGAGTTTCGTATCGATCTAGTTGAGGGAGCCAGACCTGTTGTGATGCCTCTTAGGCGGATGGCACCGAGGGAGCAGCAAGAGCTGAAGGTGCAAGTTGATGACCTTTTGCGGAAAGGATTCATTCGGAGAAGTGTGTCCGAATGGGGTGCGCCCGTTGTGTTCGCAACCAAAACGGATGGATCGTTGAGGTTGTGTGTTGATTATCGTGAGCTGAATAAGGTGACTAGGAAGAACAAGTATCCATTGCCGAGAATAGATGACTTGTTTGATCAGCTTCACGAGGCTAAGGTGTTTTCTCAGATGGATTTGGCAACGGGATTTCACCAGTTGAGAGTGGCGAAGGATAGTGTGCCGAAGACTGCTTTCAGGACACCATCCGGGTTTTATGAGTGGCTGGTAATGCCGTTTGGATTGACTAACGCACCAGCATATTTTGTGGATCTTATGAATAGAGTATTCAGAGATCAGTTGAATAAGTTCGTGCTTGTGTTCGTGGATGATATTTTGGTTTATTCCAGAACTGAGGAAGAGCACAAGACGCACTTGAGGATTGTTTTAGGAATCTTACGGAAACATCAGCTGAAGGCTAAGTTTTCGAAGTGTCACTTCTGGAAGAATGAAGTGAGGTTCTTAGGTCATGTTATTTCTGGAAATGGAATAGCGGTTGATCCCGCTAAGGTGGCAGCGATCCAGGATTGGGTTAGGCCTAAGAATGCATCTGATGTGAGAAGTTTTCTTGGATTAGCAGGATATTATCGTCGGTTTATCAAAGACTTTTCCAAGATAGCTGCACCGTTGACAGGATTGACGAAGAAGAACCAAGTGTTCAGATGGGATGATAAGTGTGAGCAAGCTTTCGTAATCCTGAAAGAGCGACTGACGAGCGCTCCTGTTTTGACTATTCCAAGTGGGAATGATGAGATGGTGGTTTACACCGATGCATGTGGCACTGGACTAGGAGCGGTGCTAATGCAGAAGCATAAAGTTGTTGCGTATGCTAGTCGACAACTAAAGCCGCATGAAAGGAATTATCCGACTCATGATTTGGAGTTAACGGCAATTGTGTTTGCTTTGAAGATGTGGAGACATTATCTATTGGGAGTTAGATTCGAGTTGTTTACAGATCATAAGTCGTTGAAGTATCTGTTCTCCCAAAAGGATTTAAATCTTCGACAGCAACGATGGCTAGAGTTCCTAGCATCTTATGATTTTGGTATAGCCTATACTCCAGGAAAAGGTAACGTAGTGGCAGATGCGTTAAGTCGAAGACATGCAGGTTTGGGAGCCATGTTTTCGGAATGGAAGAGTCTTGAGTATTTGGCTGGATTTGATTTCAGGCCTAGATGTGAATTGGAACCTGAGATGTTGGCAAACTTATCGATAAGGCCTACTCTTGTGGAAAGAATTGGCGAGAGGCAAAGGAGAGATGATAAGCTTATCAAGATTATCCGTGATTTGGAATCCGGATTGGATCCAGAAAAGGATAAAGGATTTGAAGTCGATCGAGAGGGTTGGCTTCGAAAGCAAGGGCGACTAGTTGTTCCCGATGTAGATGGATTGAGAGATGAAGTTCTGAGGGAGAGTCATCACTCGAAGTTGACAATTCATCCAGGTGGAAATAAGATGTATCGGGATATGAAGAGAACCTACTACTGGGAAGGTATGAAGAAGGATGTTGGAAATTTTATTTCCAAGTGTATGAATTGCCAGTTGGTGAAAGCTGAGCAGAAGAAGCCCAGTGGATTGCTTCAGCCATTAGAGGTTCCTACATGGAAGTGGGAGCAAGTGTCGATGGACTTTATCGATGGTCTACCTAGGACAAGAGCAGGGAATGAAGGGATTTGGGTCATAGTAGATCGTTTGACCAAGAGTGCAAGGTTCATTCCTGTTCGATCGACTAGGACTGCATCGAAGTTGGCTGAATTATATGTGAAGTGGATAGTTCGTTTCCATGGTGTTCCGAAGAGTATAGTGAGCGATCGAGATCCATTGTTCACTAGTAGATTTTGGAAGAGCTTCCAGGAAGTTTTGGGAACTGAGTTGTGTTTGAGTACAGCTTATCACCCTCAAACAGATGGTCAGACTGAGAGAGTCAACCGAGTTTTGGAAGATCTTCTTAGAGCATGTGTTTTGGACTTCGGAGGATCATGGGAAGATCACCTTCATTTGGTGGAGTTTGCTTATAATAACAGTTATCAGTCGAGTATCGGTATGGCACCATATGAGGCATTATATGGAAGACCGTGTAACTCTCCGACATGTTGGTTGGAAACTGGAGAAAAGCTGATACTTGGGCCAGAGATGATTCGACAGACTTCAGATTGTATAGAGATCATTCGGCAAAGAATGAAGGCAGCCCAAGATCGTCAGAAAAGTTATGCAGATAATCGTCGAAAGGATTTGGAATTCGACATGGGTAATATGGTTTTTGTGAAGATTTCCCCATTGAAGAATGTTGTTAGATTCGGGAAGAAAGGGAAATTGACTCCGAGATTTGTTGGACCATTTCCGATTATCGAGCGAATTGGAAAGCTCGCTTATAGATTGGAGTTACCGGAAAAGATGGCGGGTGTGCACAGTGTTTTTCATGTATCTTATCTACGGAAGTATATGCACGACCCAACTACGGTGGTTTCTGCTGATAGCTGTGAAGACTTGGAGGTTGATCCAGTTGTTTCGAGACCTCGTAAGCCGCTTCGTATTGTTGAAACCGATACGAAACAGCTTAGGAGGAAGACGATTACGTTGCTCAAGGTACAATGGAGTGATGATGTTAACGACTGTACGTGGGAGGAGGAAGAGAGGATGAAGGCAGCTCATCCCGAACTCTTCGAGGTATGGCCCTAAAGTGTCGTGACATCTCATGAATTTGTAGCTTGTTCTAAGTCTTAGAATTCTGCATGCTAGGTTAGAATTGGTTGCATGGATTGTTGATTGCCATGGATGATAGGCATGCGGAATAATTTTGATTGCTGTTGTTTGCTTGGAATTTCGAGGGCGAAATTCCTAAGGGGGAGAGAATGTAACGACCCGTATTTTACGAGTCGATAAATCGTAGAATTTGCAGGTCGATAGTGTTGTTTGTGTTGCTTCTAGCTTGAGTCGTTTAGAAGTTAACCCGGGTACAAGTGATGAGTCGTGACCGACTCATAGGGGACCGACTCAAGGAGGGGTAGCGGTTTAAAGTGTTGGCCGAGATAAGGATGGACCGACTCAAGAAGTTAGGCGACTCATAGGATGACCGACTCATAGAGGGCCGAGATAAGAAGTGTGGCCGAGTCAACGAGTTACGACTCATAGGGTTTGCCGAGTTAAGGAGTTAACGGGTTAAGGGTGTAGCGACTTAAGGGGTTTAGGCTTAGGTCGTGGGTAATGAGTCGGCAGGGTTTTGAGTCGTAGGGCCTGATGAGTCGTGAGTCGGCATCATAGTTGAGTCGTGAGTGTGTATTGTTGAGTCGTCGTACGACTTAGGACTTGGGGAAAACGCGGCAGTGTCTTAGGTCGGAGGCTTTTAGGTCGTGACCGACTTATGTTGAGTCGGCACTGGTCTTGAGTCGTGAGTCGGTAGGTGTTGAGTCGGTTTGGGTTTGAGTCGTATGACCTTGTGCCTTGGTGTATTGAGTCGTTGGCTTGAGTCGGAAGGCTGTGCAGTTGAGTCGGCTGGGGTAGGTCGTCATGGCAATGAGTCGTGAACGACTCATGGTAAGTAGGCAGTGTTATGTTGAGTCGGTAAGGGCTGATAAGTCGGCAACGACTCATGATGAGTCGTGGACGACTCATAGGGACGACGACTCATGGTTGATCCAGCCTATAAATAGAGGGGTTTGGCTCACTTTTTGGCACCGGTTTTTGAAGCGACGAAGTGCTGCCATTTTGAAGACTCGACTACAACATTTCTTCACCTTCTTTTCTCTATTCCAATCTAGTTCTAACATCCATCCAAGATCGAAGATTTAGATTGAAGATTCAAGTGCCAAAGTTGAAGATCTTCATCCGTTTGAGCTAGATTTCATCGATTGAGACGAGATATTGCCGGATCAAGCCTTGATCTTCGCTGTCCAGATCTGAAGTGTTTAGTTTTTGAGGTGTTTTGGTGATTTGGTGAGTGGTAGTTATCTCTCACGCGGATCCAAAGGAGTATATTGGATTGGTGGCTTGTTTGAGTGTTAAAGTTAGAGATTTCATGCATTTTTCTTAGATCCGAGTCTAGATCCATTGTTTCCAAAGATGTTTACTTATGCAAGTTTATTTAACAAGTATTAGAGACAAAACCCATGTTTTATATTTGATAGATCTATGCTAAAAACCATGATTTCACATATGTTGGACTTTTGCTCATTTATTTACGAAATTGCCATTATAGTTGATATTGCTTGTTAAATCTTGTTTGAATGCTTGATTGGTTGTATTAATGATTGATTGATTGAATGTATGATAGATTTGATTGTTTCAAGTTAGCTTGTAGTTGATTTGGAACAAGATGGTTAGAGATGATTCAAAAGCTATGGAAGAAGGCTCTTGAATGGTGAAAGCTGCTTAAGGCATATGTAGCGGATGTTGAAGCTCATATGTATAGATTGGATGATGTTGAGATGGGACTTTGCCTTGATTTGATGAGGCAAACCATGTTGTTGAGTTGAGACTTTGCTTTGATGCGATGAAGCGAAGTATGATGTGAGTCTTGGCTTAATCCAAGCAGGGATCATTCCAAGCATGTTGATAACTTTGAAGAGTAGTTCAAGTTGGTTGATAATGGATTGTTCAAGAGGTAGCTTGAGCTTGTATGAGGATAGTCGTCAAGAAGGATGGCTAGGAGGCTTGGATCTCGTCGTTGTTGAAGGTTCTAGCATGCTCAAAAGCAAGAGTACATGGGCGCCCATAACGACTACAGGTAGGTAGTCGGGACACCCAAAAGACTACAGGTAGGTAGTTGAGTACTCTGGGCAAAGTAGATAAGTCCTAGGCACAAGGCAGTGTGCGGAGTTATGGTTAGAACCGGGGTTACCATTAGCCCTTGACAGATGGTCATTCAACTAACGGTGAAATCGAGGCAAGGATAACAGTGATAGCCAGAGTCATGGATGTTTGGTTGTATTATCATTCGGCTTCAAGAGCGGTGTTTTCTGGGTGCTTATCTGATCTTGGTTTAGGCCTTGGGGGTTTGTATTTGGAAAACATCGTCCTTGACTCGAGTGGTATTCGCTTTACCTTAATTGTCTATGTTGTTATGCTTGCTTCTCCTTAGTGTATGTCTGGGGCTATCACTGTAGAAAGAGGTGGAGTGGGATGGTTTGGTTCCTATTCCTTTTATCCTTTATGCTCTTTTGGTATGCTTGATAGTTGATTTACTGCTCACTAAGACTTTGTCTGACTCAAGGTTTTATGTCTCCTCTTATTACCTTGGGCTGTTCATCCATGTTGGGATGGGCAGACTAGGTAGCAGGTGACAGGTGCTGTGCTAGGAGTTCTACGATGAAGATGACGAAGACGAGCAGGAGGCTTTGCATATTAGTTTTCTTACTATATGTACTGGGTATCCGCTGCTGTATTTGGTTGAGTGATTTGTAGTGAGGCTTTCATGTATGGATTTGAGTAGATGATTGTATGAAACTACTGTGATGCTTATATGATGATGTTCTGTTCTATGGAGCTTCACTATATTATATTTCTCTATTGTATTTTATCCATGCGCTGTGAGTTATGCGATAGAGATTCTTCTGTTTTGTTTTACCCTGACTATCGTCCATGGCTGCCTGGCACACCTTTTAGCGCATTATTTCCTTGATTTTAGTGCTATGGTTGTAGATCCCCGCTGGATCGCCGATTGATGATGTATTAAAGGTCAAGATAAAGGGAAAGTAAGGTTCTATATGTTGTAGGTATTTGTAACCAAGAATTAAATGAGTTCTCAAAGGATGGCATATAGCAAACACTTCGAGACAATAGCCTAATTTTAAAGTTTTGGAAGAAGATAATTTAATGAGTAAGTTGAAAGAAGAAAATTTCAAAAGAAGGGACAGATAGAAATCCACTTTAAGTTCGACCCCATATGAAGGAATTTAGTATAAAAATAGAAACGATTTTAGTATAAAAGTTTGAGAAAAATACAGAAATAATATTTTTGAAATGATTTTCAAGGATGTTTTTCAAAGTAAGAGAAACCTATTTCAAAAAGTAAATAAATATAAAAATTTTGAAATAATAAAAAATCTATGCTATATTCGAATAAAAAAATTTAGTAGAAATTAAAATTAGTTAAATAGGGTAAACAAAATGGGAAAGAAGATTAGAACCTAAAAATAAAGTAGCAGGCAAATACATGTAATGTTTTTACAAAGAAGACGGTAAATTGAGAGGTAAGCTATATAAATAGAAGCAATTTAAATAAGAGCAGTTTAGGTGGAAGAAAGTTAAATAGTAGTAACATTATTAAAAATTTATGTAAAGTAGCATTGGTAATTAGAAATAACGTTAAGATTTAATATTAAAAATAATGCTAGTAATCTAATTAGAAAACAATGCGGAAAATTAAAGGGAAAACAAAGGAAAATGGATATTTTTCAGGGTGGCACGCATTGATTACATGCATCTCTTAAAAGGTTCCCCTCAGATGATATTAAAGGCTTCGCCAAGGATTGGAAGTGGAGATAGAATGAGTAATAGGAAAATAATAGAAAGGAAGTTGTCCTAGTCCACTCCAGTTTTTAGTAAAAGTAATTAATGATATTTTATAAACACTATTAAGTGCATTTTTAAAGAAATGGTTTGGTACAAGAAGTGAGTGTAAAGCAAAACTTAATAAATAATTTGAGTCGAAAATCCCAATTTTAATGGGTAGAAATCCTTGTTGTTGAAAAATGGCTTTAAAAGAAAATGCTAATTTGAAGAAAAAGGAAATTAAATTTAAAATTGTAATTGTAATTTTAAAAGTTAAGACACTAAGTTATTTTTGAATTTAATAAAATGCTGTACTTTTAAAAATAAAAGTTTTAGGATTAAGTGTTAAAAAAAATTTGAATTTTTTTTAAATGGCGAAAACTAAGCCAATATTATAATATGGAGTAGATAGGGATGGCTGACTGGGTAAATAATATTGTTATGAAGAAGATAACAGTGGTTGCCTATAGAATACCAATAAAGAATCCCCATCTCTACTACTAATAAAGCAAATTGGTTGAACTAATTTACTCGGTGTCTTTTTGAAATTCCATAAATGCCCTTGCTTTGCTTTTATATATTTGCACTCAAACAGAATATCAATGTATACAACAATATAAATTGCCCGTGTGCGAAGCACGGGCCCATACTAGTAGAGTATAAGGAATATTGGTAAGAACCTAAAAATGTTTTATTAGACATATGTGTAAACCATAAGAAGAACCCATAAAGAAATGCAAATAGTATCAAAGTGCACTTCTACGAGTTCTAGAGTGCTTGTAAGAAAGATCAAGAATTAAGAAAGTAAATACCAAAAATTCGTTAATATAACAAGAGATCTGGATTAAAAGAAGATGGTAATAAGGGACAATAAGGTGGTAAGCACACAAAGAGGATGTTAGTAGACTCATGGTTAAGGAAGGCACGATAGATGGTGGAAAAGTTAACTTCACCAAGCCAATTTTTCCAATGAGCATTTTTAAATGTGTAGAGTTGTATTCTTTAGCCCACTACAAAGTGGAAATGCATAGTTTAACCTAGAATTGGCGGTTGAGTTAAACGTTATGAGTGGATCTTATTTTCTAGAGGCCGGAAAGAAGTTAAGATACGTGGGTTACTATGAAATGGTATGTTTGAATGGACCCATTTAATTTTAGTAGGGTTGTAACGACCCATAAAATTTTAGCAATTTTTAATTGGTATTTAACGTATTGAATTGGATTTTGAGAAATTATTAATAATAAAATTTTGAAAAAGAAAAGAAAATATGTTATGTATATTAATGATTTGTAGTACGAGCTGTGTACATATATTTTAAAGTTTGGTTGTGGTTATACCTATAAGATCTAGTACAAAAACTTTATAAACTATTATTTATACTATAATATAAGTTAAGTTTGATGTAAATTTGGTAGCATAGTTCATTTCTATTGGGTATAAATATCAATAGCGTGGGTAATAAATTTACGGTCTCCTTTTGCTTTTCAGCAAGGTGTGTAAATTTTAAGTATGTTGAGTACGTTCCATATATAGTTATTTTGGAAAACCACTGTATATGTATGATGGTCTATTTGAAGTGTATATATAGTAAAGCGTATTTATACCAAGTTTTATTTAATTTATATGTGTTATAATAGCTATATATATATGTTAGTCTTGATACTAGTATATAGTTTTACTGAAGTTTGATTTCTAGTCATGTTAAATATATATATATATTTGATTTTGGGTTTTTGTGTCACCATTTCCAGTTTATTTTAGTGCATATTTAGTATATCTATACATATGTCGTCAGCTATAAATACGATAGTTAAGGGTTTCATATATCATATGAACCAAAGAAGAAGAGAAGTATATACTATATTTAACTACATATATGAAGTATATGTTTTAAGGGTTGATTTAAGGTCTGCATTAAAAAAAGTAGTTGTGATTACCATTATTTCATATTGTACCTTCTATATTCCTGACTGACTTTCAGCGTTCATTCATTCATTTTTAATTGTGGGTTTTTCTTTTCTCTCTCTTTTCTTATAAATAATTGTACGCATTCATCTCTTTCCCTTTCTTATATTTTGTCCCTTCATCATCTTTTAGCCGTTAATTTTGTTTCGAAAATCAAGAAAATTTGTATACGTTTTATTCTTTTTGAACGTTTAGTAATAAAGATAAATCTGCATAGTATAATCAGATATGAATTGAGATCTAGGAAATAAATAAATATAAAAACGTATAACATGCCACTAATAATAAATTGCTTTAATAGCTTCTCAATTAGCGTACAGCTGTTTCCATCCCATGCCATGTCAAAAGTTTGAAACGTAATAAATGCTATATGATTATTTCGCATTTATTTTTTTTTTTCCTTTATTATTTCCTGTACGTTTTCATTCCAATCTAAATTATAACTTTTTGATTTCCATGCCTTTTCGGATCTCAAACGCGCAGCCCAAGGAATATTTCTTTAATAATTTTCCTAAAAATCAGCTTTTGGCCGTTTTATTGCATTGATTTCAAATTGTGCCCGTTTGTTTTTCTCATTCCTCTCATACGTTACCACCTTTATTTATGCTCGGGACACAGCTCATTTTTTTCCTTCGTTCCCTTTCTTTTATTTGCTTCCTTCGTTTCCATCGGTTCAATTATATAGATTTTTATATTCGTTGCACGTTTACATTCATTTATTTTGACCAGTCCTTTCCTTTGTTATTCCCCTAATTTTGTGCGTTACTTTACCATAACCAATGCTCCGTATTTATTCGCTTTAATCTTTTCAGCTGAATTTGACCATTACTATTCAAATCAATTCATATTTATTGTATACGTTTCGTATGCAACGGTTCTTTTCTTTATTTATTTTGCCTTTATAACCTTGTTTGACTTCGTTTCTTTCATATTGCAAACTGCTGTCACTTCCAATCTCATTCCTCATTTTAAGTTTTCTTCCTCCTCCTTCTTCCATTTTTCTTTCTACAGATCCACCTATTTTCTCCCTTCTTTTACCGTGCTTCCACCTCCCATCGCTTCGTCACCCACCACATCCAACTCATCCCTCTCCCTCCGCGTTTTTCTCTCCTCCTCTCATGCACATATCTCTCTACACGTGTTGTCATCGCCTGCATGCTCAGCCATCCTCAGAGCCTTCACCATCAACAATCATGCCACACGTTATCTTTGAGTAATAGGTTAGCATATATTTATAATATATATGTGTTATTGTATATTTTCTATAAGTCTGTATTTGGAATATGTGATCTGTCCTACATGATTTTAAATTCATGTTAGTTATGTATCATATGGTATTATATATATGAGTTCATAACAGTATTTTTTTTTTTTCTTTTTTTTTTCGTTCATAGTGTGTATGATATTATACTATGTATAGAGATTTGATAACTTGATTGTTTTATACTTTATGTGTCACGTTGGTATTCAATTTTAAAAGTTTGAAGGTTATATATTAGTTAATATATAGTTTAATATATGTCAGTAATGTATATCTATGCAGTAATATTGTATGTATTATAGCAAAGTAAGTTTTTTTTTTTTGATTTAAGATATCATATATACATCTTATAAATATAGTATGGTTCCAAGTATGAAATGTTTGCAGTTTTCAGATTCTATATAATATAAAATTTTGTTCGCATGTTATAAAATTTGATAAGTGTATATATAAATATTATATAAAAAGTTAGTACATATATAAAACGTAAAGCATACTCATCTTATCAGTCGATTGTATATGTATTTAAATATATGATATGTTTAAAGCTATGTATTTTGTGAATAACTGGTTATAAGTATATATATACACATTTGATTTAAAGTTATAAAGGTATGCATATTGTGAATTAGACTATATTAATGGTTAGCTTACAAATATTTATATAGTTTTATAGGGAAGTACGAGCTATGTGGGTTATATTTTTAGCAAGCGTATTGTTACCACTTTAAAATGGGTGAAGTTTTACAGTTTACGGTCTATTTGTGTAAGTGTGTAATGTATGTTTAATTTAATAAAGTTATGATAGTTTTGTATAAAATGTTTAACTATTTATATATCTGATATAATGATAGTTTCATATCTGATATAGCTTATATATTATAAAGTTACAGGATACGCTAGTTTTATACGCTAGTTAATATATATATTTAATAATTGACTAAAATGTTTTCAGTGTGAGTTTACTTTTTTTTTTTAGTGTTGGATTTTATACGGCATAGTATGTATACTTGTTCACAGTCTATATAAGTATATGAGTGCATGTGTCATTATAAGTATTTTGTTGTTTATAAATCTCGAGACATATATATGCGTTTAGGTGTTTGTTTCAGACTTACGTAATATATATATATATAACCGAATATAGGCTATGCATTTGGAATTTCTATATATACATTTTTATTATGAACATATATAGGTTGCTTTCATGGGTTTTTTTTTTAAGTAATATATATTACAATAAGTGGTTATATTGTTTTTATAATAATTATTGACTATAAAATATAATACAATGGTTTTTTTTTGGACGAATTATGTTTAAATTACATATAGGTATATATAGATTTTAAATATACATTTTTAATTTGAAAATTGGTTTTGGGAGAATTAATATCATAATAATTTATATCTTTTTCTGTAATATCAAAATTGATTCGATTCATTCTCATCGATTTCCCATTATCAGCCTTGTCCGTCGTGCCTATTTTCTACATCAAATCTTGTCCATCCAGCGTTGCTTTGGATTTCATAGCTCATTTCATCATCATATATCTCTAGCCTCGAAAGGTGAGCAATCACTCACGATTAACGTTCTTTTATTTATTAAATTTGATTTCAATTGAAATGACAATTGAAATATGCTGCTGTAGTTATTTAAATTGTTATATTTATGCTATTATCTGTAATAGTTCACTTATGGGATATGACACCATATCCTATTGTTTATATTTATTTTGATGATATATACCTGTTGTTATTATTATTATTTTCATATCTGCTATCACTCTACAAGTTCCCTGTTAGTATAAAAATCACTATGGGTTGAAATGATACATACCCGAACGGACTTTAGAATAGGAGAAAATCGTTATGGGTTGAAATGATAAACCCAAACGATTTTCATTTAAATTGAATTTGGGATTACGGGTTGAAATGATATCCACCCGTATATATTTAGTGTACGGATTGAAATGATAAATATCCGTAGCATTTGACTATATGATAGGAAATATATACCGACACCGTTGGTCCATATAAATAATTTAAAGATAAATTTCTACAGTTTGAAAAGAAACATATGTGAATTAATAAATATTGGTTCTTAAAATATTATATATAAATGGAAACTTTATATATAAATTTAATAATATTTTAGACTGATTTAATCCATAAAATATGTTTAAGTATTATTTAAGATTTATATTTCAAATTTTACCGTGTAAAGAATTTTAATAATTAAGATTGGGAGATAAATTTGGTTTATTAAAAATGGTATTCAAATGAAGATTTATTTAATTAAATCAATTTGAATTTATTGAATGGGAAATTTAAGGGTATGATTTTGTAACTGGATTTTTGTTTTAAGTGATTTATTGAATGTTTCATGTTTAAATAAATTAAAGAAAATATTGAGTAAAAGGGTAATTTCAGGTTTACTTAAATGATGTTGAATCTAAGGAGGAAATATTTCAAGGCTAAATAATAATTTGATTAAATCAAGATCTTATGAAACTGTAAAATTGAACTTTGGGAATGTAGAATATTAAATCTTTGAACTATACTAGAATATAAATGGGTGTTTCAGATCTGTATTTGAATCGATATAAGTTGAATTTATTATTTAGAAAACTAAATTGAATAAAGTTTAGTTTGAAACGTTGATTACTTAAAGTTTTGAAATATATTGAAATATAAAGGGTATTTGGTGATTTCAAATCCGAACTTGAGATCGATGAAATTGAAATGGTTATTTTAGAAATTGAGTTGAATTTAAATTGATAAATTGAGATTGAAAAAGATTTAAATAGGAAGGTCGGGTTGATGTTAAACGATTGGTTAAGTTGAGGGAATTGAAATTTCTTTACTGAATAAATTATTTAATATATATAAATACTATTTGGGAAGTATAGAGATTTTTGAAGTGAAAATGATAGTTGGTTTTGAAGTATAAATTAAGTTGGAAGACTACGGTGTTATAGTGTATATTTCTATCTTATAGATAGTTCCATGGACCCTTAGAGGATGGTTATCCCAAACATCCTCTAAGTTAATTATATTTTAGTTGATATTTCACTTGAGTTAGATTTATAGATATAAGAATGTTAATCCTGACTCGAGTGTTTTGTGTTTTGCTTTACGCTCGGGTCAGACTGAGAGATACAGCATTTGAGACTCATCTTCGAAGTTGGAGCTTTGCTTGAAGATCCAGCTATATATCCCTTCAGTCATCCAGTTGATTGGTTCAGAGAAGCCATCTGTTGCATTGGAGACTTCATGGCATTTGAACTATTCGGTTTTATTTTATTTCTAACTTTAATGTATATAGTAGCTTCATGAACTACTATTTTTATCTATTCCGCTGCATTGTATTACTCTGTGTAAGTGATCTATGATTGATTTATTTACTGTATATTTTAAGTTTTGCCAAATTTTTATTAACAATTCGGTATTTTGAATTATTCAAGTCGGACATGTACGGTTTTATTGTCGATTTGAATGGTCCAAAATAGCGGGCTGTTACAGTTGGTATCAGAGCTTTGGCTCTAGGCAAAACTTAGCATATATGGTAAATTTATTTACAGAATCACTTTCGTTCGAGTTGAATCTCTTCCTTTTTGACTCAATTTCCTTTGAGTTTTGGAATGTCCCTCGGTTTCGAAATTCATTCTGTCTCTCCCTATTTATATTCGTTTGATTCTGGAGAATCCCATAACTCCATTGAATGATTTGTAAAGGGGGTGAAAACTCCTTTTCAATTGGCATTGACTCACCGAAGATTCCTGTATCCTCGGTTTACGATGCTGATATATCTTGTTATGGCGAATTCTATATCTTCGACGATCGAATGTCGAATTGCCTCAGAATTCTACACCGATCTAATTTTGGAATCACGGTTGACAGGTAAAGGTCGCCCGCGATTTATAGAAGTATATCCATCTTCTATTTTGTAACTTAATTATCTCATCTTCGATCGAGTCTATCTTCGAATCAGGATTCTATTGATTAGAGTTCCTTTAAATTAAATCTCTATCTTTGTTTTGAAATCCATCCTTAAATCATCCTTTGAAAATCGGGTTTTGTTTGTATTTTAGAAATTGTTTATACCGAAATTATTATTTTGATAACTATGATTTTATTCTATATATATAAAGAAAATGTTTTCGGTAGAGATTATATACCTATATATAAAGCAAATAAGAAATGTTATTCTATATAAAAAGGGTTTTGAAAGGATTTGAAATTTTGAAAAAATTATAAGAAATTGATTTATATAAAAATGATTTATAATTGAAGTGTTAAATTTGAAATTCGAGAATTGAATTCCGGTATTTTGAAATTGGTTTTAAGATTTTGGAAATTATATATAAATAATACGATTTAAAAGTATTTTTCCGAATAAGAAATATTTCAAATGAATTCAAATGAATTCCAATAATTTTGAAGAAATTTCAAAGAAGTTTTCAAGAAAATAGAAGTCCAGAACTCACTTATGTCGCTGGAGAATAATTTCGGTGATGAGTGCACGCATCATCGACATTGATTTTCGAGTTTCAGAGTGGGGAAGAGGCCACTTTAATAGCTTCGCTATGCGAGTGATTTTGTAAAACCGTTTTTGATTTCAAATTCCGAAGTATAATTTGATATTTTCGAAAGATATATGTATATATTTGAAACAATTTGAAGTAAGACCGGTGTTCAGTCCTCGAGTTTTTGATTTGACTTAGAATAACTCTATTTATAAAAATTGATTTCCATCTCTTGGATTTGAAATTGATTTTCACCGACTATTTTGAAGGTTCGAGCACTTCCAAATCAAGGTTTAAAGGTTTAAAAACCAAGAAATTTCGAAAGGTATAAAATATTTGATAAAGTATGCAAGTTTTGTTGTATGAGGTTAAACCTTTTATTAAGTAAGAGAATATGGCTATTTTAATTATACTAATATGGAATTTAGTTTTTAAATGTTTTGAAAGAATTTTAGTTTTAAATAATGGTTTTCAAAAAGGTAAATTGGATATTTCAAATCGAAGTAAATAGTTTAAAGGTTTTAAAGGGATAATTATAAATTTGGAAACCATTTTGAATATAATTGATTTTGAGAAAAATATTTGGTTTTGAAAATTAAATTGAAAAAAAAAACCCAGTACTTATATGGTGATTTTGGAAATGAATTTGTTTGACTTGAATTATTTTAATTTGGAAACTGGGATAATTTTCTACACCTATTATTTTGGGAACTTTGAAATTCAGACATTTAATTTGGAAGAAAATTTGGTGAAATCATATATGATTTTGAAACTGAATTGGTATTGAAATAATTTGAAATTGAGAACCTTAGATTACTAAGCACTTGATTTGGGAGTGGTCGAACTTATATAAAATGGATTGTATAAGTATGAGGTTGATTTGAAATCTATTGATTTGAAAGGTACTCAATTTGGAAAGAGATTTTATTTAATCGAAATCTATATAAGTATGATTTGATCTACTATTGATTTGGAAAGTATTCGATTTGAGAAAGGAATCCTATATATATGGACTTTATATAAGTACAATATTTGAAAGTGATTTGAAAAGGTACTATATGATATATATTTTCGAAGTAAAGATATGGAAAGTGCCTTCTGCTTGATATCCGCTTTGTGGCCACATCGTGGATTCATTCTATCGATATTATTCTCTCTGATTTTCGGTTTTCCGGATGTAATACTCGAGTGTTTCCCACCGTGGCGTAACCCATGGTTTTTTTTCTCTCGTGAATGCACAGCGCAATTGCCTGGCTGAGTCTTGCCTAGGGGTACGGATTGTTTCCTGGGGGATCCAGGCGTAACCATTGTGTATCCTGCAATCTGTGTAGGTCGCGAATAGTAGCGCAAGTGCCTGGCTGAGTCTTGCCTAGGGGTACGGATTGTTTCCTGGGGGATCCAGGCGTAACCATTGTGTATCCTGCACTCTACTAGTCATCATGGCGTAACTCGCAGGGCTGAGAAAGCTTACGGATATGGATTGTTTCCTGGGGGACCCAGGCGTAACCATTGTGTATCTGCGAACCATGATCGGACAAAGGTTTTGGTTTGGTTGTTTTGTTTGGATTGTACTTTCCATATCTGTTTTTAAAGTTTTTTTCAAGTATTTTCACTGGTTGTTGAAACAGGTCTACTAAGTACTTGAAGAATTCTAGCTTTGCGCCTGATCAACGCATGGCCAGAGTCTGCAAGAACGAGGATAAACTTGTTGAAACATCGAGTTATAAAAATATTTTTGAAAGAAAAGATTTATTTCGATATAAAAGGTATTTATTATAAAAGTATTTCCAACAAAGAAATTTTGTGTTAATATTTGAAATTGAAACTCTCATGGTTTGAAATGTACGATTCTTGCCCGATTCTATTCTTTTGAATCTACCTTATCTGCCCTGCTTTATTTATTCAACTATATTCTCTTTTCCGAATCTATCTTCTTTCCTTCTTTCCTTCTTTTGAATATATCCTTTAAAACATTGTTTATTTATATTCTACCTGGTTTAATAAGAGAGAAAAATTAGTGTTTTATAAATAATTGATCTCATAATTAATTGAATGGATTTGATAAAATGAGTAATCTATTAAATATTAATCAATTTAAATAATAACAAAAGAAAAAGTATATGGTTTTAAATAAATTTTTTTAATTTGTTTTTCAAAGTCTAAATTTTTCATCTGGTTGTTTCTATTCTCCTACTTTATTCCTTTTCGGGGACGAAAAGTTTTGAGTGGGGGAGAGTGTAACGACCCATAAAATTTTAGCAATTTTTAATTGGTATTTAACGTATTGAATTGGATTTTGAGAAATTATTAATAATAAAATTTTGAAAAAGAAAAGAAAATATGTTATGTATATTAATGATTTGTAGTACGAGCTGTGTACATATATTTTAAAGTTTGGTTGTGGTTATACCTATAAGATCTAGTACAAAAACTTTATAAACTATTATTTATACTATAATATAAGTTAAGTTTGATGTAAATTTGGTAGCATAGTTCATTTCTATTGGGTATAAATATCAATAGCGTGGGTAATAAATTTACGGTCTCCTTTTGCTTTTCAGCAAGGTGTGTAAATTTTAAGTATGTTGAGTACGTTCCATATATAGTTATTTTGGAAAACCACTGTATATGTATGATGGTCTATTTGAAGTGTATATATAGTAAAGCGTATTTATACCAAGTTTTATTTAATTTATATGTGTTATAATAGCTATATATATATATGTTAGTCTTGATACTAGTATATAGTTTTACTGAAGTTTGATTTCTAGTCATGTTAAATATATATATATATTTGATTTTGGGTTTTTGTGTCACCATTTCCAGTTTATTTTAGTGCATATTTAGTATATCTATACATATGTCGTCAGCTATAAATACGATAGTTAAGGGTTTCATATATCATATGAACCAAAGAAGAAGAGAAGTATATACTATATTTAACTACATATATGAAGTATATGTTTTAAGGGTTGATTTAAGGTCTGCATTAAAAAAAGTAGTTGTGATTACCATTATTTCATATTGTACCTTCTATATTCCTGACTGACTTTCAGCGTTCATTCATTCATTTTTAATTGTGGGTTTTTCTTTTCTCTCTCTTTTCTTATAAATAATTGTACGCATTCATCTCTTTCCCTTTCTTATATTTTGTCCCTTCATCATCTTTTAGCCGTTAATTTTGTTTCGAAAATCAAGAAAATTTGTATACGTTTTATTCTTTTTGAACGTTTAGTAATAAAGATAAATCTGCATAGTATAATCAGATATGAATTGAGATCTAGGAAATAAATAAATATAAAAACGTATAACATGCCACTAATAATAAATTGCTTTAATAGCTTCTCAATTAGCGTACAGCTGTTTCCATCCCATGCCATGTCAAAAGTTTGAAACGTAATAAATGCTATATGATTATTTCGCATTTTTTTTTTTTTCCTTTATTATTTCCTGTACGTTTTCATTCCAATCTAAATTATAACTTTTTGATTTCCATGCCTTTTCGGATCTCAAACGCGCAGCCCAAGGAATATTTCTTTAATAATTTTCCTAAAAATCAGCTTTTGGCCGTTTTATTGCATTGATTTCAAATTGTGCCCGTTTGTTTTTCTCATTCCTCTCATACGTTACCACCTTTATTTATGCTCGGGACACAGCTCATTTTTTTCCTTCGTTCCCTTTCTTTTATTTGCTTCCTTCGTTTCCATCGGTTCAATTATATAGATTTTTATATTCGTTGCACGTTTACATTCATTTATTTTGACCAGTCCTTTCCTTTGTTATTCCCCTAATTTTGTGCGTTACTTTACCATAACCAATGCTCCGTATTTATTCGCTTTAATCTTTTCAGCTGAATTTGACCATTACTATTCAAATCAATTCATATTTATTGTATACGTTTCGTATGCAACGGTTCTTTTCTTTATTTATTTTGCCTTTATAACCTTGTTTGACTTCGTTTCTTTCATATTGCAAACTGCTGTCACTTCCAATCTCATTCCTCATTTTAAGTTTTCTTCCTCCTCCTTCTTCCATTTTTCTTTCTACAGATCCACCTATTTTCTCCCTTCTTTTACCGTGCTTCCACCTCCCATCGCTTCGTCACCCACCACATCCAACTCATCCCTCTCCCTCCGCGTTTTTCTCTCCTCCTCTCATGCACATATCTCTCTACACGTGTTGTCATCGCCTGCATGCTCAGCCATCCTCAGAGCCTTCACCATCAACAATCATGCCACACGTTATCTTTGAGTAATAGGTTAGCATATATTTATAATATATATGTGTTATTGTATATTTTCTATAAGTCTGTATTTGGAATATGTGATCTGTCCTACATGATTTTAAATTCATGTTAGTTATGTATCATATGGTATTATATATATGAGTTCATAACAGTATTTTTTTTTTTTTCTTTTTTTTTTTCGTTCATAGTGTGTATGATATTATACTATGTATAGAGATTTGATAACTTGATTGTTTTATACTTTATGTGTCACGTTGGTATTCAATTTTAAAAGTTTGAAGGTTATATATTAGTTAATATATAGTTTAATATATGTCAGTAATGTATATCTATGCAGTAATATTGTATGTATTATAGCAAAGTAAGTTTTTTTTTTTTGATTTAAGATATCATATATACATCTTATAAATATAGTATGGTTCCAAGTATGAAATGTTTGCAGTTTTCAGATTCTATATAATATAAAATTTTGTTCGCATGTTATAAAATTTGATAAGTGTATATATAAATATTATATAAAAAGTTAGTACATATATAAAACGTAAAGCATACTCATCTTATCAGTCGATTGTATATGTATTTAAATATATGATATGTTTAAAGCTATGTATTTTGTGAATAACTGGTTATAAGTATATATATACACATTTGATTTAAAGTTATAAAGGTATGCATATTGTGAATTAGACTATATTAATGGTTAGCTTACAAATATTTATATAGTTTTATAGGGAAGTACGAGCTATGTGGGTTATATTTTTAGCAAGCGTATTGTTACCACTTTAAAATGGGTGAAGTTTTACAGTTTACGGTCTATTTGTGTAAGTGTGTAATGTATGTTTAATTTAATAAAGTTATGATAGTTTTGTATAAAATGTTTAACTATTTATATATCTGATATAATGATAGTTTCATATCTGATATAGCTTATATATTATAAAGTTACAGGATACGCTAGTTTTATACGCTAGTTAATATATATATTTAATAATTGACTAAAATGTTTTCAGTGTGAGTTTACTTTTTTTTTTTAGTGTTGGATTTTATACGGCATAGTATGTATACTTGTTCACAGTCTATATAAGTATATGAGTGCATGTGTCATTATAAGTATTTTGTTGTTTATAAATCTCGAGACATATATATGCGTTTAGGTGTTTGTTTCAGACTTACGTAATATATATATATAACCGAATATAGGCTATGCATTTGGAATTTCTATATATACATTTTTATTATGAACATATATAGGTTGCTTTCATGGGTTTTTTTTTAAGTAATATATATTACAATAAGTGGTTATATTGTTTTTATAATAATTATTGACTATAAAATATAATACAATGGTTTTTTTTTGGACGAATTATGTTTAAATTACATATAGGTATATATAGATTTTAAATATACATTTTTAATTTGAAAATTGGTTTTGGGAGAATTAATATCATAATAATTTATATCTTTTTCTGTAATATCAAAATTGATTCGATTCATTCTCATCGATTTCCCATTATCAGCCTTGTCCGTCGTGCCTATTTTCTACATCAAATCTTATCCATCCAGCGTTGCTTTGGATTTCATAGCTCATTTCATCATCATATATCTCTAGCCTCGAAAGGTGAGCAATCACTCACGATTAACGTTCTTTTATTTATTAAATTTGATTTCAATTGAAATGACAATTGAAATATGCTGCTGTAGTTATTTAAATTGTTATATTTATGCTATTATCTGTAATAGTTCACTTATGGGATATGACACCATATCCTATTGTTTATATTTATTTTGATGATATATACCTGTTGTTATTATTATTATTTTCATATCTGCTATCACTCTGCAAGTTCCCTGTTAGTATAAAAATCACTATGGGTTGAAATGATACATACCCGAACGGACTTTAGAATAGGAGAAAATCGTTATGGGTTGAAATGATAAACCCAAACGATTTTCATTTAAATTGAATTTGGGATTACTGGTTGAAATGATATCCACCCGTATATATTTAGTGTACGGATTGAAATGATAAATATCCGTAGCATTTGACTATATGATAGGAAATATATACCGACACCGTTGGTCCATATAAATAATTTAAAGATAAATTTCTACAGTTTGAAAAGAAACATATGTGAATTAATAAATATTGGTTCTTAAAATATTATATATAAATGGAAACTTTATATATAAATTTAATAATATTTTAGACTGATTTAATCCATAAAATATGTTTAAGTATTATTTAAGATTTATATTTCAAATTTTACCGTGTAAAGAATTTTAATAATTAAGATTGGGAGATAAATTTGGTTTATTAAAAATGGTATTCAAATGAAGATTTATTTAATTAAATCAATTTGAATTTATTGAATGGGAAATTTAAGGGTATGATTTTGTAACTGGATTTTTGTTTTAAGTGATTTATTGAATGTTTCATGTTTAAATAAATTAAAGAAAATATTGAGTAAAAGGGTAATTTCAGGTTTACTTAAATGATGTTGAATCTAAGGAGGAAATATTTCAAGGCTAAATAATAATTTGATTAAATCAAGATCTTATGAAACTGTAAAATTGAACTTTGGGAATGTAGAATATTAAATCTTTGAACTATACTAGAATATAAATGGGTGTTTCAGATCTGTATTTGAATCGATATAAGTTGAATTTATTATTTAGAAAACTAAATTGAATAAAGTTTAGTTTGAAACGTTGATTACTTAAAGTTTTGAAATATATTGAAATATAAAGGGTATTTGGTGATTTCAAATCCGAACTTGAGATCAATGAAATTGAAATGGTTATTTTAGAAATTGAGTTGAATTTAAATTGATAAATTGAGATTGAAAAAGATTTAAATGGGAAGGTCGGGTTGATGTTAAACGATTGGTTAAGTTGAGGGAATTGAAATTTCTTTACTGAATAAATTATTTAATATATATAAATACTATTTGGGAAGTATAGAGATTTTTGAAGTGAAAATGATAGTTGGTTTTGAAGTATAAATTAAGTTGGAAGACTACGGTGTTATAGTGTATATTTCTATCTTATAGATAGTTCCATGGACCCTTAGAGGATGGTTATCCCAAACATCCTCTAAGTTAATTATATTTTAGTTGATATTTCACTTGAGTTAGATTTATAGATATAAGAATGTTAATCCTGACTCGAGTGTTTTGTGTTTTGCTTTACGCTCGGGTCAGACTGAGAGATACAGCATTTGAGACTCATCTTCGAAGTTGGAGCTTTGCTTGAAGATCCAGCTATCTATCCCTTCAGTCATCCAGTTGATTGGTTCAGAGAAGCCATCTGTTGCATTGGAGACTTCATGGCATTTGAACTATTCGGTTGTATTTTATTTCTAACTTTAATGTATATAGTAGCTTCATGAACTACTATTTTTATCTATTCCGCTGCATTGTATTACTCTGTGTAAGTGATCTATGATTGATTTATTTACTGTATATTTTAAGTTTTGCCAAATTTTTATTAACAATTCGGTATTTTGAATTATTCAAGTCGGACATGTACGGTTTTATTGTCGATTTGAATGGTCCAAAATAGCGGGCTGTTACAAGGGTGATGGGGATACAACATCATTAGTTGATTTGAAGGGCAGCTTCCAACAATTGTTTCTTTTAGGTTTGGGTTGTAAGCATTAATAGTTTCTGTTGTATAAAACACATACGTTATCAAGAGAAATGTTTCTTTTGAAAATTAATTTTCTAGATGGACCGCTATATCAATTGAAAATTGTGTAAATAAGAAAATCTCATATAGACACTTAACTAACTCAAAATAGATAAATAAAAGGCTAGAAGTTTATAAAATAAATTAGGGAATTTACTAACTTATCTACTAAATGGGAAACAAAAATTAAGTCCAAAAAAGCAATAAATTTTTAGGAAGATAAATTTTGGTAAGCGAAGGACATGGAAAGTTTGTTGCAAAGCCATGGTCTAGTGTCCTTGTGCCTTAAAAGCTGAATTTATAATTGAACTTATATGCTGATTGTTATTTAAAATTAAAGAAAAGTTTTTGAAATTGACATTTACCGTCTAATGAAATAAAATAGAGCCCATTACGGAGGTGAAACTATTGGCCAAACCCCGACTTTGCTGGATGTGGCATGAATAGTTTTGAAAGAAAAAAATAATATACTTATGATAACTTTTGTTCAAAATCCTTTGATTTTTAAAAAACAAAATGCTTTTATTAAAAAATTGAAGAAAATAACCTTTGAAGATTTTTCAACTATTTCAAAAATTAATTTTAAAAAGGTTATGAGCCGAAAAAAGAAATTTTTTTGATTTTAACATATGCTTAGCATAGAGAAGAAGTTGATGGGTTAGGAAGTAGGAATTTTATTGTGCAACAGGAGTGACGGTGAAATAAGATACAGTTGGTGACAAGAGAAAAAGTTGTTGTTGTAACAATGGAATATCTTTCTCATACCTCGTCGATAGGTGAAATATACTTATTTTAAAATAACTTTGTTTTAAAATTTAAAATTTTAAAAAACTAAACTTTCTTATGCGACTATACTTGGAAGAATTAGCAAGGATTGAGGAAAAAAGGGAAGTTTCAAGGTATAGTGGAAAACGACATCTAAACCCTTTTTCAACATAAGAATATAGGTTTAGAAAACCGGATTTTTCTAAAATATGGATGTCAGCAATGGTGTGCTAGGATTTTGGATGGTGGGAATTGGATGAAAAATTGATTGAACCGTGCTTCCATCCGAAGAAGTGTGGGAAAATTTGAATGCAAAAACAAGAATTTTGATTTCCAAAACCTGCTTACATATAGAACTGCCAGTATATGTAGGTCGTCTGCATCATATTTTTAAAATTGTTTTAAAAAGATGCATTCATATAGAATGTGTTGATTTAGAATTGCTAGTATGCATATCATATATATTATGAAACACCATGCACTGGTATACAATTGGTTGAAAAATTGGTTGTACATAAATTAGTTGAATAGTTTAGAGCATTTGCGTGTTATGTCATGCGATTCTATCTTTAAGGAACTTTAGGGACGAAATTCTTTTAAGGGGAGAATGTAATGCCATGTAACCTTTATGAAAATTAATTAAAAAGAAATTAAATAATAAATAGTAACACCTAAAAATAGAATTTTTGCAAACATCAAATTTTGGGCATGTAACTTCTATCGTTCGGTTCATGGCTATTTTACGAAAAAATTTCATATGCAAAGTTTTTCGATTGGAGTTCAAATTAAAAAGTTATTAACTTTGAATCAAAATAATTATATATGTAACTAAGAAAATAAAAATAATTAACTAACATTAATTATCCTTAGTTAGAGTGAACTGAGAGTTGACTTACTTAAACATTAAGTAAGTTAATAGTGGAAAGAAAATATATCGACCGGGTTGATAAAGAATTAAATCAACGAAATTAAACAGCATGTACAAAAATGTTAAGAATTGGTCGACCCCTCACTTAGGTCGTTCGATCAGTATGGGGTGGTGGTCGACCAATTGAACTTTCAATTCGAGATTTTTGACGTGGTTGAATGGGTCGGATTTAAAATAAGAGAATCTGATGGCTAGCATTGATTCGAACCCGTTTAAATATGGGCACAAACCCTTACTTTTCTTTTCATATTTTCCAAAGCAACAACGAAGCTTTGCCATTTTCATTTCTCCATAAATTCTTAAACCTATATAAATATATAGTTTACATACATGAATACAAATGGAGAATAGTAGAGGATGAGTGAAAAGAAGAATATAGTCGAATCAAATCGTCAAAGCCAAAGTTAATTATAAAGCCGGATCCAAAATATAAATTAAATCCAAATATGTTCTCTGATCTAGATTTCTAATATGTGTGTGTGTATGTGTGTGTGTGTGTGTGTGTGCATATATATATATATATATATATATATATATATATATATATATGCTTGCGGCGTATGTGTTCAAATAGCGAGAAAAGGGAGTCAAACTGAATAACTGGGATTAGATCTAGAGATTTGAAGGCTAAAAGGATGAGTGTGAAATTATATATTTTATATAATATTGGATTTATATCATTGTAAATCCGTTCTTGTATGACAAAAATGTAAATTAGAGTTGTAGGCTAAAACTTTATATGTATAATGAATTTACTAACCATGCCTACATTTTCTGTAATTTATAGCCTGAATTATACATTGCACGCATGTGAATCTGAAAAATGTTGGGTAATAGTCCTTAAATTTAATATAGTATAATAGTAGTCCCTGAAACTTATAAAATTATGTGATAGTTCCAGATCTATAGAATTAAAACGACTATTGCAAGCTAAATTGCAAGTTAAGTTATCAATTATAGGGATTTAAGTAGTATTTTAATTCAGTGGAATATATGATGTTGTAATATGAATTTCTATGGATTATCAAGTTCAGATTTATAAATAAAACTGTATTGTTTAAAATAACAAGTAATACGCCTAAAAGAAAGAGATGTAAAATAGTGATGCTTAGCATATTTTGTATTATTTATTTCAATAACAATGAAAAAGATAATTTCGTGTAATTCCTATATCATAAATTATCCTTTTGGATAAGATATTGAAATTTATAGTATATATTAACCTTTCATTTGGTAGAGACGTGATTTCAATGCATTAAAATATCGGAAGCTCTAAGGATTATTTAAAGAAATATTAAAGGTGACAACAATAGTGGTCTAAGAGAAGAATTAATATATATGTGTGTGTGTGTGTGTGCGCGCGCGCGCATTATAAGAAAGACAAAGATTAAATAAAAACGGTGAAAAGGTAGGCAATTAATACTTTAAAATAAAAGGGTATGGAAAGTCCTCTAAACAAAGAAGAGAAATAAAAGGTTAAAAGGGAATACAGATAGAAAATTAAATAGTAAGAAAAGGGGAGCAAATAGGAAAAGATATTTAGATCTTTTAAAAAGAAAGCAGTATACGGTCTTGAATTAAATAAGATGTAAACACATAATGAAGTGAAGAAATATTATTAACTGCGAGCAGTGGAGGCGTAATTATCAAATAAGTGTGAATGAATACACACACACACATATACATATATGTGTGTGTGTATGCATATATATATATATATATATATATATATATATATATATATATGCGCGCGCACACACAAACGTGGCCTAAAATATGCATTCATGACAGGTGTGAATTATTAAAGTTAGTAAATAACTTAGATAGACGAGAATAACATAATCGTTAGAATGAATTAGAATGCGAGGTCGATAGTGTTACACACCAGAAGTCTGTCCACCGCTAGGGCCTACCAGTAGTTGTGTATACATTATACTGATGTGGGACATATCCAACTATAGAATCCATGGAATTATATACACTTGCATGTAGGTGAAGGGATACCCCAGTAGGGTGTGCTTCAATCTTTTTAGTGGGGGTATTGGCTTGATTGCACAATTTAAATAGGATGGTGAGCAACAATTGACATTATGTCAGTGTGTTGGTACCATATTATGGAGTATGAGCTGTACATTGATCGAGAAAGTCATCGACCTTGAGCGGTCAGCGGGAAAGATGAGAGTTACCCCTAATGGGCTACACCTCCTTCTAGTATAGATCATGTCATGTCATGCACCGCCATTGTTGTTTAATGGTTTTTTTGTTAAGGGAAAAATTAGATAACTCTTAAGAGAGGTCTTTCAAAAAAATAGAGTAGTCTGTGGAGCCGAGTCTATGGTAGTCCAAGGAGCTGAGTCATCTATAGTTCATGAAGTTGAGTCCATAATAGACCAAGGAGCTAAGTCGTCTATAATTCATGGAGCTGAGTCCACAATAGGAAGTAGATAAGTAGAAAATCTCCAAGGTGAGATAGAATATGATTAAAATATAGATCGACATTATTAGGCACTATAGGAGTTCATTGGTATGCATTGCGATAAGGACGTGATACTGTGTTGATGATGGGTCCCGACGAGGTCTTGGGTTACGGATACTAGCAGGGATAGTATCTTGGTCCAAAAGTGGATTGTGGTACTTAGATATTATATACACACACATGTGTAGTTGTGGTATACTTCGGGTAGATTAAGCATGTCGTACGTGTATGTAGAGTCAAGACGAAAAAGTAAAATGAAAGGACATACATTATGATGGAAAGCAATCGGCATAAACTAGTACTATATGTAAAAAGCATAATTTATCAATCACAAGAATGTTGTTCTGACTCCCTCCTCATTACAACCCACATGATAGCTGTAGAGGGACATATATTGATGCAATGCGGGAACAGTGGAAGGGCATATTTCCTTAGGCATTGTTGATGCTGATAAGGACACTAGACATTAAAAGTGTCAATCTTGGTCAATGACTATATGAATACTATATTTTACTATCCCGCTGTGAGTTATATCGATGGTTATGATATGCATTTATTTTTTTACAGGATACCAAATCAACGTTTCATACTTTGGTGGACTTCGGTTTTCGATTTAGCTAAAATTCTGGCCTGCTAGAGTGCAGATTGTTACATTATCCTTCCAAACCCTTGTGCCTCCAACTTGAGTCAAAAAGTTTTAGCCTTCTACCTCCAACTTTTGTATAGAAACAAGATTCTTCATAATTCCTGGGACATTTCGAACTCCCGTAAGTTTCACCACCCATCCATCATACATCTTCAGCCTAACGAAACCTACCCTTTTAACATGAAAATCTACACCATTAGCAGAATCCACCTTGCTCTCTTGTTCTTTATAATCAATGAATGCTCCATTTCGGTGGAATATATGGAAACATGCACCCGAATCAAGCACCAACCATTTCCTTTTCTTCTGTCACATAGATGTTAAACCAAAAATTAGCTCAATACACAAGATGGTTGCATGAGATAATATTTTTCAGAATAGCTCTATAATGCCTATGGACTTTTAGTATGGTTATGAAGTTGTTTAAAAGTTCGAGTCACATATCCAAGCGTAAAATAGGCAAGTCGCACAGATGTGCAATAGTCCATTAATTGTTTGTTAAAGAGAAAAATAAGTGATTTACATAAGTCACGGTCCTTTGTTTGTATGTCAATAAGCATGACAGTCATTAAGTGAAGTAAATTTTAATTTAGGCAAGGGCTTAAGAGGCTGTTTAAAAAAAATTGCTAACCAAATAAGCAAGATAAGCTATAATTGGACTGAATAAGGGCTTAAATCGCCTTATGCAAGCTTGGGAATAATATTCATGTCCAATTCGAGTTTAAGTGAAATCATATGCATATCGATTATTCAAACTCAAGTCCAAGATAGTTTTATGCTTGTTCGTAGTTCAATAATAGTCAAATATAGCCATTTGTAAGAGGTATGATATGCAAAAGATTTATTGTCCAAGTCCTGTGTGTAAACAATTCACAAGTTACAATCAGTTCTAAAATCCCCAAATCAATTTGGGGTTTCCCATTTGAAAACTTGGGAAAAATGGAATAATTAATCGTCCTCATCTGAATGACCAAGTGGGGTCTATTTATAGTGGTAGTGGCAGGCGGGATGTCTTCCATGCGCTCTCCCAGCTCATATATTCGCTATCCACTTTGTACTATCATCAGCAGCTTCTTTGTATTATTAATACTCGACACCTTCTTTGTGTTTTGATATTCGACACCATCTTATTTTTGCTATTGAGATTTGATATCAGCTACGATAGTAAAGCCTTGTATAAGCTTGCCATCTCCAATCATCATCATTTGATAATCTTTTGTACACATAGTAGCTTGATATTACCATTATAAGCATAATAACTTCATGTTAGAAGCTCGGCATCTTCAGGTGGTACAATAGCCATCCTTTGTTTCATGCTCTGCAACATTATGTTGTAGAGCCTCGACATCATTTGGGCCATAGAGACTCGATGTAGCGTCCTTGCAACAGGTGTTCAATACTCCTTAAACATCCTTTAGAAATTCGACATCTCTTGGTAATTAGATGTTCGATACCTACTTTGGATATAGGCTCGGTATCTTCATGCTTTGCACACTTCTTACTTACATGTTCGACATGCTTGGCTATTTATAAGTTTGTCATCTCCTAGAAACTCGGTATTTTTCTTTAATGTTAAATGTTCGGTATCCTCTTTCATTGTCACATATTTGGCGATGTTCTTCGTTGTAGTAGCTCGACATCCCTTCTGTCGTTGTAGAAGCTCACTATCCCCGCTTCTTTATAAGCTTGAAATGTCTTGTATTTACAAGTTCGACGCCTTCTCATTTTATAGACTCGATATCACCTCCTCGAAACTATTTCTATGTTCATAGGGTCGATACCATTTCTTTAGGCTATAAACTCTTGACATCTTTCTTGCCTTTAGATTCGATAACCTTTATAGCTTAATATCTCAAGTAAGAGTTGACAATTACTTTATGTTAGATACTTGCATATTTATAGTAGCACTATCTTCCACTCCTCCTATGTCATCTTGTTGACTAAATTACTCCTTTTACTCTTGATTATTCCTCTAACATAGTAGTCAGAAAATATATGCACAACGTTTAGTCTCCTCCTTGTGTAAAAAGAAGTTTTTTACATTTTAGTGTAAAATCAGGTATCTTCTTACCTTTCCTACTCTTCTATGAGATTTTCTCTTTAATCTTGTTTTTTTAAACATAAAGTAAATGATGATGACTTCTATTATTTTCAAGAAATTATTTCTTTACCAAATTGATTACTTCGCTTTGTAAATTTATGAAAAAGTTTACTTATTGATCTTCGCAACTTTGAGAACTTGGTTTTAAAACTCTTTTTCTTAGAATAATTATTGGATCAGCGTAATTTTAGACAAATCCTTTTGGATTTGCTAAAGACATGGATTGATTTGCCCTTTCCTTGTATAAAAGCAGCTTTTTACACTTTAGTGTATAGCCAAGTTCAATTAAAAAGACCAGAAAACTAGAAACGCATCTGATAGGAAGATCATAAATTTAATTGATTAAAAGACCGAAAATCCATCTGATAAGTAGATCATGAATTCATTTAATAAGAAAACCAGAAATCCATCTAAAATTCAATAAGAAGACGATAAAATTGTCCGATTAGAAGTCCAGAAATCCATCTGAGATGAAATCCATAAATTCTCTTAATTAGAAGGCTAAAAATCCATCTGGCAAGAAGATCATGGATTTATTAGTTAAGAAGATCAGAAATCCAGTTGGTGCGAATACCATAATTTCATTTGAATAGAAGACTAGAAATTCATTTGGCTCCAATTCCCTAATTTCATTTGAATAGAAGACTAGAAATCCATCTTGTCAAAATACCATAATATCATTTGAATAGAATACCAAAAACCATCTGGTAATAATACTATAATTTTATTTGAATAGAAAAACAAAAACCCCTTAGGTAATAATATCATAATTTGATTTGAATAGAGGACCATAAATCCATCTGGTAATATTACCATAATTTCATTAGAATAGAAGACCAGAAATTCATCTTGTAAAAATACCATAATTTTATTAGAATAAAAGACTAGAAATTCATCTTGTAAAAATACCATAATTTCATTAGAATAAAAGATTGGAAATCCATCCAGCTTCAACTAATAGGAGCTTAGAAATTTAAGTCATTATCGAGATTCCCTTTATTTACTAGAATATTTCTGACTAAGAGATTCTCATCTTCTCATATGTCCACATTTGACGCTAAGATCCTTAGTTCTGAGTAATTGATTGTTCTTGTCTCTTCCATTGAAGGTTGCCTTATTCTTAACTTAGTGATAGAGGGTTGTGCTTAATTGTATTCCTCTTAGAAGATTGCATTGATCCTTCTTAATATGAAGTCATACTTGTCTGATTGATTCTCTTTTGCCCCCTTATTACGTTTTAAGTAATGATTTAGGCCTTGATTGGTCTCTTTTGCCTCTTATCACCTTATAAGTGATGATTTAGGCTGTGATTGAGCCATTTATTACCTTCTATGTAATGATGTAGGCTGGTTGGTGTGTTTGGCTAGCTATCTTAGGCAGATTCAAAGTCTTACCCATCCTCCCTCCATAAGGCTTGTTTGGCTAGCCATATTAGACAGAACCAAAGTCTTACTTGTACTCCCTCTAGAAAGCGCTCCGGTCAGGCCTTTTAAGCAAAACTGAAGGCAAGTCAGTGCTTTGGCCAGGCTATCTTAGGCAGAATGAAGGCTTATTTCGCTGTCCCTCTAGGAGATGCTCCGGCCATGCCATGTCGGTAGGACCAAAGGCTTGCAATGCTTCAGCCAATCCATCTTAGGTGAGACCAAAGGATTACTATGACCTCCCACTATGAAGTGCTTTAGCCAGGCCCTTATGGCAGGACCAAAAGCTTTTCCTTCACCCTTTATTACCTTATAAGTAATGATTTAGGATTTTATTTTGTTGCATTTCCTTTCTTTCATTTGATTATCGATTCCGTAGATATACTTGTCTCGATTTCTTTATTTATCCACTGTAGGAAAATACGGTTTCAAATGTTCGACGTTCCAAGTTCTTGCTACTATGTTTCTATCAGGTCAGCATAATCGATAAGTTCTTGGTGGGATTACTTTATGGATAACAAAGGGTCCTTTCCAATTTGGTCTCAGCGATCTATCTGTCGAATTTTGCCATGACCTTTTAGAATGCCAAGTCTCCTTTTTGGAATGATCTTTCCTTAATTTTGATATCATTCATTAATATTCGGTCGTCCATATGACGCTTCTTCCCTTACCTTGTTGATCCAATCTAAGGATTCTTTTATCAGCTTTTGATTGGGACTGAAAACATATGCAGTCCTCCGATAGGATGTATTTCCAACTTCAGTTAGCATTGCATCCATATGTCATAGAAAACGGAGTATGTCCTGTTGTAGTCTTAGTAGAATTTCAATATGCCCAAAGCACGAGTGGTGGTCCTTCTACTAAATTTTCTTTTGCTTTGTCCACTCGTTTCTTGAGGATAATCCTAATAGTTTTGTTAGCAGATTCAATGACTCCATTACACTTGGGATGAGCTATAGATGATTTTTTTTTTATTCCATCCTTGCTACAAAATCTGGTGAATTCCGCACTTTCAATTTGAGTTCCATTGTCGGATATTATTTTATGTTGTATTCCAAATAGGGTGATTTTGTTCTTAATCACAAACTTTAGCACTTTCCGTTATGTTATATTTGGTAATGGTTCTACTTCTAATCATTTGGTAAAGTAGTCGATAGATACAGCTACAAACTTTGCTCCACCCTTAGATATAGGCAACGATCCAATTAAGTCAATTTCCCATACATTAAAGAGCCACAGACTTGAGATTATGTTAACTCACTGTGGGGCATATATGGAATTGTTGAAAATCTCTAACATTTCTCGCAACCCTTTATGTAATTCACTACATCGTTATTTATATAGGGCCGATAGATTCCATGCCTCATGACCATTTTGGCCAATTTTCTGCCATTAGAATGATCTCCACAGAACCCTTCATGGGCTTCTCTCAACGATTTTGTGCCACTTTCCGAACCAACATATCTTAAGTAAAGGAGCGAATATCCATTTTTATAAAGTGTTTCATCCATCATAATAAAAGTTAGAGCTTGGTCTTATCTTCTTAGCTTCCATTTTTATCTTCTGGTAGTTTCCCTTCTACCAAATATTTAACAATGGGCATCATCCAATTGTTTTCATATTGATTATCTATTTCCGTATGAATGATTTCTTTTAGGTTTTCACCAATATCACTTTGTAACAACCATGTTTTCCTATGCCGTTTAAATGAATAGAATTTAAGTTAAATATAAAATTGTTTGTATTCGATATTTAATAATTAATATTTTGAAAGTAAATTTTTCTTAGTCAAACTCTATTTAATACAAGATTTGACTAAGTAGATAGAAATAAAAAAAAATTAATAAACTCTTTTCGAATAATATATTGAATCGAATAAGATGTTTTAATTAATTAAAAATATTTTAAAAGGTAAATTAATTTAAATTACTTGAAAATTTGTTTACAAATAAATTGGAAAAGAAAAAAAAAAGCAAGTAAAGAAAAGTTAATTGATTAAATTGATACGAGCCCAACACTCTGACAGCCCACTTAACTTAATTTCTAGAGATTACTCCATCCTTCTTTCACAAGTCCGAACACTTCCATTTCATATTTTCATCCAAGCCTAAATAAAAAACCTAATTTATCCTCGAATTCAGACGTTCATTTAAAAAATATTATATAATCAAAGTTGCATGCGGGTCAGGCATTCAAAGACGACATCAGGAGTCGTCGGCAATAGATTAGAGCAAATCTCGTAGGCGAAATGGAGGTCACAATTTGTTATAGTGCGTTGCGACTTGAATGGGAGGTGACGACTTTTGATTAAGGGTACAATCAAATTAGAGCCAATGGTACTATTCGGCTATTAACCCAATCCAACGTGTGCTCCTTTTATTTCCTCCCTCTCCTTTGTCGACGACATTCTATTTTTTTACAAACGGTCACACCCGATCCATTTGTAACCTCGTGTGCTTCCTCTAGGCATATGAGATCACATTGGTCAATATTGACAAAAGCTCGATCATCATCTTCTTCCTTTCTACCACAAACCATAAAACAAGACTAGTTGAAATCATTGGATTCGCCATCAAATCCTCAAAAATTAACCTTCTAAAGTTCTTATGAAAGTTTCTTTTGAACAAAAATAGCACCCTTATTCTAAAAATACATGGATAAATATTTGAATTCTTGTTTATTTATTTAAACCCATGTTTCAAAACCCTATATGAAATCATAAATCAATAAAATTTCAAAGAATAAAAGCGCACATAATTATTCTTCCCGACCAACTCCCCTCGCTACAAACCAAAAACCTTTTTCTCACTCTCCTCCTACTTGTTCATCCTCTTCTTCCCAATTTTTCCTCCAGCTTCTACTTTCTGCTTCAACAGAAGCTAGTTAGCCACTAATGATTTCATGGTAATTTGCATTTCGCATCTCCATTACTCAAGTAAAGAGCAAAAGCATATCAAAAATCAGTAGTTACAAATACGTATCTTCTTTCCATTTTACTCATAGCCCTTCCCCAATGAAAACCCACCTCCACATTATCCTCCTCTTCCCATTGTTCTCTGCAATTTCCATCCTCTCTTCTTCTCTCAATTTCTCTCTCCCTCACCCAAACCCAGATTCCATTGCCGACCACGTCAGAACCACCATCAAACTCTCCCATTCCCTCTCATCATCCTCCAAATGCCTAACCGGTAACCCAATCGACGACTGCTGGCGCTGCTCCACCGCTGACTGGCGCACCGACCGCCAGCGCCTCGCAGACTGCTCCATTGGCTTCGGCCGCCACTCCTACGGCGGCCGTGGTGGTCAGATTTACGTCGTCACCGACTCCTCCGACTCTGATCCCGTCAACCCCAAACGTGGAACCCTCCGCCACGCCGTCATCCAAGAGACCCCTTTGTGGATCACCTTCTCCTCCGACATGAAGATCCGCCTCAACGAGGAACTCCTAGTAAATTCCTTCAAAACAATCGACGGCCGCGGCGCCGACGTTCACATCAGCGACGGCGCCTGCATCACTCTCCAGTATGTCTCCAACGTCATTATCCATAACATTCGCGTCTACAACTGCGAACCCGCCGGCAACGCCAACGTCCGCAGCACTCCCACCCACGCCGGTTTCAGAAGCAAATCCGATGGTGACGGAATCTCGCTATACGGCGCTAGAAACGTCTGGATTGATCATTGTGAACTCTCAAACTGTGCGGATGGATTGATTGATGCGATAATGGGGAGCACTGGAATCACAATATCCAATAACTACTTTTCGCATCATAACGAGGTGATGCTGTTAGGGCACAGCGATGATTACCTACCGGATTCGGGTATGCAGGTAACAATTGCGTTTAATCATTTCGGACCCGGGTTGATTCAGAGAATGCCGAGGTGTAGAAGAGGGTACATACATGTGGTAAATAACGATTTTACCGCTTGGGAGATGTATGCAATTGGGGGAAGTGCGAATCCAACTATTAATAGTCAAGGAAATCGGTATACTGCTCCTAATTCTGATGCAAAGGAGGTATGGAGCTTCTCAATTTTCGCTTGCATAACTTAAATTGAACTGTAATGGGTGAGTATGATGTAGGTGACAAAAAGAGTGGATACAGAGGATGGACAGTGGAATGACTGGAACTGGAGGACGGAAGGAGATGTAATGGTGAATGGGGCTTTCTTTGTGCCTTCTGGGGCAGGAGCGGAAACGAAGTATGCAAATGCTGAGAGTACGGATCCGAAGTCGTCGGCTTTGATTGATCAACTGACCATGAACGCTGGCGTGCTCGGCGGTGGGCCCCGGTATGATACTTAAATTATAGCCTTATATTTCAGCTTTTTTAATTTGAGCGTTGTGGGCCTGTGGGCCTGTTTTGAAGTTCGTTTTCTAGGCTGGGGTTTGGAATTAGATTCTTGTGGTCTTGTTAACTTGTTGGCGATTAGATCTGGTATATTCGATTGAATAGCTAAAAAACTCACATAACCTAATTTTCTCGTAAATTTCTTTTGACAGTCTAAATTTACACTTTTGATAAGGTGCATTTAAGTAGTTAATAACTAACCGCATTGTCGATGATGTGAATAGACAACTGGTGTCTTGTAGAATGTAATTAAAAGTATGACTTTAGGCAGAATTTTACCTTAAAAAGGGGCATTGTTGGTATTTTAGTCTTTAGATGTGTATGGGGAAAATAAAAATATCTGCATGTGCTGCTGCTGCGTTTTCTTTGTTTTTGTCCTTGTCGAAGTCCTATTAATTATGACCGTTGCCCTTTTTGGTGGTATAAAGCAGTCAATTTTTTACCTTTTTTTAATTACATTTTCAGTGAAGTGTTTCGGGTTTCCATAATTCTTTTCGTTGAAAAATGTCGAGATAAAAACTCATACCTCACACTTGAAATATATTTCTAAGAGATTATCATTTTCTTTTTTTACATAGAAATGTCTTTTTAAAATACGAAAGATATCTTATTCAATTTGTCCCGATTAAGCTCAGTAGACGAGGAGTTTACATTATATGACGACAACATCTAGAGGATGGAGTTGTAAAATGTTTTATCGACACTTTTGTAGGACACTTTTATCAGTGTACCTGAAAATGAAGGAGTAATTATATCGTGAATAGTGTAAGCAATTGTTGTGTTGTATTTTTTATGTGTAGGATGCGTTTGAGGACAACTTCGATTAGAGGTTTGAGTATTTGTGGACAACTTTTTTTGATCAAATGCTGGTTAGAGGTTGGCTGGGTAGGATGTAAAAAAATGTCGAGTAATTTGAAAATAGCTATTTATTTTGCAATAGTTAAATAATTATTATTAATTATTAATTAAGAATTAATCATTATTTAATTATTAATTAATTAAATTTAGTATTTAATTAAATTATAATTCTAGAATTAATAACGCAAATTCAAATTCAATTTTAACTTCAATTTCTGTTACAAATTCTAAAAACTTGCTACTAATTTTAACCGAAATATAAACATAATGTTACACCAAATTTTAACCGAATATAACAGTAAAGCAGTACATAGATCAACGTCGTCTTGCAGCTGTCAAATCGTCTCTAATTTCATCACGTGTTGCAACAATATGTTATGTATTTGATGAGCTTGCATCATCTTGGTTGTGTTGAAGATGTACGTCAATTTTCAACATAACTTCATTGAACTTCTTCATTGACTATTTCTTTAAAATCAGAATTTGTACCGTTGTATTTTTTTAATAAAATTATGGATAACACAGCTTGCAATGACAAACTATGCTTGTTTGACAAAATTATATGTCGTATATTTCTTAAAATGATGATTTTTTCCAAATACAGAATGTTCTTTCCATAGTCATACGCAGACTAGAATGATAAAAATTAAAATTTTCATTATGCGATCTTGGAATATTCGGGCTTTGTTGAAATTCTGGAACGTGGTAGCTGTTTTCAAAGCTTGTATCCTGAGTCTACGAGGTAATACTTACCAGATGGCGAATGTGGAAATGTTTCAATTTCTTTAGTAGCATGATTTAACAGTCTACCATTATGGGCAGAGCCATCCCAATCAGACATTACGAAACTAAATGTTAAATCAAAATTAACAGTAGCAAGAACATTTTATGTTGAAAACTTCTTTCTGCCTATATACGCTAGTAATTTTTCTTTACTAACCATCGCAGGAACATTTGTTTCGTTTACAGCTTCAGCAGCACTTTGGAAAAAAGATAGTTTTGTGTATTATACCTAATTTCATCGAGAATCCCATTGAAATCTACCGGTTTAATATTATGTTTGACCTGAAGTGAGACGGTGTGCAAAACCTTAAAAACACATAATCTAACATTGTCAATGGATCAATTAAAATTTTCACCTGCCAACCTTTGCGATTCTTCCTGACTTGTAGTGTAATAAAACATTCTAATTATTTGAGGAATGTCTATTTGTTGAGTTGAAATCATGCAATATCTATTAACTAGAATGTCACGACGGCGTCTGAAAGTAGTACTTTTCATTTGGGAAAAAATCTTGACTTCTGAAAGTAGCAACATCCATCAATCCACGTTTGTCTAGTAAGAAGATGTATCATGTGGAGTAGGCATTAACTGAGCATGATTTACTATCATTCCATCAATATAAGCGAGATCCTCGTTATACTTATCTACATCATCGGAGTTAGATAGATCATCCCTATTAGTTAAGTCATTCAATTTTTTTGAATCATTGTCTAAATTATTGTACGCAAATCGTGTTTGAAGTTTGAACATCGTTGAAATTAATGCGAGTAAGAAAGAATGATAATATGTTTAAAATAGTTAGGAAGAAGAACCGCTGGAGGAGAACCACGTCCTACGTAAATCAACGTAAATGATTTACGTCGGATGTAAAAATTTGCTGCCGCCAAATGCCCCAACAAACTCTTGCCCGCGAACGCCATGTTATTGTGGTTGAACCTTGGTTTTTCTCAGAATTTGTACTACTTGTATATTTGCTCATATAACGTTGATCCATTTGAACTATCCAAATAACCAAAAAAAAAAAAAAAAAAAAAAAAAAAAAAAAACTATGAGAAATTTATATAGAACTTATTATATTTTTACATGTATACTACAAGCCAAGAATAAATACATTTACTAGATTTTGATAAGTGTACCAGTTTGGCTTCATTTCAACCATAAAAGAAGACTCAGAATTTGATACAACTTCCTATATCAAAGCATTGCTTGAAACCAAGCTCCACTTGTACCTGCAAAGTACATGCTTTGGATTTGTCACAGATTGTTGGGTTTGGATTCGAACTCGTGATCTTTGATTTTGCAATTCAAATCATCTATCAACTGAGTCAACCCTATTAGCCTCATATAACAATGATTTCCCAAATAAAAAAACCTAATTTCATCAAGTGTTTGTTGGACCATCCTTCTATACCCTTTTAAATGAACTTGAATTGTTGTCCTTATACGTGACAGCATCCACATCCTTAAGAATGTCAACAAGATTCAACGCATCTTCTCCATCCTTCATTAAGCTTCATCAATCATGCAATGGCAGCTCTAAACTATTGCATATTGATATTAGAGGCAGTTAGTTAAGTAGAACCCTGTGGGCTGGTGAAATGATGAGGAGAATTAATTTGTGTCCGTCTACTTCAAAACGAGATCTTAGTTGTTATGAGATGGTTGTGTTCGATGTCGCACCTGATGTTGTTGATGCCAGTGGCACCGAACATGCTGTCGGAAATGATAGAAGCATATAAACGCCAACGTTTCCCTTTTTTCTTTTCTTTTCCTTTTCCTTTCCCACCACCTTTTTTTTTATCAGTGGGAATTATGTTTGAGTATCCATCAAATTCAAATGCCTGGATCCTGCTGTAAAAGCATGGAAGTTCCAATAAAGCTTTTGTATCTTTCCATGTTTGATAACTTGAATGTGCAATGGTTACACGTGAATACATCACTGCACCCAAAAGTTCATTTCGCTGCTGTCATATTCATTTTTCTTCACTTATTATTCTGTATCGAGAATGAGAAATATCTCAGATCTCTGCCATATCTCCGCTTTGATTTCAAGTTAAAATTATTGCTCTCAAATAATTAGATACCGGGTCCTATTGGTGTTTCATTTGCTTGAAATATCATGTTTACTGCCACCAACATCATTGTCATTCAGTAATCACTTTTTGACTGCATTGCATATTGATAGTAGATGGCTGGCTATATTTGCTTATGTCTCCTTTAATTTTCTACATGTATGGTCTCTTACATGATATCTTTTTAATGTAGCTGCCAATACAAGGATCAAAAATTCTCCTACAGAGTTTAATGCAAAAATCACCTTTTTATTCTAATAGAGTTCAATGCAAAAAAAAAAAAAAAAAAACTTTTTTTTTCTTTATAAAAAGAAGATTGCTACTTTTGTCTACAAACTCTGTAAATAAATTTTACCGAAAAGCCAATCAATCTACAAAAGAGAATTAATCTTGTGTGACATATGCGTATTGGTTGGTTTCACAAAACTATTTTTATTTATATTTCATAACTGAACGTTACATGTAAGTTTGTATATATGTAAAGGCTGTGTTTTTCCAAAAAAAAAAACAAGAAAACAAATAAATGTCAGTGGATTTGATGAGATAAGATGTACAATGACGGAAAAGTCAAAAGAAAATAAAGAGCATAGGGGGGAGGGGGGGTTGTATGCATCGCAGCACCAAATAATTGTATTACCATCCACCAATAGATTCTAATAACAGACAATTCATTTGGAGCTGTAATCCTTCAACAACCAACCTGCTTGTTTGTCATATAGTAGTCAGAACAATTTACATGGCAAATAGCTAGTGATGTTTTGAACTGTTTGTTAATATTTTCGTGTGATGCAGGCAAAGTGCAGGAACAGGATACGGTGGAGTAAACTATGGGGGTTCTGACACTGGTGGTGGTGGAGGAGTTTCAGGTGAGGGTTTTGGCAGTGGAGGAGGAGATAATGGATATCCGGGAATGGTTTTTGGCAGCAATTCCCCTCAAATCAACTCCTTTTTAACTTTGAATATTGTTATTCTTCTTTTTATGTTGCTATTATCCACTTCTTCATCTATGTTATTATAGCCTTTTATTTGAGGATCGTAATTGATTGATTATTAGTGTATCATTGGATGGAAATATAAAATGTAGAGTACTGTACCCTTTTTTGTCTGTGGACTGTCCCTACCTAATATAATCTAACATCATCAACTATTATTAAAGTAATTGCGTAGATCGTAGTCATCCACGGTCATATAAATATCATTTAATTTTGAGTTTCACTAAAGTCCGGATTTCAGAATGCGATATCTCACATTTCGATAAGGAGGCATATAACCATTACTGGTGAGTATTTTGAGTCAACCAAATAATATTGACTTGGTGGTGGACGTTGAAAGTTTTGAGTTTTGATCAGCTTATTAGCAAACAGGGATTAATTTAAAGGACAAAAATTTGTATGTTTTTAGCTTTAAGGACATGACTTCAACATTTTTACTATAAGGACAAACATTCTTCTACAAATTATTCATAAGGACAAATATTTTTTCAAAATTATTCAAAAAGACAAACATTCTTTCAAAACTGCTACCTAACTAAAAACTGATACCTAAAAACGGGTACCAATACCTAAAAACTGATACCTAAAAACTGCTATCAATAACTATTGATACCTAAAAACTGCTGTCAATAACTAAAAACTGATACCAAAAGAAAGTTGTCCTTCAGGCAAAAATACTGAAGGTCTGTCCTTGAGGCTAAAATGCTTGACAATAATTTCCTGTATTTATTACAAAATCGAATAGTTTGCCATCATTTGCAGTTCCCTTTTAACTGACCATGATTTACATAAAAGTTGTATCAAATGAACACATGGTAGCTTATATTAATGACATTTTTTTTCATTTAATAAATGGTTGTCCACCATTACCGGACAAGTGTGTAGCTATATGCATAACATTTTTAGTTTAGATATAAATTTTGGAAAAGAGGTAATAGCGTATTAGAACTTTTAAAGCAAATGAAAATAAACTATTTGAACTTTGGAACATTTCCACAATCTACCTTATTAGAAGACATAAAGCGACAATGGTTAAAAAAACGATGCAACTATTTATCTAACGCAAATTTTTTTATGGACTACAAACTATAAGATTGTAAATGACTATACAACATAATGAAGCAAAGTCTTTTCATACGAAAGTCACTGACCAGTGCATGCCTATGAAAGTTGAAGTGTGAATTTGTGTATTTCTATGTTTTCTTCCATTCAAATATATGTATTGCAATCAAATCTTTCGAATCTTCATATTTGGAACCACCATCCGTCTTTGATGTTTAAAAGTGTACGATATAGTGTATGAAGGGAAATAGTTAAGAAAGTGAAGGGATTTAGGTTATATAAAGGGGGGAAATTGGACCGTTTAAACTCGATGTATTGGCGTCGATGCGTCTCAAGAACAAACAGTCCAATTTTCTTGCAACGACTGGATGGAAGTTGGAGCTGATGGATTTAAAGGTGTGCTCTGGAAGCAATTATGTAATTTATTACGTAACTTAAATCTCTTATAAAGAACCATGTTTGAAATAATGTATGCATTTGGTTTGTTTTTCTTTTATAGATGTTGTTATATATAGATATAAATAATGGACTAAATACATTAAATATATAAGTAGAAAATCCTTAAGAGAAATATTTATCAATTGTTGTTACAAATGTATAACCAGATTATTGAATCGATACATACACTTACTCCTTAACTGTTCGTACTCAAGATGCATCTAGAAAAATATATCGACATACCTCTTGATACTAGCATATGCTACACTCTCCTTATGATGAACTATAATTTACTCAAGACAATTAAAGGCACAAAGAGTTACGTACTTATGCTTGTTTAGAACATTCATAGAACCACTCGATGAAGACTTCTATAGGTTAATATGACTAAGTCAAAATAGAAGATATTAGGGTAAAGATGTACAGTAGTCTTAAGACTTCAGGATATTTTTTATGTTAAGTAGCTAGGTTATATTTTAATTATGGTTAAATATTTGGCATGACGACCTTGTTAAACCGTAGTTGGGTATACATTGAACTTAAAGTATCAAGGGCTATAATGAAACACCATCCAAGAGAGGATTTGTTTTCTTCGTTATAAAAATCGGTATCACCATAATTGGTTTTCAACTTGAACTAATAATCTCTAGCTAGAGTAGCTCGGTTAATTGATAAATATTATTAGATTGAATCAAGGACTTTAAAGTGGTCTATGCAATTAAATACGGATATTAATAGAAATTTTGATCTTAGACTAAACTTTAGATATTCATGTGATACAGTAATGATGAAAAAAATACGTATACAAAATTCATTACTATGTGAGCTTATTTTAAATAAAAAATTGGATTTCACCTAAAATGGTATGTAAGCATTGAGCTTGGCCTGATATTGTGCTTTAGCTAAGTTCATACAGAATTCAGTACTTAAATTGTTTAAATATCGATTAAGAATCGAGTTCACAGCAGAGAGTCAACATAACCTCATTGTTAATTATTTTCAAATTCGATAAATGATAAAATTAATTTATAGATATTATAAACTGATAATAAATTAATATAAATATTGTATTAATATTTTATAATAATTTAATTATTTAATTGTAGCTTACAATCCGTTAGAATAATGTATAAAAGTTATATGATGGTTCGATCGATTAAGAGCTAAAAATAAAAATTCTAAACATCGAATCAAATAGGAGTCGACGAGGTCTTTTAGCATACCTTGTTCATGTCAAGGCCGACCATAAATTTTAAATAAAGTAGACTTGATTTAGTCTTTTAGGGCTAGAGGAAAAGGGGAGAGATAGGTGTTTACTTATGGTTATAAATGATCTATCTAGCCTTCACGCCAATTTCTATGCACTTTTTATCTTAACCGTCTAGCCCTCATTTCTTCATTGGTGGTGCCTTACTCTTAGGCTTGCAAACTAAATAAAGGAGGAAATTGACAAGCTCCAAGAGGAAACCTTAGCAAAAATAACGTGCTAGACTCTCTATAGGACATCGACGGTGAACGATATATCTTCTAGTTTATTATTTATATATACATGTAAATGTATACATAAATCCCAATGTACCTTTATAATAGTTATTCAACCATAATTTTATTATAAAATTTTATTATTTTTGTATGTATGTGTGTGTGTGTGCGCGTGTGTGTGTGTGTATGATTTAATAGTTTATTTTTCACTAACTATATATTTCTACTAATACACACTATAAAAGAATAAAAGTTTACCGATGCCAATATGGCATCAGGGGGACATCGATAAACTTGTTACCGACGTCTTGTTGATGCCATAAACAATGTCGGTAATATTAGCGTCACAAAAAATTTAGCACCGTGTAGACAGCGTCTATGGGGCGGTTTATCGACGTCAACTACCACATTTCAACGCTAGTTTTCCAACGATGTGCTGAAGCCTTATTTCCAATGTCATACTAATGGAAGTATGATGTATTTTTTGATGCCATGTCGTTGTCATACCGACACCAAATTAGAATGCCAAAATTGGATTTTTCGACGTCTTATCGATGCAATGTCGACGCTTAATTAATGGGTGTGTTGATTGCCTTTGCCCCTTCCATACTAACCCAGCAAGCACCTTTCGAATATACTATTTTTGAGTGAGGCTCAAAAGTCCTACCTTTCTATCTCTTTAGATTTCCATATCCATTTTTCTTTTGCTTCTCGAAGGTCTTTCATTTCGAATTCCGCTTTCAACTTTCGCTTTAAACCATTGAGTTCAGCCTTATCCTTAGAAGCAATCCACATATCATCCATGTACAAGAGTAGGTACACCCACCCATCATTCTTTAAATGTTTAAAGTACACACAAGCGTCTTTGATGCTACGATCAAAACCAAGTGAAAGCATAAAAGAGTCAAACCTCTTGTACCATTGTCTAGGCGACTGCTTAAGTACATACAAAGACGTCTTCAATTTTCAAACTCAATTTTCTTTCTCATCTACAACAAATCTTTCTGGCTGCTTCATGTAAATGATCTCATCCAAGTCTCCGTGCAAGAAAGAGGTTTTCACGTCCAGTTGCTCCAGCTCCAAGTAATGAGCTGCGACGATAGCGAGCAAACTGCGGATGGACGTATGCCTCACTACTTGAGAGAATATCTCATCATACTTCAATCCCTTTCTTTGTAAAAACCATTTAGCAACTAGTCTAGCCTTGTATCTCCCATCATCCTTCACCTTAAACACCTATCTGCAACCTGTGGCTCGGCTTCCTTGAGGAGGTGGTATCAAATCCCAAGTCATGTTCTTCTTCAACGACTCTAACTCCTCTTCCATAGTGCACATCCACTTCAAACTGTCACATGACTTCAAAGCTTCATCAAGGTCAAGCGGCTACTCAAGAACCGCATGTAGGGCATAGTCAAATTGATCACCAGGACTAATGTTCACAAACTGTCAATTATCATACCTTTCGGGCAGCCAAATAGTCCTACGACTGACCCAGGTAGGTACTGCTTCGCCTAAACTCCTTTCAGCTCCACCTTGAACTGAGCTTCCTCTAGATTCATGCACATCACCAGCACTACTAGAAGGTACCTGTGGACTATCCTATGATGTTTCATCAACTGCGTCACAGGAACTTCTTCCATCTTCTTTGGCCTATAGGAATCTTCTGATGTGGTAGGCAGCTCCTCCTTCGGATTGAACATAGCAGACTAATCAAAGGTAACATGTCTGGAATGAACAGTCTTCCGGTCAACAGGGTTCTAAATTTGATACCCTTTAATACCATCGGTGTATCCTATTAGTATACTATTGTATGCTATAGCCTCCAATTTGTCATTACCTTTATGGTGAACATACACAAAATTCGAAAGTAACCAAGATACACTGCATTACCTCTCCATTTCTCCTCTGGAATCTTCCCATCTATGGCTGAACAGGGAATTCGATTTATGATATGCTCCATAGTTGATAATGTCTCGGCCCAAAAGCCACTGGACAAGCCCGCCGTCAATCTCAAGCAACAAGCCTTCTCCAGTAGAGTCATGTTCATCCTTTCTGCAACCTCATTGGATTGCGGATAGTCGGGTGTAGTGAAATGTCTCTGGATACCATGCTGTCTACAAAAGTTGAGGAACTCCCTAGAGACAAATTCACTGCCATTATCAGATCTTAGCACCTTCAGCCTAGAACCAGATTGATTCTCAACAAGCGCTTTTCAGTTTTCTCAAAACTCTCTGATTTGGCCTTCATCACATGCACCCATACTTTCCAAGAAAAGTCATCAATGAAAGAGATAAAATACTTTGCTCCTTCAAGGAGTAGCAACCAATCCCCAAACATCTCTATGCACGTGTTCAAGCACTCGCCTCGATCTATGGAGTCAAACTCCAAAAGATACTTTAATTTGCTTGTCTAACACACATTCTTAGCAAAAGTCCATCTTGTCGAAGCTTTCTCCTTGGATCATCTCCCGTCTCTAAAGAAACTCTAAGCCATTCTCTAAAATATGACCTAAGCTTAGATGCCAAAGCTTTGTGGCATCCAATGCACGAGAACTATCCACTCCAACACACAACTCTCCAAGAACTGTGGTTCCTTTTAGCAAATATAGATTTCGAAAACATCTTCTTTCATAAGAACTAGTGCACCTCTCGAAACCTTCAGACTATTCTTCTCGATGGTTACCTTGTATCCCAAATATGCCAATTGTCCTAAAGAAATCAAGGACTACCGAACACCTAGAACATACTGAATGCCTGTCAAAGTGCATATCACTCCGTCAAACACCTTGATCCTCACTGTACCTTCACCCATTGCTCTACAGCTAGCATCATTACCCATAAGAATAGAGCTTTCCTCTCGTCCAACAAAAGAACTAAAGTATTCCTTATTAGGCATCATATGGAAGGATGCCCTCGATTCCAGCATCCAACGATCTGGGAATCCGACACTGCCGCAGACAACATATCGTTATATACAGTCTTCTCCACCGCAAATAATGAAGATCCATTTCTTCCTTCTTCAAATCCGGACAATCCTTTTTCCAATAACCAGGTTTCTTGCAGATAAAGCACTTTCCATCCTTAGACTTTCCTCTCGTGCTATTAACAGCCGTCTTAGACTTGGAACGCCCTCTAGAGTGCCAATTCTTTTCATCTTCTCTACTTCTTTCAACAATAAGCCATGACTGCTACTTCTACCTCTACTTCCTTCACTTATCTCCTTCATATGACCTCTCAAGCCCTCAAATAGAAGGCCTAACATCACATCTTCCATGGGTAAGCATGTCTAGCTTAGATAAGGCTGTTAGCGAAACCTGTGTAATGCTCCGGAAGAGAACACAGGAAAATCATTGCCATTTGCACCTCATCCATCTTTAATTCAACGGTCTTCATCTTCATAACAAGATCATCAAAGAAACCTTCATTGGAAGTACGCTCTCTCATCCGCATGGTGAAAATTTTCTTTAGCTATGTCAACGATTAGTCAGAGATTCTTTAAGTAGAAATTCTCTAGCTTGGTCCAAATGCTCCTAGCAGTGATCTCACTGCTAATCTGAAATGACATTCTCTCCCATAACTAGCTGTAAAGTAGTAAAAGCCCATTTCTACATCTCCTTCCTTTCCACGAATGAGATGTCAGCCGTCAACTCCTCAAGGGCAAACACAACTGGATGGACTTCATTCCTCATTAGAAAAGCCTTCATCCTCCGTAGCCACTCTCGAAGTCTTTATCTCCATTCAATTTATCAATTGCCAACTGTGATCTTGATGCGATATATTTCTCTCTAGTATAGGGTCTTGTAACGGTTGGAGTTGCTTTATCTCCTGACATAGCGTCTAACATTCCTTAATCAACCATGTAGCTCTGATACCAAACTATTGGGGGAAATCCCTTCAAATGATCAGTCTAAGGGAATAAAAACCCAACGCAGCGGAAAATAACTAGAATTTAATTGCAGTGAGACGATACAAACAGAGATAAACACCTGCATAGGCAGTCATAGAACAATGCAATGTAGGAAAATAAATAACACCACTATTTATAGTGATTGCACTACCACGAGGTAGTGTACGTCCACTTGGGAAGAGGAGATTTTATTAATCATTAAAAGATTAGAGTTATAAGATTGATTCACTTTTGGAGTCTATACATAAGAAGAACTAACAATGCAAACAAAATTCTGCAGAGTTTCAGCTCTCTAGGATGGCTGCCATTGTTGTTCAGAAGCTCCACTATTTATAGAGTGAGGAAATGAGGAAGGGTGGCTGCTGTATAGCAATCTTGAGGTTTGGTTCGGCATATCTTCCGGTATAATTTGGTTCGGCAAAACACCAAGTGGAAAATTTGGACTGGCATCTCCAAAATACCAAATTTGGATTGGCATCTCTAAAATACCGAACCAAATATTTTGTTTGGTAAATCACTGAATGAAATATTTCTTTGTTCGGCAAATTTTCCTTTATTTTCTCACCGCTCCAAAAATCATGCTCTAGCCGAACAAAATCACGTCTTCAAACTCTACTCATCAATTCTTCTTCCTCCATGATTCCTTCTTCTTCAACTGTTGCTCCTAGGGTTTCACGTCTTCTTTCGGTTGGAATTCATGTATCTGATAAACAAATTTATCGAGTGATTTAACAAAATGTATAATTTAACAAAGTGTATAACTTAACTTAGATATACTAGTATAAATCGCATGTATGTGCATCTAATGGCTAAGGAAATTTACTTTTTATTTGATAAAAAAATAATAGACGGATATGTGTCATAAGTGCAAAAGCTTTGGTGGTCACAACACCTTAAATTCAACCAGTTTTATTGGTGGTGTCGGATGCAAACTGATAGTCAAAATTCATTGATGGATACTTGAAAAAGGGATGGTTGCGGAGATTGCAACCCATCAGCTGACTCCATTAATGGGTGGCGGGGTATTTTTGGAGTTTCAAAAGGACACGGTGAAAATTCTATTCATTGAATTTTTATTATTAGCAGTAGAGATGCATATAAAATACATACATACACACACAAATACACACACAGCTACATATTTACATACATACATATATAGACACATACACACTCACATGGTTATTGGGATTTATAACCAGTGAATACATACATTTAGTCTATTGCATATATATATATATATATATATATATATATATATATTTGTGTACAAATATATCTAATATCATGTGTATATAATGAATATTAACTTTTTTGAGAGAAATGAGCAATCCTCTGTGAGGAGAAGAACACTCGTATAATTTTATTCCAGACTTAAAAAAGAGGTACCAATAAGCATGATAGGTTAGTATTCCCTCCGAACCCATACAAATAAAATAAAAATGAAAAATCTTCTGAAAAATGAAGCCTAGAAAAAAAAATCTACAAGACGAAAAGTAGCAATGGAGGAGCAACTACGATGAATGTATCGTCCCATCCCCAAAAAGAAAGTGAATAGTATGAATAACTGTCAATAGAATCTTAATAAGCTGTAGAAGGCTGTAGCATATCGAAGCTCGTCATATCCAATACTTATCCAAGGAATGAGAACATCCAAGTCGAACTCCCAAGTCTATATTAAAACTGAAAAAACTCAACAAACAATGTAAGGCTTAAACATATATATGTATATATGTCTATTATATACATATATATGTAAGAAGAGAAAAAGCAACATGTATAAGAAATAATAACCAAGGTCATGTAAAAGAAAGAAGTAACAAGTACAAGAAATAGTAACCAAGGTTATGTATAAGAAAGAAGTAACATGTAAGGAAATAGGCATATCTATAACTCAAATAGACTTATGGGCTATTATATAAATGAGTTAAATCAACTAAACCCTTGAAAGTAAGACCATAACTCCTAAATATCAAAAGTTTTGAAATGAAAATTATATTCAAAATGACAAAATTTTAGAATTTAATTAATATCCTAAATATACTATAGTGTTAAATTCATTGGCACACATATTAAATAAAAGGTATTTAAACTGCTATTGTTATTTCTGCTTTTGTTTTTTTAACTAAATTATTACGAGATTTAACGTTTTAAAGGTATTCATTAAAATTATTATTATTATCTTTATTATAATTAGGTTTTGAAATCTAATTAAAACAAAACAAAGCAATTATATATATAATTATATGCTGGAATATTTATATTATTAAAAACTCTTTGATTCCTTTCAAACAATATATACCAACATATAATAATAAAAATAGTACCAATTACTAATCTATGAAATCCATTATAATGAAACCTAAGTATATTCTAAGATAATTCATAAATATTATCATTATTATTTTATATTAAAGAAAAGCATATTAAGGAAATTTATAGGAATATAATTAGTGATATGAAACTCAAAATATAAATGCGAAATATTTTCCATTTGCATATTAAAGAAAAAATATTTGTTATCAATAACTATATTTTTCTTTTTTAATAGTTCTATAGTATTATATTTTCTATGTATATTTAAGCACATATGAACTCTAGCTTTGGGTGGAGCATTATCTTTCCAAATATATCTAAATATATTCGACTTTGTACTCGAAAAGTTAATAATTTTTTTAAATGAGAGCGCTGTATAAATTTTACTATAATTCCAACACTATTTTTTAATGTCATTTTATTATAAATGTTATATAATTCTAATTTAGCATAAAATATGGCAAATTTAGATAACATGCTTCCAACTAAATCACGATTAAAACTAAATTCTCGTGGAAAATTTAAATTTGGTCTATATATTTCTGAAATCAATACATTTTATGATTACAAGTTTAATAAATTTCACCAAACTCTACTTTAAGGGTGATTACCGGCATCCAACTATCATGCCAAAAGGAGATATTATTCTCTGACTGTACCACATTATTTATTCTTAATTTGTAAATATCATAATTTTTATTACAGATTTCCAGAAATATGAAATACTACTTGTATCATCAATAGAAATACGGTGTAGATTATATGCACTATTATATCATCGATTCGATATTATTTATATACAATTTAAATTCTTGTTATTATTAGTAAATTTTTGTATCCATTTTCCGAATAAACATGTGTTTAAATTATGTAAATTTATAATACCTAAATCTCCTTCATCTTTAGGTTTACATACTATTTCCCAATTAACTAAACATTTTGAACTATTATTAGGATTATAGCACTCCATAAAAAATCTCTCTTAATTTTATCAATTTTTTCAATTACTTATCCTGGAAAGTGATAAAACGACATCCACTGTATGGGTAATGCTGATAAAACGGAGGTAATAAGGACTATCCTACTTGTCCTTGATAAAAATATAGCACTCCATTTAGTTAATCTTTTTTTAATTTTATCTATTATTATTAACTGGCCATTATGTTTGAGTTTAGTTGGTCTTATTAAAAAACCTAATATTCTATGGGAAATTCCATAATTTTACAACTTAATGTACAGGGGACTTGATTTTTATCCTTACTATATCATTCAATACTAACATTGAACTGTTACAAAAATTATTCTTTAGTCCAGAAAGCAACCTAAAATTGTTTATGTGCTATAATATGTCCAAGTAAATAAGATGTAAAATTCATGGTATCATCCGCAAACTGAAGAACGGAAATGCATTATTTATAATTTCACTTTCAAGATTATATAGAATCCCATTACTAGTGCCTAGTTTGATCATTCTAGTGGAAATGTCCGTAGTTAAATTAAACAAAAGAATTGACAACGGATCACACTGCCTAAAACCACAGCGATTGAATTTTTTTCCTAATACACTACTAACCGTAATACTTGGATTTTTAGTTTTAGGTAAAGACATAATTCAGCCCACCCATTTAATACTGAAACCCCTAGCCAATGGTAAATCCTTAAGTAATTCCTAATCAATTGAATTGTGAAGTCAGGTTTTAAAAGTGTACATGTGATATTATTTTTACAACAATGATTAACAAATTCTTTAACTACTGCTACCTCATCTATAATATTTCTACCTTTGATAAGTGCAGCATTAAGTAATATTAATCAATTCATTCATTTCAGTGTTTAACCTATTAGCTAAAATCTTATAAATGATTTTAACAGAATAGTTTAATAATGAAATAGGTCTGAAATCTTTTAATTCATTTGCACATACTTTCTTCTGTATAAGATTACATTAACAAATTAAACCTACATAATTGTAATTAACCGTTATGAAATTCGTTAAACATATTAATTAAATCATATTTTAGAAAACACCAAAAAAAATCATAAAATAATATAGGAAACTCATCAGAGCCAAGTCATTTATCATTTGGCATATCTTATATTGCCCTCAAAATTTCCTTTTCGGTAAATTGAACATTTAATCAATCTAAATTAATCTTAGGATATAATTCATCCTAATTAGCCCTCATCCTATGATTATTTTTAGTTCCAAATTTTATTTATAATAGTTAGTAAATGCCTTATTTAATTCTTTTTAATTAAATACCTCAACATTATTAATTAAAATGGAATTAATGTATTACTACGTTTTTTACCATTGCTATTTTATGAAAAAAATCAGTATTCATATCACCCTCATCCATCAATTGAACTCTAGATATTTGTTTCCATATCGCTTCTTCTTGTGTTAGAATTTTATTCAATTCGTCTTTTAAATTTTATAAAGGATGTTTTTTTCTAAAATATTTAAATTCCTGGGTTCTTTTTATTTTATTCAGCTCTAGAATCTCATTTAATATTTTAACCTTTTTAACTCTAATATTACCAAAAACATATTTATTCCATTTCCTAAGAAAGATTCTTAAATCTCTAATTTTACTTATAAATATTTTAGCTATATTTCCAAAAAAATTATAATTATATTTACTCAGAGAAAATCATTTATTTGCAATTAATTCAGAAAATTTATTTTTTAACGACCATAATTTTTCAAATGTAAATATTTTATTTCTTTTATTTTGATTATTACATGATAAAATGACTGGACAATGATCCAAGAAAAATACTCCAAAGCCCAACCACCTTACAAAAGAGGTATTTATCTTCTACTCGTCACTAATAAAAAATCCATTGGTGGGTTGTCTCTTTTATTCGACCATGTGTATCGCGGCTACTGCCTATTATTTAGTTGTAATTCAATTAAGTTACTATTAATATTGATTATTTAAATTCTTCCATAGCAAAAATGTCTCTTTCTTTAGGAGTTCATTCTTCAAGAAATCTAGTAAATTGAAATCCCCATCCATCACCAAAGGATCTAGAGCAAGAGATCTAACATCCGGACAATTGCTTCAAAGAATAATACGATCTAATTTAGAATTCGATCCATAAACATTAGTAACATATAGAAATAAGCCATCACCAAGATAATTTTTTTTAAATATATCAAATTAAATTTGACAATAGATAGTAAAAGCTTAACACAATTATCTCACCAACATGCCATTAGACCTCCTATAATCCTCTAGTTGGGAGATGAACCCAATAACTAAGATATGAACCCCTAGTCTCCTATAAAAACAATTATTTGGAAACTCTATTTTTATTTCCTGCAACAGTGCAATATCAATGTTATTATCCTTTAAAAAGATCTAATTTTATTACATTGATTAAGGTGATGTAAACCCTTAGCATCCCAACTAATATATCTCATGGTCCAACAGTTCTTGCCTACTCTAATTCTCTACTCCTAAGATACTTAGCATCTAACCGAACATCATCAAATATAAAACCAGAATTCCTTGCAAAATAGTGCACGTCACTAGTAGATAACCTATTCGAAGCACAAGGATAATACGTACTGTCTAAAATAAGATCCATACCCGAGCAAGAGTCCTTGGAAACTCTAGTGGTTTCTCTACGGATACAAGCACCACTCCTCATCGATCTGGATGACGTAGAACCCAAATCAACCTCATGTACTGCTTTTTTCTTTGCTTGTGTTTGTGAAGTACTTGCAATAATATAAATTGTCTTTTCTTGCATTGGTTCCATATCATGCGTCATATCGCTTCTGTATATCACCTTATTTATGTTCCTTTTTTACTATTAGAGTCAATCGCCACCTCATCTACTACTACCTCTCTTTACACTTAATTTGCACCTTTTTCTCAATGCAGTGGAATTATTAGCCATATTAAGACATTTCTTCTTCACATCACTGCATAAACCATTTAATCCTAGTTTTATCTATAATTATGCATTTTCTATATTCTATTAGTAGATCAATTGTAAGAGTTTTATAACAAATATCACGGATGCCATTATTAACAAACTATTGAATTAGATTAACACATTAATACCTGTAATAATCTGCTTCAAATTAAATATATTCAGTGACTATATATACTTACATATTTCTGAACCAAGCCTCAAATCCTTTATGGATTGAATCCTTTAATCTTTTTTCTCCAACTGTATGTTAAATAATTAATATTATTAAGGCAAATGTGATTATGATATATAACTTGATATTGATAATAAATACATAATATTTTTATAGATCTAATAAAATCTTATAATTATTCATAATTGAGAAGTACCATTGTTCTATCTATGACAAAATGTTTAAGTGTATGAAAACTTCTGTCCTTCCATTTACCAAATGGATGTCCACATTTTTGAAAAATAGAAAGAGAAATGTCAAGCGACTCATCCATAACATCACATTATGAGGATCACCATTAGAATTTATCTTAACATGGACTTCGAAATAATAACTGAAAAATGTGGATGCTTCTTTAATAACATATGCTTAACAAATTGAACCTTACATGCTCATTTTTTGTTTCACGATTTTTTAAGGTGACTAGGATACCTTCATAAAAAATGTTTAAAAAAATTATGAATTATTCAAAAGAGAATGTTCAAAAAAGTTATCAATTATTCAAAAGAGAATATAAATCCTACTTGTATTATATGTACCACTCAAAAGGATACATACATCATACTACATCGGTCCTCGCAGTAAAGCTTTAGTTGGTATATGTACGAATAAATATTCCATGCAATGAAAACTTTAGGATGAAATATTTTCTTTATTTTACATAATACTTTAGATTAGTTGTTTCCAGTTTTTCTAATTACTTTTATTAAGTGTGGTTGAGTACAACTCTTTATAGAAAAAACTAAGCTCAGTAATAGGCGTCAACACCTTCAGTGACAATGGCTCCTTAAATACTATTGGAAAAAGCATCTCTAAAAAATATATAAAAATAATGACTCTTCATACCCAACATTTGAAGATCTTTCATATCAATGCATCTTTGCATATTCAATGCAATTCCATTTGTAAACTTAAAATTTTGAACCCACTCCAATCATTTTTATTAACATCTATTTTCTAATTGATAACAAGCAAGACACTTGAAATTTGGCCATTTCCCATCAATTTGAAGCTCGAGATGATTAGTATAATGTAATATCCTTCGTTGATTTTCAATCATTTTTGTTTTCCCTTGCATATTCATTATTGTGTTAAACAAGTTCCCGAACACATTTTTCTCGTTATGTGTTAGGTATGTATTATGATAAGTTTCTGATTTTTCCAATATGGTAACTCCTAAAATATACTTTGTTTGCACCAATTGTTATGCTCTCCTACCTGGAATTTTTGGCTCTTTTCTTATATCGTGTATTTTAGGATAATTTACCATGCGTGCATACGCTTCGTTAATGCTTGGAATGGTAGATGGCTCTAAAGTAATAGATGTATTTCATTTGAAGCTTTTTGTCAAAACGACAATGATCGTTTGCGTGCAAAAAATGATGATGTCAATTCCACTAACACTGTTTGTCACCATTTATAAGTTAAAATGATTATGTATAATCTATGCAAACAGGGCAAGCTAATTTGCTTCTAGTACTCCATCCAGAAAGCGTCCTATATGCAGGCAAATTGCTTTTTATCCACAATAAAGAAGTAAATATTTTAAAGTTATTGTTTTTAAATGTTGTATGTAAAAACACCCTCTTTCCGTATCTTTTTCAGCTCGTCAACCAAAGGCTATAAGTAAATGTCTATCCCTTTTTTGGATTTTTGGTTCAAGGAACAATTACAGCCAGAATCATGTATGGTTTCTTCGTACATGTTCATGAAAGGATATTATAAGGTGTTAGAATAACTGGCCACGTTGAATAAAGGTTACCGAATGAAGCAAAATTCAACAACTTGGAATGTTAATCGCTTTATATTTAAATACCAAAATTATTTAAATTTTGGATTTAATGTAATAAAATTGATTTAATAAGCCTAATTAAACTATTTTAAGTAATAAATGATGATTATAAACTTCTAATTATAAATAATGTGATTAAACTTGTTTTGATAATAATTATTTTCAATCAATGTGTGAAATTATCGTTCCAGGGCACGGTCTTGGATTTTGGTAAAACTAGTATTATTGGATAAGTTATTGTGCGCCAAGAAGTTCCGTGGTGTTTGAAGGACCCGTGTGATCATGCGAGCTTGGAAGTTCGATGATTTAATGAAGAGAATATAATATAATATAATTCCACTATAGGTAACCCTATACACTTAACCCTTTCCATCACTTCTCCTCTTTCTTTTTCTATCTCCTTTAATAAAAAAGTAAGTAGCCATCACCATGCTTTCTATTTTTCCTAGAGTGACAATCAATTTCAGGCGACAGCGTTAGTTTAGTTTGGTTCATATAGGCAGGGGTTTCACATCTGTAGTCTCATGGTGGTGATTGGGGATGCGCGACATTTTCAGGCCGAGAATGGTTATTGGGGAGGTGGAGCTAAGGACATGGTTGGAGGAACAGAGACCACCGTTATGAAATTAGTTCAAAGTGGAGTAGTATGGCAGTAATCGAAGGATCTCCAATTCAACATGTGATTCGTGTTATTAGTGTTCGCCATTAAGACTGCAATTCATGATTGTTTGAGGGAGTTGAGCTCGATGTTGTTGTATCGATTGCGAGTCTCATGTGTAGAGTAGATCGATGGAAGAAACGATTTGTTGAACAGTGGAGTGAGGAGAGAGAAATGAGGAAAGAGGTAGTGCGGCGTTGATGGTAGTAGCAGGTCATGATTTCAAGAATGAGACCAGAGCGGCCGAGTTTGAGTTCATCGCGAGGCTCGTGCGATGAGAAGTTCATTAGCGCGATCGATGCTTGATTTCGTGGAGCGGATCTCATGTCATTGGATGGACATGCATGGCATTGGTGTGGCTTAGGCATGCATGTGAAGGCAAGTGATCAAGGAAGAGGAAAATGAATTTGGGAAGTGATTAGGGTAAGATAATTAATGTCTAAAGTTAATCAATTACTATTTTTAATCTAAAAATCTTATATAAACTTGATAAATTTAACTTAAAAGGTTCGATCGTGGCGTCATTTTCGCCGTAGCACCCATAGCGTGATCCTTTACGTCTTTGATTATTTTGGGCTTGGGTGAGTTAACTCACCAGTTGATTTTTATATTGTTGTTCTATAATGTTGGTTGTGAAAAATATAAATTAAATAGATAAAAATGCAAGTTATTATTTTTGGACACCTCATTGCTTTGGAAAGCAAGTGAAAATAATATACGTAGTATAATCTCTTTTATAATCCTCTAGTATAAGTATCATGGAGCGGACTACTTATTTACATGTTTAATGTTGTTGTTTGATAAAGTTAAAGCGTGTGTGAATGGTTGAAGCAAAATTTTTGCAATGAACGCATTTTGAAATCCCTTGTATGTAACACTTGTTAAATTGGTTAAATATGGATATACTACGAATATATATATATATATTGGGTTGTTTTATACACATGCTTTAGGTGTGTTTAATCCAAAGGAATTGGTTTAGTAGTTGAAATTTTGAAACAAAGTTGTGTTGGAAATCTTGGTTTAAAGTAAAGCATAAAGGGCTTTTGCTTGAGATATTTTTCCAAATCTTTCTAAAAGAATTTTCATGAAAAGTTATTAAGTATTTTAAAAAGAAATTTTGAAATTTAAACATGTTTTATAATTGTTTCTGAATTTTAAAGTAAAGAGTTCTAAATTAATAAATATGATTTTTATGGTCTTTAGGTAAATTATAAAATAATTAATTTCAAGTGATATCATAAGTAAATGTTTAAACCATATTATAAATATTTTAAAATGTGTTTAAGTGTGTGTATATAGTTTTAGAAAATGGGGTAAATGTTTTTTGAAAGAAATTTGAAGCTTATGTAAATATCTTTTAAATTATCTTTAAAATTTTATTAAATATCCTAGCTTTTAAATAAATTACATATATGTATATATACCAATTTATAAAGGTTTTTAAAAATATGGAAGTTTGGAAAAGTAAGTTAAGTCTTTTATAAAGTGATAAAAGAAGAATTGAATATTAACCCTTTTTGTTAAAATAAAGGGTTTTGCGAAGTGATGTGTTTTTACAAAGTGACAACTGCCTTAAACACTCATAAATGTTATTAATATTTAAAATGAAGTTTTAAAGGAATTTGATTAAGTGAAGTTTTTTGGTTTGCTGTAAACAATGTTTTAGTAAATTTATTTTTAAACCCTTGTATAATATTTAAATTGGTAAAATATTGTAAAATAATTTTGGCAAATACATTGATCTTTAATAATGGAAATTTATGGATAATAACAAGTGTGGAATCTTTTAGGAAAAGATAAAAAAAGTATAAGTTCTTAAGTATAAAAGAGAGAAGAGATTTATAGTAACAATGTGTAAGTAACATTTAGTTTTAACATCTTTGATTACATTTTAAAGTAAGTAAATCTTGTTAATGATTTGTGAATATACTTATACCTTAACGATAAGTATATGAATACTTTCTGAAGTATTGCAAAGAGTATAACATATAGAGAATTGTAGAATACTTATATATACCCTTGTAAACATATTTGAAATACACACACAAGTATAAAAGGGAAATTTCCATTAATAGAGGATTGATTAAATAAAAGTGGATTAGAAGTCAATTATATTACTTAATCATGCTTATGTACATTGATCATGCTTGTGTGATTGCTTATTTATGTAAAATATATGAGACTTAGTTTCCCTTATGATATCATTCTCATTATTTTTGAAACTGACCAAATATAACCTTGTAAATATCTAGAAGAAACACAAGAATTATATGATACAGTTATATTCAATAATGCTATACTGTATATATAAACTCATTTTTCTCTTCTAGGACAAATGATAAAGAAATCCAACCCCATCCGATTAGGAGGTGATCTTTTCTCTTATGCATTGTCTTATTTCCAAAAGAACCGAAGTTGAGTTTACGAAAAATCGATTGATTGGTTTTTGGAGCACCCGGTAAGCAGGGGAGTGTACTTATATAAGACGATTTGAAACCGTAACCACTCTAAAACCATATATATGTTACCATATACGTGTTCTATGCTTTGGAAGAGGTTCATGATTGGTTTGATATGTTGGAATCTATGTGGAGATTTGTGATCTGTTTAAGATGCTCAAACACATGTGGTTGTTTGTGATATATTTAGGATGTAGGAATCCACGTGCGATTCCGAGATCAGTTGAGATTTGGGGTTGTATGTATAGTTTCGAGATCTATTCGACTTGGGGACGTAAGCGTCGAGATCTATTCGAGTAGAATGCCGAACATAGCCCTATCAACGGACATGACTAAAACCAGAGATAGGATGCATAGACCAAGGGTTTAGGTAATCCAAGGGTGTAGATGTACTCATGTACTCTACCCTAGAGATACCTACAACTAAGCATGCGTGATTGGTGCACATAGTATTATGTTATGGCCAACTATATATTTCCTATGTGCATCAGTTGGGGATGTATGATGCTTCGAGAGGATATCTCTGATCATTGTGCAGGAGAACTGTTCTCGAAGTACCAAGGGAACCTCCGTGGAATACTACAAAATTAGTGAATTCGCATGAGTGGTTTTGATTATAGACCTATTATGGTTTCACAACTAATTGATTATTTATATTTAACCCCTTAGATATTATTATAGCATCACTAGATCTTCTAATAGAAATGATCTGGTTATTGTAAGGTAAAAACTCGTCTGTATTTATTTTTGATGTGGCCTTACCATTATTTTTGAAGGGTTTTGTAAATATAAAGATCTATATGATTGAATTTCTCATGCTAGTTTACCAAACTGATCTAGATATTAGTTCTTATAATGCTTGGTCATCCTAGAGTATATTTTTAGATTTAGCTGGATGCTTTGGAGCTTTAGGAGACGAGCTAGATGCCTATAAGACCTATCCACATATTTATTTTCCACTACATTACTTGCTTTGTATCTATTAACATTTGTGAGGATAGGATGTTATAATGGTTTAGCTGATGATATGTTAGTTTACTTTAATTGTTGTATGTATATTAAAGTTTTCTTTTGGTAAAGATCTTTTGAGATATTATATAGTATCGCTCCGCATGTGAGATTCGGATATTGTATTCATTTTCCTTGTTCTATTTCATTTTTTTTTACCCTAACGTTCTATCTTTCTAGTACTTGGGTGTTCGGCACAAGAATATCGTGGATGCATTAATTTTGACATTCAAGGGTAAAAAAGGCCATTCTTTACATTTGGTGTCATACCTGAAGGTTAAGGGAGAACCTTAGCTTTGGTGGGGTATAACTCATTAAGAGATATGGTAATGGAATCCCTTATTACGAATTAAGTGTATTATATATATGAGAGTGCGTATTTGTCAGCGGTTTATGGATTCTAGTCAATACGTGTTGCTTTATCGATAGGGATCTCTAGACACTTGAACTAGGCAAACCGACACAGTATTATGTGGAAATCTGTAAATAAAATAATTTTACCTAGGATTATATTTTATGTATAAAAGAATAATTCCCAAAAATTGATATAGTTATTTATGATGTGTTTGTTTGTTAAGAAATGATAATATTCAGTTACTATCATTATTGTTTGATTAGTTATGCTCACCAATTTATGAGTAGTTTTACCTTTTCATAGCATGAGTTGGGTAGATAGTAATTGTGGGGATATTGAAACAAATACCTTGTGAATTAAGTTTCACAGTTTGACTATAAGACGTTTTGTAATAATGTTGGGCTAAAAATTTAATTTTAATAAAAGTTGTTTATTATAATCTTAACAAAGAATACATTTGTGAAATGATTTAGGTAAGGAAGCAACTTTATATAAGTATGGTTTATAAATTATAGTTTATAAGTAAAAAGGATTTAAATTGAGAATTTAAGAACATAAGTTGCGATGTTTATGGAATTTTTTTCAAAGTTTGTGAAAAGGAAATAATACTAGTATTATTTGAAAGTTTTTATAAATAAAAATGTTTTCAAAGGGTTTTAAAAGAGATAGAAAGTACTAAACCCACTTATATCGCTGGAAAATAACTCTGCTGATGACTACAGCATCATCGGCTTTTATTTTCAAGTTTCAAAGTTTGCGTTAACTGGGTTTTTAACCAAGCAGATGTCAGTGGAAATTAGAACATCAAAATGAAGGTGAAATGACTCGAAATCTTAGAAGCACGCTTAGACAAAGCAAAGAAACAACTTAGAAGAGTTTCACGAAGAATTGAGCTAAGTAAATAACTCAATACCAAGTCATTTGTCTCTTTACCAAGTCATTTGGCTCAATACCGAGTCATTTTGTATCATTTAACATCCCCTATCTGGAGGCCCAAAGCTAAGCACAACAGACGTTGCAGTCATCGATAGTATTAACTTCCGGTGACCAAATACGTAATGTTAACGGTATCCATAATATCAGAAGCACTTGAATATGGAACAAATCACTGATTTTTAAACAACATTTTTTCATTATATTTCAAAACCCGTGTTTCGCATTCATATTACATAATCACATAACGTCTCCTAGGTAAAGATCAAATATAGTTATTACATAAATACGCCAAGAGCGACATATGATGATTCCTCTTGGTTGTAAAGAATATTATATAGTTATAATTGAATCAAATGACACAAAATAGCAACACCTAAATATCCATCCGTCAACCACCTGATCGTCCCCGGAGGCTTTATTTGCCAACCTACTAATAACCTATAAACCTCAACCCTCAGTCTGCTCAAATTAATTTTGAGCAGTCGAGATTTTAAGGGAAAAACATAAACTTCGAGTCACATGTAAAGCCTGACGTGAATAATACTACATCTCGGTTATTTGATATTAAGTGAGAGACCACGTCGCTTAACGAAACGAGTTTCCCCTCACTAATATCCTTTTAAAACGTATCTTTTGCAAACCTTTTCCTACAACCAAAACTAGTTAAACTGTAAAGCATTATCATATAAACATACATATCAGGTAATAAATGGAATATTTGTCTGAACATTATTTTTTTTTTTTGCTACCTACTAACCTTTGGCTAACATGGACCTAACAAACAATATAAACAAAATAATCTAATATATATTAGACACTTCTCATCTAGACGGTATACGCTTGACTTTTATTAAACCTCTTTTGGACGATCTGTCCCTAATTTAACATCGCCCAGGGTCACCTTATCCTGTTGGTTTTGCGGGCTCACCAATAACCTATCTGTATACAAACATATATTCCCTTCTGTATGTAATCGTAATTTCAGTCTTACTTGTGAAAAATCCCTACACACTGGAATTTTGGACTAAATTAGCTAGGGCTAATAGCTAATGTACATGGCATGATCCTATACCAGTCTCATCTGGTATTCTAATATCTGAGTCATTTTAGTTGGGGAAACATTCCCGTAAATTTTATTTAAAAACCATCTCAAAATGATTTAAATTTTTTAAATCAAACTCAAACAAGGAAAATACATATACTCTACGTTTTACTCAAACCCACCTTGTCGTGTTATATATATGTTATCCAAATCTTAGTTGATGAAAATATTTAAACCTTTGAAAGTACCCCTTTCGAATCTATTTAAAGTACACCTTTCAAGTAAACCCTTTATTCAACCTCGGTCGAAAGCCTAAAACCATCCTTTCGTAACCTTTCATAGAAACCATTCGAAACCATTAAAAAACCTTCCTTTTGAAAACTTTAAAAACCTTAGACATCTTTCTTTTAAAACACTCTAACACCGCCTTTGATAACATTGGAAACCTTTCCTCTTCGACCTTTTGAAACCATTTAAAAACCTTCCTTCAAAACCTTTCAAAATCATTGGGGAACCACCCCTTCAAAACCTTCATTTAAAACCCTTTCGAAAGCATTAAAACACTAAATCTTTCGAAAGCCTTTGGATTCAATTAAAACATGTGGAAACCTTTCAAAACCATTCAAAATTTACTCCTTCAAAACCTTTGAAAATCATTTTGGTCGAAACCAATTGGATTATGCCTTTAAGTAGAGCATAAGGATCGAAAACCCATTAAAGTCAAAAGGGTTCCTTTCAAAATCTATTCCTAAGTAAAGAAGTAATGGTGTCGAAACCAACCTTCCGAAAGAGAAGTGGCCAAGTTTTTAAAAAAAGTATACCTTCCCGAACCATTGACTTTGAAAGGTTAAAAAAGCGGCCGCTAAGGGTTTCAACCCTTTCGAAAGCATTACTTAAAAAAAAGCGCAACCCATTCAAAACCATTTCTTTAAAACAATTTGACCTAGTCGAACGCCAACTAAGTAGAAAGAAAAGCAGGCGCAACTTCTTGTAAAATAAAGGCATGCTTCGACCCTATCGAAACCACACGTTTCGACCATGTACCTTTCGCCTTTGTTCTATTCACTGTGTACCAAGTATATTGATACCATGCGCTCGAAAGTATGATGGCGAAATGTCTAGGTCGGAACCCCTGGTGCGAAAAGTGGCGAAACAGGCTAAAAACAAGTAAATTTTGTCTTTAACTTAAAAAAGAAACACTTTTTGACTAACCTGCTATGTTTGTCAAATTTTCATTGGTTACTAAATTTCTTTTCCAAAAGTGCTGCCAAGATCTTAGTAATTTTACCTTACAAAGTACCCCTTCTTCTTATATAAATATATAAAAAAAATTAATTTCCATACTCAAATAATTTTATATATTCATTAAAACACTTAGGAAATTCTACAAATATCCCAAAAAATCATTTTCAATATGTTTTCTAGCATATATAAATTTTAGATCCAAATAAATAATTGTTTAGCCGTAAATAATTTATAACCCAAACGATCATTTTCTACACTATAAAATTAGTAAAAAAAATCCATAGTAATACGAAAAATTATAAAAATTGAAATCCATCTCTAAAATATCATTTCTGATCTATATCTAAAATCGCAAGGCATTTGGATGTTATTTAACTAGGTTTTCATGTCAAAATATATCAAAAAATCTATATGAACAAGCATAAATCATCAACAAGCATTTATAAACATTTAATCATTCAAAAACATGGCATAAACATGAAAAACACTTCGGATTTAACTTTAAACCAAAAACACGTAGAATATCGAGATGTAGTCATTATTTTCCTTAGCTTTGTGATTTAGGATTTGAGATTTGAATAGCTTCTGATTTGATTAATCTTCTTCTTGGCTTTTTCTTCCTCTAATTCTCCAAAATGGTGGTCGGCCTCTAATTTTTAATTTTGCAATTGAGAATGAACAAGCAAGTATACGGCTAAAGGGGTTTTGGGTAAAGGTAAAAGGATTTTCCTTGTTCCCATTTTTCCCTGCCTACTTCCTAACCCTTTATCTATTTTATTTCATGTTATCTCACTAATCACTAACATGGCATGTTTATCCCTATCAAGCACAAATCGCAATCCATTAATCGTTTTACATTATTTTATTCAAATTTAACTAGTTAATATTCTAAATAATGTTACAAAAAATATGGGGTGTTACAGACTCCCCTCCTTAAAGAATTTCACCCTCGAAATTATGATAAGGTGCACGTCTAAACAATCAAAGGCAAAACATACCATCAAATAAATCAGGATAAGCATCTCTCATCCTGTTCTTAGTCTCCCAACCATAGTCTCTCTCATCGTCGCTCTATTGGACTTTCACTAATCTGATGTTACTGTTCCTTAGCATTTTCTCATCTCTTGTAACTATACGAATCAGATTTCTAACTATAGTCAAGTTCGGCTCTACAACTAAGTCCTCTAACACAATCGGCGCTATAGTAGTCGTCGGGTCTCTAACACACTTTCTTAGATGAGAAAACACGGAAAACATCATGGACTTCCACCAAACTGCTCGGTAGCTCTATTCGTGAGTATCCCAATCCTTTCTAAAATCCGGAATGGACCAACATATCTGGGTTCCAGTTTTCCTAACTTCCCGAATCGTACCACACCCTTCATTAGTGACACCTTAACGAAAACCATGTCTTCAATTGAGAACTCTAGATCTTTAAGCTTCTTATCTACGTAAATTTTCCGTTTGGACTGAGCTTCCTACATTCTTTCTTGAATCAAATCAATCTTTTCTGATGCCTCCCTAACTAAATGTGGACCTAGGACCAATATGTCTCTGGTGTTCCAGCAACATGCTGGGAATTTGCATGGCCTTCCATACAAAGCTTCAAAATGCGCCATTCCTATGCTAGCCCGATAACTATTATTATAGGAAATCTCAACCAAATGCAAATGATCTTCCCAAGATCGACCAAAGTCCAACACACAAGCTCTCAGTAAATTCTCGAGTACCGTATTGGCTCTCTCTGTCTACCCATCCATCTGAAGGTGGTATGTAGTACTCATGTTGAGCTTAGTGCCTAATACATCCTATAGACTCTTCCAGAATTTTTTAGTGAACAAAGCATCTCTGTCACTGGCTATACTACTAGAAACTCCGTGTAGTCTAACTATATTCTTCAAAAAACAACTTAGCTAAAACAGGTTTCGTCCTTGTTGACTTAACTAGAATGAAATGGGTACTCTTGGGTAATTTATACACTATGACTCATTTACCTTCATTTCCTCTACTTGATCTTGGTAACCCGTCTATTAAATCCATGGAAATAGAATCCCACTTACAAACTAGAATATCTAGTGGCTGAAATAACCCACTTAGTTTCTGATGCTCGGTCTTTACTAGTTGACAGTTCAAACGTTGTTTCACTCATGAGCCAACATCCCTCTTCATGCCTCCTCAGAAGGAACTTATCTTTATGTCCTGATAGATCTTTGTTCCTTTTGGATGAATAGTGAACTTCGAACGATAACGTTCCTCTAAAACTTCTTCCTTATATCTCACACATTCGGAATACATAACCTACCTTTCTTTCTCAACAACCCATTCTAGTCAAGACCGAAATCGCTTAAGTCATCGCTCTCGGTTCCATCCTTTAACTTTCTAATCTGGTCAACTAAAATTGGATCCCCCTCTGTTTAAAAGCAATCTTCTCAATCATTACCGGTTAGACTTCTAAACAAGATAATACAACATTCTCCGCTAGACCCAGCCTCGGATCTCCACAAAACTCTACATGCTATCAAGGCTTCCCAATCCTTCCACTTAGTAATCATTGCCAACACTTTATTCTAACGCTTCCATCTAAGTGCATCTACTACTTTATTTTTTCCTTGTGGTGTACTCAATTCCAAAGTCATAAGCAGTAATAAACTCTGACCACCTTTGATGTCTCATGCTTAGCTCTTTGAGAGAACAAGTACTTCAACGACTTATAATTCGTATAAAGCTCAAACCTTTCTCCCAAAAGGTAATGCCTCCACACCTTCAATGCAAATACCACTGCAGCTAGCTCTAATTCTTGCATTGGATACCTAACCTCATGTGGTCTAAGCTATCTAGAAGCATAGGCAATCATTTTACCTCTCTGCATTAGCACAGCTCCTAATCCAATTCCACATGCATTATTGTAAACTACCAAAACCTGATTCCCTTCTGAAACAACTAACATAAGTACATGGGTCAATAAGTGTTTCAAGCTCTAGAATGCTTCCTCACACTTATCGATCCACACAATCTCCACATCCTTTCGCGTTAGCTTGGTCATCGGTGCTGCTATTCTTGAAAAATCCATTATAAATCTCCGATAGAATCCAACCAACTTAAGAAAAATCTTTATATCAGTCACTATCTCGTGTCCCCTCCAATTATTCACCGCTTCAATCTTAGTTAGAGCTAATGACAACCCTTTCTCTGAGACTACATGACCAAGAAACTTCACTTCCTTCTTTCAAAAATGGAACCTCAAAAACTTCGTCTTCAGCTGATGTTGCCTCAGCGTCTCAAGTACAACTCTAAGATGAACTTCATGCTCTTTCTCATCCTTAGAGTATATCAGAATATATCTGTGAAAACCAACACGAACCTATCCAATTGCTATCGGAAAATTCAGTTCATCAAATCCACAAAGAATGCCGACGCATTAGTAAGTCTGAACGGCATAACTAACCATACATATGATCCATATCTTGTCCTAAGCGTCGTCAAATGTATGTTATCTTCTGTTACCCTAAGCCGATGAAAACATGTTGCTAAATCTAACTGAAAAATACATCGGCTCCACTCAGTTGATCGAACAAATTGTCAATTCTATGCAATGAATATCGATTCTTTATCGTTCTCTCATTCAACTTACAATAATCGATACATAACCTTAACGATCAGCATGACTTCTCGGCAAACACTGCGGCTGCTCCCTAAGATGAACTACTCGATCTAATAAGGCTCTTGCCTTCCAAATCCACCAACTCTACCTTCAACACCCTCATTTCTGTAGGGGTCATCCTGTTAGCAATCTACTCACCGGTTCTGCTTCAAGCAAAAAATCAATCCGAAACTCCATGGCTCATTTCGGTGGAAATCCTACTACGGGCTCGAAAACATCTGCTAATTCTCTAACCACGGAAGCGCGATTCAACTCATCCTCTAACTCCACAATACCCAACAAAGCATTCACCTCAAAGCTAGGGTTTTCTATGATATAAACTATCCGATCATTGTAGTTAGGGTGTCTAAGAGATATTTTCCGATCGTGATAAAATATCCTAACATCATACTCACTTAACCTATCCATATCTAACATAATTTCGAACCCTACAACGTCAAAGATGTGCAAAAAAACAAAGGTATGACCTAACAAATCAAACTCTAGGTGGTCACACTTCATCCCAAGTGTCGCATACCCTCATATTGGATTTGGAACCCTTAAGGAAGTAACAAAATATGAGGGTTTTAGACCAAACATCGAGATATAAAAGAATGCTATGAACTGGTATAAAAAAACGCTAACATACATACCATGGACCTGAAGCGTACCTCTCAATACTGTCTTTCCCTTCTACTGAACTGTTGGCTTTAAAGTACCAGACTCTAATGCCTACATCTTTCCCTTTCCATCCTTAGCAAGCTCCTTGCATTAATTCTTATAGTGACCAATCTGATCGCAGTTATAGCACCTGATGTTCTTCTTCCTGATCAATTCTTTCCCCTTCTTTGCATGACACTCATTGGCAAAATGCCCCTCATTATCATACTTGTAGCAAAACACCTCAGACTTTCCTTTCTTCGCTGCCCTACCTTTTTGAGCACCCTTCTTGTGGAAGAATTTCCTCTTTTGGCTCTGCCCCACTTGGACTTCCTTAGCCTTGTTCTTCTCCAGACAAGCAATCATTTCTTTATGTCTCAAAGCCATCTCCACAACCACATCACAAGGGTCTCTAATATAGGGTAAGGTAACCCTCACCAACTTAGGCTTCAAACCTCTGATAAACTTCTCGTTTCTTTTCATCACTAGGTCCACAGTAGCATAACCATATCTTGCTAACTCCTAAAACCTACTAGCATACACCAAAACAGACATTTCTCCTTGCTCTAATTCGGTAAACTTTCTGATCAAATAGACTCCACCAACAGCGACATGAATATCACTTGGAAGCTCCTTTTAAACTTTGCCCATGTCATCATCTCTTCATCCATGCCAATAGTCACACTATTCCACCAAAATAAAGCTGCTCCCTGAAGCTGTCTCGAAGCAAGCCTCCACTTCTACTCATAGTTGATCCCCAAGTCAGCAAAAATCCTTTCCCAGTGCAACAACCTGTTTTCTAATTCTATATCATCTCCAATCCCTACAAATGGCTTTCCTCCAAGCCTAGCATAGTCTTTACTCAAATTTGCTTAATAATTGACCATCGGAGCTTCCTGAACTCCCTCCAGCATTTCCTTCAATAACTCCGGCAGCAATCCCAGCTTGCATCATGTACACGAAAAATTGATACATGGCCCTCTATATCTACTTATGGGACCCTATCACCAGCATTTTCAGCTTGAGCCTGACAATGGGTCCTCCTCGTGTTAGGTAAGGCATTCCCATTTAAGGTGGCGTTTCCCACTCGAAGGTTAACTCTTCCTCTTCTAGCAACCATATCTATATTCATGCTTTGCAAGATACAGAAGAATAGTCTAAGTTAGCAAGGAAACTAGAAAGGTAATGTATACTTATATATATCAAATACAAGTACGTTACTATATCATTATTCGATACCCCGATCTTAACTTTAATTCCTTTGGATTATGTTTTCAAAAATCTTTTTAGTTAATCTTTTTTCATAAACCTATGCTCTAATACCAAATTGTAATATCCCCTATATGGAATCCCGAATCTAAGCACTATAGATATTGTAGTCATTGATAGTATTAACTTCGGGTGATCAAATATGGTAATGTTAATGTTATCCATAATATTTGAAGCACTTGAATATGAAACGAATCACAGATTTCAAAACGACATTTTTCTCATTACATTTCAAAATACATGTTCCATATTCATATTACACAATCCCATAATGTTTCCTAGGTAAAGATCAAATATAATTAATAAATAAATACACCAAGAGCGACGTATGATGATGCTCCATTGGTTGACCAGAGTGCTATATAGTCATAACTGACTTATTACACGCAACAGAATCAAATGAAACAAAAAGCAACTCCCAAATAGCTATCCATCAGCCACCAGCTCATCATCGGAAGCTTTATTTGCCAACGTGCTAACAACCTGTAAACTACAACTCTCAGCCTACTTAAATTAATTTTGAGCGCCCCTAAGGAGAAAACATAAATATCGAGTCAGACTTAAAGCCTGGTATGAATAATACTATACATCTCAGTTATTTAATATTAAATGAGCAGCTTAGTGGAACGGGTTTCTCCTCACTAATATCCTTAAAACATATCTTTTTCAAACCTTTTCCTGCAACCAAAAATGGTTAAAACTGTAAGGCATATCATGTAAACATACGTATCAGGTAATAAATGGACTATCTATCCGAACGCTATAGTTTTTTTTGGCTAACTACTAATCTTTGGCGGACTCGAGCCTACTAGGCAATATAAAAAAGTAATCTAACATCTGTTAGGCACTCCTCTTCTGGATGGTTTGTCCTTAACTATATATTAAATAATCCTCTTATGGACGGTCTGTCCCAAATTTAACATCTCCCAGGGCCACCTGATCCTAATAGTTTTTCTGGCTCACCAATAACCAATTTGTATACAAACATATATTCCCTTCTGTATGTGGTCATAATTTTAGTCATACCTATGGTAAATCCTTAAGACTAAATTAGTTAGGGCAAATAGCCAATGTATAGGGCGTGACTCTATACCGGTCCCATCTGGTATTCTAATATATGAGCTATTTTACTTAGGGAAATCTTCCCTTAAATTTTCATTGAAAACCTTTTGAGAATGATTTAAAATATTTAAATCAAACTCATACATGGAAAATACATACACTCTATGCTTTACTCAAAATCACCTTGCCATGTTATATATAATTTACCTATGTTATATATAATTGCCCTTTATTCAGCCTAGGTCGAAAGGCCAAAAGCTTCCTTTCAAAACCATTCATAAAAACCTTTCAAAACCATTTAAAAACCTTCCTTTCGAAAGCTTAAAAACTTTTGACATCATTCTTTTAAAACACATTGAAACTGCATTTCGAAAACATTGGAAAACCTTTCCTCTTAGACCTTCCGAAACCATTTGAAAACCTTCCTTCAGAACCTTTTGAAATCATTGGGCAACCACCCTTCGAAACATTCATTTAAAAACCTTTAGAAAGCATTAATACACTAAACCTTTCAAAAGCCTTTATGTTCAATTAAAACATGTGGAAACCATTCGAAACAAATCAAAATTTTACTCCTTCGAAACCTTTGAAAACCATTTTGATCGAAACTATTTGAATTATGCCTCTAAGTAGAGAAAAAAATTGAAAATCCATTAAACTTGAAAGCATTTCTTTCGAAATCTATTCCTAAATAAACAAGTGATGACGTCGAAACCAAACTTCCGAAAGAGAAGTGGCCAAGTTTTTAAAACGACATATACCTTCCAAAACCATTGACTTCGAAAGGTTAGAAAAGCGGCACTAAGGGTTTCGATTCCTTTGAAAGCAAAACTTAAAACAAAAGAGTGCAACCCATTCGAAACCATTTCTTTAAAACAATTTGACCTAGTCAAAAGCCAATCAAGACGACAGTAAAGCATGTGCAACATCATTTTAAAATAAAGGCAAGCTTCGACCTTATCAGAACCATACATTTCGACCCTGTACTTTCTGCCTTTGTCCTATTCGCTATATACCAAGTATATCGATGCCATGCGCATTGGTTTCAAAAGCATTATGGCAAAACATCTAGGTCGGAACCCCTGGTGCCGAAAGTGGCGAAACAGTAAAAACAGGTAAATTTTGTCTTTAACTTAAAAAAGAAACACCTTTTGACTAACCTGCTGTGTTTGTAAATTTTCATTGGTTACTAAATTTCTTTTCCAATAGTGCTGCCAAGATTTCATAAATGAAAAATAATTTCATTTTACTCCTTTTATAAATATATAAAACATTTAAGTCCCATGCCCCAAATAATTTTATATATTCATTAAAACACTTAGAAAAGTTCCATGAAAATTCCAAAAAATCATTTTCAATATGTTTTCTAACATGTATAAATTTCAGACCCAAATAAATAATTATTTAACCGTAAATAATTTATAATCCAAATGATCATTTTCTATACTAGAAAATTAATACAAAATCCACTATAATTCAGAAGATTATAAAAATTGAAACTCATATCTAAAATATCATTTTTCATCTAATTCTACAATCACAAAGCATTTGGATGTCATTTAATAGGGTTTTCATATAAAAACGTATCATAAAATCTACGTGAGCAAGCATAAATCACCAACAAGCATATATAAACATTTAATCCATCAAAAACATGGCATAAATATGCAAAACTCTTTGGATTTAACTTTAAACTAAAAACAATTAGAAAATTAAGATGCAGTCATTATTCACCTTATCTTTATGATTTAAGATTTGAGATTTGAATTTTTATCAAATGTTCTTCTTGGGTTTTTCTTCCTCTAATTCTCTAAATGGCGGTCGGCCTCTAAGTTTTAATTTTTCTATTGAGAATGAACAAGAGAGTATACGGCTAAAGGTGTTTAGGGTAAAAGGATTTTCCTTGTTCCCATTTTGCCCCGCCTAATTACTAACCCTTTATCTATTTTATTTCATGTTATCTCATTTCGAATTACTCACTAACAGGCACGGTTACCCTTATTAAGCACAAATCGCAATCCACTAATCAATTTACTTTATTCTAGTTAATTTAACTAATTAAATATCCTAAATAATTTTATTAAAAATATGTAGTGCTAGAGACTCCCCTCCTTAAAGAATTTCATCCTCGAAATTACGATAAGGTACACATCTAAACAATCAATAGGAAAATGTATCATCAAACAAATCAGATAAGCATCTCTCATCCTGTTCTCAATCTCCCAAGTACTGCCTCTCTCATCGTCGCTCTATTAAACTTTCATTAATCTAAGGGTCTTGTTGCTTAGCCTCTTCTCATCTATCGCAACTGTACAAATTAGTTTTCTAACTATAGTCAAGTCCAACTTTGCTACTGAATCCTCTAACACAGTCGTTGCTGTAGTAGTCTCCGGGTCTCTAACACACTTTCTTAGATGAGAAACATGGAAAACATCATGGACTCCCGCCAAACTGTTCAGTAACTCTACTCTATATGCGAGTTTCTCGATCCATCCTAAAATCTGAAACAGGCCAAAATATCTTGGTGCTAGTTTTCCTGACTTTCCGAATCATACCACACCCTTTATTGGTGATACATTAATGAAAACCTTATCTCCAACTGAGAATCTTGTTCTTTATGGCTCTTATCGACGTAACTTTTCCGTTTGGACTGAGCTTTCTACATTCTTTCTCGAATCAAATCAATCTTTTCTGATGCCTCCCTAACCAAATCTAGACCTAAGATTAATCTGTCTCCAATGTCCAACCAACATGCCGGGGAATTGCATGGCCTTTCATACAAAGCTTCAAAATGCGCTATTCCTATGTTAGCCTGATAACTATTATTATAGGAAAACTCAACCAAATGCAGATGATCTTTCCAAGATCCACTAAAGTCCAACGCACAAGCTCTCAATAAATCCTCGAGTACCTTATTGACTCTCTCCGTTTGCCCATCCGTCCGAGGGAGATATGAAGTACTCATCTTTATCTTAGTGCTTATTACATTTTGTAGACTCTTGTAGTCTAATTATGCTATTAGGAACTCCATGTAGTCTAATTATGTTCTTAAAAAACAATTTAGGAACTCCATGTAGTCTAATTATGTTCTTAAAAAACAATTTAGCTAAAACAGGTGTTGTCCTAGTTGACTTAACTGAAATGAAATGGGCAATCTTGGTTAATCTATCCACTATGACCCATATACCTTCATTTTCTCTACTAGACCTTGGCAAACCGCCTATAAAATCCATAGAAATAAAATCCTTTTCTAAACCGAAATATCTAATTCCTGAAATAATCCACTTGGTTTTCGATGCTCGGTCTTTACCTGTTGACAGTTCAAACAGTTTCACTCATAAGCCAACATCCCTCCTCATGCCTCCTCAGAAGAAACTTCTCTTCATGTCCTGAGATATCCTTATTCCTTGTGGATGAATAGTGAACTTCGAACAACGGCGTTCCTCCAAAACTTTCTTCCTTATGTCTCCTACATTCGTAATACATAACCTACCTATCTTTCTCAACCACCCTTTCTGGTCAAGAATGAAAACCCTCAAGTCACCGCTCTCGGTTCCTTCCTTTAACTTTCTAATCCGGTCAACTAAAACTGGAACCCCCTCTTGATTAGAAGCAATCTTCTCCATCATTACCGTTCGGACTTCTAAACAAGATAATACAACAGTCCCTCCGCTAGACCCAGCCTCGGATCTCCACTGAACTCTACAAGCTATCGAGGCTTCGAAATCCTTCCACTCAGTAATAATTTCCAATACTATATTGTGATGCTTCCTGCTAGGTGAATCTGCTACTTTATATTTTCCCTGGGGTGTACTCAATCCCAAAGTCATAAGCAGGAATAAAATCTAATCACCTCTGCGGTCTCATGTTCTGCTCCTTTTGAGAGAACAAGTACATCAAGTCATAAGCAACAATCAAGCTCGAACCACTATCCCAAAAGGTAATGCCTCTACACCTCCAATGCAAATATCACTGCAGCTTTCCCCAAATCATGCGTTAGATACCTAACCTCATGTAGTCTAAGTGTTCTAGTAGCATAGGCTATCACTTTTCATCTCTGCATCAGCACAGCTCCTAATCTAGTTCCACACGCATCGGTATAAACTACCAAACCCTTTTTCCCCTTTGGAACAATTAACATAGGTGTAAGGGTCAATAAGTGATTCAAGCTCTGGAATGCTTCCTCACACTTATCGGTCCACACAAACTTCACACCTTTCGCGTTAGCTTGGTCATAGGCGCTGCTATTCGCAAAAAATCCTTTGTAAACCTCCGATAATATCCAGCCAACCCAAGAAAACTCTTTATCTCAATCACTGTCTCACGTCTCCTCCACTTCACTACAACATAACGTCCATTTCACAACATGTATTATTTTCAATTTCCAACACTTATTTGCATTGTAGATTAGTCACAACAATAAGCGTTGCTAAGCAAGAACTGTGTGATCGAAAATACACTTAATTTTTTCATTTCTAACACTATTTGCTTTGGAAAACCTAGTTAAATTAAAATTAGCTGAATGTTCTTGGGCTAAAAAAGTAAATGAGCATATGTTGTCTTCCATAGCCGTTATCCCCAACTTCTCAACGTTATTCATTCACAGGAATTCGATTTCGCAAATTCAATTTCCATAGCCCTAATCCTTCATCCAATTCGAATTCAGCCTCTCTCCTTCACACGAATTGGCCTCTCCTTCAGACGAATTGGCCTCAACTTCAGGTGGATCGGCCTCGACTTCAACCACGACTTCAGGCGAATCGGCCTCGACTCGACCACGACTTCAGTTGAAATTGCTATAGGCACTCAATGATTATTTGATGCCGCATGCTTTTCATCTTGAAATGTTATGTGTCTTAAAAACTATGAGATGCCGCCTTCAGTTATTGCAAGCCTTCTAGGTAGAAGTAGTATATGGTTTTGTTCTTTTCCTAAGCTTAGGATACAACAGAGGTATATGTATTTCCTTCTGTTCTTAATATATTGTCTAAGTATATTGAAGCACACTAAATATTAGTATCGACTAATATCTTGGGACACCAATATAGTTCGACTGTCCATGTTAATATGTATGCTACTGCATTCATTCGGTTTTTTAGGGTAAGAGAAGAAGATAAAGGTACATAATGAAGTATGAATATAAATGACTGAAATTGTTGACAGGCTGAATATGAATGACTGAAGAATAATTGGGCCTTAAATTGGCTCTAATTCATAATGAAGTGGCTCTGAAGTGACTGAAACATTGTGTGAATGGTACTACCGCATGATAATGTGTAATGGCATGAGTGATCAAATGCTAGTTGGAGAGCTGAGATGTCACCGGGAAAAGCTCATGTGCAATGGAGTTGGTTCCTCACCTATATACGACTATGAGGCGTATTAGTTTTACGCAATAAGGGGAGTGAAAATATTGAACTAGATTTACAATAAATGTCAGAATTGAATTGTTGAGGTGATATTTCGGCTGAGTGAAACTATGAAAGAACATGTGCATGTAAGGAATGCAGGATTGTTGAGCTAAGATGAACTCTGGCCAGTCGAAGATGTTGGCAGAGTGAAATGCATTAAAAAAATTATTAGGCTACAATAGCAAAGTAAACTCCGGCCAGTCGAAGCTGATGTGCATGAACAAGCTACAATAGGTGATGAGCTTCAGTCTGAGTGAAGCATATGTGCACGAAATCAATACATAATTCAGTCTGGATGCATGTGAGTAACTCTGACAAATAAAGATGTCTATTGAATGAATTGTACTAAAATAGATTGCCATAATAGAAGAAATTACAGCGAGTAAGGAAGTGAAACTGAGAATCTAAGTATCCGAGAAAGTATGATCGGTGGAGAAATGAGTATTCGAATTGAAGGGATATAAGAATATGTGCAGTGTGCATCCAAGTAAAGGAAGAGTAGCAGTGTGTCCAAGAGCCATGATTGATGAGTGTGTTAGAGGTATGAAAATTATTGTAATTTATTCATGTTGACGTTCAATGATTCACATATTGACATCCTAGAGTAGTTAATCATTGATTTTCGCTATGTTTAGTTTGCAGTTCAATATGTAATTTTTGAACTATTGTAATTTATGTGAATAATTCATTTCCTTAACTAAACTTATCTCTTAACCTATTTATAGATGGAAACATGACAAGCATACATGATATTTTGGAACAAGGTTTGAGAGAGCTTTACTAAACATGAATAAGTTTGTATTTTGGTTGTAGATAAGAAAGGAATCAAAGACGACAAAAGCTAGTCGAGTGGATACAAAGAGTACCACCACTAAAGTTACATGACAAGGTTCAAAACAAGGTACGAGAGCACTGTCTGAAGTAAAAAAACGTATACAAAAAGATAAGTTATGTTTTTTAATCTCTTCTTAAGTGGCTTTTACATCTTAAGTTGGCTTGTGATTTTTACATCTTATGTTTACTTAAGAAAAACTCATCTTAGTTTAGCAATCCTGCATTCACTACATGCACATGTTCTTTTGTAGTTTTCACTCAACCGAAAGCTCACCTTAATGATTCATTTCTGAGTTTTATTGTTAATCTAGTTCAATATTTTCACTCCCCTTACTGCATAGATCTAATACTACTCATGGTCGTATAAAGGTATGGAACCAGCCCTATTGTGCATGAGCTTTTCCCTATGACTTCTCAGCTCCTCGACTAGAATGATAGTGCAAAGCATACGTCCATTACTTCGATGCAATGGTCTGTAAGAGAAGTATTAACTTGCAGTTGGAGGCTGAAGTGGGAACTCAATTACCAACTAAGAAGTGAGCTGCAGTATCATGAACTTGACATTGTTCCGAAGTACCTGCCCGAGGGAAAAAAGGTATGTTTGTATATGTATGTATATATACAAGTTCCTGGTGCAATTTCAATTCAGGTTAGATATATCCACCGAATCTAATTATACGAATCACCTAGTGTCGTTAAATTTTGGTGTTGCAAATTAAAGTACCATCCAATTTTTGGAGTCCGAGTATTGGGATCTTTCTTCTTTATATGTCATTTTTTGAATAAACACAAATTACACTTGTATCTATAGAAGTTCTTTAATTTTAATGTCTCGAATTTTGTTATATTTCATAGATGATAAATCATGCTATTCTAGAAACCAAAACTGGCACAGTGAAGCAAAGATTCATGGATGGTAAATCATATAATATTATTTTACCAATATTATGTTATCATGGCACACTCATATACCTCTAAAATAAATAAGTACGAAATGTACACGATATGTCACTATTATTAGTTCTAGTAGAAAAAATAACTAAGCTTGATAAGCGTTAACAAAGTTTATAAAAATTAGCTATGTTTATGATGATGATAATAATAAACAATAGTTTGAATAAACTAACTAAGTTTTATAAAAATTAACAATTTTATAATAATAGTAGTAATAATGATAACAATAATAAACTAAGTTTTATGAAAAATTAACCGAGTTCATAACAACAACAACAATAAAAAATATTTTTTGATAAGAATTAACAAAGTTTATAATAATAATAATAATAAATTAACTAAGTCAACTGAGTTTTAAATTAATAATAACAATAACAAAAGCAAAGTCTATAAAAATTAACTAAGTTAACTAAGTTTAATAAAAATTAAATAAGTTTATAACATTAACTAAGTTATGAAAAATTTATGAATTTGAGATAATATATAAAAATTAATTAAGATAATAGAGTTTAAGTTTGAGATAATTTATAAGTTTAAGTTAATTAAAATATAAGTTATGACATTTTAAGTTTTGGCAATTAAGATAGTTCATAAGTTTAATAATAATAAATAATAGTTTGAATAAATTAACTAGATTTATAAAAATTAAATATGTTCATAAAAATTAACTAAGTATTATGAAAATTAACAAGTTTATAATGATAATAATAAACTAAGTTTATAATAATAATAATAATAATAATAAACAACTATAGTTTGATAAAAATTGGCTAAGTTTGTGATAATAGTAATAAATTAACTAAATCAACTAAGTTTTTATAATTAACAACAACAACAACGATGACGATAATAACTAAAACTAATTAACAAAAAAACGTTTAAGTTTTAGCAATCGAGATAATTTATAAGTTTGAGTTAATATAAATAAAATTATAAATAAGTTAACCGAGTTTTATAAAAATTTATCTAATTTTTATTAAAATTAACCAAATTTTGTATAATTTAACCATGTTTATTAAATTACATAAATTTATACAAATTAGTTGAGTTTTATTAGAATTTAACTAAGTTAATAAATTTTTAAAAATTAAATAAGTTTATTATAAAAGTTAACCGAGTTTTATAAAAATTTAATAAGTGAACTAAGTTTTATAAAAATTATTTAAATTTAATAACTTGTTTTATTTAATGTCCTTTTATTGTTAAATCATATGCTATCACCTTGATTATCGTTTGTCATTCTTTTTAGTATAAATTTCAATTTAATAAGATATTGAATGCATGTAGGTACTTATAGAAGAAGCTAAAGAAAAGAGGAAATTGAATGGTAGTTCTAGAGGTAATAGAAGTAGAAGATCTTGAAAATGGTCCAATTCCAGAAGTTTTTGGTTCCGATAGAAAGATAAATTAGTATCGAGAAATTTGTTTTACTTCTTCTATAAAACAAGTAAAGATGAATCAAGCAGTAAAAACTATAGCTGAAAAAAGGCAAGCCATGGATTTGTGGGTTTGGAAATTGGAGATAGAAAGGCAATTAGCTAATCATGTTAATGATGCCATTAAATCAATTACTTCAACTTTAATGAAGTTTATACCTAATTTGCAAGAAAAGCATGTATGAAACTTAATTATGTATTGATAAATTGTGTATCGATATACTAGTATTGATTTGGTATTAGTATGGAATATGTATTGATAACTTAATTATGTAATAAACTTATCTTTTGTTAATTGGTACTCTATTTAATTATTGATTGTGAATATTGTTTATTGATATTGATTGATTTATAAGTTGCTATTAAGATAATATTTCATATTAGATATAGTTTACATTATGTCTTTCAACATTCAAACCATTATATCTTTCAACATTCACATTAGTAAGTGTTTACTTGTTTGTATTTATTTGTAACACTTACAAACGCTGGAAAATATTTTTTCCCCAACACTTGTAAGCGTTGTAAGATATTGTTTCCCAATGCTTACAAGTGTTGGAAAATATTTTTTTCCAATGCTTTGGCAAAAAAATCTTACAACGTTTATAAGCGTTGCAAATAAATGTCCACGCCCCTATAGCGACACATATAAGTGTTATTGAAATTCTTGGGAACGCTTATACTTGTTGGGAATCCTCTGTTTTGGCATAGTGATTATTCATCACTTCAATCTTAGTCGGTGCTACTGACAACCCTTTCTCTGAGACTACATGACTAAGAAACTTCACTTTATTCTTTCAAAAATGGCACTTCGAAAACTTCTCCTTCAGCTGACGCTACCTCAGCGTCTCAAGTACAACTCTAAGATGAATTTCATGCTCCTTTTCATCCTTAGAGTATATCAGAATATATCTACGAAAACTAACACAAACCTATCCAATTGCTCTTGGAAAATTCGGTTCATCAAATCCAAAAAGAATGTCGGCGCATTAGTGAGTCCAATTGGTATAACTAACCATTCGTATGATCCATATCTCGTCCTAAGCGCCATCAAAGATATACTATCTTCTACTAATCTTAGCAGATGGAAATCTATTGCTAAATCTAACTGAGAAAATACCTTGGCTCCACTCGGCTGATCGAATAAATCGTCAATTCTAGGCAATGGATATCAATTCTTTATCTTTCTCTTGTTCAACTTACAATACTCAATACATAGCCTTAGCGATCTGTCCGGCTTCTTGGCAAACACTGGGCTGCTCGCCAAGATGAACTACTCGGTCTGATAAAGCTCTTGCCCTCCAAATCCACCAACTCTATCTTTAACTCCCACATTTCTGTTGGTGTCATCTTGTTGGCGATCTACTCACCCGTTCTGCTCCAAGCACCAATCTATTCGAAACTCAATGGCTGATTTCGGTGGCAATCCTACTGCCAGCTTTAAAATGTATACGAATTCTAACCATGATAACATGATTCAACTCATTCTCTATAACTCCACAATACCTAATAAAGCATTTACCTCACAGCTAGGGTTTTCTATGGTATAAACTATCCAATCATTATAGTTAGGATGTCTAAGCGATATTTTCCTATCATGGCAAAATATCCTAACATCATGCTCACTTAACCAATCCATACCTAATATAATTTTGAACTTACAAAGTCAAAACACGTGCAAAAAGAAAACAAAGGTATGGCCTAACAAATCAAACTCTAGGTGGTCACATTTCGTCCCCAGCGTCGCATACCCTCCTATTGGATTTGCAACCCTTAGGAAGTAACTAAATATGAGGGTTCTAGGTTAATCTTTTCTATCAAACATCGAAATGTAAAAGAATGTGATGCACCGGTTCAAACAAAACGCTAACAGACATACCATGGATCTATAGCGTACCTTCCAATACTGCCTTTCCCTTCTCCTGCACTGTTGGTTTTGAAGTACCAGGCCCAAATGCATACATCTTACCCTTTCCATCATTAGCTTGCTCCTTGCATTAGTTCTTATAGTGACCAATCAGATCGCAGTTATAGCACCTGATATTCTTCTTCTCAGTCACTTCTTTCCCCTTCCCTATACGATGCTCGTTAGCAAAATGCCTCCACTTATCGTACTTGTACAAAACACCTTAGAATTTCCTTTCTTCGCTACCCCACCTTTTTGAGCACCCTTTTTGTGGAAGAATTTCCTCTTTTGGTATTTGAAAACAAAGCCAGAAAATAGAATATACTAAAGCAATGGCAAGAATATTATTTGCATGCAAAGAGTTGTGGTAAACAAACGTGTTACACAGAAATAGTAGAAGCAATCAAATTATATACACATATAGACAGACACAGTACTTAAAATGCAAAAAAATATACAGAAGAGAGATTATAAAGGAAATGCTAATCTTTCATTACTAATAATATTTTATATACAGACAATAGCATGGGCCTTACTCGCACAATCTTGGCATGTTTGAAGCAAAAAAGAAAAAAGTACGAACTCGACCATCATAACCACAAAAAACAAAATGCTCAACTAGCATGCACACTACGAACTCTTCCCTTTCCTACCACTTTGTTGCCTTTACCACTATTACCCGAATGGGCCTTAAGCTTCTCTCTTTTTCTTTTCCTACAAGGAGAGGTCTCACCTTCCGTGTGAATAGATCTCCTTAGGTAGCAGTATGTAACCCTATGAAGTGGCCTTTTGAAGTCTCAGTGGGCTTAGTCTTTGGTGGTCAGATCTTCAATGTCGGAACTTTCTGCTGAGGACTTGCTGGTTTTGAAGATGCATGCTTGATGGTGGCGGGTTCCTTCTTCATAGTCTTGAGCTTTATAGCTTCAGCGTAGAGTTTCTCCACCATGGTTACTGGGTTAATAGGGGCTGAAGCGCCAGTGATTTGAACATCTTCTTCTCGGGGATGTGTACATTTCCTTTGGCCTTTCAGAGCACTAATTTTTTGGGCTTCAGAGCCAGGTCAGAACCCAAAGGCAAGATGGAAGTAGCAAGTCCCGTGGACATGAAAGTGGATGTGGTAAAGATAGCAACAGTCCCAGACCTTTGCGTAGCTGGAGGTGGAAGTGGCAACTGAGGTTGACCTACAAGCTGGCAAGCTAGCGATAAATTTTAATGACAGATTCTCACGAGAATTGAAGTTTCTGGATGACCAGAGAAATAAGAGATAAACCTGTAGCAGGATCTCGTTGGGATACAATGAACATGCCATCTTCGGTCCTAAGCTCCTCGGGTTGGATCATGATGGGAGGAATATATGATTTATAGAGGGAACCTGTTAATGAAGCCGGAAGAACGTGAGTAGCTATGGAGCTAATGCTCAAAGATGCAGGAGTAATTGCTGCTAGCTCTTTAGATTTCGACGCGGACGTTTCACCTTGACCTGGAGAGCTCGAGCTAGAAAGAGTTTTGGAAGCATCAGCAGTAGCATCATCGGCAACATCTTTAGCTAGGATAGCCTTTCCGATGGAAAGAGGTTCAATATCTTTAGCTTCAAGATAAGTGGCTGTTAGTTCTTCTTCGAAACAATTGTCACCGGCTTGCACAGTCCAACATAGCACTTCTTCCCAAGCACCAATGAGCGCTTTAGCATAGTCATGTCCCAGCTATCTCAGACTCTTAAACATGACTACGTTGGCGTTGAAATATAGCATGTTGGCATCAAGCTCGACCAGGATTTTAGACTTCTCCTCTTGAAGTTCTTTGAGCTCGTGCTCAGAAATTGCAAGCTCAAAACGATGGCATCTTCGTCTATGAAAGGCAGCTCCTTTTCCTTAGTAAATTTTTGAACCTCCTCACAGAGCTTGGCAAGTGCAACAACTTGTTCTAATATAGTTTGGTCCTTATGATCTCATCATTTTGGATAAGAGCTTGTGCCTTCTCCTCAGCTTGTCTATGGAACTATTAACTCTCAGCATGAGTAGCTTTCAGCTCATTTCTCATTAGGATTTCGACTCGGTCATGGGCAAGATTTAACTCTTCCATCAGCTTGTCTATGCTTTTCTTCTACTTTAGGGCAAGTTCCCTCTCTCTGATCACTTCAATCAAATCATCCTCTTGCTCCTTCATCATCCTATCATAGTCGGCCTTTTCCATTTCAAATGATTGGATTTGTGTGTAATTTATTTGGTTCATATTGGAGAGGGCCTTGCATAAATGCTTTCATTCTTACCCAGCCTCTACATCTTCTTGAACAACCTGGAGGCGTTTTAGGGTGACTTCCTTCAGAACGTCCTTAATGTCCTAGTCAAATTCACCCCATGTTTAAAGAGATGCGAAAATGCTGCCTGTAGACGAGATTGGCCGGTCGGGAGACTAAACTTTGCATTGAATGCTCCCTTAAAAGCAAGCAGGGCAGTCATAATCAAAGCTTCAAAGCCAGAACTTATTAAGTTGAAGAGGTCTAGCCCTATGTGTGAGGTGTAACATCAGTAGATAGGTTAACGAATAACTTCGCTAACCTCAAAAGTTTGGTAAAATATTGTAAATTTAAAGAGAGGCTTTGTGAGGCTAATCGAAGTCATCAAGTAGAAAAGAGTTCCCATAACATTCCTTGGTATAGTCATCAAAGTCGAAGTCATATGAGCTTTGCGAGTCTGAAGTCGAAGTCAGATATGTTATTAAGGTTCAAATTCAAAGTCAAGTATGCCATGCAGTGCCAATTCGTACTCAAGTATGCTATGTTAGTATAAGTTCAAAGTCAAGCATGCTATGCAAGTCATAAATCCATGTAAATCGGTATTCGAAGTCAAATGGTTATACAAGTCATATATTTGAATCGAACCAATACGCTTTGCTATTTAACTATTTGATTTCCACATCCTTATGTGTACAATGTTCAAATGATACGATAAGGGTTTAAAAATCCCCGAATCAATTTAGGATTTACAAAATTGAAAAGGTAAGAAATGAGGTGAAATAATTTTTTCCCAAAATGGCACCCTTAAGTCCATATTTATAGATGAAGAAATGCGGCCTGATTGTTGCCTTTGCTCTTCTTGACTTCGGCATTTTTTGTGTTGATGCACTTAGCTTTGGCGATCATTATGTAGTGACATTTCAACAATATCACAAAAGTGCGGTTCTAACTAATACAACATTACTTAAGGTTCACCGTCGAAGCACGACAACTGGGACAAAGTCGCTGTGGGAGAAGAAACAACTTCAATTGATTATCATATGAAAAAAGCACGACGTTAATGAAGCATAATATTGTTGGTTGGCGAAGCCGATAACGTCCATGGATATCGACGATGCTGGTCATCAACATTGCATTCAAGTATAGGTAGAGTCCTCATGAATGTCGATAAGGTGTGTTGTGTGAAAGCTGAGATGCGTTAGTCATCCTTGGCATCATTGTTAGCCAATGTCTTCGAAGTGCTATAGACTGTGGTGCTGCTTTAGTGCAATGTTGATCCTCTTTATGGTAGTTGACCGTATTTTTAACAAGTGAACATCGACGCTGACAGTATCCAGCATCAACAAAGTGTGTTATTGGTCAATTTGACAATTATTGATGGCTTACATTGCTTGATTATGTTCGAGGTTCTTGTCTCTTAATTACATATGGCGGCACATAGATTCTTCTTATTGATAAAGTGTGGACTCCTATTCTTTCGATGTAATTCCATCATTACATCTTCTATAATGATCACTAAAACCAAAAAGGAAATTCTAACATAATCAGGGAATGGTTCTTCATTACAAAAACCAATGTCATGTTCGCGTTCCATCTTGTATGTCTTCGAAGTCAACATTGGTGATAAAATTTTCCATTAATATCAACACAATTAGTTTGGCACTTGCTTACCGCTGTGATTAAGTAGCACACTAAACTCCTTTGATGACGATTATAGTAGTAACATTTGCCCCCTAGTATAGAGGAGTCATTGACTTTTCAAGTCAATATTATCGATGTCGTCTTTCCCGCCTATTTGTCTTCTCTTTGTTGATCTAGCCGTACATTTAAAGTGAATCGATGGTGTTTATTCATCTTCTTTTCTTCTATAAATAGTTGAGCTCTCTTCATTTCTTCTTCTCATCTGCAATCGAATGCATAAGCAAAAAGTTATAATTCTCAAAAATCTCTCAATCTTTCAAGCAATTGAACTACTCAAGTATGATTTCGTATCGGTTCACTTTCATTTCTGATTCGATTGACAATTTATACTGAAATCGCTATTTAGTGTTTCGTTTGAGGTTTTATTGATTTTGGATTGATTAACAAAGTATTAAGGATTGCGATTGTAGATTCTTTATTTTTGGATATAATGTAGCTGTATTAATCCTTAAATTAATTAATTATGAATCATTGTTAATAAGTTTTTTTGAAATTTTCAGTTTGATAATGAAGTGGGTCATTTGTTAAAACCAAATCTCCTTTATTTGGAATTGAATTGGTGTCGACATTCATGATACCATTAGTAAACATGAAGTGGGTTGATTAACCTAGCAGGTCCTAATCCATTGGCATAATATTTTTGTGTCGCACAAATGGACATTCATTTTCATCGATGTTGGTATGAAGTCTAATATGTTATAGGCATATTAACGATAAGATGACTCCGACTTCATTTTTATCTTAGTGACATTGATTACCATCGATACTGTTATGATTCTCAAGGTCGATAAGACTTCATATTATTTTTATTATTTTACTTGCCAAAAGCTTTCATCTCGTGAGTGATAAGAGTGAATTGAATGTAATATTATTTAGCTTAGTGCAAATAAAATTCTTACTTCCTTGAAACCATTGAACCTTAATTTTGACGAGACATGACAATCCCTATCTATCATGATGGTCGACACTAGTAAGGGTCCTTATTATTCAACTAACATAAATAGCGTTGAAGTTATTTCTTGTCTTATGGACTAAGTTAAAATGCAGAAACTCTTAGTGGATGAGGTAAGATTATCAATAATACGTGTTTCTAATGAGAGGCGTTGTTAATAAATTTAGTGTTAATCAAGGAAGAAGTCGCCCCAGTTCGGCGCTTGCATATAAACGTGGTCTGATGGCAACTGCCTTATTGTTTTTCTCTACTTTTCTATGGTCGTTATTAACATTAGAAGCGACATTTTATATGACATCATCACTCTCGATACCATTTCTTTTAACATGTCGACTTATTTAACCAATTTTCATGCTTCCAACTCATATTGCCGCTATTCGCCAATCATCGATATCCTTATTACTTCATCATCAGTAATAGTTGTTGGGTTTATTAGTTTTTATAATGCAAATTACTCATTGTAATTGACGTTTATTGATCCTGGTTATTTATCTGTTATTATCTTCTCTATGGTCTTCTCTTAATGAAACTTAAGTTTATTTCGGCACTTTTCACTTAAAGGACATTATCTTGTGATTAACATGTACCTTATCACTTTGGCGATAGGAATATTTCTTAAACAATAATTTCGAACTTAGCATGTATTAAATTATTGTTAACCTGCCATTTGGAAAGGCAGTATACAGGTGGATTTAATCCAATAGACTTCACGATTATCGAAGCTGGAATATCATAGTCTTGATTCAGATGAATGGATGGACAATCAACTACGGATAACAATATAAAGCCAAGATTAAGCATAGTCGATGGATAAACGATGCAGGCTTGGAGAAAGGCGTAGCTTGGGTTATAATAGAATGTACTTTGGGTCGTCATAGGATCTTCTCTGAGTCGAGAAGGAAGCAACTTCGAGTCGGCAGAGAAAGATCAACTAGGGCTTGACAAGGGTAGAGTTGCTTCGGGTCGGCATTGGTGCTGCTTCGGATTAGCGTTGAGCTTGCTTCGGGTTGGCATAGGAACAACTTCGGGTCGGCAAAAAGAGTTCACTTCGGGTTGGCATGGAATCAACTTCAGGTCGGCGTGGAGTTTGCTTCGGGATGGCATATAGCTTACTTCAGTTCGGCATGTGATCCACTTCGGGTCAGCATAGAATGGACGAGTTAGGCTCGATGATCATTATGGTAGGCCTGTGTATGGCCATGTAGCTAGTCACCTATAAACACAGCAAGCTTGGCTTTGAAAATGAGATCTTCATTCTACTTCTCTTCATCTTCTACCTAGAGGCTACTCTGCCATTTTATTGTAAAATTTTAGACTGTAACTATAATCAAATTTCAGTATAATAAAAAGGATTTTTTTTGGAGTGGACGTAGGCCGGAGTTACCCGAACCACTATAAATCTTGTCTCTCTTTTACTTGCTTTCATTTTAATTTTGGTTATTCTTCATGTTATATACTTTACATATATTGTAATCTGTGATCAGTGATTGGATAAAGGCGCTTTCACTTATAATTGGGTGTTGGTGGCCAATTTGACACTAACATTTTAGTGCTTTCACTGAGAAGGCTTGCACTTAGGGATTTAGAAGTTAGGATCTTTGATTTGAAAGCTAGGATTTTGGATTTAGGAAGTAATGGCTAGGCAATCAACAAGGAGATAGAGAACAGAGAGGAGCCATCATGAAGAAAGTCAGGAGGCTTTCTCAGGTGCTAATCAGACCTCAGTCTTCATTATCAAGGACGTGATAGAGATAACGATGGATGCTATGCAGGAGAGGTTGCTGAAAAGGCAGGAGGAAATGATGTAGAACTTACTCCGACAAATTGGAAAAGCTAGAGCGTGAAATCAAGGAAATGGAGTAGTAGGGAATGCTAGAAATATGGATCACAGAGTTGGGGCAGTAGGAGAAAAGGAAGTTCAGAATTGGGAACAAGAAAAAGTGTGACGACCCGAAAATCCGTACCGTTTGAATCGACAATAATCCACACATGTCCGACCTAAAAAGCACAAACTAACGGAAAGTCAAGAGAAAGAAAAGAAGGGAGAAGAAGAGAAGAGAAGAAAGAACAAAACAGAACAATACAGAATCTCACATTGCAGCAGAAAATATATAATATCAATCAATGATCTTTACAAAACAAAAACTATATATACATACATCAATCAGAGTTCACCAATCAATCAGAGTTATCAGCTTGGACAGTTATAATAACCCGTCCTCACAATTGCCGATAATATACAACAACAAACAAAGTACAGCGGATAATCAAAACAAGTACGTGTATACGAAAATGAAGATCTACAGTTCTCCTACTGAAGCTCCAAAAGCATTAAATCTAGACCTGTAAATATACTCGGTGTGACCCGAGCATTGAAAGGGAAGAACGTCCGGATCGGTCTGGTAAACCAGCGTGAGAAACACACTCATCTAAATTTATTAAATTACCAAACTTTTCCTTTATCAAAACAAAAGTATCTCGTAAGACAAGTCCACACATAAACATGGACATGTTATTACCTTACGATAACTAAAACATTTCATATCAAACTCATGTGATATTATACTAGTGTCTAGTATACAAATAATATTCAAAATAGTCGAAATTGTTACCATTATTAAATTCCAGCATAATAGGATCTACAAATAAAATTTCAGGTACGTAGTGGAGTTTGGATTTCCATACAAATGACCAGGTAAAGAGACTACCTTCCAAAGGGGTACACCTCTAGATGGATGTCCTGAGGCATAGAACATCTGCCCTCTATCAACACAAGGCCGGTCCACCTCTGTAACTAGATGGTACCGTATAGTCATCCTCCAGTCGTTACCGACCTTTACCGAGGGTCCTCATAGCATACAAACCACAATAATTAGATACACGACGTCATAGCGTGTAAAGATAAATCTATAAGAGGATGATCATATCCTAATGGGAATGACCCACTTAGCCCTGCTGCATCTAACCCTGTTTTGTTCATTTCCGGTTGATGAGGCTTGACAAAACATCGTTACGACAGTCCAAAATCAATAGTATAGGGATCCAAAAATAGGATAGATATATAAATCCCAATACCATACAAAACATTTCCTTTCGAAAATCATTTACTATAACAATGGTGTTATAGTCCATCATTTCCTTATTTCTCGAAAATGTCTATTTCAACAATGAATGTTGAAATCTATGGTTTCGATTCTTAACACATTTTAAAACATCTTTTAATCATTTTATTCCATTTAAAACATCACTTCCAAAACATTTATTTAATTCAAAAGGTTATTCACTTTCCAAAGCATATCCATTTTATTCAATATATTATTCACTGTCCAAAATTGTGAACTATATTCATTTAATCCAATTCAATGTTTCTACACATTTATTAAAGGATAATCCACTGTCCAACATCATGAATATAATCCTTTAATAACTTCTAAATTTAACTTATCGACTTTAATTGATTTCGGATTTACAAAACAATGTTTATAAATTCACATTTTTATTTTATAAAAACTTCAATTTATAAATCTCTTTTATTAACCAATTTCATTCATATCATTTATATGCCAAATCCAATTTATAAGTAAATTACTTATAATTCTCTTATTTACAAAATCATTCTTTTTATAACTTCACAAATTCACAATCTTATTTACTTACAAAAACCCATTTATAACTTCATTTTAACACTTCCAAAACTCCTTTTAAAATTCCATCATTTTGATTTATAAAATTCAATTTTATAAATCTTGTATATAAACCATTTACAATAATTCAAAATTCTCAATTTAAACTATTTACCAAATCATTAACTCAATATTTCAAAAATCATTTTTTGATTATGTTTCACAAAAATCATAATTTCAATTATATTTCCTAAAACATCATCGCTTTTATAACATAAAAATTATCACATTTATTTATTCAAAATAAATCAATTCTTAACGATTCAAAAATTCAATAAAACATTTATTTTCAAAAACATTTTTAAAATTCTTTAAATTCGAAATCGTTACTTTAACATTTTTTAAATTCCAAAAATAGGCCCAATGCTGCAACAGCACCAAATACAACAATCACGACATCCTAGACATCATATATCATATGATAACAGCATATATCACAATATTTATAAATAAATCAATACGGGTGAGGAATCCAGTTGGATCCCTCCAACCTGTCACATGCAACAAATATACATATTAGAATATGTGTACAATATCCGCTTCAAGGCAGACGCGCATACAAAGGGTCATCCGCTCATACATGAGAACGTATAGAGCTCTGCTCCACTAGGCAGGTATATATCCAAATATCAATCAATATATCATATATTATCCAAACAATCATCAACCATCATATAATAAATTATTTCTCATTTATATAAAAATATCAGTGAGTCGGAAAGAGTGAGTTGTACTCACATTGATTCCAATCGCAGTTTGAGTGTTTTATTCCGATTAAAATTAAACAACCGTTTAATTTTACACAAAATTCACACTAGCTCCAATCAACTCCAAAGTAGCACCATCGCGTAGTGTCATCCATACGAACCTGAAGCAATTTGTTTCATGCGAAACGGACCTCATATGAAAAAGTTACGCGGTTTTAAAGTTTATACGATTTTAATATATATAAATTCAATTTTTATTATATATTTTTTTAAGCTTGATTCATCTCGACCATTGCTTTCAAAAGAAAAAATCCAGGCCATACGTTTCCTTTTCTTCCTCGCGTACATCCCAGGCATAAAAAAAGAACGCACGAACCCATTTTGGCCGCCTAAACCCTAATTATCGTGATCTCCTCGTCGACTTCAATGACGATCGAACACCATCAATCAAAAGGCCTAGCTACGACACGTCTCCACCCCAATTGCCTTGAATCTTGGCTCCCCGTGGACCTCAAAAAACACGAACGAACGTGGAACGTTCGAATGAAATTTGCCATCGATTCAGTTCGTATTTTTCGATCATGACCGTTGGTTTCAAAGATCTCGCGATGATCTACAACATTGTAGTTGAATGTTTTTCGAATCAATTTGTGGATTGGAAGATAATAGAGGAGAAAGAAGTGAAATTCTCGGCCATTGATTCAATAGAGTGGCGGCTGTGAAAAAAACCCTAGGGTTTGTGTAAATTAGAAATTCTGAGGCCTTTTATAGAAAATTACGCGACACTATTCATCCAATTTTTTCCGAACTCCAAACGAAACATGCCGCCTGGCGTTTGTAATGTTTTACCCCTATTCCGAACACAATGGAATTTATATCGGGAGCCAATTCGATCCTATTTGAAAGATAGGTTTTTGAATAGACCATTTTAAATTTAAAATTCACTTAAACCGATTTTCTACGCGTTTGCCCCGGACAAACCGTAAATCTGATTGACACGAAATTTGAAATCTTAAAATAATATAATATTACGGATCCAATGAAACTAGTTTCGTCAAAATATAAGGCTGTTTGAAAAATGACTATTTCCACTCGTCAATTAAATATTAAAATATTCAATTTTTACAAATAACTTTTAATTCGATTTTAAAAGTTCTCTAACATCATTATAATTTAAATATGATTTAATTAAATTTTATAAATCATTTTTATTCATATTAAATCCAATTTTCAATTATTTTCTCAATTTCAAATATTAAATTAACAATTTAATTATCCAATTAAATCCAGATATTTGAAATATAATTTATTCAGCTTATAAAATCAACTTGTGAATATTTAAAATTAATTAAATATACGAATTTCAAATGACTGAAATCCTGGGTCGTTACAAAAAGGGGAAGCCAGGATACGAGATAGAGTGCAGCCATCGAGAGCAACCCCTGAACTTGGGGGAATGGCTCCGGATCATATTGCTCGATCCCAGGTAGGATACTAGGTGGTGTTGTGCAGTTTGGCATCGATAGGAGATGAATGCTCATCCAGAAGAATAGATTTCAAGACTCCCTCATGGACTCGAGGGGGGGGGGTAGGTTGGAGACAACGAACAAAGATTACCACTTGATGATAATGACAGGTTAGAGAAAATGATCAGACGGCCATAAGAGGAGGATCGATAAATAGAGATTTGGAGGATGTGAACAGGAGCCCCTACACTCCTACGATTAGGCAAGCTAGGAATCCACCGGAATTCAAACTACCAATGCTTGAAACATATGATGGAAGAACGGATCATGTAGTTCATCTGAAAGTTATATATGGCACATAGAAATACGGGGGCATCGGACGAGGTCATAGCATGGTGCTTCCCTTTGTAATTGATAGATATAGCGACACAATGATTCAGACAATCGAAAGCGACTTTATTGGTACATGGAAAAAATAGATCGAAAGGTTTAAGGCATTTTAAAGTTCACATCTCAAGACCCAAAAATTGATGAGTTTGGAAACACTGAAACAGAGTACCGGAGAGTCTCCGAGGAGTTTGATAACACGGTTTAATTCTGCGGCGGCATCAGTGGATCGTCCAGATCCATCTATGGTTTTGATGGCAGCTGTATCTGGCATTGTTGATGACACGAAAATCAAGGATCCCCTAGCACGGAATCCTCTTATGGATTTAGGGGATTTTTATCATGAAGTAGAAATATTTCTGCCATAGTAAGATGCACAAAAAAGTAGAGAGGGAAGAGAGGAAGTCGAGGTCTATGCGGTCAAAGGTGGAGATCCGCCTAGGGAAGATTCAACAAGGATAAAGGGGAAATAGGAGCAGAGAATGGCTCTGATGGACCAAAGCGCCATGAAGGGAACCGAGATTCAACTCTTATACGGAATTGACTGAAACATTAGAACGGATATATCTGTTAGGGGGAAGATACCCTATCAAAGGCCAATGAGGAGGGAGCCACCAATAATGAAAAAAATCGGACAAATACTACATGTTCGACGAGCTAGATGACCATAGTACAGACGATTACAGGCACTTGCTGAGATCGAGGGACATATTTGAGACGACAGACTGTTATAATATGCAAGAGCGCGGGCAGTGGCAGTGGAACATGAGCATCGCCATCCGCGACGAACGGAAATTGTCCTGGATCATGGCATTAACTTGTCATCAGTTGATCGGAATGGCAAATAATAAGTAATGAACTCCACACTAGAACAACTAAGTCACTAACACATGCATGGGATCGTGAATAGTTCTCAAGCATGCTCTGAGATGACAAAGAATCGTCACACCTGGAGATGCATGCACTTTGATGTTTTATTTTTCCTTTTGTTTCTCTTTTTTGTATCTGGACTTGATTTTGTTATGACATTTGACATTTATAATTCCAAGTCCCATCCAAACACTCACATTTCGCCTCGAACGGCACATGATCTCGAACGATCACATTTTACCTCAAATGGTACACAATCTCGAATGATTACATGTCGCCTCGAATGGCACATGATCTCAAACAATCACATTTTGCCTCGAACGTCGCACGATCTTGAACGATCACATTCCGCTTTGAACGGCACACGATCTCGAACGATCGCATTTCACCTCAAACAGACACTCGATCTCGCGTGATCATCAATTGCCTCGGACGGCTATGAATTTGGTTAACGATTCCGAACGGTCGTTACTAATAATCAAGCACGATCCCTGATTTGAGTTCATAGGTCATCAACGGGTTTTAAACAATGGACCTAACGCAATTCAAAACACGCCTTCCAATAGCAAGGCGTGTTTAGGGAGGCAAAGTGTTAACCCGCCTTTTGGCAAGACAGTATATAGGCAGATTTAATCCAATACACTTCACGATTATCGAGTTTGGAATATCATAGACTTGGTTTAGATGGATGGATAGACAATCAACTACGAATAATAGTATAAAGCCAGGATTAAGCATAGTGATGGATAAATGGTGCAGGATTTAGAGAAAGGCATAGCTTGGGTCATAATAGGATATACTTTGGGTCGGAATAGGATCTTCTCTGGGTTGGCATTTGATCAGCTTCGAGTTGGCATCTGATCAGCTTTGGGTCGACAAGGAAGTAACTTCGGGTCGGTAGAGGAGGATCAACTAGGGGTCGGCAAGTGTGGAGTTGCTTCGGATCGGCATTGGTGTTGCTTCGGGTCGGTGTTTAGTTTGATTCGTGTCAGCATAGGGACAACTTCGGGTCAATAAACAAGAGTTCACTTCGGGTCGGCGTGGAATCAACTTCGGGTCGGCGTGATGTTTGCTTCGGGTCGGCATATAGCTTACTTCAGGTCAGCATATGATCTGCTTGGGGTCAACATAGGATGGACGAGTTGGGCTCAATGATCATTATGGTGGGCCCACGTAGGCGAGGAGGCCCTGTAGAGGGAGTTTCATCTATAAATACAACAAGCTTGGCTCTAAAAAGAGGATCTTCATTCTGCTTCTCTTCATCTTCAACCAAGAGGCTACTCTGCCATTTTCATTCTGGAATTCCAGGTTATAACTGTAATCAAATTTCAGTATAATAAAAAGGATTGTTCTAGAGTTGACGTAGGCTGGAGTTAGCCGAACCACTATAAATCTTGTCTCTCTTTTACTTGTTTTCATTTTAATTTTGGTTATTCTTGATATTATATTCTCTACGTATATTCTATCTGTGATCTGTGACTGGATAAAGGTTCTTTCACTTATAATTGAATGTTGGTGGCCAATTTTGACGCCAACAATTAATATATAATATGAATCTTTGTAATTTTTTAAATTTGAAATAATACCACCTGGCAAGAAAATGGAAAGTCATCAATCTTACAAGAATTCCGCCAAGAGAGCAAGCAAAGGGCCTAAACCTTCACCTTCAATTGGCAAAAGGGAGATGTCATTACAAATCTGTAGTACACCACATCTCAGGCTGAGCTTGACTCCTTTTTCGAACACTTCGAGATCACTGAGGTTGGGGCCATCCCTATAGGTCCTACGGACAATATCTATGACCCACTAGAAGGGTACTTTGCTTTCACTTCTATCCATATCTGGCATATGGGCTATCTTCCTTTCTCGGACTTTCTCATAAGATACCTGGAGCACCTGAATATAGAGCTGATCCATTTCTAGCATAACGCTTATATGTACCTAATATTAACTGGGTTTTGACCATGTAGAAATCAATAGAAGTTGCATAATCGAATGAAGATGAAATGACTTGAAATCTTAGAACCACACTTAGGTAGGCTCTAAGAGGAGTTTCAAAATAGTTCGACCAAGGATGAGAAGTCGGCACTGACCTCTTCATGTAGATGGTGATATCTCACACTACCCATTTCTTCACCAAACTTTGTAGAGGTATCCTTACCTATTTCATATATGCCCAAGCAATATCAAAGAATCCTAGTCGGCTGAATACCAAGATTGAAGAGTTAGCAGCTAAACCATCATCAGTATCAACCAAATATCCAGAAAAATTACATGGAACATCTCTAAATCAAGTAGCAAGACCAGTGCAAAAGAGCTCGATCTCTCTGGAGTTAACTACAGAGGTCGGTATAGACATGAGAACTCGGTACCGACATATGAGGTTTGTCTAGATAAAGTCGAGATTTCACACACTTTTTTGGGCCGACTTCTAAGTTTTGCTCCAACTCTCCATTTGGTCCAGTGCAATTGCTACCACTATAATATAACCCATAGAGCAATCTAAATCGGATCTGAATTTTGCTATCATTACGTGGGGTCTCGATCTATTCTTCAACTCTTAATCTACACCACAGTCACCAAGGCTTAGACGTTTCTAGGACTTAGAACTTGTCTAGTCCCTGTACTTGTGACTAATTCTCTCTATCTCTTGTAATCATCTTCTATTAAGATTAAACTGACAAACAAAGTAATAAATTAGACGTGGGTTTTGTTAACAGCTAAATTACTACAAAAATCTCTATGTCTCATTTACTTTTTAGTTATTTTTCATTTTATTTGTTTCCTTTTAACAGGACTGGTCCTTTCACATCATACTCCAGAGTGTTGATCCATTTTTTGGGTTAATATTTTGGTGCTTTCGTTGAGAACTGGTGAACCTGGGCTTTGTCTAGCTCCATTTTGGATCGAGTAGGTCTAGAAGTTAGATCCACAAATCATACTTTCAAAAGAATTTGAAAACTTATCGTTGAAGATCAATGGTGAGAAGAAAGAGAACAACTTATGGGAGATTGACCGATGTAACAGTCGGTAGCGACGAACCAAACTGCCAGAAGGTTGAAGTCAACAACACCACCAATTTACTGACAAGGAGTTAATACTGAAAATACCGGCAGAATCTTTTACTCATCATAAAGTTGTAATGAAAGGAGAATTTGACCAAATGGTTGATCAACGTAACCAAAAGATGGCTAATAGCTAAAAAGGTCTTATGGACAAGATAGAAGCTTTGCTAGCGCTACAATCACCAACTGCCTCGAGGACTAGGCCAGAAACTGCAGAGGCTATGGAACATGAAAATTCCTCTGTCTTGGACTTGAATAGGAAGGATGGCAAGTAAAACAAAAAGGAGATAGCTGGTGGAGCGACTGGAATTGTTATTAAAGGTAATGGAAGTATCATCCAATTAGAGGACAACCCGCCGCAAACTCCAACCTTGGATCGAAGGCTCCACAAAGGAATATTGCAATGCTTCTCTTCGATTTTGAAGCTGACATGCAACTCGGTGTTAAAGGACTGGAATTGAGTACTGACATAGGCAGGCAAAGTGGTGGAAAATAAGTTCAAACTACAGTTATAAAGCCAACTACACGCCAACGAATTCCTGCAGGAGTGGTTCTCCTAGAGAATGGAGAATGGAGAATCTAGACTTTAGTTGGCAAACTAAGGTCATTTGCAGAGTTAAACGCTTGGTGTAGCCCATGGTAGTCGACCCGTGGATTGCCAAACTAGTCGGTCATTCATTACGAACAAGGTTAAACGCTTGACAGAAGAAAGTAAGGGCAGGAAGGATGATGATTAGAGTTCTGCACCAAGCCAAACTCCATTTATAAAAAACATTTTAAGGGAAGAATAGCCCTAGAATTCTAAAGTTCCCACTATGCCATCTGACAACGTGATGATAGATGGCACATGGACGGAGCTAGCGCAATGGATGCAGTTCACTATAGATGTTTCCCTATCTTCCTAGAAGGTGTTGCTTCTATATGGTTTTCCAGACTCCTACCAAAACCCATTTCTACATTCGACAAGTTGGCAAGGAAATTCTTGGAATAATTCAGGCTTCATATGGCATAACCAAAAAATGTGACGTCTCTGTCTGGACTTTTCAAAGGACCAAATGAGTCATTAAAAAACTTTATGAACCAGTTTAATACCGCGGTTACTGAAATGAGCAATCCTAATGAAGATATGGTATTCATGGCTTTTCCCCATGCTATCCATCCTAACACTGACTTTGAAAGATGGATTAAGATAAAACAACCAACAACCATAAAGGAGTTCAACCAAAAGGCGAGTCGATATCTGAGATTGGAAGAGTCAGATGCATTGGAGGGTAAGACTGCAAGTGTGCAACCAAAGTAGATAGTTAAGAGCAACATAGCAGCCAACCAGGATGGAAACAATTTTGGAGCCACGATAGGAAATGCAAGGAAAGATGGTAATCAGAAAAGGAAAAACCAAAACACTAGTAGGCGTAATGGGAAGGAAAGCAGACCAGGAACCTCAGACCCAAGGAGTATACGCTGTTGAATGACAACTTGAAAAATATCTACCTTGAAATTTAGGGAACTGAGCGATACAACAAGCCTTCCTAGAAGGAAAAATCTGAATGACAGTAGTAATCAGGGAAGTTATTCCACTTCCATGAGAATCACAGGCATAACACGAAGGAGTATCGATAGCTAAAAGATCTTATTAAGGAATTGTTTAGGAACAAAAGGCACCGGTGGTACATGAAAAATCAAGAAACTTTAACCAACCTACTAGACATCAAGTTCCAAGTACTCAAGGAAACCAACTTGGACTCAGTGGAGAAGGATCCAAACGGATGGAACAGATACTAGTTATCGGCGCTATTCTCGGAGGACCTCACCCTGCACAGAAGAGTTGGGGGAGATGAAGCGATACAGGAGGTCACTAAAGCCGCTCCGAAGAGATTTGTTTTGCGATTAAGGATGGTTCCCTAACCAAGCAACAAAGGGCAATCAATGGTGATATAATGTTTTAAAATTGATACACTAAAGGAGAAGAAGTATGAACTCTTGACCCGATGGTGGTAACCATCGGAATTGGTCAGGCAGTTGTACGTCGGGTCCTGGTGGATAGTGGAAGTTCTGTCTTATGTTCGATCGGATGAAATCAATAAGAAGGATGTGTTTGCATGCCGAGTGAAAATACAGGGTTTACGAGAGAACCAAGAAAACCAATTAGGACGATTTTCATGCCTGTCGAGTTTAGAGAAGGAGAACGAAGGGTAGCCCTCATTTAAACCATCATCTACGGCGGATGAAATGTTAACTTACAACGTTACCTTGGGTTGACCGACCTTTGCTGACTTTAGGATCGCTTTGGCTCTGTGATGCCTTACCATGAAATTCCCGATGGAGAATGAAGTTGGGGTTATAAAGGGGATCAAAGCGTCGCTAGAGAATGCTATGTTGCCCAGTTATGCGAATTGAAACGTAAGGAAAATGGAAAGAGGGAAGTCACCCCACATTCGCGAATTGTCAGCATAGCAATTAAAGAACCACCCCCGGCTCGAGGACCATGTCATTTCAACAAGGCTTTGGACCCTAGAAAGAAGAGTTTAGGGAAGTAATGGATGTAACGGGTAGAGATTACGGTGTCCGTCCCTGTCGATATCGATAACCCAACTCGAGTCTTAAAAATAGGACCACAACTTAGGATCAAAATGCAACAAGAATTGATCAAATTTCTTCGTGCCAACCTGGATGTGTTCGCTTGGATGCATTCTGATATGTATGGGATATCACCAAAGATAGCATGTCACGCACTCAACATCAATCCCAAGTACACTTCAGTAAGGCATAAGAGACGCGGCCAGGGTTCGAAGTGATCCACTACGCAAAAGGAAGAAGTGGATAAGTTGCTGTCTAACGGCTTCATCCGCGACGTAACCTATCCAGAGTGGGTGTCGAACCTAATTCTAGTTTGTAAGCTTAATGGAAAGTAGTAAACTTGTGTCAATTACTCGAACCTAAACAAAGCCTATCCAAAAGGCAGTTTCCCATTACCCAGAGTCGACCAACTTGTAGACGGAATTGCTCTCATTCATGGATGCCTACTCTGGATACGATTAAATTTTAATGCACAAACCTAATCAGGAGAACACCAGTTTCATCACCGACCTCGGGTTGTTTTTTATCGAGTGATGCCATCAGGCCAAAAGAATGCTGACGTAATCTACCAATGGTGTGTGAATACAATGTTCAAGGTTCAGATCGGACGAACGATAGAAGTCTACATGGATGACATGCTAGTCAAGTCACGTGTGTCAGGAAATCACTTAGACAACCTCTCGAAAATGTATGAGATTCTCCGAAAGTATGAAATGTAGCTTAACCTGCTGAAATGTTCTTTCTGCGTGGCTTCAGAGAAATTTCTAGGTTTCATCATGGATACTAGGGGCATTGAAGCTAATCCCAAGCAAATTACTGTCCAAGGGAACGTCATAGCCTCTATGACCAAAAAGGAATTGCAAAGTATGAATGGAAAGATCACAACGTTGAGCCGATTTATTTCCAAAGCAACAGACAAGTATATACTGTTCTTCGATGCATTGAAGAAGGGTAAGAAAATTTTCGAATGGAATTAAGCCTGCCAAACCGCTTTTAAGGAATTATTGCGACCTATGGATACCCCACCGGTTTACCTAAACCAATGGACAAGAAGACCTATTCATCTACCTAGCAGTGTCAACTCACGCTCTAAGTGCAGCACTAGTATGCGAGGAAGCTCGAACCCAACGGCCTGCTTACTACATCAGTAAGCAATTCATCAGGGCCAAAAAGAACTATCCAAATTTTGAAGAAATAGCCTATTTCCTATTGATCACATCACGAAAGTTATGCCCATACTTCTAAGCTCACCCAACCAAAGTGTTGACGAATCATCCTTTGAAGAGGGGATGTACCATCCAGAGATGTTGGGAAGATTTCTTGAATGGAAGTCAGTGAAGCCTCACTTATCACCAGCGAAGGGGAATTAATGGACATGCATTGGCAGATTTCATCACCGAGTTCACAATACGAGATGACAAAGAATAAAAACACTCTAGAAGTAGTGTCATGGTAGAAACTATTTATCATTGGTGCATCAAATAATATCTGCTCAAGAGTAGGAGTTGTTCTTGAAACTCCCGAAGGACGGTCCATTTGCTATGCTCTAAGGTTGGAGTTCCCTGCTACCAACAACGAGGCAGAGTATGATGCCTTAATAGAAAGACTGAAATTTATGAAGGAATTAGGAAGAAGGGCCGTGCACATCTACAGTGACTCGAAGCTAGTTATCAATCATGTGAAAGGGGAATTCCAGGCTAAAGGGGCAAACCTTGCCCCTTATATGTCAAAGGTATAAGAATTGTTGAACGACATTAAACACTATACATAAGTCATATTCCGAGAGTAAAATATTAAAACAGATTACGAGCTAAACTAGTTAGTTGCAAAGAAGCATAGTCAATGGGCTTGGTTCAAGTTGAGACGTTGACGGCTTCTAGCATATATTAGATGGATGTCGATTGAATTTTAGAAACTACAGAGGAAGAGGAATCGTGGATGACACCAATCAATTACTATCTGCTCAGAGGGACACTCCCTAGGGATCAAAATAAGCGAAAAAAGCTTCTTCAAAAGGCATCACGATTCATACCACAAGATAGAGTGCTCTACATGAGGGAATTCTCTACCCCTTTACATAGTTGTTTAACCAGTAGCGAAGCCAAGAGGATCCTTTGTGAAGTTCACAAAGGCAGCTGCGAAGACCACATCGGCAGGCAGACACTAGCAAAGAAGGTCCTTTGTTGTGGATATTTCAGACCGTCAATCAATCAAGATGTTGCAGACTACACTAGATGTTGCGATCGGTGCTAGAGATTTACCAAAATTATGAGAACCGCGTCTACAGAACTGACGCAAATGATACTTCTATGGCCGTTTGCAATCTGGGGAATCGATCCAATTGGCGTATTACCAATAGTTAATGGAAGAGCCAAATATGATATCATCACAGTTGATTACTTCAATAAATGGGCCGAAGAGGAACCGCTGGCCACCATCACTACCAAAGAAGCAATTTACTTTGTTATTAAAAATATTATTCGCAGGTTTGTAGTCACAAGCAATGGAACTCAGTTCGAGAGTGCCAAATTCAAGAACTTCTACGAGCATTTCCGAATCGAGAAGTGCTTCTCCGCGGTGGCATACCTACAATCAAATGGGCAAATGGAGGTAGTGAACAAAATCATCAAATCCACCATAAAGAAACGACTAGCAAAAGCTAAAATAAATTGGGTTGATGAACTTCAGCTTGCACTATGGGTTTACAAAACGATGCATAAATCAGCGACAGGGTACTCACCCTTCCGCCTTGGCATACGGTTCGAAAGCAATGATTCCAATGAAACTGAAAGTACCCTCTCATCAAAAATGACACTTCAACCAAAGTGAGAATGAGCAACTCCTGCTTGAATCAATTTATCAAATCAATGAGAAGCGAGAAGAAACTGAACCCGGGACTGATGCTCATCAAAAGAGAGTGGCATGACATTTAACACCAAAGTTCACAACCACACCTTCGAAGTAGGAGACCTCGTCCTAAAACAAATCTATCCGGGTATGGGGGCACTTGGCCCAAACTATAAAGGACCCTACGTTATTGGCCAAAAACTTGGAGATGGAACCTTCAATCTCACAACGGTCGATGGAATCCAGATTCCTGATTCTTGGAACAGCAAATCGCTGCAGCATCATTTTTTTCTTCTGATTTCTATGTATTTTATATTTTCGCAAACAAGCCACTTTGAGATACTGGGGGCATTGTAAATAGGCATGATTTTCCTTTCTCTTTATTTTATCAATAAATTTATTTTGCTTCTTGGACCAGTGAAAATGCGCTCATGTATATAACTTGATGAGTCGATGAGGTCAGATCGACTCAAAAATCATTCACGCGTTGGTTGGACCAGTCGAACCACGTCCAAGTACGCTATACCCATATGCTTTTAGAACCGATGGAACTGCGTTCAAGTAAGTCAACGCTTGACCCGCCGTGTGATAACTCAAGGGCTAAACTTGTTATTCATCAGGTGATGAGTGCTGAATAAGAAAAGCTTGGTTCGAAATATCCAATCCAATGGGCTAGTGTCGTTGCAATGCGTAAGGTCACATTTGGGGGGTTTGGACTGCAATGGGTCATGAAGGGTGCTATGAAGAGGGGTGGTGGTGGTCGAAGGTGGTTAATACTTTGTGGTGTAGGAGTGTTAGAGGCATTTGGTAAATGAGATGGCACGAAAGAGATTTTAAGTGATAAGACCTGAGGGAATTGAGTCTTGTTATTAACGGAGTTTTGGAGTTTAAAATAGAAGATTGGTGGATGGCCAAGTTGGCGATGAACTCAGCCTGCATAACATCAATGATGGAGGCGTTTTGTATAGAGGTCTTTCTAACTTGTTAGAATAGCTTCATCTATGACTTGATTTCGAGTTTGAGTTGTTTTTATCATGAGTTTTGATAAGTGAAAGCACCAAAGTATTACAACACTAACAGAATAAGGGATTGCAAAAGGAAAATTGTTATAAAGAAGGAATTGTGGTGAGAAGAGATTTTTTGTATTTCTCACCACAACTAAAGCATTAATTCACTCATATTAAGAAAACTTACAAGGTCATTTTGTACACATTCGTTCTTGTCTACTAGTGCTAGTAATAGAAAATAGAAAATTAGAATAATGTAGGTGTTTTTTCTCATATGTTGTCTTCTAGTGTTGAGAATTCAAACATTGCTTATTCTCCGAACAATTTGCTAACTACCAAACCAAATATGTATGCTTCGGTAAAACTTTTGCACGAATTTTGTGTGCATTAATCCCTGTATGTGCTAGTGATTTGATTATCTATGTGGTTTTGTATGAGCTGCATCATTATGTATTGGTCCAATCGTATCAATATGCTTGTCTTTTGTAATTAAATGCAACAATTTATTCGTTGACATACACATGGCTTGACATAATTGTAATTGTTTAAATACATAATTTTTTATCTGTATGAGGATAAAACAATTGTTTTATATTTCGAATTTTGAGTTCGAAATCGGAGATTTTATATTTGATTCTTTGGAAAATAAAAAAAAAACTAGGTGTAAATTATTTGTGCATTGCCTTTCTTCGTTTTTTTTCTCTTTTAATTTCTTTTCAAATCAACTTGCAAAAGAATACTTAGATAACCCTAACGATTAACATGTTGTCTAAGATTATAACTGTTTCGAACAAAACAACATTTATAAAACTATATATATATAGGGGCGGCTATTTAGACACAAAATTATACACGAATTGGGGACACAAAAAATCACGACCGTTGAATATTTTTGTCCTTATATGAAAGGTGAAAATCAAAGGGCAATCCAATGGTGCAAATCCATTGTGTCTACATTTTGTGTCACTGCACCCTTGGGTATTACACTTGCAAGTTGCCAGTAAGGTAATTGAAACTAAATGAACCAACAGATTTACCATATAATATACGAAATATTAGACCACACAAAAAGATTCATAGGATGTTATGCTTTGGACTTTTACACACCAGCATTTAAATAAAAATGCTGCTATATGTTGTTGTGTTTACCCCTTTATATGTGTGTGTGTGAATAATTTCATTGCCTTCCAGGAGCTCCACAAATTCACCCTAGTACATACCAATATATAGATCATACATACCTCCATCCAATTTCATATAATACTAACAATCAGCCATACATAAATGTCAAGCAATAGGATACAAAGACAAAACATATGTTACCATTTAATAAACAAAACATGTTCTACTAAGTTTGGGCACATGGCTCTCATTTTCATGACCACGTTCAACCATAGGCAAAAACTAAATTTCATAACCATATGAAATCGAATGCACCGACGCACGTTACTTTGGGACACAGCAAATTATTCTGATGCAGCAGTTCAAAAGGTTTGCTCCAATAGCAGATCCATCGATCTATGCCAACAAAATGTATATCGAGTAAACTATAGCTGCTAATACGATGATAAATGAACCATAGATACTAAACTTCAAGTTGATACAGAAAACAGTAGCCTTTAAACTAAACATCTCTAACTACAGTACCAGCATTAGCCTATCATTTTGACAAAGGTTAAGATGCTCTATTAGGAAGCCTAAAGCAGAAACATAAAACTACAATAACACTACTACGCTAAACAAATTGTTACAAGTAACGACCTACGGTTACAGCCACTTTAAACGTTACAGTCACACTAACATCAAGAATCAAGAACTGGAACTTCCCTCACTTTCGGAGCATGGTGCTCTAGATTGGATTATAACCCGAGCTCCTGAAATAAGCCTGCAAGAATCATATACGATTTTCTCCATCAATAAACATAAATTTAAACGAGAACAATTTATAAAAAATTGAATTGAATAATTAAATAAATAAGAATGACACTTAACTTTCTTCGATCTTGATGACCTTGTCTTTTTCCTCTTTGTAAGACTCTAATCTCATGGACGATGATCCTTTTGCTGATATGTTATCGATGATCTTTTTGCTTCCATCTTGTTGAAAATGTTCGGAGTTAGCTGAAGAGATTCTTGGGCAATCTGACATGGGTGATCTCAGTATTGAACTTTTAAATTGCTTGGTTGGTGTTGGAATTTTAATAGCTCGAGGAAGGCACTTCGAACCCATGTTTTCTGTGTCTCGTTCCATATCAAGTGACTTGCATCCTCTGTTTTCATTGAAATGTTTTATGTTACAGGGAGCTCTAGGTTATTTTAACCAAGTATACACACGCCCATGCATCACACATGTATGGCGCACACAAAGAAACATTAGTATTTGTCAATTTATTTCCGAGTTGCATGAAATATGTTCTACACCATGGAGTTAATGGTAATTTGACCTTTTTTTATTTTTTTGAATTTTTACCTTTGTCAGTTTTTTTTTGGAATAACACTAGAACATATCTCTAATTTATAGTTTTGACAAGGAAAAGTGATGCATGTATTGGAATTTCTTCCTATAGCTTGTGGATATAGAAATTAAGCAGTGGTTATGAAGCACACATTCGCATTGGAAAAATTCCAACGCTCCAGCATAGCCCTTCAGCCGTTAGTAGTGATATGATGGTTACAATTTTGCCTACGGAGACAAAATATTGCAAATCATACTCCCATTTTTAGCATAAGAAATCGGTTGTAGATGTGAACAAATTACCCTAACAATTTCTTTGATGTATTCACCTTTTAACTAGCTTTAGATTGATGTACACTGAGATTTAGTGGTCTACTGTAAAATAGTTGAGCATAAGCTGGGAAGTTTTAAGCAAGTGGTAGACATGCTAGAGGTGGTTGGACACGAGACGACACAAATGTACCATTTTAACACTTTTCTTTGGGCATACAACCCTTTTTGATATTTGTCTTCCTAAAGCATGTTAACTAGATGGATCAAAATCCAAATGTTGATAGTATAAAACTCTTCGGTGTTCGTCAGTTCAACCACCATGGCAATCACAGGAACATCTTCTCAACTTTTCATATCATACGCATTTCTACATCATGAGTATGTGCATGAATGTGTACATCATGTGTGTTATATACATTAGCATGAGTGATTTATCTATCTGTGCAACGTTATGTGCTTTGGATTAAGATATATTTATCTCTGTAAATTTTTATACTGTCAATTCCAGAATACATACATCATGTAATTAGCAAATGGGCATTTGATCATTTTCCTTTTTATTTATATCTCAATAAATTGGTCAAAAGAACTATGGATTGTAATTACCATATTGCACTGTCGTAATGTTGTAACAAGAAGTATACGGATTCACAGCCAATGGCATATTTACCTGTCTGCATTGAACGAAGAAGAACGCTTAAGAGTAGCCACAGCACCATCTCCTACTTCATCTGTACGCTTTTTGGTCTCAATCAAGCTTGCACTAAAATACTCCTTATTTTCAATTGATCTCAAACCCTTCAGCCTTGAATTATCTGAAATGCAGTTAAGCTCTCCTAACGTCAGAGACCCAGCCAACATGGGACTCGGAAACTTCACCTGACAAATCCTGTTGCTATCCTTAACTGAAAGTGACCCACATGTAATGAGTTGAAGCAACACTTCACCCGCTCTCAACTTTGGCAAAGTCGGCATAAATACTGCATCTTCATCCTCTTCAAGAACTCTAAAGCTAGAATTCATCTTTCTTGGTTCTGCTCGTATCAAATTTTCCAAAGTTTCCAGCTTTACATTGGAAGACGAAGCAGCACTAGAAGAGGATGTGACATCGAGTTCAGGTTCAGTAGGACAGTCATCTGTTGAGACACCACGTGTGCATGTGTTGTTGTTCTGAGTAGTACTTCTTTCATGTGTTTTCTTCTTTAGGGTGTTATCGGTTTGTGTTGAAGCATCGGAAGCAATGGTTGGTTTGTATAGTTTGAACTCTGATGCATTGGAGGAATCGGAGTCACTGCTTCTTTCCTTTTCTTCTTGAGCATGGGATGGAGAAGGTAGAGTTTTGAGCTCCTTTATGACAGTCGGTGGCGAGGAGGAAGATGCTAGTTGAGTTTTAGAATGAGGCTTTGCGTTCTGTGGTTTTGGTGTGATATTTCCATTTCGAGATCGATCTAAAAGTGCATATAAAATCCATCAAATTCTCTAGTAAAACTCTTGAACAAAAAGACACAATTAACAAAATATTATATTATGATGAGCCAATCCTTACTTTTATTGTTACTTTTTAGAAAATAATAAAAGCAATGGCCGTCAAGAAATGTAAAGACAAAACCAGGAAGTGCAGAAGCGTTCTTATCATTTAAATGAATGAACTAAAGACAGTTAAATAAAAGAACTGAACAATGTACTTGATTGCTTAGTTTAAATGAAACTTCACTATTTATTTAAAAAAAAAGAGTATAAAAGAACCTGTTAAGCTACGTTTTGTTAACCATCTAATTAATGATACATACAATACACGACTTATTTTACCCTACGTACAGTATGAATACTGCATAAATTAAAAAGTATTTCTACTACACAAACGTTACAATTAGCACCGAATTTTATTCCATTAAACATCATAAATTATCTTATTCCTTGTGTGATTATGAGGAGGAGTGTACTTATAAATTTGAAGTGCAAAATAAAAATGCAACCAAAATTAGCACTTAACAGAAAACAAATATCATTTTTAGTTAATTTTACTACAGTATCGATTCAATTATGAATGAAAACAATATGATTTTTAATTATACATTATTAATAAAGCAGGCACACTTAATTTTGTTTGGTTTGTCTAAGCTTTAGTTTTGAATATTTACTCTTGCTTAAATGGCTAAAATAAGTGTTACCTTTGCCGCAACTGAATGCATAAACCAGCAACAATAATCAATGCTTGTTAATTAAAACGATAATGATAATATAATGATAACATAAAAGAAATTAAATAACTTTACCTGGAGGAGACTGATTAAGAATCTCAGATCCCTTAATTACGTACTCATTTCCATGAACAGGAAGAATCAAATCTTCTTCACACAAATCATGCCACACAAATCCATTCTTATAGCTCCTACGACACACAAATTTCAAAACTCAAAAGCAAACTCCTACGAAAGCTTTTACACAAAACGAGTAACTCACATTACCTCTTACAAGACCAGGAATACAAAAAAGGCATCCCCTTTCCTCTTAGTTCAATCAATCGCTTCGTAAAATCTGCAAAATTACATCGAAATTTTAAACTAAACCCAAAAACTAATTGTGCAGGTATCATTCAAAATCATCAAAAAGTTATTACCTTTAAGGTAAAATGCTCCATCGTGAGATGAAATGGGAACTTCGATGAAGTGAGGATGCTCGAGATGGTTGTTTCTACACAAATAATACACTACTGGAATCTTTGGGCTAACTTTCTTCGATGGCTGCCTTGGTCTTCGTTCCGGACTCGTCGAGTACTTTCTCATTCTTGCTTCCATCGACTGCAGAGGAGCTTTTGGTTAAAGTTTCGAATTTTGAATGGTGAGTTTGTAAAATTGCTAAGTAGGGAGAATGTGAGAAGACCAATGGAAAGAGTAGAAATTGACAGCGGAGAAGTGAGGGAATTTGACAATTTTAACTTTACATAGAGTAGCTACACGCTCTCCCATGCATAGGGCCGTTACTGGGCCAAGGGGTGTCGGCCCGGTATTTTGACTAAGTTTTTATTTAAATATATTTTTTGTCAGATTTGAATCACGCTATGAGTTAAATAATATATTCCTACATCTATCTCAATATTTTTCAGCCAATTTTAACATCCACCGTACGTATTGAAAAATTACCATGTTTTGACTCCTGTTCCAAACAACTACCATTGTTTAAGTAACTTTGCATACAAAATACGTACGCGAGTTTCAAGAAATAATAATAATTAAATGAATGGTTTGGATTTATTTGTTATATCACTTATTGCCTATTATGACTATTTGTTGCTAGATAAGTCGTATTAATTTTCGTTGTATGAATTAAAAATTTTCCTTTGATTTTACAGCAGTTATATTTAGTTCACAATTTAAGATTTAATAGGTTAAACTGTGCTGCTTTAATTACATTTTTTTTTTTTTAATGGTATCTTCACCTTCAATCTCTTTAACCTATCATATCGTGTATCATATCAACATGCGCAAAATCATGATATGCTCCAAATTCTCTGAAAAGGCCTGTACAAATGTGGGTCATTCTTTGTATCTTGCTTTAATGAGTAAAAGTCAGTTTCTATTACGTTTGTTTTGGCATTTTATTGCAGAAAGAATGGGCCTGCAAGGTAAAATGGGGATATTTTTTATAAGTTTTGGTCGTGAAGGGGACTAAGTATAAATGCGGTGTTTGTTTGTTGTGTGACGAGAATCTCATTGCAACAAGAACCAATTTTATTCCAAAAAAAAAATGAGAGAATTTTATATCCAACCGTAAACTTAACAGAGGCCCTGGACATATACTTTTTGAAGGCTTGGAAAAATACAGAAAGTCTTCTGAATGAAATTTTCTTTTAATAGCAGTACATACGTCGAAGCAAGGGTTCAAATCTGGGTCATCAATCAACTAGACAACTAAGTATACCTAAAAGGCATATTCTTTTACATTCATAAACAAATAACTTCGAGATCCTAAAACTACAAGTATTGAATTTTAGAGTAGAGCAAAGAATATGGTGAATAATTAAATTTTTTATAAATTTTTTCTCTGATTCTACAAGCTCTTTGTAAATGATTATATATAACTTAATTGTAATAGACGTTGTTTATTTTTTAAATTACAATTCTATCAGCCGTTGCATATTTCCTAAATTATAACTGCATAATTTACCATAATTACAACAAAATACCAAGTATAGCTAACATATGTACAATGGATTCTTGCATTTAATTAATTTTCTATTTTCAGCTTAGATGAAATATTCTGAGACTATTATTCATATTTCTCAACACTCCCCCTCAAGTTGGGTTCGAATAAATTTATAGAACTCAACTTGCCAAGTATGTTCAGATGGCTGGTCTTTCGAGTGCTTTTGTGAAAATATCCATCAGTTGCTTTTTGCTTATGGCAAATGGAGTTTCCATTTCTTCCCATTGCACTTTTTCTCTAAAAAAGTGACGATCCACCTCTATATGTTCCGTCCTCTCATGAAAGATAGTATTGGATGCAATATGACGTGCAGCTTGATTATCATGGCACATTTGCATTGTTTGTGTACGCTCTATCTTCATGTCACTAAGTAATTGCTTAATTGAGAAAAGTTCACTTGCTGGGGATGTCATGGCTCAATATTCTGCTTCTGCACTAGATCTAGCTATAACATTTTGCTTCTTACTTTTTCAAGTGACCGAAGTACCACCTACAAACATACAAAACCCTATGGTTGTTTTTTTGTCATACCTTCCAGTCCAATCTGCATCAGGAAAACCAACCACATCATTAGAATTGTTTTTTCTTCATTCAAATTCCTTGACCTGGAGTGCCTTTAAGATATCTCAATATCCTATCAATTGCACTCAAGCGGCTGGTACGTCGAGCATGCATAAATTGACTTTTGACACTAACTCTAACGACCTGGAATTTCACTGCTTTGATTAGTGAATATGTAATTAATTTTAAATATTCAATATATAGGTTTCATAATGAGAATAAACTCATTTTAATTAATTAATAATGATAATATAATCATTTTCAAAATTTGTTTACCAAATTAAATAGTTCGTAGAAAAATAGAAAATGTGACCTAAAAACGTTTTCCGAAATTTCGACATTTCGACACTGGAAAGTTGTCGGGAACGTTGTTCGTCTTTTCGCACTATATGTACGTATATATAAGAGTTAATTAACTACATAATAATACGCTTAGAAATAAATTATCTTATATTAATTTGGATTAGTACGTGATGTGACAGGACATGATTTTAAAAATAATAAACATTTTATATAAATATATATTAAGTATTGTCTTATCTTAGATTTGTAATCATTAACCATAATTATCTCTTGTCACACATTAGTTAATTAATAATTAAACTTATATATATATATATATATATATATATATATATAAAGTGATGTGGCTAAACATAATAATTAATATATAAAGTGGTATGATTAAACATAATAATTATATATATATATATATATAAGAAAGCGATGTGACTAAACATAATTATATATATACAAAAGAGTGATGTGAATAAACATAATTTTATATATATATATATATATATATATATATATATTATAAAAGATTTGTGATGTTACTTGACAAAATGATTAGGTGTGAAATCTTGCCTATAAATAGCCCATATGTTTCTCCATTTTTCCTCCACTTTTCACCAACCTTTTCTTCCTCATTTCAAACTCAAATGGAGTTTTTCTTTTTTTGAAACCATGTGAAATTTTAAAGGCTACATCATTATAGTTGACAACTTTTCAAATTTCTATCACAGCTATGTCAAAATACTCAATCTTTGCAAAGTAATTTTTCACCTAGAATTTCAGGTCCGAAAATTACCCTTCTTTTTTTGATCATAACTTCTTCAAAACAAATAGAAAATGAGTGAAGTGAATCTTTTTCTGAAATGGTAGAGAAAAGAAATTTCAATAACTTTCTTTTGAGTGCTTTTAGAAAATCCGTGAGTAGGTAGCCCAAAAATCAGTTGCAAAATGACCTATTTGCGGGTTTATTATTGAGAATTCGATGTTTATCCAAAGTCGCTCAACCTTACCAAACCAAGTCTCGCTTCCTTTTCTCTTCAAGGCCGAGCCTACCTAGTGCATTTAGGGTTCAAGACTCCATCTTGTGTTGTAGGAATGAAAGTGCTATGTCATACTCTAATTTAGCAAGAGTTTGGATAACTTTCGATGAGTAAATTCCTAATCTTTTGGAAGGAACTTTCCTTTATATGTTGTGTTGATCCTTAGCTATATGTATGTTATATATATGTTGAATCTTGGCATGTTTGAATGTGATTATAAGTGCAAGTTTATGGGTTAGTGTTACCACTAGAATGGATGTGTTATTGCAAAGTTAGTAATTGCATATATATTGGTATATGCATACAATTTGTTGTATGAATGTGATGTGTGAATAAAAAGGGTTGATGATGAACTTAACTATAGTCATGATGGGATGAAAACAAAGTTGAAACTTTGTATGCAGTCGCGACGGATTTGAGGTCGGATTTGAAATCAAACTCGTTTCAAGAGTTTAAAGTTCGGATTTTGGTTAAAGTTTGCGTAATTGGTTTTAAAGTGTAAAAATTTACTAAGGCATGTTTCAATCATAAAATAGTATGGTTTTAGTAAAGTGGCTTAGCTTAAAGGTGGGTTAGAGCAAATTGCACTCATAGCAACAGTCGCTATGGATGTAGTTCGATAAAGCTTTGAATTTCTATTTCAAATTTGTTTTATTTTGAAATAAGATTACAATTTTTTCAAACTTAATTAGTAATGTTAAAAAGTAAATAAGTTGTAATATAATTAATTAATTAGTTAGTTAGTTAGTTAATTAAAAGGTAATTAACACCTAATTGGCAAGTAAGAAGGTGATTAGAGGTTAATCATCACTTAAGTTAAGTTAATGACTATTAATGGATTTATAAAGCTTTAGTTAGTGATTAATGGGGTTAAGAAGTAAGTGATTAATAATTATTTAATTAAGTTTAATGTTTAATTTATTATTTATTTAATTAATGAGTTATTTAATTAATTAGGGTTTAACTCTTAAACTCTTTGGTTTACCTTTAACCGAGTTGCATTAGAAAGTTAATTAGTACTTAATCAAGTTCATTAAGCCTAATTAGAGTTAATTATGATTTAATTTTGATTTATATTGGATTAATTGAGATCTAGTTAGAGTTTAAGCTAATTAAATATACTTTTAACATTTCAAAGGTGATTTTAAACTAAACAGAATGTGTTTTAATAAATTTTCTTTTTCAAAGCAAATCGATTCCATATCAAAGGATCTCTTGTCTAGACCCTTAAGTAACCCATGATCAGGAGAATTAAATGACATCCGTTAGCAGAACAAAACACCATTCTGCTATAGTGTAAATGATTTGATTGTGTAGACATGTGTTAAGCTGAATAAATTCCTGTTTTACTATAAATTGATTGAATTGTTTGAACATCTATTTAGCAGGATAAATCACCATCCTGTTGTTATGTTATTTTGACTTTTTTTTTTTTTTTGATATCATAGGGAACCTTAAGATCATGGTATTCATTGATACTCACTTAAGTAAACCCCACGCCGTGTGTCTACCCCGCTTTTATTTATTCGTCGCACACGGATGCGTAACGTTGAAACTCCCACTGATGGTTAAGTGCTGGGATTCGAACCTGCCCGGACGCAGTCCTTTGGTTCCCATCTCCCAACCACCTAACCAACCGAGCTACGAACGGCGGGTATGTTATTTTGACTTGTATATGCCAATTGGTTAAATTGACGTGTTATTCTCTGATTGGACATGAATTGTATTTACATATATGGTAGCTTATGTAAATAATTGTTATGTGATTTGAAAATAGAATTAAAATTAAATGGTAACTTAAATTAGTATCATTGGGACCGCTAAACCTCATTTGGAATTTATGAAGTATGGTTTGAATTTACTTTAATTCTTTAATCAATTTGAGGTTAAGGTTTTATGAATGGTTTTTCAACTTATATAATTCTTATAAAGGTATTTATAAAGGATAACATGTTTATAGAAAGGGTTTTTCTAATGGAAAGGCTTATTAAGGTGTTTTACAAATGACGTTTTATAAATGTATTTATAAAGTATATTTTATAAAGGAGTATAGAAAGGTTAATATAAAGAGTTTTAAAAATAAGAAAAAGTTTATAAATCATTTCAGAGATTTGGGAAGAGGTTATGAATTAACTTAAAGGTTTATAAAATTGGGTTATAACTTTATTTTGAGAGTTATAAGTTAATTGAAATATGAGATGAGCTTTTAAAAAGAGAATTTTTGATAAAGGATAAGCGGAATGTTTTATTTGTAAGAAATGTTTGGATTTGGAAAGAAGGAAACTTTGAAAAGTTTGTAAATATACTTATACTGATAAGATAAGCATATGATTTTGTTCCAAAGCATGAAAAGTAAAATGTTTTCGTAATATACTTGTAACCGTTGGGATAAGTATATAAATGTTTCCAAGTATAAAGGAAATGTAAAGGGTTTGGGAATAGTGTTTTGAAAAGATCTTTGATCAGGTTTTATAGAGTGGTTTTATTAATTAAGGAGAATTAATAAAGGCTTAGTGGACCATATATGGAAATTAAACCATGATTAGATGTTTGTTTATTTGATAGTTAAATAACCGACTATCAAAGCTGAACCTAAAATGTAACTTTGAAAATATCTAGGAGAAACACGAGAATTATATGGTATAGTTACTGTCGAATGTGCTATATTGTACGTATAAATTCGCTTCTTCTAGGAAGAATGATATAGAATCCATCCACAAACGGTTAGGAGGTAAACTCCGCTCATGTCATTTGTATGTTTATTTCTTAAAGAACCGGGGTTGAGTTTACCGGAAAATATCAAGGGACGGGGATTGGATATGTTATCCAGAAACCACTTCGATTCGACCCAAGCGTTTTGTAATGAAGGCATCTTGAAGCATTGGATCGAAGATGGGGCCATTGAAGTACAAGGGATGCTTGCTACTAATCCCGGGGATGATTCTAAAATGGATGTACTAGAAGTAGTGTCTTCAGTTTGTTCTTATCCCGGACAACTTGTATGGATGAATGTTGGCACTGTATTACTGCCGGGAGGGCAGTGTTAGCATTCCAAGAGGGACAGCTATTCGAAAGGTAAAACGTTGCCTCAAGCCTCATCAACTGGAAATAACTAAAACAAGGGATTTGCGGTAGGGCTATGTGGGTTGCACCCATTAGGGTATAGCATCACCCTTCTAGATATATACACAATCATCAATGAATTGGTGTATGTGGGAGCGCTCGGTTAAAGGTTGCAAAGCAACCGGGGTGGTGACATATTCGGTACTATATAGAAATGGATAGACCGGTTCTGTGCAGGCAGGGGTCATTAGGTACAACCTTGATACATTTTTTTAGTTGTATACTGTGTCGGACGGTACCCTGGTAGCCCAATCATTAGTTGGAATCCATTCTCCAATACATGCCTTACGTTTTCGATTGTAGATCCTAGTATGTTGGAATGTGAGATGCAAGCATTTCAGCTGTTTTATTTATTTACTTTAAACCTAGACATTATGATAATATCATTGGATTTTTATATAAAATGTTTTGGTTGTCGTAAGGTAAAAACTCATCCGTTTTTATGTGTGGTGTGGTCTTACGAGATACCCTTTGTTTGAAAGGTTTTCAAATGTAGAAATCAGTTTGGTTATTACTTGTTAGCGAGTTTTACTCACGTTGACTTACCAGACTGACCCGGGCGTTATTCCATGTAATGCTCGGGTCAAACCGAGCATATTTTCCCAGGTTTAGCTGGATACTTTGGAGTTGAAGAGGAGCTGGATGGTCAAAACATTTTCATATATATTTTTCTTCCACTATATTACAGAGTCTATATGTTTGTCAATGTAAGGATCAGTTTCTATAACTGTCCAAATTTAGGATAAGCCTAGTGTACTACGATATTATATGAATAAAGATGTTTCCTTTCTGTAAAAATCATTGTTGTGTTATACATTATTCTCTGCGTTGCGAGATTCTGTTTTCTTCTATCTTCTACCTTCTTCTTTAACCCTAACAAATAGATTTTTTGGCACTTGAATGCTCGACATGTGATAAAATGGGCGTATAAATGTCGATTTTCGAGGGTCCAAAATCAGATTCATTACACTAACTACAAAGAAATTTCAGATCTGGTTATTGTAAGGTAAATTAATTTTCCTACCATCTTCTGATATTGTCCTATGTCAGATTATAACTCACCATCATCAACTACAAATATTATATTCATCTCCATAGGAGTATTAGCTTGTTTTGCTCCTAAATTACCAGTCTCTTTTAACAGATCGATGACATATTTTCTTTGGGATAGAAATAGTCCTTTACTTTGGTGGGATATTTCTATTTCAAGAAAGTATGAGAGTTTTTCAAGGTCTTTGATGTCAAATTCTGTTTTCAAATATTTTTTAACCCTTTCAATTCCTCATTATTATTTCCAATGATGATAATGTCACAACATAAACCAGAATAATAGTAGTGGTATTTTTTGAGTGTTTGATGAAGATAGAGGAATCGACGATACTTTTAAAAAAAATCTTTAAAAAAGAAAAGTTTATCTTGGCATACCATGCTTTTGAAGATTACTTTAGACCATATATCTTCTTTTTTAAGTTACACACCAGTGATGAGTTCGTCTCACTTTTATAGCTCGGAGGAAGAGTCATATAAACTTCCTCTTCTAAATTTCCTTGAAAATACATCCATTTGAATAAATTTCATCTCAAGTTGGTGGCCCCTTACAGCAAAATTCTAAACGTATTTGCTTTTGTTACGAGTGCAGAAGTCTTTTGGTAGTCAATACCATACATTTGGGTAAATCCCTTGGCTGCTAACCTAGCTTTATACCTTTCAATAACACCTCACTGTTGTATTTGATTTTGTATATCCATTTGCAACACATGAGTTTTTTGTTTTTTTGGTAAATTAATAATATCTTATGTGTCATTTTTTTCTAAGACTTGAAGTTCTTCGTTTGGGCTTTGATTGGCTTCACTAAAGTTGATCGGTTCCATTTGGTTAGTGATGTTACTTAAGTAGGACCAATATGAAAGGGATACCCTGTTATATGAAATTAAATTCTGTATTAGATACATCATCTGTTGGGATACATAGTCCCTTCATTTGACGGGAGGTCGAGTTTGCCATGTAGATCTTCTTATGGCAATTTCTTCTTGAGTTGGTTCTTCATGAGTTAGTTCTTCACTCAACTGATTTATCTCTTCTTCCCCCTTAAACGAATTGGACTTGTTTCTTTGATTTGTTCTTCATTTGTATGATCAACCTGTTCTTGATTTATTTCTTTAAGAAACATGAAATTAATTGAAGACGATATGACCGATTTACCTTGTGTATTTCCAAGTTCACTTGTTTGATAATATGGTTTATTTTCAAAAAATGATATGTCTTATGAGATATAAAGTTTATGATTTTTTAGATCATAACATTTATAACCCTTCTTTTGGGATGAGTATCCCAAAAATATAGCTTTAACCATTATCTAGCTTATCATGCCTTTTTATGTGCACGAAACATGTACGCTCAAAAACTCTTATGTGATCAAGATTTATTTTGCTGTTCTTAAGAATTTTTAAAGAATGTCCACGAGCATAGCTTAGTTGGTCAGGGCCACTTAGCGACTATGGAACAAAGTTCTTTGAGGTTGCGGGTTCGAGTCCAACTAGATGGAGGTGGGCTCCCAGAAAACCTACATAAATGGTAGGGGGCATCAAACCTCTAAGCTGGGCTGGCATTAAATCCCTCCTGTCTGTGGTCGGACCAGGCGGGTTAGGGGCTTATCCCATCCTTTTGGTTTCATTAAGGCTTTGGGTTGATTTTTTTTTTAAAAAGAATTTTTAAAGAACTCGTATTTTTAAGCATGACATTTAGCAATCTATTTATGAGATAATTCGAAGTTAGCACAGCATCTGACCAGTAAGATTTTGGAACGTTAATTTGAAAAAGAAGTGATCTAGTGACTTCAAGTAAATGTCGATTTTTTCTTTCTAAACTCAGTTTTGTTCAGGTGTGTTAACAAAAGTAGTTTGGTGTAAAATTCCTTTTTGTTTAAAAGTTCAATGTAATATTTGCTTAAGTATTCTGTTCCATTATCAAATCGAATTTTTTTAAATTTTACATTATATTGATTTTCTATAAAACTGTAAATTCTTAAAAACATGAAAAAACTTCATTTTTTTTCCTTTTAAAAAGTAAACCTATGTAGTGCAAGAAAAATCATTAGTAAATGTGATAAAATATTTTAAATGATGAAAAAAATCAATAGGGTCTGGACCCCAAACATTAGAATGAATTAAATCAAAGCACTTTTCTTACTTATTAATAGACAAAGAAAATGGTAACGTAATTTATATTGAAAGCTTAGAAACACCAAAAAAATTTTTTTAACTAATTTATAATAGAAAAGCTTATTCAAAATTTGATAAGATGGATGACAAAATCTTCAATGCATCAATTTATCATGATCTACTAAATTTAATGACACATGACATTTATTGTACTTTCATTAAGATAATAGAGGCCATTTTCTAGACATCTCTCGCCGATGTTCTTCCTTGATTCTTGCTCCTAAAGGTCACTTTATAGGGTGAGAATATAGCATTGCAATTCAATTCATGGGTTAGTTTAGTAATTGATAATAAATTTGAATTAAAATCTAGCAAATATATAATATTTTCTACATCTGTTTGAAGAATATTTGTTCTACCAAAACCATGAATTTGGACTTTACCTCCATTAGCAATCTTTACATGTAGTGGGTTTTTATTTGTGTAATATTTGTTAATTTATTTTTGTCCCATGTCATGTGATCGGTAGCACCTGAGTTAATTATCCATTTATTTGTATTTTGACGCATTTTTGCAATTTCAAAATTTTTGTCGACTTCCGATGAATTAAAATAGCAATAGAATGTACAAAACCTGAAATTTGTTGCTGCAACAAACTATTCAGTTGAGTTAGTAGTTGATTCAGTTGTGTCATTTCAGTCATAGAAGATCCTGCTAAATTGGAGATATTATTAGTCCATTGAGCCGATTCAGATCCATCCCTTTTTACCTCCACTCCATTGCTAAAATCACCAAATTTATTCTCATTTTTTATGTCACCCCAATTACCTTCTCTGTAGTCCTTCTCTCTAACGGTTCGAAGGTAGGGATGGAGGAACCAACAGCCATTGTGGTTATGCATGCTTTCTTGCAGTAATTACACTGCTTGGTGCTTGAAGCTTCCTTCCTTCTTGTGGTGTCCTTGAAACTAGGATTCAAGTTTTTTACATGAAATTCCTTATTCTCTTGATTTTCCAACTTTCGCGAGTTCATGAGGGCCTGCCGAGATTGCTCTTGCTTAATTTTTGCCACTACAACATCAAAACTTGACATATCAGTTGATGCTAAGACTTGAGATTTGATCGATTCATAGCTTGGATCAACCTTATGTAGGTGAAGATTAATTCTTGTTCAAATCTTTTTTGGATTTAAACCGTGTCTATTGTTGGTGGAAAATAGACATTGAGCTCTTCCATTTTGACATAATTTCAGTCACTAGTTCGTTATTACTTTAGGTACTCTGTTTAATTTGGGCAACTCTCGTTTAAGGCTAAAGATATGAACAAAAAAATTAATGGTCATACCTTCTTTTGGCTTTGTCCCAAATCTCCTGTGATGTCTTGGAGTACATGTGCACATTTGAAATTTGGGGTTCCATCATGTTGAGAAGCCATGACATGATTAATTGGTCGGTTATCTCTCGTTCTTCTATTTTTGCTTCCTCTTTGAGAGTTGGCTTATTTGGCTCTACTACTATGTGTTTCTACTTTTTTCCCGTGACAAAGCTTAATTTTCCTTTTCCATCGAGACCAATTGATACTGATCCTGATCAAGGAATGTAATTTCTGTTGTCATTGAGTATGATATTTGTGAGTTTAATGTTGTCGGATTGAGACATGTTGAACTTATTGCTGTTATTTGATATCTGCAGCAATTAATATTGTTACGGAACATTTGAGTCAAGATTTGATCTGCTATGATACCATATTGAATTTTAGAGGAGAAGAAAGAACATGATGAATAATTAATTTTATTGCAAAAAATTTCTCTGATTCTACAAACTCTTTGTACATGATTATATATAACTTAATTCTACTAGCAATTTTTTATTTCCCAAATTACAATTCTGCCAGTCGTTACTTATTTTCTAAATTATAATTACCTAATTACATCATAGTTACAACAGATATAAAGTATAGCTAACAGCTGTATAATGAATGCTGCCATTTTATTTATTTCATGTTTTCAGCCTAGATGAAAAATTATGAGGCTATCATTTATATTTCTTAACAATAAGGTCTGAACCAAAAAAGGGTAACTAATGTGAAAAACAATTGGACGACTAAATTATGTAAGTTTTGAGTTAGCAAAGAATAATTTTGAAAGGAGAATATTTATTTGTTTTGTCATTATAATGTTTATTTTCTAACAATATGTTTATGTGTAACTAAATATATTTTTAATATATTTAGTTAAACCAAAATTTAAATTAATTTATTAAAATGACATTAAATGTTATTTTATTTATTTATAAAAAAGTTTTTAAACCAGATAAAGTCAATTCAATGACATCAAAAATAATTGATAATTCTATATGTATGTTTCAATCATTCACCTAAACGCACCGTCCATATGTAACATCCATATATATATATATATATATATATATATATATATATATATATAGAGAGAGACACACACACAACCATGTGCAAATGCAATAGATAACAGGCACGCAAATGCAGGTGTGTGTACCCAGTTGGCCGATTTCCTAATAAATATCTATCTAGTGCATGCAATGCATCCATTTGCAAACATTGCCATCCACTTGCAATCATTTTCATCGATCAAACATAACATGCCTTAATGACGTGTTTACAACCGAGCTATCATCCATAGATTTTACCTAAAGATTATCGAAAAGACCCTAACTAAGGAAAGATCAAAGATAGGATATTTGAAGTGTGCCTTCATATAGAAAAGGATAAGAAATTCGAATTCTCTCTTTAGATTCCCATGTGCACTCTTTGGGCTCATCTCCCTACTGAACCTTCACTAGACGAACTTCCTTGTTGCATAATCTCTTGACACCGTGTTCCAATATATAGATAGGTGTACGATGCACAAGTGATACGCGCTCTACCTTCATTTCCCTTAGATGATCGGGTTCTACTACCGTGGAATCATGCAGATACTTCCTCGGATGCGAAACATGAAAAACATAATGAACTCCTGCCAACTTACCTGAAAGATCAACTCTGTATGCCACTTTTCCAATCCATGCAGTAATATGGAAGGGTCCTACAAATCTCGGTGCCAACTTACCCACTGAGCCAAATCTCATAACATTTCTCAAAGGAGAAAGCTTGACAAAAACCATATCTTCAACTTTAAACTCCAAATCTGAACGTCTTCTGTCGACGTATTACTTTTGCCTATCTTGTGTAGTCGTCAACCTCTTATGAATCAAATCCACCATCTTGGAAGTTTCCCTCACCATGTCTGGTCCAAGCAAGATCCTATCGGTGGTATCCCACCAACAAGCTGGTGATCTACATGGTCTTCTATAGAGGGCCTCGAACGGTGCCATCCCAATGCTTTCTTGATAACTATATTATGCATGAACTCCACCAAAGGTAGGTGATCTTCCCGAGAGCCTCCGTAGTCAATGATGCACAATCTGAGCAAATCTTCCAAGACCATATTAACCCTATCAGTCTGTCCATCTATCTGAGGGTGATATGTCGTGTTAAGATTCAATTTCGTTCCCAAGGCTTGCTAAAGTCTCCTTCGAAAATCGCTCATGAATAATGGATCTCTGTCACTTGCAATCTCGGCAGGAACTCCATGAAGCCAAACTATCTCCCACACATAAAGAATCGCCAAAGAAGCTGTCGTCCTATTACTTTAATGGGTATAAAATGAGTGCTTTTCGTCAGTCTATACACAATGACCCAAAGCTCTTCATGATCTTGGTAATCCATCCATGAAGTCCATAGACACGCTATCCCATTTCCATAATGGAATATCCAATGGCTGCAGCAGTCCTCTGGGCTTCTTCTATTCCGCCTTTACCCTTTGATAAGCGATGCACTTCGATACATACTCCGCCACCCTCTTCTTCATTACGGGCCAATATAATACCCTCTTCATGTCCCAGTACATCTTATCACCACCGGGGTGCATTGTCGTCCTAGAATGATGTGACTTGGCCAACACCGCATCTACTAAATCCTCACTACAGGAAACATAAAATCTATAATCCCTTCTAAGCCATCTCTTAGTGTCCATGGTATAGCGCCTAAGATGTGGTGATGACTCTCCTCTACCAAGCTTATCAAAAATGTCCTTTAACTCTTCGTCGTCACCTCACCTTGCTCCAATCTTCTCCATCAAAGTAGGCTAAACGTCGAGTGCTGCTAACAATCCTGGAGCTAAATCCGATGGAGGTCTAAAATCAAAGGTAGAAATGTACTCCAAATGTTTCCAGTCCAAAAACATAGGACTTAAGACCACTTTGTGTCTACTCAATGCATCTGCCACTACATTACCCTTGCCGGGGTATAGAAAATCTCAAAGTCATAAGAGGCTAAAAACTCCATCCATCTTTGCTGTCTCAAATTCAAGTCTTTCTTAGAGAATAGATACTTCAAAGACTTATGATCCATGAAAAGCTCAAATCTTTCTTCTAAGAGATAGTGCCTCCAAGACTTGAGAGCAAAAACTATAGCTGCCAACTCAAGATCATGCGTCAGGTAGTTCTTCTCCTGCGTTTTCGACTATCTACTCGCATAGCACACAACCCTACCCTCTTGCATCAGTACCTCCCTAGCCCCTTACCATAAGCATCCATATAAACTGAGAAAGACTTGGTTCCATTCGGTAATACCAATACGAGCACGATAGTCAAAGCTTCCTTCAATCGACCAAAGGCATCCTTACACTTGGCATCCCAAGCAAATGTCGAGTTCTTCTTTATAAGGTGGGTAAGTGGAGCCGATATCCTAGCGAAGTCCTTAATGAACTTCCTAAGGTAGCCTGCAAGACCAAGGAAACTCCTTATGTCCGGGACATTCTTAGGGGTTTGCCAATCCTGTACTGCTGCCATTTTCGCCGGATCTGCTGCAAGTCCATCCTCCGAAACGATGTGTCCCAAAAAGCAAACCTCGTCCCTTCAAAAGTGGTACTTGGAGATCTTTGCCTTCAACTTATGTGCTCGCAGGGTCCTAAGCACTTCTTCCAAGTGAACAATATGCTTCTCCTTGCTTCGCGAATAAACGAAAATTCATCGACGAACACTGCCACAAACTTGTTCAACGATTCATGAAATACTCGACTCATCAGGTCCACAAAATATGTCGGAGCATTGGTTAGCCCAAATGGCATGACTAACCACTCAAATAACCCATCCGAAGTCCTAAACACGGTCTTCACGATGATATCCTCCGCCAAATGCAGCTGATGGAATCCCGTGGCCAAATCGAGCTGCGAAAATACCTGGCTCCTACTAGTCGAAGAGATCGTTTATACAGGGAAGTGGATAATGATTCTTCTGCGTCGGCTTATTAAGCTCCCTATAATCCACGCAAATCCTGAGAGATCCATCTACCTTAGTGATAAAGATGATGGGTGTTCCCTACTCAGAAATGCTCTTACGAATGAAGCCTTTCTCCAAAATCTCTCCAATCTGCTTGCTCAACTCACGACGTTCCATAGGAGCCATATGCCTTATCGGTAAAGCAACCGGTTTGGCATTATCAACAAGATAAATCTTGAACTCGATCTCTCTTCGAGGTGGAAGGCCAGCAACCTCCTTGAACACATCTGAAAAGTCTCTAACAATGGGTACCAAACTCAAACTATCGGGCGATAAGTCAAGAGAATAAAGGTAGCTCAACATGGCTGATCCTGTAGGATCACAAGATGCCTTCAAGGTACGTTCACTATAAGTGCCTAACTTCACTACCCTCTTATCGCAATCAAGAATAGCACCATACATGGATAGCCAATCCATACCAAAAATTAACCCTAACCTGAAAAAGCCCAATACAAAGACACTACACTCAAACACAACCCATAAAATAAACAATTTCAAATCCCAACATAACATGGACAAATAGGCTGATCCTCCTATGGGATTTGATACTACTACCGGGTCAATCACTAAGCAAGCATCAAGACCAAGACCCTCTACCAGAGTACTAGATATAAAAGAGTGAGAAGATCCAGAATCAAATAGGGTATGAATAGGAAAATCAGATATAGATAACACACCTTCGATGATCACCTTCTTTCCCTTGTCCACAACCGGATGAGTACTAGAGGAAGGAGCTACCACTAAAGCATAAGCCTGAGCAGGTTGTGAAGGTGTCTGTGAACTGTCATTGGGCTTCGACGGACAGTTCTTTTTCATATGCCTCACTTGATCGCAAGGATAACACCTCAGTCTCAGTCGCCCTCATGCCCCTCTACAATCCTTAGCAAGTTGACGTAGTTTTCCACAAGTATTGCACTTCCAGGCCTTCCTTAGAGCTTTCCTTTTTCCACTCGACCCTCCTCTCCTCTTTCCTTTCCACTGGTTCTTCGTATCACTCTTCTGTGCCACGTCTCATTTCTTCTCAGTATCAACAAGTAAAGTCATCTCTACCAATCCCTCAAAGGTGGCTCCCATCAGAATGTTTCTTACTGCCAAACTCTATAGTGATCGAATCAAACCCTTAGCAAGCTTCATCGCCTTCTTGTGAGGAGTATTGATCAGGTCTAGTCCAAATCTAGCAAGCTCATTGAATTGATTAACATTTTCCTTAGCTGTCATATCCCTTTGCTTGAGCTGTATAAATTTCTTTAGCTGTACTCCATCTTCAGCCTGCGATAAGAATTTCCTCTCGAACCTAGTACAAAAATCCGCCCAAGTCAAATTATCAGCCTCAGCCTCCATAATCTTCCACCAATAAAGAACCTCTCCCTACAGCTGCTATGAAGACAACTACCTCCGAACCAAGTCATCCAATCCCATTAGTCCAAATATTTACTTACAACTACGGATCTAAGCTCTCGCCTCAGTATATGACTCAGTACCAAGAAAAGGCTTGCTCCTCTAAGATGGTGTAGTTCTTGCATAACTTAGGAAAATCAAGAATGAGTTGCGGACGGGCTGGAGCCCTGTCCGTCGGAGCAGCATCCCTAGCTGGTGGCTCTGCTCATGCAGTAGCCTGCAAATAACGTCTGAATCAAGTAAGCATATTAAGGCCTAGAACTTCATGGATATCTTGTGGTTCAGACATTTCTATCCGTGGACACTAAAAAGATGGGATTAGGTACCCCACAAATAGTTCAATAGATAGGGAGGAAGAGATATGAGTGATCCATTTCCAAAATTTCATTTTTTCCAAAATATATACATATACTTTTAAAAGTATTATTTGAAATATCCTTTAAAAATTGTTCAAAAACTTTTATATTTTTAAAATACTTTTAGGATAACGAAACCTCAGCTCTGATACCAACTGTGACACCATGTACCTCTAGGCACCTCGAAAATCGGACATGATTAGAAGCATGGGTGGTCAGATGAAATAAAAATCCATAATATAGCATAGAGACTAAGCAAAAACATAAAATGATTAAAGCATTACAGCAGAATAAAACTTTCACCAATTATAAATTAATAGTAAAACAGCTTCATTAAAAACAACATTATCCCAAATTTATTTCTGAAATCAAAAGTACTAAGTAGTCTCCACCAAAACATAAAACATAACAAAGTTCGCAATATAGGTCCTCATATGTAGAGTAAAGTACAGAAAAGAGAAACGAAGTACATGAAACAAAAGAAACAAAAGCCGAAGATAACAACTGCTTCAATGACCCTCTAAGCTGCAAAGAACTACAACCTAGACCTGCCCTTCTATGATTTGGGAAAAATAGGAATAGGTCAGACATAAAGTCTAGTGAATGAGAAATAAAATGAAGCAAAAAGAATAAAATAGTTTAATTCAAGGCCTTCCCCGGATATCTCATAGGGTAAATAATATAATGCGGTGAACCCCTTTTAGATACAGCTTCTAAGAAGCCAAAGTCCATGGTCACTCCAGGGAAGTCAAGCGTGCAGTAATACTAAACGTCAATCGACATGTCGAACTTGCTGTCCTTATCTATCCACGTGCTACAGTGTGAAGTTCATGCTCTTCATCCATGCACTGTGACTAAATGCCTCTTACGTATGACCAGCGCCTAATCAAACAACCTCGTAGGACCCCGAAGTTGCGCTCAGGCTCCAACAAACTGGACTCCTATCCTCCCGTCTCCTCGATCACCAATGTGGACTTGCCCCTATCCAAAGTGTCGGTCCTCCGAAAGAGCGCCCCGGTTTGGTCGGCTGCGAAAAATCCTCCAACAATCTACCTAATGAAGCCTACGTCTGAGCACACTTGTCTTATTCCGTCCACGTCGATCTGCCTAAAGAAGCCTACAATTGCGGATGCTATCTATCCTACGTACTAGCAACCTATGAAAGGTAACAAACATCCTTGCGAACCTACTTACCCGCTCCTAGTACGTACAGCCAAAACTATATTTTGGTCTTAAATACATGAAACACCTATCCGGATCGTTACAAGGTCTGCTAACCAAATCGCTTCCAGATTAATCAATTTTCCATTACTGTTTATATACTTTTTATTTCCATTAATCTGCCTTAAGCCATTTTTACATCTGATTTGGTTATTTCACGATTTTCCTTTTTCTTACATAAATGGTATTTCAATTTCACGTTCGTTCAGTCTGTATGGTTAGTTTGTAATTTTTATGTCATTTTGTTACAGATTTACACTAGCCTTTAAGGTCCATTTAATTCACATTTTCCACCCTAATTTACATTCTCCTTTTAGAGATTTAATCTATACAAAATTTTTAACCAATAGCCACAAACCATTTAATTGCACAAAATTCCACTTTTACATTTTTAGGCCACATATGAAACAAACAATTATGCCAATTAGACTATCCAATTTTGTTCCAAAACCATATTCAAAATTATGTAATTATATCAATCAAAACCATAATTTTATTCAAGTAACATATTCTAAATTTATTCAACTAACCTGTTCTACCATTTGAAATTGAATAAAAATTCTAATTCAATTTAATTAAACCAATCTTATTTACGCCACGAAATGTGAATAACAATTTGTTTGTTTCAAATTTCAACCCAAACATGAATTAGAATTGAGAAGTGGAAGAAGAAGTAGATACAATACTTTACATAAATTTCAATCTTATTTATGTCATAAAACATGAATAGACAATTTATATGTCCCATATTTTAAACCAAATATGAACTGGATTTGGGAAGTGGAAGAAGAAGAAGAAGTTGCAACAATTTACATCTATTCTCAATTAATAACATAAATTAATTCATATTAACGTGCCAGAAAAGAACTAAAATTGAACTACTTTATTTTTCTATTTCATATTAATTCCCATTCACCTGACACTTGAGCTTGCATAAATTTGAAAAAAAAGCTTTGCTTTAATCTTTCTCCCTTTGATTCTTCAAAATTCCCAAATTGCTTGAATATATATAGATAATTTAATTTGGTAGAGATTTGGTTATTTAGTAGAGAAAAGGAGTAAGAATGATACATAATAATTTTACTGTAGAATTATTGTAACAACACGTAATTTTCGATAATTAAAAATAGTTAATTTAATAGGGTCTTGTGATTTAATGTTGGAAGAAATAAGAATTTGTGATTTAACAATAAGAATATAACTGGAATAAAATGAAATAGTATTAATTTAAGGTAATGTATAACTGTTTTAAATGAAATTCCAATTAATTATAACGATTAAAGATTTGTAATTGGTTATAGATTCTAAATTAATTGTAATAATATGTGTATTAATTGATTGTTGGATTAAAGAAGCAAATGATAATTTAAAAGTGATATTAACTAATGAAATAGTATGTAGTAAATTGTATTTGAATAAAATTAATGTTGTGTAAGTAGTTATAACATTTTTTGTAGGCAATAAAACTTATAAATGTGATTAAAGTAAGAAAAGGAAATGATTGTCATTTGTTATCAATTTATTTATTCTTTTGAACTAAATTTGAAATCAATTACATTTAAATGTAATTAAATATTATGCTATAATTGGTTAAGGCGATAATTGTAAGATATGAATGTAATAAACTGTACAGAAATGTCAATTATATACATAAGGTAATAACTGATTTAATAATAAGTGTGGAACTAAGGTAAATGAATTTATTAGGACTTTAAAATTTTAATTAATATGAAATCGACAAAAACTCAACATGATTGGAATGTTGCAAGTAATATGGTGAAAGATGATAATTATAGAATATTAATGTAATATGATATAAACCAATGTTAACTATACCCATAAAATAATGATTGATTGAATAAAAAGATTAAAATCAAAATAAATCAATTTATTGGAATTAAATTATAATTAATTGAATTTAAGTACAGTTGAAATTGAACACTGTAATTAGTGTAATATTTAACACTGAATTGATATGTAAATTTGTTTTAAACTATTATAAATATCCAAGTAATCAAAAATGATAAAATCATTTAATTAGAGGATTTGGAATTTAAAAGTGATTTATCCCATTTAATAATAATTTATTTAATAAATGTGAAAATAGCCATTTTGGCCACTGTTTTGGATTTTGACGAAACCAGTTTCATCGGATTCGTAATGGTGAATTATTGTAAGGTTTCAAGTTTCATACCGATCGGACTTGTCATTTGATCGTAGAGACTCGAAACGCTTAGAAATCAATTTAATTAAATTCAATTGAAATCAATTTGAAATGAACTGATTTTAAAAGCTAACTTCTTCATTCGATGGAATTAGGTTTGAAATATGTTCCATTGAGTTTAAAAATGTCGAAAACATCTATTTTGATATATGGGATGACCCATTTTCGTTTCGGCAACGAAATGGGCTTTTTGGGTCGTTTATCGTTCAACTTTCAAATCGATCTAGTCCATTCATTTCTATTTTTGATCTATCTATATATAGCCCGTTATAAACCCTAGCTATTTCTTATTCCATTATTCAGTACGTACATTTTCTGTCTATATTCTTCTTTTCGATGGTAGAATATATTCAAATTGCCAAATCCTAGTTGCAAATCAAAATCAAACTCCACCAAAGCCTAATAAATTATATATCATTTTGAAGCTCTCGATGAGCATACTCCACTGCAATGATACATTTTTCAGTTCAAATTATCGTTTGACCAGAAATTGAGGTTGAACCTCGGCCGTCCATTTTATGGTTTTGACGATCTAACGGTGGATCATCGTCTGATCGACGATCGGGAGGTGGCGTTGGGAAGGTAGTGTCGTGCCGGTCTCTGGGGTGTTGGTCATTCGTGCTAAAGGTTGCCAGAATTGCCATGATAGGGAGAAAAAGGCGTTCATCTGCGTGGGTCCTGAAGGGAGTCGTACGTCTCGGCGTAGGCATGGCGGTAATTAGCTAAGGGAGAGGAGCACGGTGATGGTTTCCGATTGGCGTGGCTGGCCTCATAGGCAGCGGCGAAATTCAAAAGGTGGCGGCGGATTCGAGCATGGTTCATGAAAGCGGCAGTTTGAAGGCGAGGCTAGCGTTGCTGAATTGAACTGTACGAGGTGACATGTAACAATTTTCAATTATTTTATCTATTTTATATTTAAATTCATATAATCTTCTAATGTTAATAACTTTTGCATACGAGCTAGGATTTGGACACGGTTTTCTCCTTGCGATCGTATCGAAATTCCAGACATTATAGACTAGTTTGGACGAATTTTGAGGCTGTTTGAATTTTGGACCGAAATTAGATTTTAGTTCGATTTAAAATCAAAGGTGAGTGTTTTAACCCACTCATAACCACTAGATTATCTTATGTTAGTTAAATTAAATTTTTGATGTGATTAGAAATTTATTGATTTATTTTTGTTAGGTTTAAATTGCCACCCTAGTTAAATTTGACTTTTGTTGCATTTAATCATCGTTTAATATAATATTGGATTTAATTGTGAATTTAATACCTGTTAATGATAATTAGTTATCTATTGATGTTTATTGGTTGATTTGGATGATGATTGTGATGGATGTCTGATTGTTGATATTGGATGATTGGATGTTGTATTTTTATGTTGTTATAACATTACAAGTTCCCTATGGGCTGAAATGATATATACCCGAACGATCTATAGATTAGGGAAAATCGTTATGGGTTAAAATGATAGACTCGGATGATTCTATATATTTTTATTTAATTCAGGATTGCGGTTTGAAATGATATATAATCATAAAATTTTATATTGCGGGTTGCCGTATCATTTGATCCTAGGGTAGAAAATTATATACAGACACCAGATTGGTTAAATTAAATGATTTTTGAATCTTTAAATTTTGAATTCAGTTAACTGGTATTTTGAAATAGAAATTGATTTATATAAACTGAATTATTTTCGATAATCCAAGTGTAAATGCTGAAATTGGAATTGATTTAATGAATTATTCAACGGATTTAAATTGAAATTTCAAAGTTGAAGTGTCAAAGAATAAATGAATTTACCGGAATTGAGTTATTGAAATTTTTTGGTTATAACTTTGAAATCTATTTTAAATCATTTAAACAATTTTAACTATTTCAATTTATTTTAATCTATTATAACCCATTTAGTCCAATTAAATCAATTTTGCCTATTTCAAACTAATTAAATTTATTTAATCTATTGTAAATATATTTAATATCATTTAAATCTATTTAATCTATTTAAAAATCTACTTAATATAATTTAAATCTGTTTAATCTATTTAAACCATTTTTAACTCCAATTAAATCTATTTAATCTATATTTAGTCTATTTAAATCATTTTAAAACTAATTAAATCAAAATTAAATCTATTAAACTATTTTTACTATTTGAACTATTTTAATTCTATTTAAACTATTTTTAAAGCTATATAAACTATCTATAATTACCTAAACTATTTTCTAAAATTTCAGACTGTGTAAAGTTGAAGTATTTATATCTAAATCCTTGATGATGATATAACCTAAGTTGGAATTTGGAATTGATACCTTTTTGTGAAATGACATATTTGAGTGAATAAGATGATTTTGAAATGAAAAATTAACTAACATAACCTATCAGTAATCTCAAAGTCAATGTGAATATCAAAAGTGAATATGATTTTCAAATGTGATATAATTTCGAAAGTAAATATGATTTCGAAAATGATATTGTTTTGAGAATAAGATATTTGATATATGAAATGGTTATGGAAATTTAAAAGAACCATCCAGTGTGAAATAAGCGTTTGGTTATTAAAGAGATCGGGATTGGATATTTTCATACTCTTTGCCAATACCGAAAACCGCTTTAACAAATGTGTACGTGATGGAGATTTCAGAAATGAAGTGGGATGGTTTGGTGAAAGATTCTTTATGAGGTATTTACATGACCCCGACTCCTGTGAATCATCTAGATGTGACTAAACAGGAGCTATACCTGGGCCAAGTGAGGTCATTCCTCCGATCGGACATGCTTCTTCGATATCATATGATGACTTTGTGTTGATTTGGTGGCCACCCTTCGATTTTAATTATGGAGTGTGTTCTGAGGTAAGCGGTAGTAGCTGCTATGCGTTATCACCAGCCCGATTCTGCAATTGGTATATCTAGCCTAGCATTGCCTCGAGTGTCGTGTTCATATGCCCTAGAGCGCCTTCTACGAGTTTGTTTTGTACTGTACTATGGGATGTCCTCTGATTAAACTACCAGTTTGGTGGAGCTTAAGGCATTGTATAGACTACAGGAATATATAAAATGTGTTAAGGGGGATATGGGTAACACCTTAACGCTATTTTAATATTTTACTGTAGACATTATTACCATACGTATTGTCCTACATAGTAGATAGTTTAACGGATCCTTAGGAGACGGTAATCCAAGAACATCTCTTAAGTTATTGCACCCACGTTAGATACTGGATAAGAGATGTCAAACCCCGTAAACATCTCTGGCGCCGTTACACTCATTTTTATTTACTGTTGATTTAACTTACATAAGATCTATTAATTCCGACTCAAGTGTTTTGGCTTTTCAATGCTCGGGTCAGTCTGAGCTTTTCAGTTTATTGAAAACTACTTTCTGAAGGATGAAGACGAAGATTTTGTACTATTATTACTTATTATATGTATTTCACTGCATCATGTTGTTCTACTGCATTAATTTATTTCTATTTTTTGTGACTCTGATTTTGTTGTAAAAGAATAATCAAATGTATTTATAAAACAGCTTCATGAACAGTTATTTGATTATTATATTTTGTCATTCCGCAGCGAGATTCTATATTTGTTTTACTTCTTTCTCTTCTTTTTCTTATTTACCCCATAACAATCTGCCCCTTTGAATGTTTAAGTCTGATATGTGTGGTTTATCATCGATTTAAACCTTCCAAAAAGGCAGGTCGTTGCATTTGGTATCAGAGCTTTGGTTTTGCGATAACCTTGGCTTTGTGGGGTTGGACTCATATAGAATAGGGTAGTCATACCCTAGAATGAGTTGTTGAGTGTTTATATGAGAGAGCATATTTGTTGTTGTTATAAAAGGCCTTTTTATTGTGTTAATTTGTTCTATTTTGTATTTATAAATTCTAGTCGTTATGGGACATTATGGCACCAAAGGGATTTCTAAATACTTAATAGGGCGGACCGACACAATATTGTCTTGAAATATAGGTAAATGAAATAATTTTGCGTAGTATTATATTTTGCATAACAAAGAATAAATTCAAAAGTAATATAAATGGATGTGATATAATTGTTTGTTAGGAAGTGAAATTCCATGAATAATTGGTTGTTAAATAAGATTTTACTAATGAAATTAATATAAATTGAAATTTGAGAACTTAAGTTCCGGGATTTTTAGATTTCTTTCAGAGGATTTTGAAATATAATCTTAGCATTATTTTAGAATAAAATATTTGTTTTCTGGTATAAATATTTCAACATGATTTGAAATAAATGTTTAAAAGAAATTTTAAAGGAAATAAATTCTATACTCCTCTCTCTGTCGTTGGAAAATAATTTCAATGATGAGTGCACGCATCATCGACATTCATTTTCAAGTTTCAAAGTGAGAAGACCGTTGTAGTATTTTTTCTACACATCCATTTTGATAATCGAATCGTAATTTCTGAAATTTGACTTGATACAAACACGCGCGCGCGCATATATTATGCAAGTTATGAGTTTACACATTTTATTTTAAGTGAATGAAAATGGAACCCGGTTGCTTAGTTCTTAAGTTTCTGTAAATTAGAAATTTAAATTATTGTAATGGATGGAATCTTGACTATATTATAATTTTTAAAAACATCTAAAATAAAAATAAGAAATTGAAAATTTGTAAACTGCAAATAAAATGGAAATGAAAATAAGAAACGGTAACCATGGAACCTTTTATTATCTAAATAAATAAGAGAAATATGGGTAATATTCAATTGCATTCTTAAGATATATGTATAACTTGCCTAAATGCTAAAAGTTGAAATGTTAAATAGGATATGTAATAGAATATTATACAAGTAAATTTTAGTAGATGAAAGTGTTCAGTGGGATTCCTTTTATAAATAAGTATTCAGATATTATAAATTGTTATAAACCAAAATTTATAGTTAGAAATGCTATTAATTAAATGTAATAGAAGTGAATAATGTCAAAAAAATGATTAAAGGCTTAAGTTAACATTTAAGTTATTTATAATCAGATTTAATAGAAAAGGATAAATACTGTAAGTAAATAATTACAAACTTAAATTAATATTGAAGCCGTTTATAATTAAAATGAGTACTATATATAAACTGAATGATTATAACTTCAAATAACATTGGAAATGATTTCGAAATGGAGTTAATATTCAATAATACTTTATATGGAAGAACGAATGTGAAAAGAAATAATCTATAAATGGAGAATTAAATTGTAAAGGAACTTACCTAATAATGTATAATCCAATAATTAAAATAAAAATAACTTAAGCAGTGGATGTAAAGTAGTAAAATGAAAGAAATGGTATTGTATGAATAAAGGACAAATGAACTTTTGTTAGTATTAATGAATGTAAATTAATGAAAATGAACATTATATGGACGAAAAAAAAAATTAAATGATGAAAAAAGGGGGAAAATCAAACTAAACTGTAAATGTGAAGTAAACTGAAATAGAATGTATACAATACTTTAATACTGAATTCATTTACGATCTAAATAATTGAAATGGATATAATTTATGTAAGTAAAGAATGTAAATTAAGGAAGTAAGCCTTACATGAATGAATGAAAATTAAAATTTTGTAAGTAATGAACGTGAATTAAAGAAAATCATTGTATGAAAAAAAATGAACAATAAATGATGTGAAAAGATAAATAGAGTAAACTCAAGAATGTGTTAAATTCTTTGTTTGTTTGGCTTATGGATTGGTTGAGAAAGGATACTTCTATTTTGTATAAAGATGTATAAAAAATCTATAAGTTTTATCTACGATCGTTAAGTGTATGGTTTACTTCATAGTTTATTTATCATTTTATACGATTAGAAGTTCTGAACCCGAACAAACCAATTGTTTTGGTTGCTATGGATGGATGATTGCTCTCTTTGTCGAAAAAGATGTTTGTACTGTTGTTTTCAAATGATTATAGTTATGTGGTGATGTTTTGTTTGTTATTTACTAAAACAACTTAAATATTTATCTTTTATATAATAATTAATTTCTTTGGATTATATAAGGGAAATACAGGTTTACGGAAGCAGCAGTTGCTGCTTTTGGTTTCATAAATTAAGCGTTACTTGCCCGACAAATAGGTACGTTTTCGGATTACGGTTTTATAGCGATATTATATTATTTTTCTAAGGTTTGGGATATATTATTTTGAATATGATATATATTATACTATTGATATTTTTATGTCTCCCAGACCACTCCATACAAAGGAGACTCTGCCGAAATTTTCCTTAAATTTTGGACTTAGAAAAATTTTGTGAAATGTTTTCAAACTTTTATAAACTTGAATATAAAATGATTTAATTGTTATAAATTGATATATTTATTTAAATTATTTAATTACGTAAATTAATTGTTTATAAATTTAATTTTTTGAGTAAGATATATTGATTACTTAATTCCCCATTTCCCTACTTTTCCTTTTCGGGGACGAAAAGTTTTGAGTGGGGGAGAGTGTAATGACCCGTAATTTTCGATAATTAAAAATAGTTAATTTAATAGGGTCTTGTGATTTAATATTGGAAGAAATAAAAATTTGTGATTTTACAATAAGAATATAACTGGGATAAAAAGAAATAGTATTAATTTAAGGTAATGGATAACTGCTTTAAATGAAATTTGAATTAATTAAAAGGATTAGAGATTTGTGATTGGTTATATATTCTAAATTAATTGCAATAATATGTGTATTAATTGGTAGTTGGATTAAAGGTGGAAATGATAATTTAAAAGTGATATTAATTAATGAAATAGTATGTAGTAAATTGTAATTGGATAAAATTAATGTTGTGTACGTAGTTATAACATTGTTTGTAGGCAATAAAATTTATAAATGTGATTAAAATAAGAAAATGTAACGATTTTCATTTGTTATCAATTTATTTAATCTATTGAATTAAATTTGAAATCAATTGCATTTAAATGTAATTAAATATTACGTTAAAATTGGTTAAGGCGATAACTGTAAAATGTGAATATAATAAAATACACAGAAATGTCAATTATATACATAAGGCAATAATTCATTTAATAATAAGTGTGGAACTAAGTTAAATGAATTTATTGGGACTTTAAAATTTCAATTAATGTGAAAATCAATAAAAATTCAATATAATTGGAATGTTGCAATTGATATGGTAAAAGATGATAACTGTAGAATATTAATGCAATATGATATAAGCCAATGTTAACTATGCCATAAAGTAATGATTGATTGAATAAAAAGATTAAAATAAAAATAAATAAATTTATTGGAATTAAATTATAATTAATTAAATTCAATTACAGTTGAAATTGAACACTGCAATTAGTGTAATATTTAACACTGAATTGATATGTAAATTTATTATAAATTATTATAAATATCTAAATAATCAAAAATAAAAAATCTGTTAATTATAGGATTTGGAATTTAAAAGCGATTTGTCCAATTTATTAAATTAACGTGAAAATAGCCATTTTGGCCACTGTCTCGGATTTCGATGAAACCAAATTCATCGGATACGTAACGATGGATCATTGTAAGGTTTCAAGTTTCATAGCGATCGGACTTGTCATTTGATCGTACGGACTCGATACGCTTAAAAACCAATTTAATTAAATTCAGTTGAAATCAATTTGAAATAAATAGATTTTAAAAGCTAACTTTTTCATTCGATGGAATTAGGATTCGAAACATTTTCCATTGAGTTTAAAAATATCAAAAACATCTATTTTGATATATGGGATGACCTATTTTCGTTTCGGAAACGAAACAGGCTTTTTGGGTCGTTTATCGTTCAACTTTCAAATCGATCTAGTCCATTCGTTTCTATTTCTGATCTACCTATATACAACCCTTTATAAACCCTAGCTAATTCTTATTCCATCATAAGGTACATACATTTTCCGTCTATCTCCTTCTTTTCAATGGCAGAACATATTCAAATTGCCAAACCCTAGTTACAAATCAAATCGAAAAATCAAACTCTCCAAACCCTAACAAATTATATATCATTTCGAAGCTCTCAACGAGCGTAATCCACTGCAATGATTCGTTTTTTGATTCGAATTGTCATTTGACCAGAAATTGTGGTGGAATCTCGACCGTCCATTTTAGGGTTTTGACGGTCCAACGGTGGATCGTCGTCCGATCGACGATCGGGAGGCAGCGTTGGGAAGGTGGTGTCATGCAGGTCTTTGGGGGTGTTGGTCGTTCATGCCAAAGGTCGCCAGAATCTCCACGATTGGGCAAAGAAGGCATTCGGCAATGTGGGTCCTGAAGGGAGTTGCGGGTCTCGGCGTATGCATAGGGGTGGCCGGCTCAGGGAGGGGAGCACGGTGATGGTTTCTGATTGGCACGGCTGGCCTCGTAGGCGGCGGAGAAATTCAGAAGGTGGCAGCAGCTTCAAGCGTGGTTCGTGAATACGGCAGTTTGAAGGCGAGGCTATGGTTGTTGGATCGAACGGTATGAGGTGACGTGTAACATTTTTCAATTATTTTATCCATTTCATATTTTAAATCGTATAATCTTTTAATGTTAGTAACTTTTGCATCGGAGCTCGGATTTGGACATGGTTTTCTCCACTGCGATCGTATCGAAGTTCCAGACATTATGGAATTAATTTGGAAGAATTCTAAGACTATTTGAATTTTGTGTCTAAATTGGATTTTAATTCGATTTAAAATCAAATGTGAGTGTTTTAACCCACTCACAACCACTAGATTATCTTATGTTAGTTAAATTAAATTTATGATGTGATTAGAAATTTATTGATTGATATTTGGTAGGTTTAAATTCTCATCCTAGTTAAATTTGACTTCTATTGCATTTAATCATCGTTCAATTTAATATTGGATTTAATTGTCAATTTAGTACCTTTTAATGATGATCAGTTATCTATTGATGTTTATTGGTTGATTTGGATGATGATTGTGATGGATGTCTAATTGTTCATATTGGATGATTGGATGTTGCATTTTTATGTTGTTATAACACTGCAAATTCCCTATAGGTTGAAATGATACATACCCGAACGATCTATAGATTAGGGAAAAATCGTTATGGGTTGAAATGATAGACTCGAGTGATTTTATATATTTTTATTTAATTCGGGATTGCGGTTTGAAATGATATAAATAGTAAAAAATTAAACTGCAGGTTGAATGATAAATATCCGTATCACTTGACCCTAACGTACAAAATTATATATAGACACCGGATTCGTTAAATTAAATGATTTTTGAATCTTTAAATTTTGAGTTCAGTTAACTGGTATTTTGAAATAGAAATAGATTTATATAAACTGGATTATTTTCGATAATCCAAGTGTAAATGCTGAAATTGGAATTAATTTAATGAATTATACAAAGGATTTAAATTGAAATTTCAAAGTTGAAGTATAAAATAATAAATGAATTTATCGGAATTGAGTTATTGAAACTGTTTGGTTATGACTTTGAAATATATTTTAACTAATTTAAACAATTTTAACAAATTTAAACTATTTCAATTAATTTTAATCTATTATAACCTATTTAATCCAATTAAATCTATTTTACCTATTTTAAAATAATTAAATTTATTTAATCTATTTAATATCATTTAAAGCTATTTAATCTATTTTAAATTTATTTAATCTATTTAAAAGTCTACTTAATATAATTTAAATCTGTTTAATCTATATTTAAATCGTTTTTAACTCTAATTAAATCTATTTAATCTGAATTTAATCTATTTAAATCATTTTAAAACTAATTAAATCAAATTTAAATCTATTTAAACTATTTTTACTATTTAAACTATTTTAATTCTATTTAAACTATTTTTAAAACTATACAAACTATCTATAATTACCTAAACTATTTTCTAAAATTTCAGACTGAGTAAAGTTAAAGTATTTATATCTAAATCCCTGATGATGATACAACCTAATTTGGAATTTAGAATTGATACCTTTATGTGAAATGACATATTTGAGTGAATAAGATGATTTTGAAATGAAGAATTAATTAACATAACTTATCGATAATCTCAAAGCAAATGTGAATTTCAAAAGTGAATATGATTTTCAAATGTGATATAATTTCGAAAGTGAATATGATTTCGAAAATGATATTATTTTGATATGATATTTTGATTTATGAATTGGTTATGAAAATTTAAAAGAACCATCTAATGTGAAATAAGCGTTTGGTTGTTAAAGAGACCGGGATTGGATATTTTCATACTCTCTGCCAATATCGAAAACCGCTTTGACAACTATGTACGTGATGGAGATTGCAGAAATGAAGTACGATGGTTTGGTGAATGATTCTGTATGAGGTATTTATGTGACCTTGACTCCCGTGAGTCAGCTTAGATGTAACTAAAACAGGAGCTATACCAGGGCCAAGTGAGGTCGTTCCTCCGATCGGACATGCTTCTTAAATATCATATTATGACTTTGTGATGATTTGGTGGCCACCCTTCGATTTTGCTTATGGGAGTGTGTTCCGAGGTGGGCGGTAGTTGCTGTTATCCGTTACCACCAGCCTGGTTCTGCAATTGGTATATCTATCCTAGCATTGCCTTGAGTGCTGTGTTCACATGCCCTAGAGCGCCTTCTATGAGTTTGTTTTGTATCGTACCTAAGGGGTGTCCTCTGGGTAAATGACCGGTTTGGTGGAGCTTACGGCATTGTATAGACTACAGGAATATATAAAATGTGTTAAGGGAGATATGAGTAACGCTTTAACGCTATTTTAATTCTTTACTTTACTATAGACATTATTATAATAGCGTATTGTACTACATAGTGGATAGTTTAACGGATCCTTAGGAGAGTTAATCCAAGAACATCTCTTAAGTTATTGCACCCACGTTAGACACTGGATAGGAGATGTTAAACCCCATGAACATCTCTGACGCCGTTACATTCATTTTTATTTACTGTTGATTTAACTTACATAAGATCTTTTAGTTCTGACTCGATTGTTTTGTCTTTTCAATTCGCTTGGGTCAATCTGAGCTTTTTAGTCTACGAAAACTACTTTCTGGTAGCTGAGGACGAAGATTCTGTACTATTATTACTTATTATAGGTATTCGGCAGCATCATGTTGTTCCGCTGCATTTATTTATTTATTCCTATTTTCTGTAACTCTGATTTTGTTGTAAAAGAATAATAAAATGTATATATAAAGCAACTTCTTGAACTGTTATTTAATTATTATATTTTATCATTCTGCAGCGAGATTCTATGTTTGTTTTACTTATAACGAGATTCAAATGTGTGGTTTATCGTCGATTTAAACCGTCCAAAAAGGCAAGTCGTTGCAATTATAACGACGATTGAATAAGAGATTAGGTTTAGGTTAGATGGTTTATTTATAAATTGTTTGAGTGAATATAATCCATTTGATTATTTTAGATTAAATCTGACACTTTCATACACTTAATGGTTATCCATCTACCTCATATACATCACTCAACCAATAAAATATAGCCATCTCATCCTGTTACATCATTCGAGCAAATGGGAAGCCGCCATATGTTAGAAACAATGTTGAAATACGTAGGAAAATCACTGGAAACGAACCAGCTAGAAAAACACCGCTCTAGATTTTGGCCGACAACGGGACTTGATCCCTGGTTACTAAGGCAGTCAACATGCATTTTTACCACTGTACCAAATGTGCTTTTAATTTCTTTTTGATTATATTTCCCATAAAATATCGGGGTGTTAGACCAAAATACTTCCTTTCTTCTCTACACCTCCTCTCTCTTCCAAAAACAAGCCCAAAAACCCATTTTTCAAAACATAACCGCGCCAACGTTGGCCGAGCCCATCTATCTTCCATAGGGACCCAAAAACCGAGTCTTTGAAGGAAAAAGTTAGATCCGTGTGTCGGGGGAAAAGTTGAAACAGTTTGGTTCGATTTGCGTTGATTTTGGTGAGTAAAAATTCCTTTAAAAAAATCAGGTTTTGAACTTTATTATTTGTATAATAATTTTTGTTGTTTTCTTATGTTTAATAAGTATGTGGAATGATTATTGTTTGGTTTGGTTTCCGCTTGAATGTGGATGGCACATAGGATATTTGTAAAGGATTTGAAATGAAGTCGAAGTGTTCGTAGCGATTAGGCTGCTACGACACACTTCTATGTGCATAAGTTATAAAGTGAATTTTTTTACCTTGCCTTTAAAATGTGATGCACATTTGAGTATATATATGCTTATGTTAATTAGATGTTTGGATGAATACATGACACATAAATTGTTTTGCGGAAGTGTTCGTATAGCGAATACCGCTATATCGACATTTTGAAAATATCATCTCTTTTGAAAATCTTTTTGTTAATCTCGTGTTTGGGTTTTCACAAAAAGAAAATTTGGTTAATCATTTTAATAATGATGTTTTAAAGTTTAATTAATCATTTTTAATAATGATGTTTAAGGTTAATTAATCATTTTAGTAATGGTGTTTTAAAGTTAATTAATCGTTTTAATAATAATATTTAAAGATTAATTAATCTTTTTTATTATGATGCTTAAGGTTAATTAATTATTTTAATAATTATGTTTCAAAGTTAATTAATCGTTTCAATAATGATGATTAAAGTTAAAGATTTTAAATAATGAGTTTGAAGTAATTAATCATGTTTAAATGTAATTAATTATTTTAAATAAAGAAGTTTAAAGTAATAATCATGTATAAAGTTAATAAATCATTTTTGATAATGTTGTTTAAAGTTCATATTTGTAATGTGAAACCCCAGCACAAGTCCAATTTGAAAAGTTTAAAATTTTGATTCGGTTATGAAAAGGATAAGAAATTTAATTTTCATAAACAATATTTCTTATATGGAAAGGATTAGCTATACTCGTAGTACTAGACATCGAGGTATGGAAACCTGTTTCTATCTCGAAGGTTAAAAATGTTGGCAAAGATTAGATGCAATATTACCTTCACTTGCTTGCTTCATTTTTAACCGAGTGATAGTGCAAGTATGATATCAACAAGTAGTGGTAAGAGTATGAGATTTACTTTCCATATACGATCATTTTAATGGTTTCAGATAGTTGATTTATTGACTATCGATTCCGCTATCTTCTTTATGTATCGTCAATCTAAGATGATTTGTTGCTCATTTTGAGCATTTGATATCCTTTGACGAAAGTGATTAAAATCAAAGCGCGGGTGAATGTCAAGCTATGTGGGGTTGCTTCCATTTGGGTATCTTCATATCTACTCTAGATTAGATTCAGTTGTATGTGCACGGAGATGTGAAATGCTCGGACACACGGTAAGGTAGGCGGGGCTCGACTTTTACATTTTTCGAGAGCCATCATAGTTCTCAAGTATATTTTCTAGAGGTATACTTCAGTAATAGGGGTGCACCCTCCTAGTCAATGTTGGAAAATTCACTTTCCTTGTTTTTGATTCAAATCCCTAAATTGATTGCTTTTTTAATTGCATCGGGAAGTGTCTTGCATACTTTGTGATGTTTAATTATTTTTAACCATTACTTGTTGTTGGATGTTGTTCTTGTGAGGGGAAATTCATTCTGCATTTGACGGTGTGGTCTTACATATTGTTGTTTACTTCCGCCCTCTGTTTAGAGTTTACTCATACCGGACTTATTATCTGACCCAAGTTGTTTATTTTCCATAAACTGTCGGGTACTCATTTATAATTGAGTAGTTCGAGAGTAACAGGTTTTTTAGGCTCTTTTGAAGATGATGAACGAGCATGAGGGTCCTTACATGTCTAGCTATCTATTTCCGCTGTTATGTTTATGTATGTATGTGTGTATGTATGTATGTGTATTTTGTATCAGCAGGTGTAAAGGCCGGATGTGTAACCGCGTAAGCTGATGGTAGTACTTTGTTACAACTATGATAACTTCGTGTTAAGGAGTAACCTTTTATACTATCGTATTGTTATATTATAATTGATAGTTCCATTATCAGATTTTTTGTTCTGTTCTTTTATTTTACCCTACAACAACTCATCTTTCGGATGTTTGGGCGACGACACACAAATGTCGTGGATGCATTAAGTGTCGTTCCCAGAGGTCAGAAAGATGGGTCATCACAAATGCAGCGATATAGTATAATATGAAATACATAAGAGACCGTGAATACAAAGCATCTCAAATGTTCATTATCTCAAATAATTTACCATATGTCTAAAATATACAACACAATGATATGAATATAATGAATCTATATTACACAAATAATATGTATCAAATGCTAAATATCATGTCCTCACTATGCATGTAACGACCCGATATTTCAACCCTCAAAAGTTGATATTAATACATCCACGGTATTCATGTGTCAATCATCCAACTACCGGAAAGACAAATTGGTGGGAGAAAAGAACGAAAGGATAAAATAAAATCTTACATCATGGATGAGTAATATATAGTATACAACATATTTTTACAAAAGAAAAACTGTAATCTACATATATAAATCAGAGTGACTATCTATCATCAGCCTGGACAGTTATAACAATAATCCTCACAAATGCTGATAAATATAAACAACCACGGCTATGGAAAGTAACATATTGGTGAGTACGTCTTGAAGGCCTCTAACTCATCCCTCGAAGCTCCAAAGGTAGCATAACTAAATCTAAAAATATGTTTGATCTGACCTGAGCAATATAAGAAAATAACAACCGAATTTGTTGGTAAACTAGCATGCGAAAACACACTTTAAATGAATTTTGTTATGACACCCTTTCAAAATAAAGGTATCACATGAGACTACGCCGCACATAAACATGGATGAGTTTTTACCTTATGATACCAAATCATTTTATAGGAAATCTTTTGATATTATAATAATGTTTAGGGTTTAAAATAAATTATTGCGAATATAGCTGGAATGCTAGTATCTCACGTTCTAGCATAATAGGTATACAACTAGGTCTGAAGGCACTTATTGGAAAATAGATTCCATACATGACAAGATAATGGTCAACCTTCCGGACAGTTCACCTTTAGAGAAATTGTACCGAGGCTGTCTTAATTGCACTTCTACTACTCAGGACTGACCTACCCCTTTCTGGATAGTACCAAATATGATCGCCCTCTAGCTATCGACTTGACAAACTGTTTTCGTAAGCATAAGCATACATAATCAGAAAATTTCGATCTAGATATAAGTGATGATCATACCCTAATAGGAATGACCCACATAGTCCTGTTGCATGCCCCTACTTTAGTCATTTACCGGTTGTGAGGTCTGAGGCTACATTTTACCTTTTATATAGCAATCTCACTTAAAATGCCAACACTACCCTTTAGGCAAAAATGCAATGTTAACATTCATTCATACAAGTTGTTTTGGGACTGAACAAACCGAAAGCACTACTTCGACTACATCCTCGAGATTAGTAGCAAGTAGCTCTTATACTTCAAAGAACCCCATCTTTGATTATCTTTAAGATGTCTCCAATTCGTTTGTTTATGCCAATTTGAAGTGCTTTTTGGATAATAACCAACAATGATAATTTTAAAACTGGATACGATTTGACAGTTGGTTATTTAACTATAAAATTACAAACAGTTCAACCAGAGATTTAATTCCGTAAGGAAAATAACTGGTAAAGTACTTATGCAACCACTAGGCCTCTTTAATTAATATCTTTGGTAATTAAAAACACTTTGTAAATTCTTGAATTAAAATATTTTTACAAAGATATATTCACAAATCTGTCTCTAAATTTTTTAATACTTGAAAAAAATATTGATATACTTATCTCAACTATCAAAGTATATTCCCAAAAAAAATCACTTCTACTACTTAGAGAATTTTTTTTATATACTTATATCAAAAGTATAAGTATATTCACAAACATTACATTTCCAATACTTAGAAAATATATTAATATTCTCAATGGTATAAGTACATCACAAATCTTAAAAAGACTTCACTTCCAAAACAATACTTAGTTAGGTTATAATAGTGTCATTTAAACATTGATAACACTAAATCCATACACTTTCCTTTTGGGGTACGTGAATAGATGGTAAAAAAAAATTAAACCAAATATGCTTACCACAACTTTCCGATTTCAAATAGTACCATCCCTTGATTAACAATGAAATTAAACAAGTTAGAAAATTATTCTTTCCTCGATACACATTCTTAGTTCTTAAGATAGAGACGAGTTATTATACCTTTGAATTTGGTGTTAAGTATGAAAATAACACTTTCCATGCCACCGTAATTTAAAATGATCATTTATAGGATTCGGGTCCCATTCTTTTTTTGTAAATATCTTTTAAATATCCAAACATAATTATAAACCTCTTTTATTAAATATTATTTTAGACATTATAAAATTCCCTTTTTAAATATCCAAACATAATTATGAACCTCCTTTTCAAAATCTCTAGATTTATTTAACAAATTCCTTTATAAATATCCCTTACACTATTTACAAAAATCTTTTATAGAAATTCTTTTATAAAATATCATTTTAAAACTCATTTTCATAAACTCCCAAAATTATTTGCACCTCTTTTTATAAAACTCCTTTTATAAATTTTTAAATATCATTACAAAGCTTCATTTGTAAAATAAAGTCCAAATACAAACCAAACTCCAAATAGAAAACACAGCTCCAAATATAATTATAAATCTCATATACTTCGCATAATATGATCTTTCCATATATTATAATAAATTCATAACTGTGATTTATTTCTTCAGTTTATCAAATGATAATATTTTCTATTTATAATATACCATTTATAAACCTATCCTTTTATTTATAAAATATTGCTTATAAATCTCTCTTTAATTTATAAAATACCATTTATAAATTTGTTTCATTATTTACAACACTTTATATAAAATGTTTTTATAAATATTTATTTCCAACATATTTTTGTCCTCTTTTAAACATAAAATCGCTTTAAAATAAAAGATAACCCCCTGCATTTCCATTAAAATAAACATTCATTATCAAAATACCTTTTCTACGAAAATAGATGCTTCCCAAGTAATCTTAAAACATTAACATATATCCATATATTAGAAAAGAATAATAAAAGAAAATTGAAGTAAAATAGAGGAGTGCAAAAAACAATTTTTAAATAAAATATCATAGAAAATCTAAAAAGTTAGATTAACGATCACTTTACCAAAAAAACCATTTCCGAATAAAAACAGAAATGAATAGTATTTTACAAAATACTATAACAAGGCTAATAGTTACTATAGCACTTAACCAATGCAATTACTACATTTTCTACTAAAATGGTTCAACTTTTAACATATGTTAGTGTCAGATCCAATAAGGCTAAGCAATCAATTTTTAACATTTAACGATCTATATAACAGATATGCGACTGCAATAAAATCAATAGATATATAACTGAAATTAAAAATTTACAATGGTGAGAAATCCGGATTTCTCAACAAAAATCAATGTATTTAAATTCAAACGACGTTCGCTTTTTAGAAGCGGATATTTTATCAAACCAACCAATAATCCATCCAAACACAAACAGTAAACTTTATCTCCTATTTGTCATATTGATTGTCCAAAAAGGTGAGTTTAACTTATCGAAATTCCAATGGACACTTAGGCGTTTCAGTTTGAACTAAAATCAAACGACATTCGATTTTAACCTAAATTTCACTTACTCCAAATTTGACAGAACAAGTTCCATCGTGTAGCTATCATGATTATGAGTGCAATGCAAAGACCATGTCTTGATTGGACCTTGTATGAGAGATTTATTACATTTATAATATTTTTGAATTTAAATTAAATTAATTAATTACTAATTACATCACTTAAGTTAATTACCCTAAAAAAACTCTTCTTCCCCAAATCAAATTTCATTTCCCTCCAAACAACCTACACACGATCATGGCCATGCATGCACCATCTCCACCTCCATCACCACTCGAGGAAACAAAATCCGTCGCCTCCATCGCCTTTATCTCCACGAGCTACACCTTCCCGACACCACAAAATCCACTCCAAACCCTTCCCCAAAATCGCAATTGAAACCCCCATGTATGTGACCTCCACTTTGTTGCGTTCATCACTATCGAACATCCAAAACCCAACCACATGCAATGAAATTCATACCAAAATGAATATCTCTTCAATACAATCTAAATGAAACATGTTTTAGAATTTTTCGTTGAGTAAATCTTGAGGTTTAATTTTTTAAAGGCAAAGTTTTGTTTTTTTCCTTTTTCTATCCGTTGTTTATTGGAACACGAAACAAAGGAAAGGAGGGAGGGAAAAGAAAGAGATATTGATTTGTCTAAGTGTTAAGATATATTTAATATGCAAAATTTTAACATCTCGATACATAGAATTCCATTTGCTTATGAACCGCGAGCGAGAAAACAAAAATACGATCACACATAAAAATATGACACAATCTGAAAATAATAATAATAAAATACGTTGGTTATCGTATTATGTAAAATCCTAAAAATACCATCGTTGACGAAAATCTTCAAACGATAATTTAAATATTTTTCAATTTAAAAATGATAAAAAATCAAATAATTTAAATTAAAAATATGTCAACAAAAATTGAGTTGTTATAATAAAAATTAATTTTCTTATTATTTATTAATTTTGAATCAGATCCGAATATTTAAATAAGTAAAATATTCCCATTCAAAACGTTAAAAAATTTCGCGTCCTTACAATGCCCAAAAAACACAAGTTGGTATCATCTTCTCTGAACCTCAAATGTCTCGGACTAACCCGTAATACAAATATAACACATTGGTCGGACTATCTCTAAATGTAGAGATCGATATATATATATATATATATATATATATATATATCATAATATGTGCATGGTAAAATAATATGATAATCACATCAAAATAACTTAAAATAGCAGCCATCATGAAACCATGCATAAAAATGTCCTCACCCATATACAATTAAGTCAAAAAATAAATCATAGAATCAATATCAAATGGGTGAATCATCCATATCAAAATCATCATCAAAGTGCAAAAATCATCCATACTTGGGATATCATCAAGTATAGCCGGACTAGCACAAAGCAATGTCTAAATGTTAAATTCTGTCTTTTCGAGTTTTGATGAGACAATCTGAAATACCCCACACCCCTTAGTATACCCAAAAAGGACACATTAAAAGATGTGGTGCGTTGTAGGTATATCTAAAACTTTACAGAGACTAAGATTCACAAGAAAATTAAATAAAAACAATGGAAACATTTAAACAATAACTTATTTAAAAGTTAAACTTCATAAAATAAGCCATAACCAAAATATGTCACAAAATACCAAATACATATGTCTTATGAAAAATACCATCTCAGTCATAACATAAGTGTTTATCCCTCTCAAATAGTATCAGTACATAAAAATCCATATGAAAACTGAAAAGAAGAAGAATACATGAAGAAAAATTCTGCATCTGAATCTCCAAGAAAGTCCGAAATCTACTACCTTGCCTCTGTTGGCTTAGGGGGAAAAATGAAAAAAAGGAGTGGGACGGACTAAAATTCTGGTTAGTGGAAGTAATTACTAGTAATTTTTAAGTAAGATAAAGATAATAGACTTAACAACATAGTATAAAAGGAAATAAAGGAAAAGATAAAACTGGAATAAAATACTGTTTAACTGTTTGCTTTGCTTAGATAGTTTTAATTATCTTTGATTGTTTGGACTTGTCTTAGATAACTGCTTTGATTTGGCTGATATCCTAATTATTCCCCTTGACCGGCCTTCTATCTCTATTGTATCTGTAACGACCCGGAAATTTAGACGATTTAATTTAGTTATTAGAATTTTGTAATAAAAATTTAGTAGTAATGATAAAGAGTGATAAATTTATATGGAAACGAAAGCTAATTTACCAATGGTAATTTAAGCCTTTGATTTTAATATGAATAAATCTTTCGAATATAATAGTGTAGGTATTGTACCTGAAATCAAATTAGTAGACATTTGCAATAATAAGTGAATAAATAAATAACCATAAGGGATAACATTAATATATATTTGGTTAGAACAAATTTGAACGTGGAGGAATAAATGTGAAGTATTTAATATTAATAACGTTATTTGGGGGATTTGAGGAATAAGTTGAAATTTGGTAATTAAGATATTTATACGCAAAGTATATAAGGAAGATATATTGATTCCATTAAAATAAATTGGAGATCTAGTATTAAATATTTTCTTAATGTAAATTTAGGTAAGTTTTGATATTTGATGCTAACTCCATTCAGAATATGACCATGGGTGTAGTATTTTGAATGGTAAGCAATAGTTATAAGTTACATGTTTAATTGGTTAATGGAATTTAAATTGAAATAAATGTTAATACACTAAATAAAAGTTACATTTAATATGAGAAGTAATACCATGTTAGAAGTGTCAAATTTAGGGTATTAAGACTTATAAATGGAAATTAAGAGGCAGTTAAAATTTAGTGGACTTTAATGTGTATTTATGAGAAATTTATGCTATAACTAAAGAGGTGAATGGAATAAATACAAACCAATGTGGATTGTATACATGAGATGACAATTTTTGGGGATAACGGGATTTAAACCTAAATAAATAAATTCCTTGAAAACTTAAGTTTTAATCTTTGCATAAATTGGAATTGTACGTTAATATTGTAAATTTTGAATTATTCTATAATAAATTAATGTAGGAAGTTGTTTAAAGGATTCTAAAGTTACAAAGTAATCCAAACTGACATAAATTGCAATTAGTTAAAGTTGAATTGTAAAACTGATTCAATTAACCTATTATTAATTTATTTATTTGGAATATAAAATGTAATGATAGAGTTAATTGAAAATTTAAGGTAGTTTAATTTGTATGTTATTTGGGATTAAGTCAAGATGGGTAGATATTAGAAGATATATACTTAGCTCATTCAATTAATGTAATTTAATGTACATTTACGTGGAATATAATACCATGTTTAATAGATTGATAAATTGAATATATTAAAGGAAAAAAAAACCTTAATTAACATGGTGGATAAATTTATTGAATTAGAATCTTAATCAAATGCAACATTCATTGTTATTTGTAGCTTATAGGTGGAGATTTTTATAAATAAGATTTGGAGTCTATGTTATGATTTCAAAATTTAGTTGATTTTGAATTAAGGTAAACATTTGAACTTATGAATCTATCAACTAAAAATTTATTTGTTAAACCATTGTAATTGGTTGAGAAAAAATAAAGAGGTATAATTAGTTTAAGTGTAAATGAAAGTATGTATAGGAAAATGAATTATTTGCAGGAGAAATATTTGGTAAAAAGGGTGGAACTAAGGAAAGAAGTAAAGATTTATAATTTATAATGAAGCATATGTTGAAAAGGAAATGAAACCATAGAAATTTAAGATAAGTATTATCGGTTGATATAAAATGACGAATAAATTTGAAGTAATGTAAATGGTTATACTAGGATAAGAAGAGAATATAGGGAAACAAGGGTAAGTTGTGAATTTATTTAAATGGATTAATATTATTAGATAGTAAATTGAATTAGATCAATGTCCTGTATGGTTTAGTAAAGAAAGCTTTTAAAGGAAAACCTTTAATTTATAAATGAAAATCAATGCATTAAATTAGGTGTAACTGAATGTATGCAAATAATTTTGTAAGAATAAGTTAATAAACAATTTATTTGCACATACCCGATTTAAATTGGAATAACAGAAAGGACAAGAACTTGATTTCCCTAGGCATTTATATTTATAAACTATAACTAAATAGAAAGTTTGGTAGTAAATAGGATATAAGAAGACAAAGGCAACTAGTAAATTAATAAATGAATTCATAATAATAAGTAGTAATTAATGCATATATATTTGGCATTAGTGATAATTACAAAACTTTACCCATTTATCTAATTTATTTAATTAAATCTAAATCTATGGCAACATTGTTGTAATGATGATTGTAAGTGAATTTGAATGTAAAAGGGTAACGATTATTTAGGTTAACCATTTTGAGTATGTTAAGTTAAGAATGACAATCGATTGAAATAAATCTAAATTAATTATTTTGTTTTGGTTAATGTGTTCTAGTTAATAAAGGGGAGTTTATAAGAAATGAAGCATGCACTAATGACATGTGTTATAATTCAAATGTTATTTATACCCATAAAATGTCTATTTACTGAATTGAAAGATTTTAAATCAATAAGCGAATTTATTGAGGTTCCAATTTATAATTTATAACATTTAATGTAGACTCAATTACAATTAATTGACTTAAATCGTGCAGTTAGCGTAGATTTGTTTTGTAATTGGAGTAGTTAATCCTATAAGATGAAGTTAATGCTAATTCTATTTATAATTGGACCATTTGTTGATATAGATTATAGAAAGCAAGATGTATAAATTTAATTAAAGTATCAACATTCAACAATTGGAATTATTGAAAATTAAAATAGAATTTGAGGATAATAAGGTGAAACCATGAACAAATATTAATGCATCCTTATTACTGGTAAAAGATGAGTATATAAAAGTTTGAAAATCAAAAATAGGTTTTTGAAAACTTAATTTATAATTTCTAAATATAAGGAAGTGGAGAAATTAACACTGCAATGGACAGACTTATCAGCTTTTAATTTACATCTAAATTTGTTTAGATCAATTTGGAAATTAATAAAATTGTGGATATATTTTGAAACGTAAACGAAACGTCTAGATTTACATTTGTAAATACGTTTAAAATAAAATGTAAATGATAAGGCATTTATTTATTTCCTAAATCCGTAACGTGTGTAATTAATATTATTTATATTTTGGGACCACTTCCGTTTGCACGTTAAAATTCGTGCACACCTATTCTTTTGCGATCTATCTATAAATAGACGATCAAAAACCCTAGCCTCCATCTTCTATCATTTGTCTGTACGTTCTTTTCTTCAACTCCTTCTCCTCCTCAAATGGATGCAAAACCTAGATCTATTTCTATTCAAATTTCAAATGAAAATTCAAACATCTCAGAAAAAATTCCAAAAAAAATATATATATGTTGTAGATTTCATCCATACGAATCTACGCGCAGTCTCTATTTTCGAAATCGATACTCGAGTCAGCGGCAAATCGCGGTCAAAATTAGGAAATTCGAAACTAAGTCAATTTGGGCGTTTTGATTTGGAGCGACTATTTGCAAATTGGTTTCTGGGTATTGGAGAGCTCGACTAGGGAAGTCGTAATGGTGGAGGCGCGTCACCATCTGGTGGCCTGGGGCGGTCTAAAGGCACGGTCAAAGATGGGGAGGGCGTGCGTTGAAATGGGTTCATTCCCTGGACGAGCATACGTGAGTTGAGAAGAAGCTTTATGACGTGGCAAGCTTTAATTAGGTTGTTGTTTAATTTTGTTTTATTTAATTTTTGTTTTATTTAATTTTTGTTTCAACTCACAAAAACTGAATAACTTTCTCATACGACCTCGTATTCACGCGAGATTTTTTTTATTAGGATTGAAATTAAATTCCGGATCTGTTGGCGCTGGTTTGGACAGATTTGGAGACTGTGAAATTTTTGAGTTTAAATTGGATTTAAATCCAATTTAAATTCAAAAGGTGAGTGTTTTACCCCACTCACAACTTCTAAAACTTCTTATGTTTGTTAAATTAATTTAGATATGGGTAGAAATTTTTTTATGACTGTTTGGCATGTTTTATTCACTATTTCTGTTTAAACGCATTTATTTAATTTAACTGTTAATTTATTTTATTTATTGCATAAATTTGACAGTTAGAATTTATTTATTTGCATATTAACTGCCAGTCATAGTTATGCTAAATTTTTATTTCATATTAACTGCCAGTTAAATTTACGTTTATTTTTGCATATAAACTGCCAATTAAAAGTTATTAAATTTATTTTGAGTATAAACTGATAATTGATACCATATTTATCACCTGCTATGTATTGATGATTGTTTGAAATTGGATGATGGCTGTGATAAATGGATGTATGATTTGATGGATGAATGGATGATTAATTTTATTAATTGCAAGTTGCAATGCATTTTTATTTCATTCGGGATTGCGGTTTGAAATGATAAACAACCGCATTTATATTTTAAATTGCGGATTGAAATGATAAACATCCGTACCACTTGACCATAGGGTAGAAAATTTTATACAGGCACCGCGGTATATATATAAAAAAAAAGTTGAAATGTTTTTATGGTTTTGTAAAACTATATATATATATATACATGGTTTATGGGATATTGAATTGGTTATTGATATATATATATAGAAATTTTCGGTTTTTAAGCTTTGTATAAATTTGATTTGAAGTATAAAATAAAGTTTGATTTTTAAGATCAAATACGATTAAGCATTTATTAAAATTTAATTTCTGGAGTTTTTATGACTTAAATGAGAATAAGATTTGGAAGATGAATATTAAGTTAAATTGAAATTTAATAAAAATTTAGAATTTTTTAAAGGATATGATTTTTATAACTTGATTTTTTTTGTAAAGTGATTTAAATGAATATCAGGTTGATTTAAATGAATATATAATAAATTGAAAGATGATCCAGTTGTATGAAGTTAACGGTTTTTCTTAAATTATATTGAATTCATTAAGTAAATATTTCAAGTCTAAATAATAAGTAATTGAATTTAATATATATGGGATTGTCAAATGAGTTTGTTTTGAAATGGTGAAATATTTAAAGCTTTGAAACATAAGAATTGAAATGGTATTTGGAAGTTTATATCGATATTTGAAATTGATTTGTGAAATCTAAAGAAGCTATTGTGTTTTATAAAGTAATTTAATATTTAACCATTTAAGAGATGGAAATTTGTTTCGAAGTTATGATTTTCAAGGTAGTATGATTTGGAATTATTATATACAAGAGTTGTGATTTCTAAATATTTCACTTTGAAAACCCTATGATTTTGGAAAAGAATATATATTGGAAAATAAAATGACATTATATGATTTTGGGTCTAAATGATATCGTATTGATTTGGGGTTTTAAAAATATAAATGATATCGTATTTATATGGGTTTAAAATGGATTTTGTTCTGGTTTTAAAGTATAATTATTTTAAATGACCGCGGTGTTATAATAACGTTTGGTTGTTGAAGAGACCGGGATCGGAAGTTGTCATACTCTCTGCCAACTCCGAAAACCACTTTAACAACCGTGTACGTGGTGGAGATTCCAGAATGAAGTAGGTTGGTGGCGGCGTTTCCTACAAGGTAAATACGTGGACCTGACTCCCGTGAGTTGGCATAAGGTGGCTAAAACAGGAGCGATTCTCGGGCCAATGAGGTCATTCCTCTGATCGGACACTCCTCTTCGATATTATACTTTGACTTTGGATTGTTTCAGTGGCCACTTTTACTTTGATTTTTGGGGGAGTTTGTTCGAGGTGGGCGGTAGCTACGGCTATGCGTTTCCATCAGCCCGGATAGCAATTGGTATATCTACCCTGACATTGCCTAGTTGTGCCGTGTCACCTATCCTAGCGCGCCTTATACGATTTTGGTTTTGTACCATACCTATGGAGTGCCCTTTGACGACGCCCAGTACGGGGGAGATTACGGTACTGTATAGACTATGGGAATATATAAATGTGTTAAGGTGGAAAATGTAAAGCCTTAACGCTATTTAAAAGTAAGTTTATTTTACAATTAGACACTATTATAATAGCGCAATATACTATATAGTAAATAGTTTAACGGATCCTTAGGAGATGTAAATCCCGAGCATCTCTTGAGTTACTGCACTCATATTTATTTCTGTTAATGTAACTCATATAAGATCTTTTAGTTCTGACTCGAGTGTTTTTGTCTTTCCAAATTCGCTCGGGTCAGTCCGAGCGTTTCAGGATTGAAGATTTGATTTCCGGAGGAAGAAGACGAAGATTTTATTATTATTACTATAGATAATATGGTTTCACTACACTCATATTGTTCCGCTGCATTGTTATATGGTATGTGTACTCTGATATGTATTGTATAAATAAATCAAAGGTTTTTGTAAACAGATTTATGAACTGTATATTTGATTATTATATTTTATCCTTCTGCTGAGATAAATTGTTTCTTTCTCTGTTTTCTTATTTATCCCATAACAATCCGCCCTTACGTATGCTTTGAATTGGCACGTGTGTCTGTTTAAATCGTGCAAAAAGGCGGGATGTTACAGTTGGTATCAGAGCTTTGGTTTAGCGATAAACCTTAGCTTTGTGGGGTTTGACTTTTTAATAATAGGGTAGTAATACCCTATGGGAGTCGCTGAGTGTATATGTATGAGAGAGCGTATTTGTTAGTGTTATAAAAATATTTTGATATTGTGTTAATCTGTTCCGTTTTGTATTTATAAATTCTGATTGGTGCATGGGACGCTATGACATCAATAGGGATTTCTAAACACTTAATAGGACAGACCGACATAATATTTGTTTTTAATATAGGTGAATGAAATAATTTTGCCTATTATATTTTCTATATATAAAATAAATTTTTAAATATATATATATATTTTTGGTTGCAATAGATTGGTTGTTAGGAATAAAATTTTAAATAATAGGTAAAATGAGATTGAAATTAAAATCAATGAAAGTGGAAATTTTAGAACTTAAGTCTGGGATTTTGGAAATTTGCTTTCAAAGGATTTATGAGTTATAATAATTTTGTTTATAAGTATTTTCTTATATAAATATTTCATTATAATTCGGAAGAATTATTTTAAAGAAGATTTTGGAGAAAATAAGTTATGAACTTTCCTCTCTGTCGTTGGAAAATAATTTCGGTGATGGCGGCCGCATCATCGACTTCTATTTTCGAGTTTCGAAGGGGAAAGACCACTGTAGTAATTCTACTGCAGCTTTATCTTGAAAATATCTAAATTTTTAATTGTTTTAAATAAAACTAGAGGTATATAAGTTATAAGAAAATATTTATCTATTATTTCAAAATAATTTGAAATTTAACCCGGAATTTAATTCTTAAATTTCCATTATTTAATTGTTTAAATTATTGTAGTGAAATAAAAGGTAAGTGATTAATAAATTGAAACCCCTAATTTAGGTAAGAGATTTAATGCAAAGTTATAAAGGGAAATTTGAATTTGTAACATATGAGACAAGGAGTAATATTGTGAACATTAAATTTAATTAAAAGATGAGATAAAACTTGTATAAGTTCATTTGCATTTTCTTTAACATAAATAACTTACCAAATATGAAAAGTTGAAATGTTAAATAAGAAATTGGGATAGAATATTATACAAGTAGAAATTTGGAAATTTAAGTATAAAAGATTTAGTGGTTATAAATTGAGGTATCTTATATAAATTAATTTCTAAATTGTTATAAAGTTAATGTTTGCATAAGGTATATTGATTTCTTACTCTTCCTTTTCCCTTCCTTTTCTTTTCGGGGACGAAAAGCTTTAAGTGGGGGAGAGTGTAACGACCCGGAAATTTAGACGATTTAATTTAGTTATTAGAATTTTGTAATAAAAATTTAGTAGTAATGATAAAGAGTGATAAATTTATATGGAAACGAACGCTAATTTACCAATGGTAATTTAAGCCTTTGATTTTAATATGAATAAATCTTTCGAATATAATAGTGTAGGTATTGTACCTGAAATCAAATTAGTAGACATTTGCAATAATAAGTGAATAAATAAATAACCATAAGGGATAACATTAATATATATTTGGTTAGAACAAATTTGAACGTGGAGGAATAAATGTGAAGTATTTAATATTAATAACGTTATTTGGGGGAATTGAGGAATAAGTTGAAATTTGGTAATTAAGATATTTATACGCAAAGTATATAAAGAAAGATATATTAATTCCATTAAAATAAATTGGAGATCTAGTATTAAATATTTTCTTAATGTAAATTTAGGTAAGTTTTGATATTTAATGCTAACTCCATTCAGAATATGACCATGGGTGTAGTATTTTGAATGGTAAGCAATAGTTATAAGTTACATGTTTAATTGGTTGATGGAATTTAAATTGAAATAAATGTTAATACACTAAATAAAAGTTACATTTAATATGAGAAGTAATACCATGTTAGAAGTGTCAAATTTAGGGTATTAAGACTTATAAATGGAAATAAAGAGGCAGTTAAAATTTAGTGGACTTTAATGTGTATTTATGAGAAATTTATGCTATAACTAAAGAGGTGAATGGAATAAATACAAACCAATGTGGATTGTATACATGAGATGACAATTTTTGGGGATAACGGGATTTAAACCTAAATAAATAAATTCCTTGAAAACTTAAGTTTTAATCTTTGCATAAATTGGAATTGTACGTTAATATTGTAAATTTTGAATTATTCTATAATAAATTAATGTAGGAAGTAGTTTAAAGGATTCTAAAGTTACCAAGTAATCCAAACTGACATAAATTGCAATTAGTTAAAGTTGAATTGTAAAACTGATTCAATTAACCTATTATTAATTTATTTATTTGGAATATAAAATGTAATGATAGAGTTAATTAAAAATTTAAGGTAGTTTAATTTGTATGTTATTTGGGATTAAGTCAAGATGGGTAGATATTAGAAGGTATATACTTAGCTCATTCAATTAATGTAATTTAATGTACATTTACGTGGAATATAATACCATGTTTAATAGATTGCTAAATTGAATATATTAAAGGGAAAAAAACCTTAATTAACATGGTGGATAAATTTATTGAATTAGAATCTTAATCAAATGCAACATTCATTGTTATTTGTAGCTTATAGGTGGAGATTTTTATAAATAAGATTTGGAGTCTATGTTATGATTTCAAAATTTAGTTGATTTTGAATTAAGGTAAACATTTGAACTTATGAATCTATCAACTAAAAATTTATTTGTTAAACCATTGTAATTGGTTGAGAAAAAATAAAGAGGTATAATTAGTTTAAGTGTAAATGAAAGTATGTATAGGAAAATGAATTATTTGCAGGAGAAATATTTGGTAAAAAGGGTGGAACTAAGGAAAGAAGTAAAGATTTATAATTTATAATGAAGCATATGTTGAAAAGGAAATGAAACCATAGGAATTTAAGCTAAGTATTATCGGTTGATATAAAATGACGAATAAATTTGAAGTAATGTAATTGGTTATACTAGGATAAGTAGAGAATATAGGGAAACAAGGGTAAGTTGTGAATTTATTTAAATGAATTAATATTATTAGATAGTAAATTGAATTAGATCAATGTCCTGTATGGTTTAGTAAAGAAAGCTTTTAAAGGAAAACCTTTAATTTATAAATGAAAATCAATGCATTAAATTAGGTGTAACTGAATGTATGCAAATAATTTTGTAAGAATAAGTTAATAAACAATTTATTTGCACATACTCGATTTAAATTGGAATAACAGAAAGGACAAGAACTTGATTTGCCTAGGCATTTATATTTATAAACTATAACTAAATGGAAAGTTTGGTAGTAAATATGATATAAGAAGACAAAGGCAACTAGAAAATTAATAAATGAATTCATAATAATAAGTAGTAATTAATGCATATATATTTGGCATTAGTGATAATTACAAAACTTTACCCATTTATCTAATTTATTTAATTAAATCTAAATCTATGGCAACATTGTTGTAATGATGGTTGTAAGTGAATTTGAATGTAAAAGGGTAACAATTATTTAGGTTAACCATTTTGAGTATGTTAAGTTAAGAATGACAATTGATTGAAATAAATCTAAATTAATTATTTTGTTTTGGTTAATGTGTTCTAGTTAATAAAGGGGAGTTTATAAGAAATGAAGCATGCACTAATGACATGTGTTATAATTCAAATGTTATTTATACCCATAAAATGTCTATTTACTGAATAGAAAGATTTTAAATCAATAAGCGAATTTATTGAGGTTCCAATTTATAATTTATAACATTTAATGTACACTCAATTACAATTAATTGACTTAAATCGTGCAGTTAGCGTAGATTTGTTTTGTAATTGGAGTAGTTAATCCTATAAGATGAAGTTAATGCTAATTCTATTTATAACTGGACCATTTGTTGATATAGATTATAGAAAGCAAGATGTATAAATTTAATTAAAGTATCAACATTCAACAATTGTAATTATTGAAAATTAAAATGGAATTTGAGGATAATAAGGTGAAACCATGAACAAATATTAATGCATCCTTATTACTGGTAAAAGATGAGAATATAAAAGTTTGAAAATCAAAAATAGGTTTTTGAAAACTTAATTTATAATTTCTAAATATAAGGAAGTGGAGAAATTAACACTGCAATGGATAGACTTATCAGCTTTTAATTTACATCTAAATTTGTTTAGATCAATTTGGAAATTAATAAAATTGTGGATATATTTTGAAACATAAACGAAACGTCTAGATTTACATTTGTAAATACGTTTAAAATAAAATGTACATGATAAGGAATTTATTTATTTCCTAAATCCGTAACGTGTGTAATTAATATTATTTATATTTTGGGACCACTTCCGTTTGCGCGTTAAAATTTGTGCACACCTATTCTTTTGCGATCTATCTATAAATAGACGATCAAAAACCCTAGCCTCCATCTTCTATCATTTGTCTGTACGTTCTTTTCTTAAACTCCTTCTCCTCCTCAAATGGATGCAAAACCTAGATCTATTTCTATTCAAATTTCAAATGAAAATTCAAACATCTCAGAAAAAATTCCAAAAAAAAAAATATATGTTGTAGATTTCATCCATACGAATCTACGCGCAGTCTCTGTTTTCGAAATCGATACTCGAGTCAATGGCAAATCGTGGTCAAAATCAGGAAATTCGAAACCTAAGTCAATTTGGGCGTTTTGATTTGGAGCGACTATTTGCAAATTGGTTTCTGGGTATTGGAGAGCTCGGCTAGGGAAGTCGTAATGGTGGAGGCGCGTTACCATCTGGTGGCCTGGGGCGGTCTAAAGGCACGGTCAAAGATGGGGAGGGCGTGCGTTGAAATGGGTTTATTCCCTGGACGAGCATACGTGAGTTGAGAAGAAGCTTTATGACGTGGCAAGCTTTAATTAGGTTGTTGTTTAATTTTGTTTTATTTAATTTTTGTTTTATTTAATTTTTGTTTCAACTCACAAAAATTGAATAAATTTCTCATACGACCTCGTATTCACGCGAGATTTTTTTTATTAGGATCGAAATTAAATTCCGGATCTGTTGGCGCTGGTTTGGACAGATTTGGAGACTGTGAAATTTTTGAGTTTAAATTGGATTTAAATCCAATTTAAATTCAAAAGGTGAGTGTTTTAACCCACTCACAACTTCTAAAACTTCTTATGTTTGTCAAATTAATTTAGATATGGGTAGAAATTTTTTTATGACTGTTTGGCATGTTTTATTCACTATTTCTGTTTAAACGCATTTATTTGATTTAACTGTTAATTTATTTTATTTATTGCATAAATTTGACAGTTAGAATTTATTTATTTGCATATTAACTGCCAGTCATAGTTATGCTAAATTTTTATTTCGTATTAACTGCCAGTTAAATTTACGTTTATTTTTGCATATAAACTGCCAATTAACAGTTATTAAATTTATTTTGAGTATAAACTGATAATTGATACCATATTTATCACCTGCTATGTATTGATGATTGTTTGAAATTGGATGATGGCTGTGATAAATGGATGTATGATTTGATGGATGATTAATTTTATTAATTGCAAGTTGCTATGCATTTTTATTTCATTTAGGATTGCAGTTTGAAATGATAAACAACCGCATTTATATTTTAAATTGCGGATTGAAATGATAAACATCCGTATCACTTGACCATAGGGTAGAAAATTTTATACAGGCACTGCGGTATATATATAAAAAAATTTGAAATGTTTTTATGGTTTTGTAAAACTATATATATATATATATATATATATATATATATGGTTTATGGGATATTGAATTGGTTATATATATAGAAATTTTCGGTTTTTAAGCTTTGTATAAATTTGATTTGAAGTATAAAATAAAGTTTGATTTTTAAGATCAAATACGATTAAGCATTTATTAAAATTTAATTTCTGGAGTTTTTATGACTTAAATGAGAATAAGATTTGGAAGATGAATATTAAGTTAAATTGAAATTTAATAAAAATTTAGAATTTTTTAAAGGATATGATTTTTATAACTTGATTTTTTTTGTAAAGTGATTTAAATGAATATCAGGTTGATTTAAATGAATATATAATAAATTGAAAGATGATCCAGTTGTATGAAGTTAAAGGTTTTTCTTAAATTATATTGAATTCATTAAGTAAATATTTCAAGTCTAAATAATAAGTAATTGAATTTAATATATATGGGATTGTCAAATGAGTTTGTTTTGAAATGGTGAAATATTTAAAGCTTTGAAACATAAGAATTGAAATGGTATTTGGAAGTTTATATCGATATTTGAAATTGATTTGTGAAATCTAAAGAAGCTATTGTGTTTTATAAAGTAATTTAACATTTAACCATTTACGAGATGGAAATTTGTTTCGAAGTTATGATTTTCAAGGTAGTATGATTTGGAATTATTATATACAAGAGTTGTGATTTCTAAATATTTCACTTTCAAAACCCTATGATTTTGGAAAAGAATATATATTGGAAAATAAAATGACATTATATGATTTTGGGTCTAAATGATATCGTATTGATTTGGGGTTTTAAAAATATAAACGATATCGTATTTATATGGGTTTAAAATGGATTTTGTTCTGGTTTTAAAGTATAATTATTTTAAATGACCGCGGTGTTATAATAACGTTTGGTTGTTGAAGAGACCGGGATCGGAAGTTGTCATACTCTCTGCCAACTCCGAAAACCACTTTAACAACCGTGTACGCGGTGGAGATTCCAGAATGAAGTAGGTTGGTGGCGGCGTTTCCTACAAGGTAAATACGTGGACCCGACTCCTGTGAGTTGGCATAAGGTGGCTAAAACAGGAGCGATTCTCGGGCCAATGAGGTCATTCCTCTGATCGGACACTCCTCTTCGATATTATACTTTGACTTTGGATTGTTTCAGTGGCCACTTTTCTTTGATTTTTGGGGGAGTTTGTTCGAGGTGGGCGGTAGCTGCGGCTATGCGTTTCCATCAGCCCGGATAGCAATTGGTATATCTACCCTGGCATTGCCTAGTTGTGACGTGTCACCTACCCTAGCGCGGCTTATACGATTTTGGTTTTGTACCATACCTATGGAGTGCCCTCTGACGACGCCCAGTACGGGGGAGATTACGGTACTGTATAGACTATGGGAATATATAAATGTGTTAAGGTGGAAAATGTAAAGCCTTAACGCTATTTGAAAGTAAGTTTATTTTACAATTAGACACTATTATAATAGCGCAATATACTATATAGTAAATAGTTTAACGGATCCTTAGGAGATGTAAATCCCGAGCATCTCTTGAGTTACTGCACTCATATTTATTTCTGTTAATGTAACTCAAATAAGATCTTTTAGTTCTGACTCGAGTGTTTTTGTCTTTCCAAATTCGCTCGGGTCAGTCCGAGCGTTTCAGGATTAAAGATTTTATTTCCGGAGGAAGAAGACGAAGATTTTATTATTATTACTATAGTTAATATGGTTTCACTACACTCATATTGTTCCGCTGCATTGTTATATGGTATGTGTACTATGATTGTATTGTATAAATAAATCAAAGGTTTTTGTAAACAGATTTATGAACTATATATTTGATTACTATATTTTATCCTTCCGTTGAGATAAACTGTTTCTTTCTCTGTTTTCTTATTTATCCCATAACAATCCGCCCTTACGTATGGTTTGAATTGGCACGTGTGTCTGTTTAAATCGTGCAAAAAGGCGGGATGTTACAGTATCACTGTGAGCTAGTCCCATCCTATCGGTCCCACAGGAAAAAGACGCATGTTTAGCGCTTTGGAACTCAATAACGACTTATATCCCTACACCGAGGCCGCACACTTGGCCACCGTTCGACTCGCACTATCTGTTGCTTCCTCATTTGACCTCTTATCTACCCTAAACAGCATAAGCGTGCCCTGCCTCACTTGATCTGTTGTGAGACCATCAGTCCTAGTCTGACATGGTCCTGCCCAACCTCACTTAGCTGTGTTGTGAGACCATCAGTCCTAGTCTGGAAAGGGGAATGTTGCCGATACAGTTCATAACAAACAAAATCTATTTGCACCCCTTACCCAAATTCCCCTAATTTGAGTTTCTATCTATTGACCACTTATTTGCCCTAAATAGCATAAGCGTGTCCCAGCCTCACATATCCTGTTGTGAGACCGTCAGTCCTGACTAAAGGGGAATGCTGCCGGTACGGGTCCTGTTTCTATCTTTGTTTATTAACTTAGTATAAGTCTTTTAAATAAGTCTCTTCTGTTAATTCTGCTATATTTGTTTATTAACTTAGTGTAAGTCTTTAAAATAAGTCTCTTATGTTGTCTCTACTTTATTTGCTCATTAACTTAACTCTAAGTTTTAAAATAAGCGTCTTTCTGTTCTTTCTGCTTAAATATAACCTACATTATAATTCATCTTATATTCTGTCTTTTTTAGTTATAACTTCTAGTTATAAACTTTGCGTGCAAATATCTCAAATTTGTCTATTTCAATCTATATTCTCTTTATTACAGTTCTTCTTATTTTACATCCAAGTTATGTAAATTTGGCGTTCTTATATTATGGTCCTATTAGCGAATTATTCACTTTTTATTATTTTATTCGCCTAAAAAGGAATAAAAGAAACTAATATTTACAGGCTGAATTATAACATAAAACGGATGTAAAGAAAATACAAATAAATGTAAATAACAGTAAATAACTGTAAATAAATGAATAAAATAGCAAAATAAAAATAGTTGAATAAAATTGACCGAAAAGTACTTTTAAAAATTAACTGTAAACAACTTATATAAAAGAGGTCCCAAAATTGCAGAAAACTACAACTATTGAGAACCCTATTATTTTAAATTACTTAAAAATCTAATAATTACTTAAACACTCACATGTGGTCCTTAGGTCTTTTCCTTGGCCTTTTAGGATCCACTTCTAGGGTATAAAATACTTTAATTAAAAAGATATTCTCCTTGGAAAAATATTCCTTTTAGGGTCCACCCGTAGGCAATGAACCCAGATGGAGAAAATCTGAATCAGAAAAATAGTTAGGCCTAGGATTTTATTTATAGTTTCACTTGGGGATCTCAGGCTATTGGATTCGAAGATGAAATCTAATGCGACTACGTCATAGACTCGCTGGAAACTGTTGGATGGAAGCACGGACACACGTGATCGAATAAAAATAGCAAAACACGTCACTTAGTCCAATAAAAAACTGCCACGTCAGAAAATAAATCAGCGTTCATTAATTATTCCCGTTAATTGATTGCACTGCAAAACTTCCATTTTTGTTGTTTGTGTGCAAACATGACACTTTTTGAGAGGTTGTACTCTCCCTTTTAATTGACTTTAATAATTATTTCCTATTTTATAAATCTCATTAGATTTTTATTTTAAATATTTGCATTTTTTAGCAATCAACCCATCTTAATTTTCTAAATTTATATCCATAATAATGTCCTTTTTTATACATTCTCATTAATATCAATTATGTCATCAATCCAGCCAATCAATTTATTTCCAATCCTTATCTATTTATGAATTGGGTATGTTACATATTTATTTACACTCTTGAATGTGTACAATAAATTAGGATATACATATATATACATATAAAATTTAAACTAATCAATCCCTTGGTTAATTTTATCCATTCACAGTTAATTTTCTTAATTGATTGCTTACTAATTTTAACCATTTCCCATTGATTCTTGTCCATTACAACATTTATTTATTAACGTTTTATTCTCCTTTCTAAATCATCTATTTATAAACATTAAAGATTTAAACTTCAAAAATATATATTTTATAAACAAATTTAATTTCCTCATCTTACATGTTTACAGTCTACGTTAATTTCCAAGTAACATACATTAGTAAATGTTGTTACGCATGTTAATTACGATTGTAACGTACATTAATTACTAATAATGTGCATTTATTGTCAATAGATCTTTTTACCATTTCCCTCCTTATACATACATATGTATGTATCATATATTAATACAATACTCTTGTTTCCAATTAATTTCATTAACCAAATTCAAACGTTTAAATGTGTGCATAAACGTGTAAACTATTGAAATAATTTCAAACTTTGTGTATATAATATGTTTCCCTTTTTTAATAAATTCTGCCGACTCATTGCTGATTGTGTACATATGTAATTTAACATACATCAGCAATCAATCAATCAATTATAATTAATGTAAGTTACCAATTTCATACGTGTAATTGTTTCTGATGCCAAAACTTCCAACGGTCATAGCTTCTTCGTTTGAACTCCGTTTGGAAAACATTATAATGAAAATTAATCAGAAAATCACCACGAAACACAATGGTATAAATCTGGTGGCCAAATTCCAATATTTGCAAATTGTCCATTTTTCACAGTTGTCTAAGTTTACTAATTATATTTCCATTAATTAATTTATGTAAAAAACTTGAGGTGTTCTTTAATTTACACTTTTTGAGAAAAATTAAATGGGATCCTTGATGACGTTGCTCGTAATACATTTCACATTGAACACCGACCATCTCTTGTTGATAGTGATGTATCTCATCGACTTTGACAGAAAGAGATGACGATTTTCAGATCAATTAAATATTTATCTTTCTTTCTTTTGGAAGAGAAGCCAGTATGGTATGTTGGTGAAGCGATAATGTTTAGAGAAGAAGATGACGTAGGAGTAGTTTTTGTTGGAGATACGTAAGTGCCGCTTGACGATGGAGATTTGTAGTCAATAGGTGAATAGGTGGAGTCGTGATGGAAGACATCATTTTTATTTGCTTTTAGAAAATTTATCTGTGTTTATTTATTTCTAAGTAATACATAATTGAATTTAAAAGATAAAATATATTTATATTTAGAAAAATAGTTGAGACAATTGAGTTAAATCATAGGATTTTAAATGGTTGTTATTAAAAACAATTTATATGGTAATAATTAGCTCAAGGTTATAAAATTAATTTTTTGGTGAAATAAGCTATTACAGACTTAAGTGAACTATACACTATAACTTCAGTTAATCAAGTTAGTGTGCGAACAAATTCCTAGATCCCCCATTTTTACTTAATAAAGGTTTGTTCACTTAATGGTTTTGTAAAAATATCTGCTATTTGATTTTCGGTATTTACAAATTCTAGAGTTATTATTTCTTTTTCAACATTATCTCTCAAAAAAAGGTGACGAATATTTATACTTTTTGTTCGAGAATGATTAATTGGATTTTTAGCACTAGTATTATCGCATTATAATGGAGATTTTTTTATTATTGTTCCAAAGTCTATAAGTGTTTGTTGGATGTATATTACTTGAGCGCAAGCTAAGGTAGCAATATATTCGGCTTCAAATGTTGAAAGAGAAACACAATTTTTCTTTTTACTAAACCATGAAACTAGTGATTGACCAATAAAATGACATGTGCCACTTGTACCTTTTCTATATATTTTTCATCCACCAAAATCCACATCACTGAAGATACAAGTTCAAAGACACCGCCTTTTGGATAAAATAATCCATAATCTTTAGTGTTGGTTAAATATCATAAAATCCGTTTAATAGCACGATGATGTGATTCTTTAGGTTATGCTTGAAATCTTGCACACACACAAACACTCATCATAATATCTGGTCTACTAGCGGTTAATTGTAGTAAGGATCCTATCATGCTTCGATACAGTTTTTGATCAAACTCTTTTCCGTGTTCGTCTTTGTCTAGAAGAGTAGTAGTGCTCATTGGAGTGGGCTTACTTGATATATTATCCATTCCAAAACTTTTTGATAGTTCTTTACTGTATTTTTTTTATTTATAAAATTTTTATTGTTTAATTATTTCATTTGTAATCCTAAAATGAAATTTAATTCACCCATATGAGAGATTTCAAATTCTTTTTTCATTATCATAGAAAATTCATTACATAAATATTCGTTAGTGGATCAAAATATAATGTCATCAACATAATTTTGAATAATTAATATATCCTTATGTTCTCTTTTAATAATCAGTGTCGTATTTATTTTACCAATTTGAAAACCGGAATTAATTAAATGTGATTTTAATCAATCATACCAAGCTCGAGGTGCTTGTTTTAAATCATATAATACCTTTTAAGTTTAAAAACATGATCCAGACATTTTTCATGAACAAATAGTGGTAGTTGTTCTGCATAAACATTTTCTTTTGTAAAATTGTTTAAGAAAGCACTTTTAACATCCATTTGAAAAAGCTTAAAGTTATGATGACACGCAAAAGCAAGTAATATTGTTATATCTTCAAGATGTGCGACATGTGCAAAAGTCTCTTCATAATCAATGCCCTCTTCTTGATTATATCCATGTGCCACTATTTTAGCTTTATTACGTATAATATTTCTGTTTTCGTTGGCTTTATTTTTAAAAACCCATTTTGTTCCAATTACTTATTGATCGGTTGGCATTGGTACTGATTCTCGGACATTATTATGTTCAAATTGATTAAGTTCTTCTTGCATAGCTAAAATCCAGAAATTAGATATAAAAGCTACAGCACTCATTTGATTTATTTGTCTTCTAGTCGAAACTCTGTCATCTAGATTTCCAATTATGTTATCAATTAAATGATCTTTTAAATTGTGGGGAGGTGATTTTTAACCCATTGTTATTTTGGTTATCATTATTTTCAATCATATTATTTTGATTATTATTATTATTATTTTCAATTATATTATTTTGATTAGAGTCGGAAATTTCTTCGTCATTTTTGTTTATATTTTTGAAGTTTTCATCAAACGAGACATGAAGACTTTCTTCTATAACATTTGTTCTTTTGTTAAAAATTCCGTAAGCTTTACCTTGATCGGAATAACCAATAAAAATTTCTTCATCGGCTTTTGAATCAAATTTAGCATGGTTATCTTTGGTATTTAAAATAAGGCATTTTGATCCAAATATTTGAAAATATGATGCTTTTGGTTTCTTTTTATTGAACATTTCATAACATGGATTTTTAGTCCTAGGTCTAAGAGTTATGTGAATTAATACGTAACAAGTAGTAGCAACTACTTCGGTCCAAAAATTCTTTCATAAGTCACTGCCATTTAGGAGGGTTCGAGCACATTCTTATAAGGTGCAATTTTTTCTTTCGATGCTCCGTTTTATTGTGGTGTTCGTGGTAATACAAAATTGTGAGTAATTCCCTTCTTATTACCAAAATTAGTAAATAATTCATTTTCAAATTCTCCACTGTGATCACTTCTTATACTTTCTATTTTTAAATACATTAAAGCCTAAATTCATTTAGCAAAAATTTTAAACATTTCGAAAGTATCACTTTTATGTTTTAAAAATAATGTCCAGGTATATCTTGAAAAATCGTCTTACAATTACAAAGACATATTTATTACGATTTATCGAACATACTTGAGTTGGACCAAATAAGTCCAAATGAAGTAATTCAAGAGGTTGTTTAGTAAAGAAATCTGTTTTAGATTTAAATGTGCTCTTCTCTAATTTTTCAAGTTGACAAGCATCGCATAGATTTTTAACTTTGAAATTTATTTTGGGTAATCATCTTACCAATTTGTTTTTAGCTAATTTGTTTATATATTTGGAATTTATGTGACAAAATCTTTTATGCCATATCCACGGATCATCATGTCTTGCGGTTAAACAAAAATCACTATGTGATTAATACCCATGTTTAGAATATAAATATTTGGATTTCTTGTTCCTTCAAAAATTTAGTTTTTATTTTGATAAAAGATATTGCATTTATCCTTTTCAAAATCGATTATAAATCCCTTATCGCATAATTGGCTTATACTAAGTAAATTATGTTTTAAACTTTTAACCAACATAACATTTGAAATAATAAAAGAAGTAGATGTACCGACATTGATGATGTTTCCAATTCCGATAACATATCTTTTGGAATTATCCCCAAAAGTCATTGTGTCACCGTCCACATAAGTGATATTTGATAGCATGCGTGCATTACCCTTCATACGTTTGGAACATCCACTATTGAATATCCATTTCTCCTTATTTTTTATTTTGTGTACCTGCAAAATAATATTAAAAAAAATTAATTGGTACCCATATCCTTTTTTAGGGTCCTATGGGTTAGTAGGAGAAGGTAACCATACCCATGAGGGTTTGGAACCTTTAGAAATGTAATTTTCATTATGAGCTATTTCTTTTAGATACATATCTATGTGTCTTTGTCTAATTAATTTGTTATTTGTTTTAGGAATCCATATCTTAGTCATTTGTGTTTCCTTATTTTTATATTTAGGTTTTGTTTTTCTAAAATTTGTATATAATGTACTATACTTCTTTAAACTTTGATTAGAGATTTGATTATTTCTAGAATGTTTTATGATTATTTTTGTTAAATCCTAAACCATCCCTATTTGCCGATGGTTTTGAAATCTTTATCAAATTATCTAGATTTTGCTTTCATTTACTAAATTTTAAATCATTGTTAGTAATTTTATCTAATTTATTTCTAAGATCAGTCTATATTAGCTAATTTTAAATTTTGTTTTAATTCATTTTTTTCTTTAAGTTTATAATTCTGTATTTTGTTATTCTCTATATCATGTTTTAGAGTAGTACTATGAGATGATAATCTTTGCATTCTTTTTTCCTAATTCTAATTCTTCTTCTAAAATACTTTTCTCATCTTTTAACATTTCAATTTCTAATTCAGCTATGTTTTCCTATATTTTCTTTATTTAATTTCTTTAATTCTCCATATTTGTCATCTAATTCCATACTAATTCAAAAAGTTCTTCATATGTTAATTCAAGATGTACCTCATCTGTGTTAGTCATGGACAAAACATTTGCTAGTTTTGAGTCACTATCACTATCGGATGAAGAGGAAGAGGAAGAGGAAGAGGAAGATTCATCCCAAATTACTGGAAATGCTCTTCTTTTTTCCTTGAAACTTTTGAATTTGTTTTCCTTTTTATCATTTTTGAGTAGTGGACAGTCTTTCTTCATATGGCTAAATTTTTCACACCCAAAGCATTTTATTGATGTTTGATTTGAGGGATTAATGCTGCTGTTGTTTTGAAATTTCATCATCATCTTGAACTTCTTGAATTTGTTGTAATTTCTGGCGATAAAAACAATCTCATCTTCTTCCAAGTTGGAGTTGTCATTGTTTGCCTGAAATGCAATGTTTTTCTTTCTGGACACTTTTCTTGTCTGTAAATTAGCTTCATATGACATCAGATTTCCTATTAACTCTTCAACATTGAGTTGGGAAAGATCGTTAGCTTCTTCGATGGCTAAAACTTTTCTTTCCCATTCATTTGTCAGAGGGTTTAAAATTCGTGTGACTATATCAAAATCAAGGAATCTAACTCCTATGCCATAAGATCATGTTGTATAGTTTGAAATCTAGCATACATGTCAATAATTAAACTCATTAGGTTTCATTTTAAAAGATGAAAATTGATTTTGTAGAACGGAAATTTTTGTTTGCTTGACTTTATTAGTGCCTTCATGAGTAATTTTGTAATGTATATCATATATCATAAGCAGTAGTGCACAACATGACTCGAGAAAATTCATTTTTGTTGAGTGAGCAAAATAAAACATTCATAGCTTTGGCATTGCTAGTTGCCTCTACTTTTGTGCATCGGTCCATGTGCCTATATCAGTATTAGGTACTTCATATTTATTTTGAGTTGCTAACCAAATTTCTAGACCATTGCTTCTATAAAAATACGCATACGTGTAGACTAATAAGCATAATTAGATCCGTTGAATAGTGGAGGACGTGCAGTGGATTGGCCTTCTTGAAATGTACTTGCCATATTAAACATGTTTCATTTACGTGTTATTGTAACTTGAAATAACCGTGCTCTAATACCAATTGAAAGTCTAGTGGATCGTATACTATCTAACTTGTGTATAATATGCAAGTATATATATTAGTAGATAATAAGTAGTAAAATATAATATGAGTGCAAATTAGAGTTTTTATATTGGTTCGGACCTCCCGTCTCACATCCAGTCCAGAAGCTCCTCTTCGGTATTTCCTTTAGACAAACTACCGCACTTCGTCCAGAAGCTCCTCTTCGATATTTCCTTTAAACAAACTACCCCACTTCGTCCAGAGGAATAGGCTTCATATAAAAGTGTCTTTAACAGTCTTGTGTTTCAATAATGCGGTTTTTGTCTTACGGTAGAAATCTTCCTATGATCTCCTTTGAGTATATGAATATGATTGCTTTGAGTTGTAGGAAGTGAATTTAACCAAAAGGTTATAATGGATTGAGAGTATGTAAACAGTGTATATGCAAGTGAAAGCTTAGAAATCAATAGAGTATAGAATAGGTCAAACAAGTTCAGTTGATTTTGTACTTCCCAATAAGATGCTACTTATAGAGTTAGAGAGGTGCAGATGAAGAGTTGTTGCCGTTTGAAAAAATCTTTTCATTTTAACGGCTACAACTTTTCATGAAAGAAGATTTCCTTTGGTTTCAAAAAGAAGTGTCTTTTAAAATATGACAGCTTTTGCCTTGACAGACGTCTGTGGTATAATGACAGACGTCTGTGACTATTTTATTTTTTTAACCCGAAACTTGTCACAGACGTTTGTGAGTATACCTCAAACGTCTATGAGTATTTTCTTTTTTAACTCGAAACTTGTCACAGAAGTTTGTGAGTATACCTCCAACATCTGTGAGTATTTTATTTTTTTACCGAAAACTTGTCATAGACGTCTGTGAATATACCTCAGACATCTGTGAGGTGGAAATGCAGCTTTCTACTTGTTTTTTATGTATATAAAATTGTGTATGCATATATACTCAAGGAGACCTTAACAATATATTATCTAAGACTCTTTTACAATAGACAAACCTTATTATGGTTAATGAATCTTCTTCTCCCTTTGATTCTTAATATCTTCGATAATATCTCGATTATGGTGTCTGCTTGTAGTATACCTGCAATTTTGATGAAGTCTATATATGTATATGATTGTATAGTTGTTATCATTGAAACATAAGTTGGAGGTTCTAATAGTACACACATACAGAAGATAACTCAGCATATGATGTTAAATATATATGTGCTAACTTGTTGGATGTAGAAGTGGATGATGTACTTTTCGTATATATTGCTTTTACTTTACGATATATAGTGTTTATATATTATTTTAGGCTTATAGATCACTTATACCAGACTTTTCTCTAAATTGAGATTATTTGTATTTGTTTCTTCTAACACTTAGGTACTCTTATATGCGTAGCTTAAGAGTCAACTTCGATCAAAGTGCATGGAGTTGTACAAAGGACGAGCATGAGATTTACGCTTTTGTCACATACTTATTCCATTGTGTAGTGATGTGGAGTTATTAGCACTTTTGTATGTATTAGAAACAGTCTTCATATTATGTAGTCTTTGATGTACTTATGATGTAATGAACCATGCTTCATTCCGATGATGACTGATTTGGATTCTTTTGATTATGCATCTCGCTTGTTTTTTTGTCTATGTTAACATTATATTTTGTCTATATGTTATAAGATATATGATAAGTTATTGATCGATTGCTTTGTTTCGTTTGCCCTTAATGCTTTCCTCTATTGATTGACTAGGTACCATTGTAGTGCTATTGGATGTGTTCCTACTTTCATTGGTACTTGGATACCAAAGGTATAGAAAGATCATCACAGAGAGGTGTTAGACAACTTAAGTATGCTAATTCTACATGAAATATAATGTATGCTATGCATTTGTATAGGATCTGCTAGTGCTATAGCATTTGTAGTTTGGAAACTTGCAAGACATGAGATCAACATTGGAAGAGTGCATGGATATCTAAAAAAGACTAAAAATCTCAATCTTTATTATGTTGTTTTTCCAGGTGTATTAGAGGGCTACACTGATGCAAGTTGAATAACAAATGCTAGTGACAATAAATCAACTTCAAATTGGATTTTTACATTATGTAAAGGTGCAGTTTCATGGGAATCAAAGAAACAAACATGTATTACATACTCCATAATGTGATATGAATTTATACCTCTTGCTGTTATCATGTAACAATCCGAAATTTAAGCTATAGTAATTAATTAACGAATTAATTAAATAATAAAATAACTTTATGAAATTATTAGAATTGAGCCACGTGAGTTGCACCATTATGTCCGCAGTAATTTTTTGGTCAATTTCCATATATAGATTTTCAGAACCCTAGTTAAAATGAAGGAGATAAGCTAGAAACAAGAAAAATAAAGAAAAAAATTATAATAGGGCAGGTCGACCATCCCAATGGCTAGGTCGACCTACCATGAGCAAAGGTCGACCTAGTGGTCGACCCACTTGTATTTTTCACGTTAGTTCTTTCCAGTTTTAACCGATGACATATTTTTCGATTTTTATCCAATCCTGTGCGTCTGTGCTTCCATCCGACGGTTCCTAGCGAGCCTATGACGTGATGCACCAGATTTAATCCTCAAATCTAATGGTCTGAAATCCACAAGTGACACTATAAATTGGTTGGCTCTAGAGAGAGGAAGAAGTTAAGTAAGCAAATCGGTGAGCTATTGGAGAAAGGCTTCATCAGAAGGAGCATATCTGATGGGGAATGCCAGTCATCTTCGCTACAAAGGCGGGTAGTTCCCTTCGACTTTGCATAGACTATAGAGAGTTGAATAAGCTCATAAAGAAGAACCATTATCTACTTCATAGGATAGATGATCTTTTCGATTAATTGGTTGGCTCTTCAGTGTTTTCTTAGCTTGATTTAGCCACTGGATTTCATAAGCTTAGAGTCGCTGATGATAGCATCGATAAGGCAGCATTTAGGATACCCGACGGATTCTTTGAGTGGTTGGTTATGCCATTTGGGCTAACCATTGCTCCCAGCATATTTTGTAGATTTAACGAGCTGTTTTTTTCGAGATGTCCTCAATAAGATTGTAGTAGTGTTGGTGGACGACATTTTGGTGTTTTCCAAAAGTATGAAAGAGCATGTTATTCATCTAGAGGAGCTTCTTTGTACACTTCGCATTCATCAACGGAAGGCAAAATTCTTGAAGTGTCACTTTTGGCTTAAGGAAGTGTGTTTCTTGGGGCGTAGAGAAGGTCAACATATGGAAAGAGTTTGAGGAACGGTTTCGCAGATTTAGGTTCGGATTGTGGAAATCCAAAGAGTGGTAGAAAGTATTGGAGATGTACAATAGATTCTGTTAGAAAGCCCATGTGTAGATAATTTTAAAAATTAATTCTTTTAGATAAGTAGATTTAACGGTAGTGCTCTGGAATAAATATAAGCATAAAATAAGAATATGAACAATAGACTTTAATAAGGAAATTAAGTTTCCACGGTTTAGGGAGGGTACACCTAGGATAATAAGAAGAGAATCCACTTTAGGTTTAGCCTAATAAAATGAAATTATTAGAAATGAAATATTGAAAAGTATAATTGTCAATATTTTTAAGAAAGTAAATATTGGGTTTTTGAAAGAAAAAAAGCGGTATGAAATTTAAATTGCTTTTTATATGGTGTAAATTTTGTTAAAAGTGAAATTTTCTTTTAGAATTATAGAGCGTATATGGCTAGCTGGTTTCTTCGAAAGCAAATAAAAAATTAAAAACCTAGAGTATAATAAGTATCGGAAACATAGGTTACAACATTTATTGTTGTAATATATGTTTTCGCGAAAAAAGCAAAGCGAGCAGAGACTACATCACTATTATTATAATAGGTGACTCCCAAAGGAAATGTTTTTACATAGTGTATGAGATTTATTAGTATTTTAATTAAATCCATGCACTGATATTTTTAGGTTGTAGTAACGGTATTATATGCAACATTTGTTTTGGCCCAAATAAAAAAGTGCGCTGAAAATAATTTCTAAGTATAGAAATAAGGTGAGTACACTTATTATTTATATAAGTATAAGGAAATGTTTTCTAGTTATGGATATGTAAAACAGTTTTGAAAATGGGTTTTTCTAAAAAGAAAAGTGTAAGTTAAATATTGAAAATTAATAAATTTCACAGAAATTGACCATTGTAAGAGAATATAGATTAAACATAGTTTAATCTATTGGAACGAAATGAATAATGATAAAATTTTCTATGAAACCAAATTATAAATAAAGATGTTTTGTGCAAGTTATAAGGAATACGTGAAAGAGATGTACAAGGTATGGAAACACCATATTTTGTATTGCCTAATTCGTAAAATATAAAATAAATTCATTGTAATTTCACATGAACATGAAGTCCTCTTTTAAAGGATTCATAGATGGTTTTAGCATTAATAGTTTCTTATAAAAGAAAGTAGTTCTAATATATTAAGGTATAAAGCCATTAAGTGTAATAATTAGAGATAGTATTAGTCAGGAGAGATATTACATAGAGCCTTTGTAGAAAGTTCTGATTTGTAGTTAGAAACTCCTCCAAGGTTAGGTAATTGGGAATTTAAGGAGTTTTTAATCTACTCCAGTTTTTGCAAAATTGCAAATCCGTGAAAAGAAGATGTTTTAAAAACATGTCAGAACATTTAAAAGATATTTTAAAGAAAAATAGTTTGGTGAAAAAAGTAAATAAGTTTTTGACTACGAAAAACTTAGTAATAGTTAAATCCAAAAATCCCAATTTTTATAGAAAGATAAAATGTTAAGTAACCAAGTACCCTTGAATTTAATAGAAATTTGATAATAACACTTTTAAAGACAAAAAAGTTGGGATTTGATGTTTAAAATTTTAGAAGCTTTAGTTTTTGAAATGATAAATACCAACCCAAACTTTTAAATATGGAGTAGAAAGGAATCATTTCCTAGGTGTGACGGAAAAAGTATAAGGCGGTGATGGAAATAGTAGTGATTGCTTTTAGAAGTAATAATAGGAGTTTTTGTAAAGTGTGTAGGACAATAGTGGGTATCTAGGATTGTTGCTTCATATGTGTAGACTATAGTAAAGTGATATTAATAAGATGGTAAGATACATATGGTTGGGGATGTACATTCTTGATTTTGGAGGAACTTGGGAGGAGCATCTTCCCTTAGTAAAGTTCGCTTATAATAATAGCTTTCCGACTAGCATTGGAATGACACCTTTCGAAGCTCTTTATGGAAGACCGTGCAAGTCGCCTTCATGTTGGTTAAAGTCTACAAAGAGATTGCTATTTGGTCCCGACATGGTTAGAGAGACTTTGAAGAAGATTGATTTGATTAGGAAAGGTTAAGTACCTCTTATCCATGTCTATTTGATAATAAATTTTGAGTTTCTTATTTCCACCTTTAGTTTTGAATAGGTTCTTTTCTTTATTATCCTTTGGGAGGGTAGAACTTAGGATTTAACCTATGGATGATAAGATTTGATGTAAACATGTTATTAGAACATGCTATGTATGATGGATATTAGTGGTTGCTAGTGGATGCTAGTGGACGCATATACTTACACAAGGTACTATTATCTCTTAGGAATCGGCTGAAATAGGACACTAGAGCATATGCACATGGACGTGTGCGCATTTGCATTTTTATTTTTATTTTATTCCATGGTTTCTATAAATAGATGATTATCACATGATTGTTGCATTTAGATGATGATTGTAGCACGCATATAGAACTATCAGTTAACATTTGGAAATTCCATTCATTTGGATACATAGCACAGACATGGTTGCATAAAGGGAGGTCGACTGAATCAGTAGACCGTCTAGTCTTTTGCATTAGTTAGGGACATTGACACTACACTATTTGCATATGTATCATAAATTGAATTAGAAAACTTGGACAACGGATGTAACGGATGATGGTTGAGTAGTTAGTTGCAAAACTTGGATGAAAACATTTATTTCATTCTTATATCCTTAGAGATTTAGGGGACGAAATCCCTTAAGGAGGGGAGAATGTAACAACCCGAAATTTAATCTATAGTAATTAATAACAAATTAATTAAATAATGAAATAACTTTGTGAAATTATAAGAATTGAGCTACGGAAGTTGCATCATTGTGTCCGTGGTAATTTTTTGGTCAATTTTCATACATAGATTGTTAGAATCCGAGTTAAAACGAAGGAGATACGCTAGAAACAAGAATACAAAGAAAAAAAATTATAATAGGGTACGCCAACCCTATGGTCGACCCCACAATGGCTAGGTCGACCTATAGGTCAACCTACCATGAGCAAGGGTTGACCTAGCGGTCGACCCGCCTGCATTCTTTATGTTAGTTCTTTCCAATTTTAACCAATGACGTATTTTTTGATTTTTATCTAATCCTGTGTGTCCGTGCTTCCATCCGACGGTTCCCAACGAGCCTATGACGTGGTTGCGCCAGATTCAATCCTCAAAACCAACGATCTAAGATCCATAAATGACACTATAAATAAGACTCTAGGCCTGACTATTTTTCTCATTCAGATTTTTTCCATTTGGATTCATTGCCCAAGGCTGGACCCTAATAGTAATATTTTTCGAAGGAGAAGATATTTTTAATTAAAATATTTTATACCCTACAAGTGGATCCGGGAAGGCCAAGAAAAAGAGCTTAGGACCATAGGTGAGTGTTTAGTAATTATTTTAGATTTTTAAGTAATTTAAAATGATAGGGTTCCTAATAGTTGTAGTTTTTCTATAATTTTGGGGGTAAACTTTATGCAAGTTTATTTACAGTTTTAGACTTGTTTTTTAAGTCTATTTTCTTTTAGCTATTCTATTTAAGTTATTTGCAATTATTTACTGTTAATTATAGTTTTTTTCCAAATATTTATAATTATTTACAGTTATTTACCGTTATTTACGTTTTCTTTACATCTATTCTACAATTGGGATTTCTTCTGTAAATGTTGTTCTTTTTAATTGCCTTTTTACATGAATGGAATAAATAGAATGCAATAAATTGTGAATATGGACCAAATTGTAAGAATACCGATATCACAGAAATGGGATGTCAAATAAGAAGGACTGTAATAAATTGGACTTAGACTGAAATAGACAAATTTAAGATATTTGCAAGCTTATTTATAACATATAATTATAACTAAAAAGAGAGAATAGAAGAAGTAGCATATTTTTTTAAACTTAGACCTTGGGTTAAGTTAATAAGCAAAGTTATAACACATATGTTATAATTAGAGACATAATAGAATATGCTTATTTTTAAGACTTCGAATAAGTGAATAAGCAAAGATGGCAAGGATAACAGTAGAGGCTTATTTAAACAGAATTATACTAAGTTAATAAATATAAAAGTAGGATCCATACCAACAACATTCCCTTTTTCAGTTAGGTTTTACGATAGATTAGGTGAGGCTAGGGCACGCTTATGCTGAAGTAGTGGTAAATAAGAGAATAAACAGAAGCTCAAATCAGGGGATTTGGGAAAGGGACGCAACTAGATTTTGTTTGTTAGATAGAACCCATACTAATAGCATTCCCTTTTAGTCAGACACAGGTGGTCTTACAATAGTACATGTGAGATAAGGGCACACTGATGCTGGAGCAGTGGTAAATAAGAGGTCAACAGGAGGGAGCAACAATAGCGTGAGCCTAATGGTGGTCGAGCATGCGGCTTCAGTGCTGGCTGATAAGTCACTATTGAGTTCCAAGCGCATAGTAGGTATCTATTGTGTAGGGATCAATGGGGTCTAGTCCGCAGCAGTAGTTGTCCATTATGTAGGGACCAACATGGTCTAATTTGTATTTTGCATAGGGATCAACAGGGTCTAGTCTATATCTTTTGTGTAGGGACCAACAGGGTCTAGTCCGCATCTTTTGGGTAGGGGCTAATGGGTCTAATCTGCAGTAGGCACAGTAGAGATAAAAGACCGATCAAAGGGTAACATTATGACTTCAGCCTAATTAAAGTAGGATTATGGTTTTAGCCTAATCAAAGCAGTTATCTAAGACAAGTTCCAACAATCAAATCGAACTATCTAAGCAAAGCAAACAGTTAAACCATATTAGTCTTCACATAATATAAAATAAAGCCATAAATCATATGTATTGGATATCACATACACTCATTTATTAAATTTCCCATCTAAAAGCATTTTATTAGATTTTCCATCTAAAATCAATTTATTAGAGTTCTCCTCTAATACATTTAAAATGACTATCCGTCATAATTTAATAGGACTACCCATCCTTAATCCATTTAAATTAAATGCAGATTATCCATCATACATTGTTTTATAAAAGTTGTTGTGGACTATCCACTACACACTATATAATTTTCCTAGGATGACTATGAACCCATAGGTGCCACATACTGAGGCTAACCACCTTTGGCAAAACATTCTTTTCTTTAGAAATTTGGTGTGGGCTATCCACTGCACATTCTATGGTTTTCCAAGGTTAACAAAGAACCCATCACTTGGCCAGTTAAAACATCAAGATCCCCATGATTATTTATGAAAATTCACGATCCCCATGATTACTTATTTTCTCCAGGTATACCACATGTTTAACCTACTCACATTGGTAATTCCAATTAGGTTAATTAAATAACAACACATTACTAGTCCCAATGTATATTTTCGAAAGCATATTTCTGTTTGTGACCGCAAAACTACATATCGAAAACATAAAACCCACCCCGGTGTCCCTAAGGTTTAATACGTCAAATTTATATAAGGATCCCTCTTACATAATCAAACAAAATAAGTGTTTTATGCTATAACCCTTCGAAGTAACCCCTTCAGGTTAGCAAAATTTTACATAACAAAAAATGGCTAAAAACATTCCTTCAAACCCCTTCGAATGAAGTGTTATTCGAAAGCAAATAAACATCCGAAATTAGCCCCATTCGGTAGCCTTCCTTTTGTAAGCACCATAAAACCATACCTTTCGATTTTGTCGAAAGGTCTCACCTTTCGACCCTGTTGGAAGGTTTCTTTTCGACCAAGTCGAAAGGATCTACCTTTCGACTTGGTCGAAATTCTGGGGCATCCCCACTTATAAAACCATCTATAAATCTTTCGAAAGCAATGGAACTCAAAACCTTTCGAAATCATTGAAACTCAAAACCTTTTGCAATCATTGAAGGTAACCCCTTCACAACTTTTCGAAATCAACCATTTCGAAATCAAACCTTTCGAAACCATTCAAAAACAATGAAGTATTGGAACCAACTGTTCAAAAGTATACCATCGACCTTGTTGGAAGGTTTACCCTTCGACTTTGTCGAAAGGTATTAAAATTTTTACTTTAAAAACAATGGGAGGTTCATAAGTAAGCCGTTCTTCTTCCCCTTCTTTCCCTACGGCTTTGTTGAAGGCATGCCATCGACTTAGTCGAAAGGATTAAAACACCTTTTTAGAAAACATTTTAGAACCATTCTCTTGAAAGTTTAAAATTTCGAAGATCCCTTTCGAAACCCCTTCTTGAATATATAAAAGTTTTACTCTGTTATAAAATGATAAAGTCGAACAATCCTCCTTCAACTTATTCGAAAGCAATTATGTTTCTATTCGAAAGCAATTGTGTTTTTATTCAAAAGCAAAGGAAGCAGCCTCCCCATCCCTTCGCCCCTTTTCCCTTCGACACCATGCCTACCTTTCGAATTAGGCGAAGGGTAATTGTTCACCTTCCGTCTTAGACGAAAGGTCTTCGTCAAAGGGGTAAAAGCGGGCTTGTTGGAGTCGGAGGCAGAAGTGGGCCTATTGAAGTGATATTTTATCTTGCTTGTTTAATTTTGATTAGCTGAGGAGCCTTCTCCTATACTTCCAACTAGTAAAAAGTATACAAAAGTTAACATTTTTCTTAAAACACTATTCTTCTTCCCCAATTAAATTTTTTAATTGCAGCCTTCCCTTCGAATTGACTAATTCGAAGGGAATTTTGTACTTTAGCCCTTAGGCTTAAACAGTTTAATTGCCTTAGCAAATCACCAAGGAAAAATCCCTAAAAATGGCCAGAAGTCTAATAAATCATATTCTTCAATATATTTAAATTTCAAAACATATGAACATCAAAACAACTCGGAATTTAACGAAAACCGAACAAAAATGTGTTAATTAGCCCATTGACATTTAAAACACCCATGTATTATCCAAACAAATGTTTAAATGGTTATATCCTAACCAAAATCACAAACATGAATCGGGTATAACCCATAACTTATCCAAACATAGAAAAATAAGATGATAAACATGATTATTCTCCTTGATTAGTTGAATAGAGAATGGGATAATTTCCTAGATTTAATTCCTTAGCTTTTTCTTCGATTTATTGCTCTTTATAAAGCTTCTAATGGTCGGCTGAAATATAAGTGACGAGTTATGAATGAGAAAGTAAAAGTTCACTAAAGTGGAGGAATAGATTTATGCTAAGAAATGTAGCTCCATTTTCAAGTCTACCCCTTAGAAAATTCCTCCTCTTAATTTAGTCATGTCTTATTTTAATTCCTTCATTAAGACAAGGCCATTGGATTTATTAATCTCATCTCACTAATTATTCACATTATTATATTTAATTTATCCAATTAAATGAATACTGTTAATTAAAATTCAGTTGCATTACAGACTCCCCCTTAAAGAATTTCATCCTCGAAATTTCAATAAGGACACAACAACAAGCATATAGCTCATGCAAGCAAAGCTAGTATAACCAACCAGCCAAATTCTATATAAACCCTATATAGAACTTACCATCTAGAACAACCTAGGAAAAGTAGCCATAATCTTATCTTCTGTCTCCCAAGTATAGTCCTTTACGTTGTCGCTCCATTTAATTTTGACCAACGTGACTGTCTTGTTCCTTAATCTCTTCTCATTTTGCCACAACACGAACTGATTGCCTCACAAAAGTCATATCCAGTTCGACCACTAAGTTCTCCAATGCCATCATAGGGATAGTAGTTTATGGATCATAAACACACTTCCTAAGATGAGAAACATGACACACATTATGGACCCCGACCAAACTGCTCAGAAAATCTACTCAGTCTGCGAGTCTCCCAATCCTCTTTGATATAGGAAATGGTCCAAGATATCTCGTTGCTAGCTTCACGGTCTTTTCGAACCGAACCACACCTCTCATCGGTGATACATTGATGAAAACTCTATCTCCAACTGAAAAATCTAGGCCTTACGCCTTTTGCCTACGTACCTATTCTTCTTAGACCGAGCTTCCTTCATTCTTTCTCGTATCAACTCGATCTTCTTCGTCGCCTCTCTCACCAAATCTGGACTAAGGACCAACTTTTCGTCGGTCTCTAACCAACATACTGGTGATTTTCTTTGCATTTCATACAAAGCTTCAAAAGGTGTCATTCCTATAGTAGTAACTACTATTGTAGGAAAATTCCACTAAGTGCAAGTGATCTTCCCAAAAACCACTAAAATATAGCACACAAGCCCTCAATAGACCTTCCAGTACCTTTGTTGACTCTCTCTGTCTGCCCATCCGTCTGAGGAGGATATGCGGTACTCATCTTGAGCTTAGTGCCTAACACACTATGTAAGCTCTTCTAGAACTCGCTAGTAAATAAAGCATTCTATCATTGATGATACTACTAGGAATTCCATGTAGTCTATAGATGTTTTTCATAAACAACTTAGCCAAAACAGGTGCCATCCTGGTTGACCTTACCGAATAAAATGTGCACTCTTAGTCAATTTGTCCACTATGATCCATATATTTGCATTACCCCGGTTCGACCTTGGCACCCCATCAATAAAATCAATGTATATCGAGTCCCGCTTTCAAACTAGAACATCCAAAGGATGAAGCAACCCACTTGGCTTTTGATGTTCGGCTTTTACTTTCTAATAGTTCAAACACTGTTTTACCCATAATCCAACATCCCTCTTCATTCTATCCCAGAAGAAACTTCTCTTCATATTCTGATACATCTTGGTTCCCCCGGGATGAATCATAAACTTCGATCGATGACATTCCCTAAGAACTTCCTTCCTTAGGTTTCTAACATCCGAAACATAAAACCGTTTCTACTTTCTCAACAAACCCATGCGGTCAATAATAAAATCCTTTAATTCATTAATCTCAGTTCCAGTTTCTAACCTTCTAATCCTCTTGGCTAACATTGGATCTTCTTTCTGCCTAGAAGCAATTCATTCGATCAAAACTGGTCAAACTTTCAAACAAGACATCATGGCGATATTCCGACTAGATCTAGCAGTCGACCTTAACTGCACACTACAAGCATCTAATACTTCTAAGTCTTTCCATTCCGCCAACATAGTTAACACCACATTCTGATGTTTCCTGCTAAGCGCATCTGCCGCGTTATTTCCTTTTTCCGATGTATACTCGATGCTAAAATCCTAACCTGCAATAAACTCCCGTCATCTTTGCTGTCTCATGTTCAGCTCCTTCTGAGAGAATAAATACCATAGAGATTTATGATCCGTAAATAGCTCAAACCTTTCTCACAAAAGAAAATGTCTCCACACCTTCAATGCGAAGATTACTGCCGCTAACTCCAAATCATGAGTAGGGTATCTCACTTCATGCTGTCTAGCCTGTCTAGAAGCATAAGCGAAAGCCTTTCCATTCTGCATTAGCACAACACCTAACCCAGTACCACATGCATCGGTATAAACTACCAACCCCTGATTTCCACATGGAACTACTAACATGGGCGCATTGGTTAACAAAATTTTCAATCTAAGGAATGCTTCCTCGCATTCGTCAGACCAAAAAAACTTCATGTTCTTCCTAGTTAGCATGGTGAAGGATGCCGCTATCCGCGAAAAATCCTTAATGAACCTTCAGTAGTAACCTCTAAAACCAAGAAAACTTCTAATCTCACTTATCGTCTCTGGTCTTTTCCAATTGTTAACAGCTTCGATCCTATCCAGATCAACTTCAAAACCTTTCTCGGAAACTACATGACCAAGGAACTTCACTTCCTTCTTCCAAGAATGACACTTTCAGAACTTCGCTTTCATAGCATCTCCAACACTATTCTAAGATGATCCATTTGATCCTTCTCATTCTTAGAATATACCAAAATGTCATTAATAAAAATCAACACGAACCTATCCAAGTGCTCTCGAAAAACCCGGTTCATCAAATCCACGAAGAAAGCTGGTGCGTTAGTAAGCCCGAATGGCATAACCATCCACTCGTAAGACCCATATCCGGTCCTAAACATCGTCAAAGGAATATTGTCCTCTGCCACTCTTAGCTGATGGAAACCTCTCGCCAAATCCAGTAGGGAAAAAACTCGGGAACCACTCAACTAATCGAATAAGTAGTCGATCCTCAGCAAAGCATACCTATTCTTGATCGTCGACTCGTTCAACATACGATAGTCGATACACATATTTAATGACCATCTGGCTTCTTCACAAATACCACGGTCGTTCCCCAAGACGAACTTCTTGGCCAGATGAAATTATTTCCTTCCAATTCCACTAGCTGCACATTCAATTCCTTCATCTCAGTTGGTAACATCATGCTAGTTGGTCTACTTACGGGTTCAGCTCCCAGTACGAGATCTATTCCAAACTCAATTAGTCTTTTCAACGGCAAGCCCAAAACTAGTTCGAACGCATATGCAAACTCTCTTGCAACATAAACCTACTTCAACTCTGCTTCTGTTCCTATAGCGCCCAATAACGCATAAGCATTTCCGTTCGAACTCCGTACCGAGTAAATGACTCGGTTATGTCTGTTAGGGTGTTTCAATGATATTTCTCCCACTTGGCAAAATATCCTAGCATCATATCTATCTAACCAGTCCATACCCAATATGATCCCGAAACCCATGAAATCAAAAACATATAAACTGCATGCAAACATATGACCTAACAAATCTAGATTTAACCGGTCATATCTCATTCCCAGAGTTTCATACCCTCCTATAGGATTTGTAACCCTTAGAGGAGTAATAAGGTACAAAGATTCTAGACATAAGCAATCTACCAAATGCTGAGATATAAATGAGTGCGATACACCGGTATCAAATAGTATCCTAATCGGTGTATTATGAATCATAAGCATATCTTCCATCACATCTTTTCCTTTCTCAACAACCGTTGGGCTAGAGGACGATGACACCAATGCAAAGACCTTTACCTTTCCAACCTTAGCAACCTCGAGACACTTGTCCTTGTAATGCCCCATCAGGCCATAATTGTAGCACTTCACATTCTGCCTCACTGCAACTTCTCTTCCATCACCCGAGCGACACTTATTAGCACAGAGCCCCTTCTTGTCACACTTGCAACAAATAATATTATCCTTGCTCTTCATAGCTGTTACCTCGAATGGGCACCTTTCTTCTTAAAGAACTTCTGCTTCTTTCCCTAAAAATTCTAAACCTCAACTGGCTTCCCTTTTCCAAAAGTAGAAAGCACCTCTTCATTCCGAATAGCCATCTCAACAATAATATGACACGGATCCCGGAGGTTTGGTATGGTTGATCTGGCTATCTCAGGATTCAACCCCCTAATAAACTTATCATTCCTCTGAATGATAGTATCTACAGTAGCATATCTGTAATGGGAAAGCTCATCAAACTCTATAGCATACTCAATCACCGATCTATCCCTCTGGACTAAATCTGCAAACTTCCTGGGAAAGGATGACTTGGCAACGTCTTATAGAAATCTTTCTTCGAACCTCCTTCGAAATTCAGCCCAAGTCAGGTCTTCTCTGGCTCTCCTACGATAACTCCATTACACCAAAACAATTCTGCTCCCTGTAATTGTCTTGAAGCAAGTCTCCTCTTCAGCATATCCGACAAGCCGAGATATGAAAATATCCTTTCACAATGCAATAGTCAGTTCTCCACTCCTACTGCATCCTCGGTTCCTAGAAAAGGCTTTCCTCGAAGTAATCTCTGCTAAGCTTGGCATAATTATTACCAAATGGGGCAACCAGATTAGTTCCTCCAGCATTCACTACAACCACTCCCACAAATGCTCCAGCTTGCATCATATTCAAGAAGAACTGATACATTATCCCCATATCAAGTAGCGGAATCTCAGCACCAACATTAGCATTTGCATTTGGGTTTGCATTTGCTTGTCGACCATGGTTGCTCCTAGTATTGGGTCGAACATTTCCACTTGTTGCAGTGCGTCTCCCACCTTGATTCACTCTTCGGTTTCCTGCCTTCATATCTTACTTCTCTACTACCTAAAATCCAATCTTGGTAAGATATAGAAGAACAGTCTAAGAGAGTGGGAAAAACATAATTAGGTATTTAGATCAAAGTACACATACATTACTATAACACTTACCCAAGCCCAACCATATTTTAGATTCATTAGATTATGATTAAAAAATCTTTTAAGGTTTAAATTCCTCTTAAGTACATAAGTATGGTATGAATAATTCCCTATCATCTCTTATCATAAATCAATATATGGTGAGACCACACCGCTTAGCGGAACGGATTTTCCCCTCATTAGTATCCAAAACAAAACATGAAAATCATTTACTATGCCCCTGCACCCAAAATGATTAGTCTTAACATAACATGAAATAAAGCCACAAATCATATGTATTGGATATCGCATCCACCCATTTATTAGATGTCACATCTAAAAGCAATTTATTAGATTTTCCATCTAAAATTAATTTATTAGAGTTCCCCTCCAAAATCTTTAAAATGACAATCCATTATAATTTAGTAAGACTATCAGTCCCAAATCCATTTAAATTAAATGCAGATTATCCATCATTGTTTTATAAAAGATGGTGTGTGCTATCCACCGCACATAGCATAGTTTTCCTAAGATGACTATAAATCCTTGGGTGCTAAATCTCGATCCTAACCACCGATGGCAAAACATTCTTTTCTTTAGAAATCTGATGTGAGCTATCCACCACACATTACATGGTTTTCCTAGGTTAACCAAGAAGCCATCACTTGGCCAAATAAAAACATTATGATCCCCATGATTATTTATAAAAATTCATGATCCCCAAGATTACTTATTTTCCCATGTATACCACTTGTTTAACCTATTTCCATTGGTAACTCCAATTGGGTTAAATTAAATAAAAACACATTGATAACCTCAATGTATATTTTCGAAAGCATATTTCTGTTTGTAACCCTAAAGTATGTATCAAAAACATAAAACTCACCCAGATGTCCCTAAGGTTTAGTAACATCAAATTTATATAAGGATCCCCCTTACATATTGAAATTAATAAGTATTTTATGCTATAATCATTCGAAGTAACATTTTATGCTATAACCCTTCGAAGTAACCCCTTCAAGTTGGCAAAACTTTGATCAAGAAAAAATGGCTAAAAACAACCCGTTAAACCCCTTCTAATGAAGTCTCATTCGAAAGCAAATAAACATCCTAAGTTAGCCCCTTCGGAAGCCTTCCTTTTGTAATCACCATAAAACCATACCTTTGGACCTTGTCGAAAGGTTTGTTTTCGACCTAGTCGAAAGGATCTACCTTTCAACTTTGTCGAAAGCCTGGGGTATCCTCCCCTTATAAAACCATTTGTAAACATTTTGAAAGTAATGAAACTCAAAACCTTTTGAAACCATTGAAACTCTAAAACTTTCACAATCATTGAAGGTAACCCCTCCATAACCTTTCGAAATCAAAACTTTCAAAATCAAACCTTTCGAAACCATTCAAAAATAATGAAGTGTTGGTGTTGGAACCAACCCTTCGAAAGTATACTTATGACCTTTTCGGAAGGTTTACCCTTCGACTTTGTCGGAAGGTATTAAAACTTTTACTTTAAAAACAATGGGAGGTTCAAAAGTAACCCCTTCTTCTTCCCCTTCTTTCCCTTAGCCTTTCTCGAAGGCATCCCTTCGACTTAGTTGAAAGAATTAAAACACCTTTTTAGAAACATTTTAAAACCATCCTCTTGAAGGTTTAAACTTTCGAAGATACCCTTTGAAAAACCTTTCTTTAATATATAAAATTTTTAGTCTTTTATAAAATGATAGAATCGAAGGATCTTCCTTCAACTTATTTGAAAGCAATTATGTTTCTATTCGAAAGCAATTATGTATTTATTCGCAAGCAAAGGAAGTAGCCCCCCGATCCCTTCGCCCCTCTTCCTTTTGACATCGTGCCTACCTTTTGACTTAGGCGAAGGGTAATTATTTACCTTCCATCTTAGACGAAAGGTCTTCATCAAAAGGGTAAAAGCGGGCTTGTTGGAGTTGAAGGCAGAACTAGGCCTACTGAAGCGATGTTTTATCTTGCTTGTCTAATTTTGATTGGCTGAAGAGCCTTCTCCTGTACTTTCAAATAGTAAAAAGTATACAAAAGCTAACCTTTTTCTTAAAACGGTATTTTTATTCCCCCATTAAAATTTTGAATTGCAGCCTTCCCTCCGAATTGACTAATTCAAAGGCAATTTTGCAGTTTAGCCCTTAGGTTAAATAATTTAATTGCCTTAGTAAACCACCAAGAAATAATCCCCAAAAATCACCAAAAATACGACAAATCATATACTTCATCATATTAAAATTTCAAAGCATAGGAGGATCAAAAGAACTCAAAATTTAACTAAAACCTAATAAAAACGTGTTAACTAGCCTTCAACAATTAGAAAGAGACATGATCGAATGCGCTGTAAGACACACGCATGTGACTAGATATAGTTACTACATTTTGATTATTTGGCAATAAATGGGCAACAAATTCTTAGTTAAATAAAGTATATGTCATTTCTAAGCATATATAATTAGGGTGAGAATTTGTTTGGTTCTGTTGGTCTGATGATGTAAATTGTCAAACCGAACTAAAACCAATAAAAATGAAAATCAAATCAATCGAAACGAGTTTGGTTGGTTCGGTTGATTATTCGATTTAATTAAACTAAAAATGACTCATGTTTTATATTTGAATATTCATTATACTTTCAAATAAACATATTGAAATATTATTGTTTAGTGTTGTTAAGCGTTCTATTATAAAATTCTACACAAAAATGATAAATAAAATCTATTTACACTGCTAAATTAACCCAAAAAAATCATTATAACATTATTAATTTTGATAGCATAAAAATATTTAAGTTAACTTGGTTAAACCGAAAATAAAACTACTTTTTTTGACTAGTCAATTACAAACCAATTTTAGTTTTATAACCAAATCAAACCATTCGAAATAAACTGGTTTGACCGGTTTATTTGGTTTAATCAAAGATTGCTCTATACATACATATACATATACATACATACATATACATATATATATATATATATATATATATATCTTATACCACAAAGAAAAACCCTGATCAAAGTGGCCAAAGTGAACCCTTTTTCAAACTTTCGAAAATGGTCATGCCGCTAATTGGTTAACTAACTAGAAGAAGGACATTTTGGCCATTTTCTTAGCCACTTCTTCCATTCCTACCCACGTTTCTTTCAACCGAAAAGATAATGCGGTTTTTTCTTCTTTCGCCTACATGTTTAATACCCCAAAACTGCTCAAATTATTGGTGTCCATTTTTTATTTGCTTATTTTGGTAATAGTTTTAACCTTTTGTAATTCTATAAGGAAAAAAATATTGAGACTAGGAACCAACAACCGCTTTGGAAAAGAAGACATTGACAAGGATGTTCGGATAGATATTTGAAATTTGAAATGCTTTGAGTAATGTGAGTTCTTTGCTGCATTTTTATATTATTATTTTTTAATGCGACCACCAATCAGCTTCATTGTGCATGCCTCAAGTTATAACCATTAACATTTAGTTTTTACAGTCCAACTGTTTGAAGAAATGACTAATAATCCATTTCTTTGTATGAGTTTCATAATGGATCCATGTTCTTCGTTTTTTAATATTTAAAACATATAATTTATCATAGAAAGAAATCACAGTTCATTCATGATTTCTTTTGCTATCAAGTATATATATTGTTTCTCAAGGTTTTGATTATACATCAGTTTTCCTTTGGCGAATCAGTACTCTTTAAACTGTGATATTTGTTTTCCTTTGGCGAATCAATAGCTGTTTAAAATGCGATATTTTGATCTTTTATTGCTTTGAAACATCGTAAGGCTTTGATAGGTTTATCAACTAACCATCACTTATCTTCGTTACTAATAATCCAATTTTACTGCTATTTGTTAATTATTTATATGACCAAAAATATCGGCTAATTGTTTCCGTAGAGAGGATAACGTAGTTAAAAGGTCTTTCCATGAAGTTATGTTGAAAAGAATATGCATGAATAGTAATCATGAAAAGATACCTGAATCTAAAATTTACTTCGAATGCATCGCTGCATGCCATAAGTTTGAGGTTAAGCTGTAAATGAGTAAATACCACACTTTGATGTGAGTTTGTCATCAATGTCTAATAAAGAATTCATAAAGCCCATCAATGCCATTATCATTTAATTGGAATTGAAGCCTTATATTCGATACCCAAAATAACCCAAGTGCATTTAAATACTTATCTACCAAAGAAAATTTCTTTTCAATGTCAATTTGGTTAACAGGTATAATGACTTTCATTATCACAATATCCAATGTATCCACCTCTTTCTCCACTATGCATGTTTCCATTTTAGCTTATCGTTTTCTTCGCATTTTTCCTATCAGGCATTTCATTCACATAATAAGAATTTTACAAAACCTGAAAAGTACAATGATGAATCTTAAGTGTTTCTAATTATCTGAATGTAAACGGTCTATTTATCTACAATTGGGTATTGCCGGTTATCTGAATATGAAGAGTTTGTGTACTTTATGGGTATGTTGAATTTCGCTTGTTCTACAGTGATTCTTTCCCATTACCATACACATTTGACGTGTTTACTTACCAGAGTGTTATAAATTTCAACTAGATTGAGCTTAAACTATAAATGTTATATAATTTGATATAATATTTTAACTGTAATAACATATGGGTGATAGATAGATTGAGAAAATCAAGAAATTGAGACGTTTTCAATAGAGATTGAAGGGATGCAAATGTTAAACGACAATTACTAGTGTTGATTGAAATAAAGGGTGAGTATATCGGAGAAGAATTCAGTAATTTAGGATTACCATAATCAATGATTTGTATGTTATTTTAGTCTCCAAATCTTTTTATACATGTTTTCATATGTGAAATTTATCAGTATATATTGTATAAAAGCTCATCTACGACAATTGCAAATAGTTTCATAGATTGGCGTGTGAGGTTTGTTTGGAATTCAATAAGAAAAAATCAATAATATTGCTTGCACTACAGCAGCCTGTATATTTGTTAGGCTAGAATGATGTATGGCATGGATGGAAAACCACGAGATCATCTGAACTAGACATTCATGCCTATATATTGAGATTACATATAACTATTGAAACATAACTTAGCTCCAAAATATGAAATATGCATCTTTTGGCGTTAGTGCTAGTTACTCTCAAATTGAAATTTTCAGTAAACATTATACAACAGGAATGACTATGGAATGCACATAGTGGTATGTTTTATTATTCAATTTCTAATTAACGAAAGGAGTCCGTCAAAAAATTATGTTCTGTAACTAAAGTATTTCCTTTTTGGTTAGAATACTCAGATTAAGATCATGCTCTGTTATTCATATTTTAAATTCAAAAATGAAATCCATTAAATAAATATGTTATGGTACCAAATTATTTTATTTTTGGGTTATTATAATCTAATCAAGTTGAAGTTTGGTTTTATTTGCAGAGTAAATTGGTGGAGCAAGAACTTGGAGAACCAGGGGTTAAAAGTTTGTTTGGTATGGATTCAGCTAAAAGTTTGTTTGGTATGGATTCAGCTAAAAGTTTGTTTGGTATGGATTCAGCTAGGGCCAATTTCCATGTCATCTTGGATTAATAGCATTTCATATTTCTTTTCACTAGCCACACATTTGTTTTAAGAGTATTATACTGGATAGAAAAATTTTAGTAAACATTTGATTTTGTTTGGGGCTGATGTTTGTGATCGGGATCATTGCAAATAAATGGTGCAGTTGTGTTGATGAAAATTTTCATTATCCATGCATTTACGTGAAAACAAATTTATAAGATATAGATATTGCAGTTACGCACCTGCTATAATATGTGGGCAGAGCTGTTCAACAAATAAGAAAATAGTAAAAACTAATTATCTGACATATAAGTATATAATAGTTTCATTTTTGCGAAAACTACAATGCCAAATGGAAAACTATATATGTTTAGCACATTCAAGATTATGAAAATATGAAACTATTATATACAATTTCGCTTCTTCTATTGTGTTGCTGCTTAAATTGTTGCTAATATGACGAATAATATGACAGCTAGCATTACGATTGTTAGCACCAAAGTTGGTCACCAACACCCTTAGAAAGATTTTATAGAGAGATTAATGAAGAAAGTAAATTAAAACAGAGAATATAGCATAATTTTAAATGCAGAGAACAAGAACACCAAATTTATAGTGGTTCGGCGTAATTGCCTACATCCACTTTGAAGTTGATTTCCATTGATTTCGTTGACGGGTGATTACAGATACAATCCCTTTTTTGTTACTAGAATACAATTGCAAAGTTAAAGAAATAAGTTTGGAATGAGTCTTGAAAATGGCAGAGTTTCCCCAGTGTTCTCTAAAATCTCTCCTCTTTTTCTGTGCCCATGCCCCTCTATCTATAGACAAATGTAGGTTGGACTTCCCTGGTGGGCCTGGTAGCTGAATAACTCGGTCCAAATAGGACAAGTCCTGTACGCCGAACCGAGCATGCCGAACGGTCGAGTACCTATCCATTTTCTTTGTGTCGAACGACACGTCTGTTATGGGGAAGAGTAGGCCGAGCAGTGTTCAGACCGGGCGTGCTGGGGAGAATGCTGAACCATCCTTGATTGCCGAACCATTCTTGATTGCCGAACGTCTCGGAAGGCCGAATGACATTGCCGAGCCTTCGTGGATATCAGACGCTCCTTGATGCCGAACGGTCTGGGTGCCGAACGAGGAGCTTGATGTTTGAACACCATCTTGACCGAACGAGGCTTCTGGCCGAACGAAGCTTTTGGCCGAACGAGGCCTTTGGCCAAACGAAGTCTCTGGCCGAGCGCCATCTTTGGTCGAGCAATGTCTTAGGCCGAACCTTCTTTAAATGCCGCGCGTAACATAATGCCGAACCGTTATGGTGCCGACCCACCTTCAGCCGAACGCCCTTGGTAGGCCGAGTACTAAGTTGCTCGGTCAATTCCCTGGGAAACAATGATGATTAAATATGGATTCATTGAGGATGCTTCAATGTGTCTAAAATAAGATTTGCATGCTTTTTTTATAAGTCTGCTCACTAAATCCATGGAATACATTAATTTATGGCCTGATATTTTTGTATTTACATTTCCAACTTGAATGAACTAATTCATTATCTGATGTTGTGTAAATTCGAAGCCTTGAAATTCACGTCTTGGATGTCATTCCACCTGAAATTGCACGAATTAAAAACCAATCAAATTCTCAAACAGTTAAAGTGAATGAAATAAGAGTTGTTCATACATATATCTGTGAGATCTAACCCATGATAGCTTACCGAGCACACCCAGTCAAGATACATCAATAATATTCTTCTTTTAGTTTTGTGTGCTATTTAAACACGCTACCATTGCAGTGCATTGCTGTATGCTCCCTTCATTTTTCATGCACCTTGATTTGGATAGTGAAAGTAATTTCCATGTTTTTTGATTTACAATTCCATGACAAACAAATGTAATGTTCTCAGTAATTTTTCATTAATAGTTTACTACACTTTGCAATTCAAGATTCAACAACAAAGTTTTTTTCAACATTATTTTTCGATTCTTCTCTATTACTTATATAGAGTACAATCATTTACAACATTCAGTTAAAACAAGTGCAAACCTATGATATTAGTTATAAAATGCACTTAAAATATATACAATGTATGCAAACAATAACTATCACTCGACAAGCACCATTGTCCAAGTGGTTAATTGATTCGGCTTGGTGCAAGATGTCACAAGTTCGAAACTTGCTTTCGAACGTTTATTGACATGGGATATGTTGTCCCATTGATTTGTTGTATATAAAGTACCATTTCAAAAAAAAGCAATAACTATCACTCTCTTAATACCAAGTCGTAGTACATATAAAGATAAGGTAGTAACATCCAATTCAAAACTCATTTTCAGATTTGGTCAAAATTTTCGATGCATATGTAAAGGAAAATTCAAAATTTATGCATTAGCACCAAGTAGTATTATATTTTAGCAAGCATTGAGGGTTTATGAGAAAGCGAGTATTATTAGAAGTCCAATCTTTATGGTTGACAAGAAAAATTCTCTATATATTAATATGGTGGTCTAATACGTTTCAAAAGGGAGATTATGCAAGTTTTGTAAATTCCAAATTACTGGAAACATTAATTTTAATATTTATTACATTTCTGTAGATATTCATGTAATAGTTGATTGCTTTCTTCATCGATTAGATAATTTCATAAAATAACTTAGTTTCATCGATTATTGTCCGCGGGCTTGGTGCGGTGGTGGGGTGATACGCCTCCCAAGTGGGAGGTCTCAGGTTCGAGTCCCACCTTGTGTGGGAGGAGAAATGCCTTTCACGTGGGAGGTTGTTTCACTTTCGCGTCTCTTGCACCAAGTCAACCGAAAGGTCTGGCTAGCCTGGAATAGTGGTTGTGGCGGGCCTTCCATCTATTCCCTAGGTTTACTGATCAGGAACCGCATGTCGGTAGTGATTGACCAGGTTTTCCCTAGTTTCAAAAAAAAAAATAAATGATTTATTTGTGCATGTACGCGATAAAAAAAAAAGCAACATTATGTACATATCAAATTCATTTTATAAAATAAAAACCTTACAAATAGCTTTTTTTAATACCAGTTCCTTCTGCGTATATAGTTCCGGCAAGCGTATGTTTTAGTGAAGTAAAGAAACTTAACATTAACGCTGTCAGTTACGCTGGAAATGGGCTGCAATCAGTTAAGTGCTTTGAATTGAACCTTAAACGTCCTGACATCCTATCTAAATATCCTTGACCATTCCTTCCTTCAATCAACATTACTCATGCCGATCATCACTTTTTTGTCCAAATGAATAAAGTTAGGTCTATATCTTTATTGAACAGAGGTCATAATAAATTTTGATATGAAAGCATGAAACAAAGCCATAAGAAATAAAAATTTTAATACCAAACATGAATTGAAACATCAAATCAAAAATGTCAGCACATTTAGAAGGCCCAGAAGAAGCCCACAAATTAATCAAATACCCAACTCGTTTGTGTATATTTTTGATGATTTCTTACACCTCGATGTGCATATTAATTATTACTGGTTCAACAAGTACAAAAATAACTACAGGTGTACATTTAGCCATAAATAAAATATATAATGTTTACACATACAGACCAAATACTTTATCACATATAATTGTGGTACAAAGTCAATCATAAACTACAATAAGATAATCAAAACAAAAAAAAAACAAAAATGGACGGTACTTTTTTTAATGGCAGTTCAATCAACCATGTCTATATGTCAGCATTCAAATCGACTACTAAACTGCACGAAGGTAGATTGGAGCTTGCAAAAAAATTAAAAACCTTTGGTATAAATCAGAATCACTTAACCATCTTACGTCTTGCGGGTGACCTTTTGAGTAATAATAGAAAGACAGTGAAATTTCTTTATCTATCACACAACCCAAGGGAAACCAAAAACAAGTATGGACATGCTTGCTCCCGACTTAATATCATGTCATTGCTAAATTAAGTTATCCACCAAATAAATTCATTTATTGACACTCCCACCCTCAACAAATTATCTATCTGCATTTTGGTACAACTCACCATCAATTGTCAACTCTCCATAAGTCATTCATTAGCCACTATGGACAATCTAACTTACACTGGTTTCCGCTACACTCCAAATATTTTTGGCACTATTTGCGTCTGATTTTATTAATGAAAGAGGCACCAAAGATGATTGTTTAACAAAATAATAATAGGTTATCTTGCTACGAAATATGTGTTTTAATTGTTTTGTTATAATTACTCATTTTGTTATTGTTTTTGTTCTGATTATTTTTTTCAATTAAGTATTAAATAATATAATTAAAAAAAGACAACTTTACATAATAGTAACTAGAAATTCAAATAAAAACACAGATGCAAAGAAATACAATGATAACAAAACAAGAATTTAAAACATTCAAATACATAGAAATAAAACTAAAAATTGAATGGTGGATAAACATGGGCAGACAGGTGGACGGACCATCATATATAGCTGGCATCTGATTGTGTATTGTGAACGTGTTAGATATGGCTCGCATTGTATTAGAGTGGGTGCGTAGATTGAATTATAATTAGTCCCACATCGCAAGATGTTCTGAAAGAGATCAACATATATATGGGATTGGTAGCTTGTAACAATAAGGAATTCCTTTTGTTACAAATAAATGTTGCCATGAAAATATATGTGCTCTAGGCGAATGTAGGGATATGCAATCATGACGCTGGCACCAAAAAAGAGCTTCGTTCAGTGGTCTTGCTTCTTCTACACTAAATGAAGTGCGCGCATGGCGGAAGATGCGAAAAAAGATACTTGGAAAAGGAGATTTTGGTACTTGGAAGATAAAGATGCAGTATTGAAGAAGGAGAAGACTTACAAGGTTGTTTCTGCGCCTGAGAAATTGAAAGGTATTGATGCAGCTGATTTGGAAGAGATGGAAGATGAAGCTCTTACAACAATTCAGTTGAGCCTTTCAGATGAAGTTCTTAGAGAATTCTCTCAGAAGAAGACGGCGAAAGAACTATGCGATGCATTATCGGATGCATATCAAGACAAGTCTCTCACTAATCAGATTATTCTTCAACAACAACTTTATTCGTTCAAGATGAAGCCTGGAGCTGATCTCATGGAGCATGTAGATGCTTTGACGACTTTGATTATGAACCTGAAGGCAGCGGAAGTTGATATTACTGATGAGGCTCAAGCTGTGATCCTCTTATGTTCCTTGCCTAAGGAGTATACTGTTTTTGTTAATTCCATGATTTATGGCCGCAGTAAAATTAGCCTGTCTGATGTAAAGGCTGGTCTTCATAATGAAGTATTAAGAGGTAGATTGGCGAGCACTAGCTTGGATAGTGATACTAAAGACTTATCTGTACAGAGAGGTAGAGGCCAAAGCAGGTCGAAGAAAGGTGGAGGACGGAATTATTCACGGTCTCAGTATAGGGGGCCTAAGAATTTGACTTGTCATTATTGTAAGAAACCAGGGCACTTCATAGCACAATGTTTCAAGCTTGAAGGTGGAAGAAAAGATTCAAACCAAGCCTCAGCTTCTACAGCAGAGAAATCAGATACAGAAAGTGATACCGATGTATTTACAGCTTCTGGCTCTTCTGGGAAGAGCAACTTATGACTGATTGATTCTGGCGCATCCTATCATATGACACCTGATAGGAACTGCTTTTCCACTTACCGTGAAATTGGTGGAGGAGAAGTTCTGATGGGTAATGATGCTTCTTGCCGTATGGTGGGTGTTGGTAGCGTGATGATTAGGATGTTTGATGGTGTTATTCGTACGATCACCGATGTTAGACATGTACTTGATTTGAGGAGGAGCTTGATTTCTGTTGGGGCGTTAAGTAGACTTGGCTTGAAGATTGTAGTGGAAGAAGAGAAAATGAAGATATCGAAGGGTTCCATGATTGTTATGAGAGGTGTGAGGGCAGGAAATCTTTATCTATTAAAGGGCACTACTGTAATTGGTGAATCAGCTTCTGTTACATCTGTTGATTCAGATTCTTCCAGATTATGGCACTTACGGATGGGTCACATCGGTGAGCGCAGCATGGATGAGTTGAGAAAACGAGGATTGATTGATGGAGTTCATCATTCAAAACTTGGTTTTTGTGAAGGGTGTGTTCTTGGAAAGCAGACGAAGATTTCTTTTGGTACAGGAGAGCATAAAGCAAGTGTAGTATCCACCATTATTCTTTCCTCACTCTTTTGTACTCTTTTCTTTAGTGAAATAAAAAGTTGTTGGGTCTCCGTGGACGTAGGATATTCATATCCGAACCACGTTAAATCTTCTGTGCCTCCTATTTCTGTTATTTTTTTGTGAGACTGCATAATTCTTTTTAAGTGTCATTGGTATCTAAATAGGCAATACTAGATTCTGAAAAAATAACCGCTTCCGCTCAAATTAAAAAAAAATTCACTACAGTTTGGTATCAAAGCCGATGGTTCGATGGGACTAATATGATGCAGCGTTGACCTAAGTATGATCCAATATGTAGTTTGAGCTCGGGATTCTCATTAAGGTGGAGTTGTAAGTTAGAACGCGGTCTGCTCCAACCGTGTGAAAGAGAACTCTTTGTGAAACAGCTTGGCCCAACTGCTGGAGGTGGTAGCGACCTAATCTAAACTGATGGAGGTGTTAGCGACCTTATCTAAACTGCTGGAGGTGTTAGCGACCTTATCCAAGTGTTTGAGGACTCTTTATAACTTCAAGTTGAATTGAGAAAAATGCTCGCCAAGGTGAAGATCTGTTAGGTATGGCTCGCATTGTATTAGAGTGGGTGCGTAGATTGGATTATGATTAGTCCCACATCGCAAGATATTCTGAAAGAGATCAGCATATATATGGGTTGGTAGCTTGTAACAATAAGGAATTTCTTTTGTTACAAATAAATGTTGTCATGAAAATATATGTGCTCTAGGCGGATGTAGGGATATCCAATCATGACGTTGGCACCAAAAAAGAGCTTCGTTCAGTGGTCTTGCTTCTTCTACACTAAATGAAGTGCGCGCATGGCAGAAGATGCGAAAGGGTGCCGAAAATTACAACAGAACGTTTTATCTCCAACCAAAGTTAATTTCACGCCCCATTATCTTACAAAGAACCGAATATTTCTATGTTTTGTTCAATCTTGAGTACTGATACTCCTTAAGAAATTTAAGAACACAATTAATGACACCATTGAAGGTCATAAACAGACAGACGGATTGTACATTTTAACAAGGGTTAGGGTAGAAATTGGTATATATAAGAAAAAAAGGCTACAATAAAGAAAGGGGCTAAGATTTGGGAGCGGCTATTTTTTATTGAACAAGATCTCTTTAAATTTCTTTGGTATATCATATTAGTGATCTTATTTATCTTCTCGTCATTATCCGTTCATTTTCCTCTAATACTTATTTTTGAAGATGAACTTCTACCGCGCGTTGGTGTAGGCTGTTAAGATCTTCATGCGGAGTATAAAATACATCAATTTCTCATATTGTATTGAACGACGTGTTAGTATTTTGTTTCGGAGAAGGAGAACATTGAGTCTCGACTTGTTCTTCTGTAAACCATGTGTGAAAGGCATCCTCTCCCCTTAATAGTAACCAGGAAAATTTGCATCAGTGACTCCATGTGGACTACTGGTTTTTTTTTGTACTTCGACATTGTGGTGCCGAACTTCTGAAAAACAAAAGAAAAGATGAACAAAATTTATAACTAACTCATAAACAAAACAAAAGAGGAATAAAAGAAACGAGGACAAAAATTACCTTCGCAAGATCAGTCCAGCAATGCTCACTTCCGCTAAACCGTAACCCTCATTGAATCTCATCCAAAGCCCGTTTAGCTACTCAGAATCCCTGCTATATTAACCACTATTTCTTTAGTCCCTCATATTTAAACGAACTTGATTATCTCTTATCAGTATTTCATTCGGAATAGTTGGCAAAGCCTTATTTAGTGCGAGTTTTTCGAATTAATTTCTACCATTTTCTAGCTAAAAAACAAAAAATAATCAAAAGAATATGGAAAATGAACGAAAATGAGATTAAGAAAAATGTAACAAAAATTATCTCAAAACTTAATTGTTTCTTATGGATTTTTGGGTTAAAATTTTAGAATTTTATGTTGATGTTGGTTTAGAAATGGTAGTAAATATAAAAAGGTTAATTTTTTGAACGTTGGTTAACCGTTTGGATTAAGCCGTCGGCATTTGACGAATGCGTCTGATGTTAACCATTCAATTTAAATGGTCGAGTCAAACAGAGCAAATACGTGCAAGATAATTGCTTATAACGGTACCTAATTTTAATTTATATATGAATATTTCATTACACTATTGGAAATATTATTTATCGCGACGTCCATTTCCAACGGCTGTCGATGGTTCGTCATTTTTTTCCAACGGCTAGTAACCACCGTGATATTACTGAAAATAAAATAAGCAAGCCGCCTGCAGCCGTCGGAAGCTGTAGTAAAAATAACCGTCGTCGGCCGTCGAAAGCCGTCACAAAGTCGCGAATACTTCAGCCTTAGGTCGACACTTCTTCTTCATTATCTAAAACTCAAATTTCCTTTTTAAATCTCACCTCCACCACCTCCTCCACGCAGTCAGCAAGCCTCCGCACCTCTAAGACCGTCTCCATCTTCAATTTTCAAGTCTCTCCATTAGCTATTGCTCTTCAAGAAAGATTAATTTATAAACCCTATTTAACTTTTACTCGGTAAATCATGGTAATTTGTTGTTATAATTGTTTATAATACTCCATTGATTGTTTGTTATACCTTATTGAATGCTAATTAGTTTGTTATTATAATTGTTTATCGTTTAAATGTAGAAAATAATAACTTGTTTAGTGTATATATGCATTAATTGGTATATACGTGTTGATTAATTAGTGTATACGTGCATTAATGCTAGTTTGGATTAATTAGAGTCGATGCTCAAGATTAAGTGTATGCGATTTTAAGATGACAAAAACGACGATTTAGTGTATGCGTTTCTTAAAATGTAAATAAATTACTGTAAAAATTATTGTATAGTACGCTTTACTTTTTATAAATCGCTTAGATATTTTTTGACCCCGTCCACAAGTATTGTATATGGTCGTTATATGAATATTCGTTTTTATCTCAGAACAGACATTTATATTATCTGATACAATATTTGCCGGATTTGTATCCGTATTGGACAAGTTACAAACACAATAAAGTAATTATATTTTGCAAATCATTTCATTTTAAACGATTCACAAAATTTCGACAACACTTTCTTTTTGGTCTATGTGTACGTGCATATGTGTACGATACAGGAAACAAAGGGAAAGTGCTACTGAAATTTTGTTGAATCGTTCAAAATGAAATGATTTACAAAATATAATTACTACTGTATTTGTAATGGAAAGCGGGATGACCAACCATCAAAGTGTAAAACTATAACCTAAAAATCAAAAATTATATATGTGATTTGTGTAAATCTGTTTGAAAATAAAATTAAATAGAATAATATTACATATTTGCGAAAATTTAAATGTATGATTTAATTAAAAAATAAAATGTCAATACGTAAATGATTAATGTCTTTTTATGTTTTAAAGTAGGAAAAATGGTCAATTATTTTATCGATTGGAGCTGGATGTACCCACAATGAAGAGAAATTGGGGGCATAATAAGTGAACATTTTCAAAAAGGTGTACACATCTTTATTGAATTCGCTTTAAGCAATAACGGGAATGACGAACAAATTTGTTGTCCATGTAGTAGGTGCAAATTATTGAAGTATTTGATACCAGATATGTATGATAATAGTTCATTTGCGCCAATATGGTTTCGTGCCGAATTATTTGGTGTGGGATCGTCATGGAGAACCTATAGCACCGAATCCCGTACATTCAGAGGAGGGGTGGATAATGAAATTGTTCCAATGAATCCCATAGAAGATATGGTTGAAGATGCAGCACGTTCAATGTTCCTTATTGTTGAAGTTGATGGTAACGATGTTAATGTCGAAGAAGAACCAAGTATTGAAGCAGTTTTTTTATATGATTTATTGGATCCTTCTAATAAACCCATCTGGGATGGTTGTACAAGCGTATGAGATGCTTGGGTTGCATGGTGGCGATGAATTCATGGTAAGTCTATCAGATACCACCTTAATTTGTTCAGTAGATAATACATAATTTATACCTGTAAAAAGTACTCTTAATTTTAATTTGCAGGCGAAGTCAACATAGGAACTCGGCGAGCGAGTAGAAAAAACCAATCACATACCGTGGTGGCTCGAAATCATTTCAGCATCACCGTGGGGACCAGGTAAATTGATTAATTGCAATTGCGAACAATTATTACATTTTTTATATAAATTTGTATGAACAATAATAGTATACACCAATTGTTGCAGGAAAGAGCGCATGGGGCTCATGTCTTGTATATGAACTTATTTGCACATACCTATGCTGTCAGGTAGACAAACAACGAGCGATCAGTGACGTATGCCTGGTATGAGGATGATAAAGCGTACGCCGTACATATAAGTATATATTAAGTTATAAGTTATTAATATGATCATTTTGTTATAAAATAAAGAGAACAGAAACAATAAAGTGAGAAGACATTTTATTATTCACTTCAGATAACATTTACAATACAAATCAAACTCCATATTTATAGACTCCTTATACACTGTAGATTACAATAATACTCTTTCTTATTTAGCATATTCATCCCTATTCTTAATATATATTACAACACTCCCCCTTGAATATGTGTATGTAAAGATAATAAGAGTAATTGCCTCATTAAAATCCTTGTTATGAAAAACCCAGTGGGAAAAAATCATAAACAAGGAAAAGAGTGCAATTTGATTTCATATTTAAGTAACATATATTTTATAATGTTACTACGAGAGTTGATACTTCTGGATCAAGATAATGCCTCATTAAAACCTTACTAATAAAAACCCAGTGGAAAAAAATATTAGTGAAGGAAAAAGAGTACATTATAGCGTATTTCATACGCTCCCCCTGAATTATAACGCATTATTCAATTAATCTGTTGATGCAGACGACGCATACCAATTTTGTACACCATCTTCTGAAATGTTGATTTTGGAAGCGCCTTAGTGAATAGGTCCATCGGATTTTCTTAGGATCGGATTTGTTTCACTCCTATCTTATTATCCTTTTGTAGCTCATGTGTGAAGAAAATTTAGAAGAAATGTGTTTCGTCCTATCACCATAAATGTAACTTGCTTGAATTTGAGCTACACAAGCTGCATTGTCTTCATAAATAATAGTTGACCCTTCTGTTACTGACGGAGTTGACAACTTTTTCGAATATGCTCAATTAGTGATCTTAGCCAAATACATTCTTTACTTGCTTCATGTAGTGCTAGTATTTTAGAGTGATTGGATGATGTTGCTACTAATGTTTGTTTCGTAGATCGCCATGAAATTGCTGCATTGCTATTATTAAACACATATCTAGTTTGTGATCTTATTTTATGTAGGTCAGAAAGATAACCTGCATCAGCATAGTCAACTAGATTTGGATTATTGCCCGTGTTAGAATAAAACAAACCCAAATTTGTCGTTCCACGAAGATTTCTCATGATATATTTTATACCATTCCAGTGTCTTTTTGTTGGTTCTGAACTGTACCTTGCTAGAAGATTTACTGAAAATGCAATATCTGGCCTTGTGCATTGAGCCAATATAATAATGCACCAATGACACTAAGATATGGTACTTCTGGACCAATCACATTTTCATCATCTTCTTTTGGACGGTAAGGGTCCTTTTTAATATCCAAAGATCTCACAACCATAGGCGTACTAAGTGGATATGCTTTATCCATTTGAAAATGTTTCAGAATTTTCTCAATATAGTTTGACCGATGAATCAGTATGCCATTGGTATTATGCTCGATTTGTAGACCGATGCAATATTTGGTTTTGCCAAGATCTTTCATTTCAAATTCTTTCTTTAAGTAATTTATTATTTCATCAATCTCTTCTGGAGTTCCAATCAAATTTATGTCATCAACATAAACTGCTAAGATAGCAAATCCCTTTACCGATTTCTTTATAAAGATACATGGACAAATGAGATTGTTTTCCCGTATCCTTCTTTTACCAAATATTTACTAAGATGGTTATACCACATCCTTCCAGATTGTTTCAAGCCATATAATGATCGTCTTAGTTTTAATGAGTACATGGACTTTGATTTTGCTTCAGGCAATTTATATCCATCTGGAATTTTCATGTAAATATTGGTATCTAATTCACCGTAAAGTTAAGCTGTCACAACATCCGTTAATCTTATATCGAGTTTTTCTGAAACTGTAAGGCTTATTAAATATCGAAATGTTATGACATTTATAACAGGGGAGTAAGTTTCCTTAAAGTCAAAACCTGGTCTCTGTAGGAAACCTTGTGCGACAAGTCGTGCCTTATATCTTACGACTTCATTTTTATCATTTCATTTTCTAACGAATACCCATTTATAACCTACTAGTTTAACATTTTCTGATGTTTTCTCTATTGATCCAAATACACCATGTTTTTGAAGTGAATCTAATTCCACTTGGATAGCATCTTTCCATTTTGGCCAATCGTGTCTTTTTCGACATTCATTTAGGCTATTTGGTTCATTATCGTCATTCTCATTATAGTCATGACTTTCAATTATTTCAGTAGCTACTGCGAATGAGAATACATCATCAATTATTATTTCATTTTGATCCCATATTTCTCCATAATTTGTATAAAATATTGAGATCTTATTATTATTAGGTACCATTTTATCGTTGGAAGTTTCTTTTATCTCTTCTTGGATAATAGTTCCTTCCGCACTTCTAGGAGAATTGGGATTTTCATTTAAGTGATCATTTTGATCATTTATAACCTTTTGAGGAGGTTCCATAATTGATGATTTTTCATTAGATTTTCATTTTCTAGGCGCCAAGTCTTTTGAACCAATTGGCCTTCCAGGTTTTTGTCTCGCTTTAGATTCATTTGCTGCTATGTTTACTTTTGATCCTTCAGGGACATCAATTTTCGCTGGTGCATTTGCTGCTGGAATGTGAGATTTAGTTATTTTTACAGTGTCACTAAATGCATCTGGCAGTTGATTTGCAATATTTTGGATATGCAAAATTCTTTGTACCTCATATTGGCATTATTTGGTACGTGCATCAAAATAAGACATAGATGGATTATTCCATGTTATTTCACGCCGTTCTACTGGAATGGCCTTTCCTCCCGATAACGGCGGGAAGATAGTCTCATCAAATTTACAGTCTGAAAATCTTGTAGTGAAAACATCACCTGTAAGAGGTTCAAGGTGACGAATTATCGAGGGGAATCAAATCCCACATAAATTGACAACCGTCGTTGATGACCCATTTTAGTACGAAGTGGAGGATTAATAGGTATATGCACAGCACAACCAAATTTGCGTAAATGTGAAATATTTGGTTGAGATCCAATTAAGAGCCATGATGGTGAAAGCTGATGATAAGCTGTTGGTCTAATTTTAGCCAATTTCGATGCATGCAAAATTGCATGTCCCCAAGCTGAAACGGGTAGTTTTGACTGCATAAGCAATGGTCTTGCAGTAAGTTGCAAGCGCTTAATTAATGATTCTGCTAGACCATTTTGAGTATGAACATGAGCTACTGGATGTTCAATTTCAATTTCCGGTGATAGACAATAATCATCAAATACTTGAGAAGTAAATTCTCCAGCATTATCTAGTCGAATTGATTTAATTTGATGACCAGGGAAGTATGCTCTTAATTTTATTATTTGAGCAAGCAGCTTGGTGAATGCCAAATTTCTTGTAGAAAGTAAACAAACATGTGACCAACGAGTTGATGCATCAATCAATACTATAAAATATTTGAATGGTCCACATTCAAGGTGGATTGGGCCACATATATCACCTTGAATTCTTTGTAGAAATGTTGGAGATTCCGAAGTGATTTTACTATATGAAGGTCGAGTGATTAATTTTCCGTGTGCACAAGGGGCACATAAATAATCACTTGGTAAATTCAATTGGTTTGATAAATCATGCCCATCTGAATTTTTAGCGATTTTACGCATCATGGTTGATCCAGGATGACCCAAGCGATCATGCCAAAGAATCAATGTCTTTGTATTTGTGAGCTTTTGGCTCATGTTTATAGAGTGAGATTCAACTATGCCAATTTTTGTGAAATATAAACCAGTTGAAATTGTACCAAATTTTTCTAGGATAAGCTTATGGCTTTCAATTCTAGAAATAACACAAAGATATTCTTTATTGTTTTCATTTATAGTTTCAATATGGTATCCATTCATTCTTATATCTTTGAAACTCGGCAAATTTCTTTTAGAGTTGCTTGAGTTGAGAAATTTTCAGATAGTTCAGAGAAAAACTTCTAGTTTTTCAAAATTGTATGAGTAGTTGCACTATCTAGTAAACATATATCATCACCCAAATGGCGTTCCATACCTTAAGAATTAAAGACAATAATTAGTCAATTATACAAAAAAAAAAATTGTATGCATAAATAAATGTAATGTAAACAAACAAAGTAATATGATTAAAATAAGGCTACTGATTAAAAACAATATCCACATTACACATTATTTTTAACTAGTTCTGCAAAGGGAAATACAAACGAACGAACACAAGCTTCAAACTAATTTATTAATGCAAGCTTATGAAATAAAACAAAAACCACATAACAAATATCAAGTCATTTCTAATTGATTAACTCGGTCATATCGTTGATCATTGCACTTAGATTTTCATCATTAATGAAATTTTCATTGTCATCTTCGAAGAAATCATCTAACTCCAGGTTAGTGTTTTCATGTAACTCTTCGGCATTATTTGCCTCAATATTTTTCGAGCGATGATATTCTTCAACTGTTTTTTTTATGATCTACATGTACGTGACCAGTGAGCAGATCGTCCACATCTATAACAAACTTCCTCGTAAAGTTTTTTATTTTCTGAAGCTAAATCATTGTTCTTTATAGACTCAATTTTCTTTTGTTGCTTTTTGAAGTTGGTGGTTTTGTTACCTTTAAAACCACCATAATCGCTTCTGCTGGAGTTATATCCACGTCCACGTCCACGACCACGTCCTCGATCCCTACCTCTTATAGAGTGGGCAAAATTAGCATTAACTTCAGGTAATGCAGTTGAACCAGTTGGTCTTGAGAAGTGATTTTCTATAAGCAATTCATTATTTTGTTCAGCAATTGGTAAGCATCCTATGAGTTCGGAATATTTTGTAAAATGACGCTCTCGTTATTGTTGCTGCATGAGTATATTCGAGGCATGAAATATTGAAAAAGTATTTTCAAGCATTTGTGCGTCATCTACATTTTCTCCACATAATTTCAGTTTAGAAGTAATTCTAAACATATCAGAATTATATTCTCTTACGAATTTGAAATCTTGAAACCTCAGGTTCAACCATTCTTGCCTAGTATTTGGAAGTATGATCGTCGTCATAACGCTCCTTCAGGGAGTTCCGCAAGTGGAGAGGATCCTTTTTCCTTAAATATTCTATTTTTAAGTCATCGTGGATGTGACGTCTTAAAAATATTAGATCCTTTGTTTTGTCCTGCTGGGACATAGTATTGCCATTTTAATGGCATTTTCTAAGCATTCAGATTGCAAATGAATCTCAGCATCCAGTATCCATGACAAATAGTTATCTCCAGATAGGTCCAAAGCTTTGAATTCACGTTTAGCTATGTTTGCCATAAATTTTGTTTACTGTAAAGAACAATTTATGTGGTAAGCTCAACAACAAGAAAAATGAACCAAAGGGGTTAGAAAATATAAATGACAGAAATTCAAACCAAGAGAATATAAATGACAACAATATTATTGAACAGACGAAGTTTCATATAAATAGAATAAATTTGACCATAGTTGATAGGTCAAATTGGAATTTCCATCACATAAAAATTAAGAAAACCCTAGTAGTTGCGTTATAATAAAAATTAGTTTGGGTATCTTTATAGATATTTAGTATAGAAAAGGTGTATATAGTCTGTTGTACATCGTCAAATCCGGTAAATATGAGACTGTAGACAAAGGCAAAGTTTTGATGGCTAAGTATTGAACATATACAGATTTATCACATGTTATTGCACAAACTTCAGAGTTGTTAAACTGAAAATACCAAAAAGGAATGTCTAGATTCAAATACAGAGTTATACTACTATATCTGAAGAAAAGATGCAACCAGTTTATAAGGTCCATTATCTAATCTTAACAAATTACTACCTAATCTTTTCAAACTTCATTAGAAAAGAAAAATGAAGTGCTGAATTAATCAGATATCAAACTTCAAGATCATTGATTAGACCACAGATTACACCACAACAACACTGAGATATTGAAGTAACAATAGAGACTTTCGTTACAAACATAACAATGTACACACTACTCACTGTGTCGACATGGGTAGCTATTATTATTATTATTATTTTTAAATCCGGAAAAATATAATATAAAATTAAGTCGTACCTTGATGTACAGGTAAAACTTTAATAAAGATGTACGAAAATATTTTCTAGAATGTGAAACTGGACCATAGGAGATGATATTTATAGTGTAAGAACTTTTGGGCTATTTGAGATAGAATGAGCAAAAGTAGGCGGTACTAGTAATATCACATTAAAGAAGGAAAAAAAATTTGTTCAAATAAATACTGTTCAAACTCTTCCCAAAAAAAATAAGATGAACCTCAGACGTAAGCATTAGATGACGCATCCTACTAAAATAAATAGTCAAAATATAGAAGTAATACCAGGTTTGATATAAATATTGCAACTTTATGCACATCAAACATTTTATATAAAAAAAATATTATCCAAATCAAACTCCATATTTATTATTCACCTCAGATAACATTTACAATATTAACATAGAAAATCATATCCAAATCAAAAGAGAGAAGACATTTTATTATTCACCTCAGATAACATTTACAATACAAATCAAACTCCATATTTATAGACTGCTTATGCACTGTAGATTACAATAATGCCCTTTCTTATTTAGCATATTCATCCCTATTATTAATATATATTACAACACATTTTAATTAATTTTAGTTATAAAATATTATAATAATGTCACGTAATATTTAATTGTATTTAATTTTGCGTTGCAGGAAAGATTTATGTAAACACGTGCGCAGATGCTCGAGCAATCGGGACGGGAGCAATTGACCCGTGATGAGGTGCCTGACACAGCGAAATAGGCGTTATGGCTACGGCAGTCAAGCGGTAATTTATAAAACTCAACTAAGTTGTAAAAATTGCTTATTTTTTATTAAAGTTATGTAAATAACTTAAACATTTTTCGAATCGTTTTGTAGGCTCGGGCCTCGCAAAAGGTTTATCAAAGACCGAGGACAAAGCTGGGATTAATGAGCTCCGACAGCAGATTGCACAGCTGCAGGAGCAGGACCGCCTCCGAGCAGCGCAAATGGAGCAACTGAACTAACGTTTGGTCGAATACATGAAGCATTCCTATTGTCTGGTGGTTTCGAAGCCGATGACGAGTCGACAAGTCATGAGGTAAGTTTTGCAGTGTTTGTTTTTGATATTTGTGTATGTATATAATGAGATGGTGGGGTTGATTTGTGGACATGTGGTGTTTGATATCGATTTGTGAGGTTGATTTGTTGGACTGATGTGTTTCGCTGACATTTTAGACGCTGTATATGTTGTACGTTGATGTTGGATGTACATATTGATGTTGGATGTGTGAGATTGATGATGGACGATTTGTTTTGTATTGATGGTAATGTTTGAGTTTGAAATTGAGATGGTAATTATGTTTGAGTTTTACATTGTTATTAATATTGATATTGATTTTAGCTTATATATCTGATATATATTGATTTTGGTGTGGTGTTATATATATGTTGATGTGTTGTTTGAAATTCGAATGGCTGCTGTAATATAAAAAAAAAATTACCAATTTTTCGACGGTTTTTGACGGCTTGTTGATCAAAAATCAGCGACGGCTCCAAACAGTTTTCCGACGATTTTTAAAGCCATGTGGACGTCTTAACCGTTGGAAAGACCATCGAAATTGCCGTCGAAACAGCCGTTGAAAGCCGTTGAAAAAACATCGTCGTTTCCATTGAAAAATGACAAAAGCCACGTTCTCTATACCGACGGAATTTCCGAAGGCCGCCAACGGTTCAAAACTGTCGGTAATCACCGTATTCCTTGTAGGGTTACTTGGAAACGTTCCAAGCACAACAATAGATGCTTACAATATAATTTTTGTTTTTGTTTTTTTATGTTTGTATATGTTGAATATTGAGTTTCAATATAATATTCTGTCTTCGTAAGGCTAATACAGATAGACAAGGAGCATATCAACAATAACAACGGAGACTTTTCACCTGTATAACTTATTAAGCAAAGCGTGTCAAGTGAGCACTTTTGACTATATTAATTTAAAAGTAGTTAACCCATTTATATGAACTCTTTGCCTTAATTTCAAGTTCTCTATGGCTCTGTTGTGGACAAATGTTATGTGTAGCACACACAGATACACTAGTGGATATTTCCTTATTATAAAAGCCAACTTAACTTGATTAATATAAATGTACTAATATGTAGACTTGTATAAACATTAATTGTAACGATAGTAGTAGTGGGGCAAGAGAAGGTGGCCATACCTCTCTGCACCATGTGGTTGATACATATCCAAATTATATTCGTCCTCTATTATAAAGTTAGTTGTATAGAAAGACAAAAATAAGAGTGATTTATATATAGGATGCAGTATGCAAATCTTTCTACATGTAACTATTACCAATACGTACAGCAAAATCAATATTCACATGGTTATTTTGCTTTGTAACCAACTTTATTGACAAACCTACAAAGCAAGTTATACATATTTTATTGTGAAATGATGAATGATGAGTAAGAAAGCAAACACACATGAGAAGCATGAGGATGGAAAAGAAAAGAAAGGCATATAGGAAATGCAAGTATCAAGTAGTCGTATGATATGAGTGACCAAAAAGGAAGTAGATGTGTGCATCTACTATCTAATATGTGGGGAGAAGTTGCCTACTTGCTCTTTATCTTTATTCTTTCTCTTATACTTATCTTTTGTTTTTAGTCTTGGCATTTAATGAAAAGAAAGAAAGAAAGAAAGCAAGCTAGATAGATGGTAGTCTTACAAACGAAACAAACTCATATGGAGATAGGAACCTAATCCACTCGTATCTTCTTGGAGGAGAAGACATCATCATGCTAGCACCCTCACTCCATATTTATTGCCCATTCTATGTATTAAATAAAAACAATATATATAATGTTAATATGTTATATGGGAAAAAATATATAATCCATTTTAAATTTTTAATAGAGTATGTAAGCAACTGAATTTTCATTGATTTACTTGGATTTAATTTGAAATTTTTAGAAAAAGAACAGCATTAAAGAAGCTTATAAGCAGAAGAGTGGACCAAATACCCACTCATTGCACAAAGCCAAAGCTACAACCGTCGCATACTAGAAAAATAATCAGAAACAACTAACTTCAACTCTCACAAAGAATCAAACATAGAAATTTTCAATTTTTTTTTTCTTTTCATTTTATATCAATTAAGAATCGAAATAGTGATTCACATAAATCCCAATCCAATATAATCCCAATATTTCCATTCATGAAAAAGAGAAAATAAATAAACCATTGCCACTTCACTTCAAGATCAATAATGACAGTCTATGAGCGGGGATGAAAACATTGTGGATCGCTGATCGCCTAACAAGAACCCCATAGCCGTTGGATTCTCATCCGAAGGTGCCGGCAAATTAAGATCCAAAGAGAATACCCGTTTCTCCTCTTCTTTCTTTACCGCTACTTCTTCACTTGCATTTGACTTTTCTGGCGAAATAATTTGCCTATGCCTCCTCATATGTCCTCCCAAAGCTTGCCCCGATGAAAATTCAGCTCCGCATATCGAACATTCGTGCACCCTCATCTTCTTGCTATTGTTATTGTTATTGTTCTTGAGAATATGAAAATCAAAGCTATCTTTTCTATCTTCTTGGTCTGCTGCTGCTGTTGCTGCTGCTGTTGTTTCCATTTTCGGTTTCTTATGACTAGCGCGATGGCCACCGAGAGCTTGAAATGAAGTAAAGCTCCTACTACAAGTCTTACATTCATAAACATAAACACCGTCTTTTTCCACAACACCACTTGTTGCGTGTTGATTGGAAGTATTTCCCTGGGCGAGAAGGATGAGGCACCGAGCCATGTCTTCATCTTCCTCGGTAGTGGTAGAGGAGATGATGTCATCGACTTCAGAATTTGATGATGTGGCGATAGCAGTAGACTTTGGGCGTTGGGTCCTCTTCTTCTTTGTTATAGGAGGGTGTGCGCACTCGCCTGTGCTGCTGCTACTATGAGAGTATGATATTGCTTCCATAATTAGAAGAGAGAGTATGAGTATTAGTTAGTTTTAGAAGTAGGAGTGAATGCAATGAAATGTAATGAAATGGGAAAGAGAGGAGTGGAGGTGTTATATATAAGAGGTAGGAGTCAAATTAAAGCCGCCCTCTCTCTTTGTGTGAATAAGTAGCAAACTATGAATAAGTCCGCCCACTTACTTGAAGTCATGTAGAAGCAACTAAGCAAGTATGTACTGGTAATTGGTTGGACAAATATAAGTAAGCCGAATTAGGTTTACTTATATGATTATAAGTAGGTGGAAAACGCAAGAGAGTGAGGAGTGGGAGGAAAGAATAAGAAAAGAAATGACATAAGTGAGGCAGGTTTTGGTGTTGTCTACACTTTGACACTTAACTAAGGTTGGCTTGGAGATGTAACAAATGTTAGGCATATGTGCTAAATAGTATCTCATTTTTATTCAAAAATAGTATCAGTATTGAAATACAAATCTTTTTTAAAATAGACATACGGCATGCAGTTACGAAACTAGGGTTAAACTGTATATTTTGAGACTACGGTACCATATTTTTTTTCAGCTATAATTGTCATCACAACACTCTTCTTATTTTGGATTCTATTGAAAGTGCTCGATGGATCTAAAGTTCCCAACTAGACAATATTATTGAAAAGAGAGGTAGAGCTGGCTTTCTCTACTTCGCTCATATGTTCTTATGCTAAACAGATAGTGCAAGCAACTACTGGTACTAGTGGTGGTTGTGTAAGCTCACTACCCACGTTAATTTTCGATGTAAATTATTCTTTCATTTTAATATGATTAACAATTAATCATTTAATAAACCTCTAACGAGTCTAAGTAAGGGTTAGAATCACATATGAGTGAAATTCTAAAGAGAAACTTGTTTAACATTTCGAAGTATCCTTTACTTAATCATTACATTATGCTATACATGAGTGAAGCTGTTGAAAGATCGCATTAGGGATCCAAGTCAAATAGTCTGGATTGTTTAATTCATAATATATCATTCCACCTATTATTTGCATGTTGTCATCTGTGATTAGTGCCTTTAACTATTTGTTAATTGGTCTATAAATTAAAGGCATGGCTAAAAATGCGATTCACTATTGAGTTGGTTACCATGTTAACTACTCAAACCAACCAAAGATCCATATTTCTTCTAAATAACGTATAAATGATTGCTGTCCAACGGATTTGGTGAGTGATTAATGGAAGTTTATGTAAAGTTAATAATTAGATATGTGACTTTAGCGAGCTCACGGGATGCATCTACAGTCCAATACACAATTAATTCGATAATAACAATCTAGTTAACACATTAGAAAAATTTTTAAAAAAAATTGAAGATATTTTTTAACTTTATAATGACATCTAAAAAGTCAAATTAAACGAGCTGCAATTTTTAAATGGAGGGTCAACCATACAAGTGATTTTAGCTTTACATCATTATTTTATTTATCATTAATCTTATGAACACATTCTTCTGAAAATGTTAAAATATCATAAATTAAATTGATGGATTTCAGAAATTCTATATAAAAAATTTAATCAACTAAATTATTGGATAGTAAACGAGCTGCTAATGTTATTTTCAAAGCGCTTTAACAAATTTGGGTTCCTACTTTCCTACATACATCATAACAATCAATGCACTGCAACAACCTACACACGTTAACGTTTGATTGAATTAATCATAGACAATGCAAAAGCATAGTGTAAAACGCTAATTAATCAAGTAGAAAATAGAAAAATTAGTTTCTAATATTTGAGAATTGTTGGTTAATTCAGATATTACATCATTCACAGCAGTTGCTTTGTTTAGTTCATTTTTTTTTTGTTACGTAAAAACCAAACAAAACAACTTCTACGTCCAGAAGCACACAAACCATAAAACCATTTATTTAAATAAATTATTATACATTAAGTGTGAGATTATTACTTTCTCTTTCCAACAATAATTTTTGTAATTTAGTGTTCTTAATATTTTCAGTGGTTATGAAAACAAGGTATGCTTGTTCGGTTGGTTAAATACATAAGCGTAAGATGTTATTTCATATTCAAACAATAAAGTGATAAACAAAAAAAATTCTCACTTGCTTGCTTTGCACTTCTATGCTTCATATTAACAACCGCACACACCACATCATATACACATCGCAGTATAAAACTATATTTTCATACATACTGTAGAAGAGAATACGCATAAGTTAATGTAACAAAAGCATATCACCAATCACATGAGAAGTTCTCCAACTTCAAAGTCTCTTAGGAAATGTCCTGTTACTGAAGCAGTTTTGACAAACTCAATCTGCGTATAGACATAGTTATCCCAAGTTTGGTAAAAATTCATCATCATACATATAGCTAACATGTTAAACGAGTAGAAATTCTCAACAAATCAATATGTCAAACAATAAAAGAAAAATATTAAGACCAACTTGAAGTAGAGAGGCAAAAGTCCCTAGTCTAAAATTAATAGAGGAGTAAAAGTCCATAGTGAGATATGTTGCAATATAGTTAAGAAAAAGGTGGGGCTGAAATATCTTAGCTTAGAATGCTAATACATGATCAACTAACTTTCTAGAAAAAAAAAATCATTTCAAGTGGTTAGAGTAGGAAGTAGAAGAGTGAAGAGAGTTGCATTGAAAAGGGCGGCAATCTCTATTATTATTATAACTATGGTCCACACATCTCATGCCAAACCAAAAAAGTAACCAGAAACTCATCAAGAAATTCAGTATATAGATTTAAATGTATCAGTTTATGACATACATGCTGATTTATTTATTATATTAAATGTGATGCATATGTAAAACTTTTGATATATCAGTTCAAAGAGTTAAATGTTTTTTTTTTTTTTTTTTTTTTTTTTTTTTTTTTTTTTAAAGAATGAAAATAATAGTGATAATTAAGTAATAAATATGTTAAAGATATGTTTAATAATAGGAGAGTTGCCAGCCACTCACACATCACTCGTCACGCCAATAAGAAAACAAAAGGCAAAGAAGATCACAAGCATACTTCATTGGACCGTTAGAAAAATGATTATAAAAATATCATGGATTAGTCCGCAAAATAAAGGAAAAGCAAAGCAAAGACAACACATAACACCTATATCACCAGCTCAACCAACAACAAGGTTGATTCCATTACTTTTGCAGTATAACTTATATTTGCCCCTTTGTAGATGTAAATAATATTGAAAAAATATCAGAGAACTTTAGGTAATTGAATCATATAATGTCAAAATGAAAGAGAAATACTTGGATTTCTTGCAAGATAGAAGGAATATGCATAAGTTAATCAAAACTCTAACCAATTTCAACTAAACTTGTTCTATCAAAGCATGCATATCTATAAACTATAGTTTGCTTCTTGTTCTCTTCTATTTTGGATGCATATTTTGTGGCGCGGAGTGAGGCAGCCACACATTTTTCTCCACGTGGATGCCAACTTACGTATATTGTATTTAACATATATATAATAACCATTTCTGATGCAGTTAAGCATCCCAATTTGAATATGACATATAAAAACAGATAAACTTCACGAACGTATGACTATTGGTTTATGGCCATACAACACACTACACGTATTTATTAACGTAACATAGCATAAGTACTTAAAACTTGAAGAAGCAAAAGGGAAGATATAGGAAAGGAAATTTAAGTAAATTAAGGTCAACTACTCAAGGTGTAATTGCAGGTAAAGCAAGCATAACTACATATCTAAGAAAAGAAAATACAGATAGATGGAAAGAGAGGTTGATTAATAAAACAAAACTTGAAGGGGTAGTTTTGCTTTCGGACGAGCACAAGGGATTGCTTTCAAGGCAAAAACAAGTAGCAAAAAATGTGATAAAGAGCCAAAGAAGTAATAAATAAAAATAGAAGTGTGTGAGTGACTCACACTTCAGTATAGTGAGGTTCATGCTGAAGCTGTTGCTATTGTTCTATTGCTGGTACCACTTGTTTTAATAATTACATACTTGATGCTTGTGGTCTAAAAAGAGATATCCAATGCACTAGGACTCTCTGCTACGCAACAGTGTGAAAAAATCTTAACAAAATTAATTAGCATAGTTTTAGAGTAAATGTATTGTAAAACAATTTTTTCCTTCTTCAATTAATAAATAATTCGATAGACCAACACAAAGCCTTGAACCAACTTTGAGGTAAGTTGTAACACTTGGTGCTTGAGCTTTGTGGTGATGTATGAAGAAGGAAAAGATAAGTGGTGCACATAAAATTTGCAAAAAGGATAACGACTTCATACTAACTAGCCACCAATAAATCTAAGAGCTCTAACTCTACTACACTTTAACAACTGCTAACCCTACTGCTTCCCACCTTTCTTTTGCATCAGCTCATGAGTCTTTAATTAACTGTAGTTAGTGAGTGTGCATGGAAGCATGTGTGTACAGAGAGTTCTAAACTTTATCCTTTCTACTCTAACATGAATAGAGTTCAACTATGCACTCAGCATCATGTTCATCATGATAGATACTTTTGTTTATTTTCAGTATATTTGCTTGCTAAATTTACCTAATCGCATAGATAGAGTTAGGTGATATCATAGTGGTTTCACGGGACTAATCCATAATTTAAACCAACTGAAGAAACGAGAGATTATAGGATGTAGACAAGATACCAAGCATAAGATATTTAATAGTATAAACCATACAGGAATGTTGCTTCTGCAGTTAATTAATTTCTCCAATGGGCATGTATTTGATATCAAAAGGTAAAGGGATACCATTAACATATGTACAATTAGAAGTTGATGTTAATAGAACTGATTTGGGCTCAAATCGTGCTACAGCATTGTCATTTTATTTCTAGAGGATAAAATTACGAGTTAGCGACCAATTTAAATGAGTTGATGCCAACAAACCAATAGGAAGAAGATTCTTAACGTGAAATGTCAAAATTTGCTCAGACCTAAAATATTTTAAGATGGTAAGATGTGAATGTGAAAATGACAACACTGTGGTGCACAAGTACTGAGATTATAAAGATTTTCTTCTTCAATACAATAAAGTTATCATTTTTGTGCTTAATATTCCTTAATTACTAGAAAAACTTGATTTTCATAACATTAGTAGACTGCAATTTAAACAAAATGTCTGGAATTTATGCTGTTTGGAATTTATGCGGCTGGGCGTGGCTCGCATTTGAAAGTACGTGGTTAACAATAAGTCTCACATCGTAAGAAATATGAAGCATAACGTGCTGTATATATATGAGATTTGTGGTACATAACATTAGAAATTTCTTTTATCATAGACAAGTGTTGTAAACACCATGTATGTGCCCGTTCTGAAAGCCGATGAAAGGGATATTCAATCGGGATGCTGGTACATCGAAAGCTTCATTGTGTGGCACCATTAAAGAATTATGAAGCGCACGTGTTAACCATAAAATATTCTCATGAATAAAAGCATGAAAGAAGGAATACGAAAGCATTGGTAAAGATTAGAAAGCACCAAGATGGTCTGTTTAAACATAGCTTCCGACAAAAAGGTGAAAGCGTCCCAGCAATACCTTTCGAAAAGGTCCAAAGACGTTTGACAGCATCAATGTGGACCTTTTGATTGAGTTGGTGGTTACCTTTCGAAGACAACATGCAGCACACTTCCTACACATGCACTAAACCATTCGAAACGTTTGGTTTCATCTCAATGTATACATGTTGGAAGAACTTGCAGCTAAACCAACCCTTTCGAAAGTGCATACAGCCTTTCGATACAGTCCAGAACCTCTTTCACCTGTGGAAGGAAGAGCGATACATTTATTGCCATAAGAACATAAGGTTTCGAGTTAAGTAGAGCATAAGTTTTGGAAATCATTCCAAGTCAACTTAGACGGCACCTCAACATTCAAGGCAAGGGCGCATCAATAGACCTTTCGACAAGGACAACAACCATCAAGCAACCCCCTTCGCCAACATCGGAAGGAAGCAAAGCTAAAGAGAATGGCTAACCTCAAACAACAACAGAAGGATGACTAAAACCCTTTCCACTAGGTCGAAAGGTATGGCTAAAACCCTTGATTACTTTATTGTTTTCTAGCTTTTGTTGGATTAACCTCTATGTTTCAGGTTTAACCTCCTTCAAATCCATCGACATAATCGATACCTTATCAAACTCTAGTAACTTCGGTAACCTATTCATAGCTACCTACTCTGTGATCTAAAGCTTTCGACAGGGTCGAAACCTGTGCCAGATCTACTAAAGCTTAAGATTTCCCATATAAATTCAAGAGAGATAAGTCCCCAAGGTTTCGACAAGGTCGAAACCCCTCTTCTAGACACTAAAGCTTTAAATTACATATTTAAACCCAAGAAGGTAACATCCACAAAGCCTGTCTCAGATCTACTAAAGCTTAAGATTTCCCACCTAAATTCAAGAAAGATAAGTCCCTAAGCTTTCGATAAGGTCGAAACCCCTCTTCTAAACACCAAAGCTTTAAATCACATATTTAAACCCAAAAAGGTAACATCCACAGCTTTCGACAAGGTTGAAACCCCCTTTCCTTCTCAGAAACCAAACCCAAGCCAATCAACAAGCTTTAGGCCTCCGAAAAGGTCGAAACCAATCCGAGAGATCTTAACCCAGGGTGTTCCAATCGGATTGAAAGGAAGGCTTTCGAAAGAGAAACCATACCTGTCCATCTGAATCGAAGGTTATCAAACATGGAAACCCACCCTTTCGACACAGCCGAAAGGGTCTGCTTGAGATATATCAATAAATAAAGCCTAATCGGAAGGAAATTTCAAAAAGGATCTACACATTCTTTCCTGCTCCACTTGTACAATGGATTTTTAACCTTACTTAGCATCATTTTGGGGTGTTGACAAGAAATCTTGTTAACAAGAAGGCAATCTATCATTTCGACCATGTCGAAAGGTCTAAAAGACAAGTTTGTAATCATACTTACTCACCTGAAAAGCTCAAGCAAACCTAGCCTATACGAAAGCATATTTCCAATTTCAACATAAACTTTGAGGTGTTGACAAGTTTTCTTGTCAATATTTTTGATGCTAGAAGGAAGGTTTGAACCTCCGACCCCTAATCATTTTTATCAAAGATTAATAGAGTGCTTCGTTCAAAAAGAAGAAGATGGAAGCAGTCGTGAATAATATTGATATCTCAAACGTAGAAGTTAAGCCACAATCAACTTTGGAAAATAATATAGTCCCAAATTTCAACTTGGAGAATCTGGAAATTTGGAAACCTTCGACCTTAATCAGGTTGGAAAACAAAAAAATTAAAGTCCAGCATCTACAACAACAAATGATAGTCATGCAGGAATTTCTTGAAAGGGAACCGTCTCGAGGATCACTAAAGATTATGGAAGGAGAAGGTGAAGCACAGCGTCCAAATGAAGATTAATATAAGGATCAAGGAAGTCGGGCTAAGAGAACCATTAAGCAATCAAATAGTTTAGTCATAGAAAATAGTGAAGAACACCACGACAACATTCACAACCCAGTCACAGAAGATACAATAAAAAATGTTATCGAAGAATTAGGGAAATATGTTATCCTGTAATAGGCTCCTTTTTTAGAGGAAAATATGCCAGTTAGCTTTCCCCCTCCCATTCAAATTCCCCCACTAAAGTATGATGGAACTACTGATCCAAACAATCATCCTGCAGCTTTTGAAAATTGGATGGACTTATATGATGCTCGTGGACCAATTTGATGCAAATTTTTCCCAATTACTTTTCAACGAGTGACTGTTAAGTGGCATGGGAATTATCAAAGGAAGACATCTGTTCTTGGAAACAATTCTCTTATGAATTCAAAGCGCAATTTCACATATATAGAGTTCCAGTGATAGTTTCATACATGTTAGCTAATATCAAGCAAAGGCTAGATGAATTTCTTGGTGAGTATATTAAAAGGTTCAACATGGAAGCATTGAAGGCCGAAAATGCGACTAATCAAGAAAAACTAATGGTAGTTCGCTCGGGATTAATCGAACAAACTCCTTTTTGGAAAGAACTTCATATTCATGGGTGTAAGATCTACAACATTTCTATCTCCAAGATGAAAAGTTTATTAAAATAGACGAAATGCACCATGCTATGAAGAAATCTCGGCAAAAACAAAAGATAGAAAAAATTGGTTGCAATCATCCTAGCAAAAGGTCTAAATGGAAGGAAAACAGAAAGGACAGCCAAATGGTGACATCTAAATCCAGATCAGTGGAGTTAAACACATGTCTTTTCAGTAACCAAATATTATGTCAATCTCTATATCCCCTATAAGACAAGAACTCCTGCTGAGCTTAAAAGAGGAAGGAATTACTGTGCTTATCATAAAGTAAATGGACATGATACTAACAATTGCAAAAGTTTTGACAAAAATAATTCAGAACCTAATCAAGTCTTGATTCTTGAAGGAGTTTGTCAAAAAGGATTAAAAGGTTTCCTACCTTGAAAGGAGTAACTTAATCATTTTAGAGCCCTGATAGAAATTCAAAATAACCATTTCTCCTTCAGACACTGATCGTGCAATGAAGCCTAGTAGCATTTGTCTACTATAAATTTTCTTTGCTTAAAATTTCTTTAATTTGAATTATACTTTGAATTTGTCGTATACTAATACAGAATTCGAGTGTTATTATAGGTAAAAAAACAATCCATAACATTCAACATATTCTTGGAGCACAACAAATCTCTAACAACTTGAGAAGGACAGCTCAAATTTTTGATACAAAATAGCAACCAATGTTGGAGTCAACGTGATACAAAGATCTGCTCTTACGAAACCGTAGACCAGTGTCGGTCCTTCACCAATTTCGAAAGAAAACCCACAAATAGACCATCCTGTTGCAGAATGAAACTCACCCAGGCATGATAACCTATATCCGGTCTTTGACGAATTATTTTACTAAAAGAAATTTTCCAAATATATCCTCAAAGAAAAACTATTTTCGATTATCTTGCAACTTGGGGAAAATGAGTATTTATATTCAAAGAACCAATTTAAGCAATCTTCTAAAGATACTATATAGTATTAGTAAATGCACACAAAGGATTTCTAACAAGGCAGTCTCAATACTTCAAAGTTTTCTAAAACCATTGGCCAGGAAAAGCCTATCTATTTTCAAGAAAAGTTTTAAAGCTATCAATAGATTTCTGACAAAAACTCGAGTTAGAGAATCTTATTCTCAACTAAAAGACAATTGATTCATGAATCATGACCTTCCAGTCTCCTATTTGAGATTAATGTCTCTACTATGAGAATGATTTGAAAAAACCTATGGAGGGTAGCATTAGGAAAAGGTCCACAATACCTCCAAGTTCTTTTCAGAAAGTAATCCCTCGATATATTAGAAAGGTTCATTTGCAAAAAATTCTTTTTCTCAAAAAGAACCCAATGTTCAAAATATTTTCAAAAGAACATTTCAATTAGCCAAAAATGATTTTTCATATACAAAGTTAATGCCTACAGCCAATCCGTAGCATCTCCTAGGGGGTCCAGTACCCACCAGAAGTCTACGAAATTCGTAGCCCCTCCTTGAGGGAGGGGGGTCCTGTACCCACCAAGAGAATATGGCCAATCCATAGCACTTTCTAAGGGGGATAAAACCCCTAACGTCCATATCACCTTTTAAGGGGAGGGTCGAGATAAACACCCATCATCAACTTTATGGAGGAAGGTCAGTTTAGTGTGCACAATTTCCCTTTGAGACAAAGGAAGCCCAAAGAGAGGATCATCAAACAATGGACTAAGACGCCAAAGTCCAGAGGGGGCTTTAGACAAAAGAATAAAGAGAAAGATGTATACAACTCAATTCAAAAGTTAAAGCCCAAGAGAATAAGGGGCTAAAGAAAGAAATCTATCTATTAACTGGAACAAAGTTGAAATCCTAGAGAAGGATACACAGAGAGGCAACAGTACAAAGATGTCCAACACTATAATCGAAACAGACAAAGAGCCCAAATTCACATCCGAAAGAGACAAGATATTAATTTGTAAATCTCAAAATATCTATTGTTTGAAAAAGGATTAAGAAATCTGCATCCCAAAAGATGGCATAAGATCGGAAAATAGAGAAGAGAATCCATAATATGGTAACAAAGTGAAAATCTCTACCAAAGCCAACAGAATGGAATAAACAACAAGTTACCACTACACTACTAGAAAATGTTTTAATACCGACAGCTAGGGCCGACAGCTAATTTCCGACGGCTTTCGACGGGCCGTCGGCGGCCGTTGGAAGCCGTCGGAAAACTGTGATTATAGGCCTCAGCCGAGACCTCTTCTTCTTCATTATTTCATACGAAAATTAAACCCAAAAAACCCCCCAAATCCCTTCTCCAAGCGTCCAATCCCTAATTTCGAGCTTCCGGATCATCCACGGCTGCCTAATCAAACTCCATTACTCTTAATCTGAGGTATAATATCTTATTTTTGTGAAAAATTCAGTTTTTACCCTAATTCTAGATTTGCATAAATTGATAAATTAGGACGAATTAGTGATTGCAATTGTTTCCAATAGCGTAATAACCGTTTATAGCATCACATGGTATACCTATTTTATCTTTTATCGTGAAATTGTGAAAAACATGTATAATTTGTGGTTGTTCATGTGTGTATAAATTGTTGTGTATGCCTTGATTCTACGATTGTACACATTAGTTGGAATAAGATAAAATGAATGAATGAACTAGGAGTATTGTATTGTGCACATATTGACTTATGAAACAAAAAAATGTATTACTCTAAATTATAATTGTGTGTATTGAAAAATGACAAAAATGTTAAACCAGCCTTAAGTTGATGTAATACGTCGAACAAATGTGTTAAATTAATATATATTTTTGTAAATGTGAACAGTGAGTAAAACTGTATTTTTTCATAAAATGCACGCATATAACTGAGAAATGTCCCTTAGAGAGTTTTTGGCCCCGTCTGACGAGTGTTGTACATGATCGTTGTATAAATGGTCGTTTTTTTCGAAAAATGACCATTTATATTCATCTGGTACAATGTTTGTCGGATTTGTCCATGTATTGGACAACTTATGAACACAGTAAGCATTTACATTTTGTATACTACTTCCTCTCAAACGGTTCATAAAATTTTGGCCTAACTTTTCATTTTTGTTTCCTGCGTACATGCATTTGTGTATAATGCAAGGAACAAAAGAGAAATGCTGCCGAAATTTTGTTGAATCATTTGAGACGAAGTAATATACGAAATGAAAATGCTTACTGTGTTTGTAATGGAAAGTAGGATGCCTGACCAATGAAAAAGAAATTTTATATAAATTTTTATATCGATACGCTAAAAAATAAAATGTGCCCTATTTGAAAATAATTTTAAATTTGTGAAGTTGTTCTTTAAATTCAAATATTATACGACCATGAAAATAATCTTTTTCGAATTTGTATTCTTCAAAATAAATATTAAATTTTGAACTTCTCGTTTTGTCAAATAGGAAAAATGATTGATTATTTTGTTGATCAGAGGAGATGGATATACCAAAGAAAAAGACCGAGGGGCTCAATAAAAAAAGATTTTTATAATGGTACAAACGTGTTGTTGAATTCGCTTTAAGTAATAATGGAAACGATCCAGAAATTCGTTGTCAGTGTAGTAGGTGTAGACATTTGAAATATTTGTTACCAGATATTGTGAAAGTTCATTTGTGCCAACACGGTTTCGCACCAGAGTATTATGTTTGGGATCGGCATGGAGAAGTTGTAGTAAATACTTCTGTAGAGTGTGAAAGTGTCTTCCGACGGCATGGATCTGTATTATGTTTGGGATCGGCTTCTGACGGCTCCCGGCGGCATATAGCACATTATTTCCGACGATTTTCGACGGATCCCGACAAATACTTCTGTAGAGTCTGAAAGTGTCTTCTGACGGCATGGATCTGTATTACGTTTGAGATCAGCTTCCGACGGCTCCCGGCGGCCTGTAGCACATTATTTCCGACGGCTTCCGACGGATTCCGACATTTGTCGGGATCCGTCGAAAATCGTCGGAAGCTGTCGGTTTCCGTCGGAATCTTTTACGGCAGCCTCCGTCGGAAGCCATCGGAAATACTGCTCCCCGACGCAGTATATTCCGACGGCTTTTTTCGACGGCGGCCGACGGCTTCCGACGGCCGCCGACGGTTTTTGACCGTTGAAAATCGTTTTTCCCCTTGTAGTGCTAATAATAGTAGAGACTATACTCCAATAGATTGAGTAGACCATGATCGAGTCCTCGGAAATACGGTGATCCCTCAAAGCAAAAGAAACTCTATAAGTATATGTGGAACCAATATTCCAGTTAAATACAAGGTTTTGCGGATGCAACCCAACTCCAATATATTAAAATTTTTACTAACCCATAGGTGTAGGAGTTTGTTGTTTGGACTTACTAAATTTATTATGGCCAGACAGATTTCTAATTTTGATATTGAATGAATTTAGGAATAATCTATTTGTCAGTTTGGAAATTGATAGGATTTTTGTTAGATTCTTGATTTTATGAACTTTCGATTCCTTTTCGTGAATATTTCATTTATGATGATTTATTGATTTTATTGGAAAATTTCTATAAAAGCGTCATATTGAATTCCTGGTTTCAAGGTTTCCTAATTAACTTTCGAGATGATTTATGACTTTTACATACATGAATTTTCATGATAATTTCTCATCATTAATTTTTTTTTACGATTTCTTAATTTCTTCACTAGTTTGTAGAGTTTCCATGATAATTTATGGATTTCCAATTGAATTTTGTAATGATTTTCTGATTTTGTATTCATGATTACTTTATTAAATTGTTGTGGTGATTTTTGCTGAACTATTGATTTAATAAATTTTTAATTTTCCCATTAACTTCTTTATGAATCTTACATGTCATGATTCCCCACTGAATTTTCATCATGATTTCCTATTGATCACTTGTTTCATGAATTCATGGTTTATTAGTTCCCTTTATTGAGTTTGTATAATGATTTTTGGATTTGCCATTGATTTCATGGTTTTGAATAAGAATGATAGGTTTCAAACCACATATTTGGAGATTCTTGCATTCCTGAATTCCTTTCTTATAACATGTTCCTCGATTTAATGAAATCTAGATTTCTTGCTGATTTTCATGGTGATTAATTAAGTTCACATTCCTAATTTCCTTATTTGGATTTTTGTTAATTTTTTGCTAAGCTTTTGACTTGATGAATTTTTAATTACTTGTTGATTTTCATGATAATTTGCGAATTTTTGATTTCCTTATTAAGTGATTTCTAATTTCTTTATTGTGTGTTTGATAGTCCATTATAAGATTTTTGATTTAGTGTATTCCAAATTTCCTTGTGGATCTTTATGATGATTGTTGAATTTTGTATCCCTAATTTCCTCAATGCATCAGTGATGATCTCTTATTGGACCTCAGGTACAAAGAATTTTGAATTTTCTTGTTGGTTCTTATAATTATTCCTGACTTCTATTTTCCTCATTTCCTTGTAGGAATTTTGATGGTCTTCTGCCAGTTTTTAGATTTGATGAACCCTACATTTCCTTACGAATTTAATGAAGATTTATGGTTTTCATATTCTCGATTGCTCTGTTGGATCTTTAGGTCCCTGATTTTGTGAATCCTGAATTTCTTTATCATTTTCGTGAAGACCTATGGGATTTGTGTTTCTGATTTTCAGATGGAAATTTTTAAGCGAATTTCTAGTTATGATATTTCTTTGAAGATTTAAACGATGATTTATGAATTACATGTGCATGATTTCCTTATTGGACTTTAGATGATCTCTTGCTAAATTCCAGATTTATTAGAGTTTAAATCTTCTTATGAATTTTGTTAGTAATTCCCGAATTTCGTATTTTTAATGGAGACCTCCATTGGATTCTTGACTTTGAATAATTTTACATCTCACTATTGAATTTTATGTGGTTTGTGAATTTTTTTGTTAAATCTAAATTTCAGTTTCAACACCAGATATTTATATTGCCAAATGAAATTGATACTAATTTGCTTATTACTAAATAAGAATTATGAAACAGTGGTATTAAAAGAGGTTTAACTCAGGGAGAGAATACCTGGAGAATATAGTTGACTTTCTCCTAAGGTTCATCTAATTGAATCATAGTCTGCAAAACATGTGATATTATTCCACATTCTTAATCATATATATCTCAAAATATTTTATCAAAAAACATAAATAAACCACATCTTGAACATTAACTCTATAAATTAAGATTACTCTTTGTCTCCTAATAAGGTTACAATCTTAATAGAGGTCGTTATCAATTTCATAGGAAATAAAGAAAGAAGCTCCTTAGAGTTTTTATCCTAAAGAACAAAAGCTTCTTTCATACCGGGAGGCTAAATGTAAACTATAAAATATTCGTAGGAATAAAAGCACGAAAGAAGGAACACGCGAGCATTGGTAAAGATTAGAAAGCAGCAAGATAGTATGTTTAAACATAGTTTCCGACAAAGAGGTGAAAGTATCCCAGCAATACCTTTCGAAAAGGTCCAAAAGACGTTTCTACAACATCAACAGGGACCTTTCGACTGAGTTGAAGGTTCCTTTCAAAGCCAATATGCAACATACTTCCTACACATGCACTAAACCATTCGAAACATTTGGTTTGTTCTCAATGTATACATGTTGGAAGAAATTTCAGCTGACCAACCCTTTCGAAAGCGTACACAGCCTTTCAAAACGGTCAGAACCGCTTTCACCTGTGGAAGGAAAAGCGATACATTTATTGCCATAAGAACATAAGGTTCCGAGTTAATCAAAGCAGAAGCTTTCGAAAGCATTCCAAGTCAACTTAGATGGCACCTCAACATTCAAGGCAAGGGCGCATCAATAGACCTTTTGACAAGGATGAAAGATATCAAGCAACCCCATTCGACAACATCGAAAGGAAGCAAGCTAAAGAGAACGGCCTAACCTCAAACAAAAACAGAAGAATGACTAAAACCCTTTCAACTTAGTCAAAAGATATTGCTCCGTGAACATTCACGGAATTAAAAGGGCTGACCTTTCGACCATGTCGATAGCTTGGAGTCGAATGGTCCGAACCCACACCTATAAATATGACCCTAGGGGTTAGTTATGGGAATCCGATTCCTTTTATTCTAAGCTTGTATTTTCTTAAATAAAGCATTGTAACCCTAATTTCAAGATTGTTGATTTGGAAATTTAATGAAATAAAGTTTCCTTAGTTGGAAGAAGGGACGTCTGGAGCACTTTTGATTACTTTACTGTTTGCTTAAAGCTTTTGTTGGATTAACCTCTATACTTCAGGTTTAACCTCCTTCAAAAGGCTCCTATCAACATAGTCGATACCTCATCAAGCTCTAGTAACTTCAGTAAACTATTCATAGCTTTCTACTCTGTGATCTAAAGCTTTCGACATGGTCGAAACCTGTCTCAAATCTACTAAAGCTTAAGATTTCCCACCTAAATTCAAGAAAGATACGTCCCAAGTTTTCAACAAGGTCAAAACCCCTCTTTTAGACACCAAAGATTTAAATTACAGATTTAAACCCAAGAAGGTAACATCCACAGCTTTCCACAAGGTCGAAACCCCCTTTCCTTCTCAGAAACCAAAACCCAAGCCAATCAACAAGCTTTAGGCCTCCGACAAGGTCGAAACCAATCTGAGAGATCTTAACCCAGGGTGTGCCAATCAGATTGAAAGGAAGGCTTCCGAAAGAAAAACCATACCTGCCCATTTGAATCGAAAGGTTATCAAACACAGAAACCCACCATTTCGACACTGTCGAAAGGTCTGCTTGAGATATATCAACAAATAAAGCCTAATCGGAAGGAAATTTTAAAAAGCATCTACATCTTGTTTCCTGCTCCACTTGTACAATGGATTTTTCACCTTACTTAGCATCATTTTTGGGTGTTGACAAGAAATCTTATTAACAAGAGGGAAATCTATCGTTTCGACTGTGTCGAAAGGTCCCAAAGACAAGTTTGTAATCATACTTACTCACCTGAGAAGCTCAAGCAAACCCAGCTTATTCGAAAGCATATTTCTAATTTCAGCGTAAACTTTAGGGTGTTGACAAGTTTTCTTGTCAACATTTTTGACGCTAGAAGGAGGGCTTGAACCTCTGATCCCTAATCATTTTCACCAAAGGTTAATAGAGTGCTTTGTTCAAAAAGAAGAAGATGGAAGGAGTCATGAATAATATTGATATCTCAAATGGAGAAGTTAGGCTACAATCAACTTGGGAAAACAATATAGTCCCAAACTTCAACTTGGAGAATCTGTAAATTGGGCAACCTTTGACCTTAATCTGATTGGAAAACAATAAAATTAAAGTCCAGCATCTACAACAACAAATGATAGTCATGCAGGAATTTTTTGAAAGGGCGCCGTCTCAAGGATCACTAAAGATTATGGAAGGAGAAGGTGAGGCATAACATCCAAATGAAAATTAAAATGAGGATCAAGGAATTCATGAAATTGTTTAGTCGTTGTTTTTTTGAACGCTTCTTTGATTATTTTTATCAATTGCTGTTTTTTGTATAAAATTCCATGAAGCTGATTCAAATTTGTTTTAGATAGAATTTGTTTTAAGATAGGTTATAAATTTGTTTTATAAAGAATTTCATGAAGCTAATTCAAATTTGTTTAAAATAGAATTTATTTTATGATAAATTATTAAATTGGTTTTAGATAGAATTTCAAGCAACCATTGTCCATAATTCCATTAAATTGATCAAAGGAAGAAATACAATTTCATGAACCAAAGTAGAACTGGAGCAAGTTTTGGAAGAAATGATATTTTTTTTCACTTAACAATAAAATTAATAACTTATGCTATGTTTATTTATGATTTTTAATTTGAACAATTATTAGATGAGCAAGATGAATAATTACAATTTTGGACATAAATGTTACGCAACTTTAAATATGTTTATTATGCAATTTTTTTATATCATTTCACTCTTATTATATATAGAGGTTAATGACGAAGAATGAAGATGACAAAAATCATATAAGGTTTTGAAAAAAAAATTCGAAGCTTACAACAAGAAGGTCACAAACTAGCTAAATCATTAGCCGGTTCAATTTCCAATTTATTTTAAGTAAAAGTTCAAAACTCTCAACCTTCAACTTCAAGTAAAATTGAAGAAAGTAATAGCGTAGATGATTACATTAATTAAAAAGTTGAGGTAGATGAAGGTCTTGAATTCATTGATGTAGCACATGAAAATGAAAATATCAATGACATCGCTATGAATGAAGAGGAGCATAAGGAAGATATTTTCATGGATGATCATAACAACGATGTCATGAATATTCTTAATCTTGAAAAAGATATTGATATCAATTATCATTCGGGATTGTGGGAAAAGATTACCGACACGAAGAGAATTATGCTTGTTCAACAAGGACCTATTAAAATCGTAAAAGAAAACGACATGTTTCAAAAAAAACAAATCTAACAGTAGACAGTTTACTTCCAAACACTATGTTGGTGGTTATCCACACGGAGAAGAGCATGAAAGAAAATGGTTAGTGTATTCAAATGAATGTGACAATTTTTTTTGTTTTTGTTGTAAGTTATTCAAACACACTAAAAAAATCAAAGCTAGCCGAAGAAGGGATAAATGATTGGTATAATATTTCTTCAAAACTTAGACATCATGAAAGCAATCCAATGCACATCACAAATGTGACAGCCCGCAAATCCGTACCCCTTGAATTAACACTATTCTACCTCTATTAACTCAAGTGGCATAGAAATACGAACCATTAGGGTTAAAAGAAAAAGAGATAGAAGAAGAAGTAGACTAAACAATATCAGAATCTCACAATCGCAGCGGAATAAAATATAATAGCAACTATATATCTTTACACAAAATGAAATCTATAACTGTTTATACAACATATCATCAGAGTAACTCATACATCAATCATCACATAACAGACATACCATACAACATAGCAGCGGATATATATATAGGTACATATAATACGTCTCGAACTCCAGCTCCTCTCCTGCTCCATAGCAACCTATCCTGAACAAATAATACTCGGTCTGACCCGAGCATTATAACGAAATAACACCCGAGTCAGTCTGGAATACCAGCTGATAATAATGCACACAATTGATTATTAAAGTTTCAAAAATCCTTTTGAAAACAAAAGCATCTCGTAAGACCACGCCACAAATAAACATGTCGGGTTTTTACCTTACGATAGCTAAAACACTTTTTTTATAGAAATTCTCTGATATTATAATAGGGTCTATTTACAAATACTTATAAAATAGCCGAAATTGTTACATGATTAAATTCCAGCTACTAGCCACCGAAGTGGGTAATACAAACAAAACTCGTAAAAGGCTCGTAGGGAAAAATGGATTCCAACTAATGACTAGGCACTGGGGTACCACCTGTCACAGTACGTGGTCTAGATCACAGTACCGAGGACTACTCCCTTCGTCCCCTGCAACACAAGACCGGAATCACCTATGGGCAATTCCGAATAAGATCACCCCGCGGTTGGGATCAGCAACCGCACCACTAAGCCGAAATAAAAAGAAACCTCTAGACAGGGATGACCTTACTCTCCAGTGGGGGCTACCCACGAAGCCTTGCTGCATATCCCCTGATTTTCAGTCATTCCCGGTTGGTGAGGCTTGAGGCTTAACGTTACCTTTAGAACGTTTCACTTAGAATGCCCATCGTCCGCTGACGATGTCACGAAGCATTCGTCCATACAAGTCCGTCCCGGGTTCGAACGGAACCGAAGGCACTATTCCTACTACATCCATTTTGGAAATATCCTCAGAATTAGCAGCGACTAGCCCTTGCACTTCACTGCTCCATCTTCGACTCCGGAAACGTTTTATCGCACGAAAACGTACAAACCGGATCGAAGTGGTTTTCGAGAAATAAATCTCGATCCCGGTCTCTTCGAAACGATCAACGCAATTTGTCCAATATTGATAGTCGGTGATTTAACTATCAATTTATATTCATAAACATCCATAGCATCCATCACACAATAAATAATTCCCAAATTATTTATTTACCTCAAATATCTTTAAAAGATATATTTCAAATTTCCCAAATCTCATTTGAAAACATTTTCCCAAAATTCCTCTTTTCCAAGGTAAATCATTTACCATATATTCCCATTGGAAATATCCAAGTTCAAAACAGTTTAGATTTAAAAACAGTTAAAAACATTTAAATTTAAAATATACTTTAAAATAGATAATTTACTACTAATTCTTTACTCAAAATAAAATTTCAAAATATTTAAAGTATAACTAATTATAAGATATAACTTAATTTAAAATAAGGTTTAGTTATACTATATATTAAAAATAGAGTTGTAAAAAGAATTAACTCTTATTTCAATATACTTAGGTCAAAACTAGCTTTTAAAACAAATCCATTTGTAAACATAATTATTAAAATATTTATAAAATTTTACTATTGCTAATTTATAAAAAAAATCACTTTAAAATAATAATTTTTAAAACATTCTTTAAAATTAGTTTAGATTTTAAACTTTCTTTTTATAAAATCAATTTAAAACTCGAACTTGGATTTTCCCTAGGAAATCTCATTTCTACTAAATCATCACAGAAATCCTTCTCACGATTTCTGTCCATTTATTAAATTTAGTTTTAGGGTTTTATAACATAAATTTATTTCCCAAAACTTCAACTAATAACCTTTATCTTTAATTATCATTCCAGATTTTACAACTTCCAATTTCCATTCTAAATAGATTTCAAATTTTAATCCTTTAAAATTCATTATTAACCATATCTTTTATTTCTCTAAATTCAATTCATCCATTTATAATTAACTTTGGATTTATAAGTTTATCCAACAATATTTCTATACAAATTCATTTCAGTTTTCCATCCAAATCAGGTTTCAAACATTTATATTCTCTAAATTTCTTATTTAACAATTTCTCAATTTCTTTGAAACCCAATTTAATTTCTTCATAATTTAAACTGCAATTTCTTTTATAATTAATATTCTGGGTTTATAGTTTAAACCACAATATCACAATGCAATTCAACTCCAAATTTATCAATCTCAATATATAAACAGGTATCATAATCAAATAAGTACTATATTGTGAGGAATCCCGTTGGATCCCTCCAACCTGTTTTCCCCTGCATCCACAAATATTAGCACAACAGTATATATATCAATTCAATTTGATAATAATCGACATAAACAGCTGAACATCCAAACAATCAATCAATTCTAACTGTCTACTTTACTAGTATCCAGATGTGAGTGAGAATAACTCACCTTGAGTTTCGGCGAGCGTTCGAAATTCAAATTAAACCGAACGACGTTCGATTTAACTCAAATTTCTGCTTGCCCGGAATGGATCCGGAACTGTTCCATCGCGTAGTGCTCGACTCTGCGATTCCGGCGCTACCAAGTTCGTTACAATCTGATAACGTATGAGACAGTTATTTAATTTTAAAGATTTGAATTTAAATTTAAAACAAAATCTTTTTTTTTTTTATAGATATACCATAACAGCAAACACAGGCCGAAGCCCCCTCCCCTTCTTCCTCACAAACGCGAACTACAGGCAATGCACGAAGAAAACCCACGGCCGTCCCTTACTAGGGTTAAAAAACGCAACCACAACAATCATCTTGAGATCGATCCAGCACCATCCCTACATCGCCCACACCCTCCTCCTTGCTCGCCCTAAATCTGGAGGAACTCGGCCTCTCATACACGATGGAAAACGAGCACGAACGTGTCTCGTTCGAACCACCACAACCGCCGATCCATCCCGCCATCTCCGATCTCAACCGTTGATTATGTAGAGCTCGGAGAGCTCGACGATTTCCTAGTTGAGGATTTTTCCTAAAAATCGATGGATTTGTGTGGATCTGAAGTTGAAAACGAATCGTTTTCGGCCATTAATGAGGAAGAGGCGGCCGGTGAAGTAATTAGGGTTTTGGGCACGATTTCCTTTGGTTATATAATATTATTAAATAATATTTTATTAGCTAAACTCTCAATTTAACCACATAAGTAAACGAACTTCAAATCTCACGTTCCGGTAGGCGATTCTAAGGTTTTTCAACGTTCCGGATACAATGGGACAGGTTTCGTAAGCTAATTCGATCGTATGCACGAGATACGGAATTAAACGTCCAATTTGAAATTAAATCGATTAAAACGATTTCGACACGTTTCGAGCTGCCGGGGTCAAACGACAACTCCGATTGCTACGAAAATTGAAATCCGATAATAACTAACTATTACGGATCCAATGAAACTGATTTCGTCAAATTCCGAGACTGTGCCCCGGAAGGCTATTTTAACTCGTCTATTTAATTAAGCAATTTTCGAAATTATCGAAATCACTCCAAATCTCCACTTTTAAAATTTTATTAACTTAACAATAATTCATATAAAATTTATAAACACATTAAAAATCGTTCTGGTTCATTCTGGACTTAAATCGGATTAATTGCAATATTTAATAATATTAAATTCATTTTAAATTCATATAAAATTCCAAATAATAATCTATTAACTTTTAAATTCTTCCAAAAATCTAACAATATCGTTTATAACCTATGGAACTTAAAAATGCATTTAAACATCAAATTTTATAACAATTCCCATTCAATTTCCAATTTATTCTCAGTTCTAATAATTATTATTATTACTCCAATTCAAATGGAATCACCATATTTTGAAACTATAACTCATCTTATTAACTCAACCATAGTCTTCTATTATCAAGATTCAAATTAGAATCCATATCCAACATTTAAAATGAATTAAATGTTAAATTTTGGCGACCCAAAATTCCGGGTCGTTACATTCCTCCCCCCTTATAAAAAATTTCGTCCCCGAAATTTGTATAAGGTAGAACATACACTTAAACCCATTTACTCATCCCATTAGCTTAGTTAAAAGCTTATATTCACTTTCCAAAAAAAAAGTTTCAGTTCCATATCAAAACCATTTGCTTTATTTACCCTAAAGCCTTAAATTTCAACTTATAACTTTCTAAGTTATTTAACTTTTCCCAAAACTCAAAAATTTTCTAACTCCCAAAATTTCCGGAAAATTTTGGCAGAGTCTCCCCTGTACGGAGGAGCTTCTGCGATATCGCAGGATACACAAATATATATACATCGGCCCACACGGCCGGAAACCAAAATATAACACAATATATATATCATTTTCCAATTTTATTTGCGTAGGCGTACCTTTTAGCAAAATTAATAGCAAGTAGCTAATATATAATGCATATACGCGCTTCAAACCCTCTCGAACGCCTCGCATTCCTGCACTTACTCAACATACTCATTAGTTACAAGATATGTGCATTTTAATCAACATTTTCCAATATAAAAGCAATCCAACATATCTATGGCATAATCCAAACCAAACAAATTTCAAAATTTACTAATATTAACCATCTTTTACCAACAATTCAAGATTTTAAATCATCTTTCCAATTATCTATTCAAGTCCAACATTATTTACTTTCACTTGAATGATTTATACTCAAATCCCTTTATTAAGATTTAGCCCATTCTATTTCATCCAAACTAACTTCGTTTTATTACACTTGAAATGGTTTACATTCAAGTTCATTATATACCATTTATTAATCTCAACTAATTCATTTCCCAATTTGATTTACAATCAAATTTTATTTTAAGCATGAAACATGAGTATTTCTTTTATAATTCATTTCTCATTCATATGCAAACACCACTTATCCAAAAGTCAATTCATTCCAATTGATTTAAAAACCCATTCCATATGCTATTTTAAATCAATTCACTTGCATTCTTTCACAAACTCCTTAAATTAGATTCCAATCCATATCAATTTATTCAAACATCAATTCAATTGCATAACACCTCAATTCTTTCTTGCATACCAAATTTAGTTTCATTTTAATTGGACTCCACTTAATCAAATTCCAATTTATCCAAAACCAATTTAGTTGTTGTTTTAAACAACTCAATTCTGAATATATTCAAATATTCAAGTCATTCAAGCAAAACAATTGCCACTTAAGCTTATAACCATTTAAAATTAATTCAACTTAAATTTATATTAGTTTTACTCCATTACAAGGTTCACAAACCAAACATTTTCTCTTTCTAATGCAATTGTTAAATTACATTTTCTTACATCTTTATTTCTTTAACCAATCCAAGTTTATTTTTATTATTTTATTATTCTTATTATTTTTTTTTTTTTTAAAATCATGCCTTGATTTTCATATTTTCAAATCCATTACTTAACTTAAGTTTACACTTATCATTCCACTTGCAATTCAATGCCTATCACCCAACAAAATTTATGCAAGACTACATTATAAAGCTTAATCACATTTATTTAATTTACTTAAGCTTTCTTCTCAATATTACCATTATCTTCTTATAAATCAAATTTTATTTCCATTTGATTCCCATTCCAATCAAATTTCAATCTATTAATAAATTTGAATGCTCCTTGTTTATTAATTCAATCCATTTACAAATTTATTTTATTAACAAAGAGTCCATATAAATTTATTTCACTCATTTGAATTTTATTCACAATTCAAATCATCATTAATATATTCAAATCCCATTATTCATTTGCCCTTCCCATATTTATTACCAACATTAAATCCCAATCCAAATTGGATTTTTATTTACCTTCAAATTTTGACTGATTATCAAATTCTATCCATTACAATACAAATTCCATTAATTTGTAATTTAATTCAGTCAATAACTTAATCCATATTAGGTTTTAATTCACTTTCCCAATTTACTCTGAATCCATTTATAATATCACCATTTTCCCATTATTTCATTTAACAATTTAAATTCCTACCTTCCCGTATACTTCTTTAAATAGAATTTAAATTTCTTTCAATATTATTTGTTACACAATTGAAATTCAATTTCAATTTCATTATCAAACAAATTCCATTTTTCCATACATAAGTCCAAAACTTATTTGCCACTTAAGAACATTCACATTTATATTCCCGCTTTGCTTCATTAGACTTTGCTTTTCATTTATGGTTAAGTTTTGAATTTTTCCACACCATTCAACCCTTTCCATTTCATAATCACATATTCAAATTATAACACTTAATAACTTAAAAATATGAATTCCTTTATGCAATTATAAACAATTTACATTTCACCTTTATAACTATTTACTTTAATTCCAATTCATCAAGATTGAATTAAATCCCAATTCCTCAATTTTAATTTTCCATTTAATCTAGGTTTATTTCATTTCAAATTCACAATTTTAATTTTCCAAATACAAGTTCAAAACTTGTTTACTAAGTGAAGTTTATTCACTCCTTTTATATTCCCCTTATCTTATCTCAATTCACATTCATTTGAGATTAGATTTTTAAATTCACCATTCCATTTCATTATTTCTCATTTCCTTCTTATTAGCATTAGCTCCACTTAACAAATTCAATAGTTGATTCATTTCAACTTTACTCATTATTTAATTAGAACTTTCCCAGAATTCAATTTACCCGGTTTTATCTCAAAACCATTTTGAAATATATCAAATATATATACCCATTTGGTATATCAAATCAAATTTCCATGTTTTCCAAACCAATTTGTTTGTACCCAAAACAATTTGTTCATATCCCAAACAAATTTCCATTTTTGAAATATCCAAAACAACTGTTATCCCCAACAAATCCAAACAATACCATAACCAATTACTAGGGAAGCAATCCATCACTTTTAGAAACTCGAAAATGAATTCTAATGATGTGGCCAGCATCATCAGGATTATTTTCCAGCGACTGCAGTGAGTTCAATGCTTCTTAACTTTCCAACTTCATTTCAAAATAGTTGCCATTCAAAAATATTACCCAAAACAATATTCCATTATTGCCTCCAAACATATTGGAAAACATTCCCAAACTTCCCAGGATTTTAAATTCCCAAACTTTTATTTTCAATACTTTTAAAATCCTTTCCAAAACTTCCAGGTTTTAAATTCTGGTTAAATTCTGATTTTAATTTCACTTCTTATTTGCAACATATTTAATTAATTCTATTTGGTTATAACCATTTAAATTTTATAATCTTATTCACTTATCATTTCAAATTTGGTCAAATTCAAGATTCTTATTTGATTTCCAATATTTGGCAACCAAACAGTCAAATATATATAATTTCCAAAAAATTATTCTCTTTATATCAAAATATAATTTTGGATAAAATTATTTCATTTATCCACTTTAAAACAATACTATGTCGGTTTATCTTGTTTAAGAGTTTAGAAACCCCTATCGATACGGTTGTACTTCCCGCACCGACCAGAATTCATAAACACTCAACCGATAAGTCAACACAGTATAAAAACAATTTTATAAACACTAACAAGTACGCTCTCATATCTATAAATACGCTCAGCTCATTATAGAGTACTATTGACTCTATTAAATGAGTAATTACCCCACCCCATCAAAGCCTAGGTTGTCGCCAACCTATGCTCTGATACCAAATGTGACAGCCCGCAAATCCGTACCCCTTGAATTAACACTATTCTACCTCTATTAACTCAAGTGGCATAGAAATACGAACCATTAGGGTTAAAAGAAAAAGAGATAGAAGAAGAAGTAGACTAAACAATATCAGAATCTCACAATCGCAGCGGAATAAAATATAATAGCAACTATATATCTTTACACAAAATGAAATCTATAACTGTTTATACAACATATCATCAGAGTAACTCATACATCAATCATCACATAACAGACATACCATACAACATAGCAGCGGATATATATATAGGTACATATAATACGTCTCGAACTCCAGCTCCTCTCCTGCTCCATAGCAACCTATCCTGAACAAATAATACTCGGTCTGACCCGAGCATTATAACGAAATAACACCCGAGTCAGTCTGGAATACCAGCTGATAATAATGCACACAATTGATTATTAAAGTTTCAAAAATCCTTTTGAAAACAAAAGCATCTCGTAAGACCACGCCACAAATAAACATGTCGGGTTTTTACCTTACGATAGCTAAAACACTTTTTTTATAGAAATTCTCTGATATTATAATAGGGTCTATTTACAAATACTTATAAAATAGCCGAAATTGTTACATGATTAAATTCCAGCTACTAGCCACCGAAGTGGGTAATACAAACAAAACTCGTAAAAGGCTCGTAGGGAAAAATGGATTCCAACTAATGACTAGGCACTGGGGTACCACCTGTCACAGTACGTGGTCTAGATCACAGTACCGAGGACTACTCCCTTCGTCCCCTGCAACACAAGACCGGAATCACCTATGGGCAATTCCGAATAAGATCACCCCGCGGTTGGGATCAGCAACCGCACCACTAAGCCGAAATAAAAAGAAACCTCTAGACAGGGATGACCTTACTCTCCAGTGGGGGCTACCCACGAAGCCTTGCTGCATATCCCCTGATTTTCAGTCATTCCCGGTTGGTGAGGCTTGAGGCTTAACGTTACCTTTAGAACGTTTCACTTAGAATGCCCATCGTCCGCTGACGATGTCACGAAGCATTCGTCCATACAAGTCCGTCCCGGGTTCGAACGGAACCGAAGGCACTATTCCTACTACATCCATTTTGGAAATATCCTCAGAATTAGCAGCGACTAGCCCTTGCACTTCACTGCTCCATCTTCGACTCCGGAAACGTTTTATCGCACGAAAACGTACAAACCGGATCGAAGTGGTTTTCGAGAAATAAATCTCGATCCCGGTCTCTTCGAAACGATCAACGCAATTTGTCCAATATTGATAGTCGGTGATTTAACTATCAATTTATATTCATAAACATCCATAGCATCCATCACACAATAAATAATTCCCAAATTATTTATTTACCTCAAATATCTTTAAAAGATATATTTCAAATTTCCCAAATCTCATTTGAAAACATTTTCCCAAAATTCCTCTTTTCCAAGGTAAATCATTTACCATATATTCCCATTGGAAATATCCAAGTTCAAAACAGTTTAGATTTAAAAACAGTTAAAAACATTTAAATTTAAAATATACTTTAAAATAGATAATTTACTACTAATTCTTTACTCAAAATAAAATTTCAAAATATTTAAAGTATAACTAATTATAAGATATAACTTAATTTAAAATAAGGTTTAGTTATACTATATATTAAAAATAGAGTTGTAAAAAGAATTAACTCTTATTTCAATATACTTAGGTCAAAACTAGCTTTTAAAACAAATCCATTTGTAAACATAATTATTAAAATATTTATAAAATTTTACTATTGCTAATTTATAAAAAAAATCACTTTAAAATAATAATTTTTAAAACATTCTTTAAAATTAGTTTAGATTTTAAACTTTCTTTTTATAAAATCAATTTAAAACTCGAACTTGGATTTTCCCTAGGAAATCTCATTTCTACTAAATCATCACAGAAATCCTTCTCACGATTTCTGTCCATTTATTAAATTTAGTTTTAGGGTTTTATAACATAAATTTATTTCCCAAAACTTCAACTAATAACCTTTATCTTTAATTATCATTCCAGATTTTACAACTTCCAATTTCCATTCTAAATAGATTTCAAATTTTAATCCTTTAAAATTCATTATTAACCATATCTTTTATTTCTCTAAATTCAATTCATCCATTTATAATTAACTTTGGATTTATAAGTTTATCCAACAATATTTCTATACAAATTCATTTCAGTTTTCCATCCAAATCAGGTTTCAAACATTTATATTCTCTAAATTTCTTATTTAACAATTTCTCAATTTCTTTGAAACCCAATTTAATTTCTTCATAATTTAAACTGCAATTTCTTTTATAATTAATATTCTGGGTTTATAGTTTAAACCACAATATCACAATGCAATTCAACTCCAAATTTATCAATCTCAATATATAAACAGGTATCATAATCAAATAAGTACTATATTGTGAGGAATCCCGTTGGATCCCTCCAACCTGTTTTCCCCTGCATCCACAAATATTAGCACAACAGTATATATATCAATTCAATTTGATAATAATCGACATAAACAGCTGAACATCCAAACAATCAATCAATTCTAACTGTCTACTTTACTAGTATCCAGATGTGAGTGAGAATAACTCACCTTGAGTTTCGGCGAGCGTTCGAAATTCAAATTAAACCGAACGACGTTCGATTTAACTCAAATTTCTGCTTGCCCGGAATGGATCCGGAACTGTTCCATCGCGTAGTGCTCGACTCTGCGATTCCGGCGCTACCAAGTTCGTTACAATCTGATAACGTATGAGACAGTTATTTAATTTTAAAGATTTGAATTTAAATTTAAAACAAAATCTTTTTTTTTTTTTTTATAGATATACCATAACAGCAAACACAGGCCGAAGCCCCCTCCCCTTCTTCCTCACAAACGCGAACTACAGGCAATGCACGAAGAAAACCCACGGCCGTCCCTTACTAGGGTTAAAAAACGCAACCACAACAATCATCTTGAGATCGATCCAGCACCATCCCTACATCGCCCACACCCTCCTCCTTGCTCGCCCTAAATCTGGAGGAACTCGGCCTCTCATACACGATGGAAAACGAGCACGAACGTGTCTCGTTCGAACCACCACAACCGCCGATCCATCCCGCCATCTCCGATCTCAACCGTTGATTATGTAGAGCTCGGAGAGCTCGACGATTTCCTAGTTGAGGATTTTTCCTAAAAATCGATGGATTTGTGTGGATCTGAAGTTGAAAACGAATCGTTTTCGGCCATTAATGAGGAAGAGGCGGCCGGTGAAGTAATTAGGGTTTTGGGCACGATTTCCTTTGGTTATATAATATTATTAAATAATATTTTATTAGCTAAACTCTCAATTTAACCACATAAGTAAACGAACTTCAAATCTCACGTTCCGGTAGGCGATTCTAAGGTTTTTCAACGTTCCGGATACAATGGGACAGGTTTCGTAAGCTAATTCGATCGTATGCACGAGATACGGAATTAAACGTCCAATTTGAAATTAAATCGATTAAAACGATTTCGACACGTTTCGAGCTGCCGGGGTCAAACGACAACTCCGATTGCTACGAAAATTGAAATCCGATAATAACTAACTATTACGGATCCAATGAAACTGATTTCGTCAAATTCCGAGACTGTGCCCCGGAAGGCTATTTTAACTCGTCTATTTAATTAAGCAATTTTCGAAATTATCGAAATCACTCCAAATCTCCACTTTTAAAATTTTATTAACTTAACAATAATTCATATAAAATTTATAAACACATTAAAAATCGTTCTGGTTCATTCTGGACTTAAATCGGATTAATTGCAATATTTAATAATATTAAATTCATTTTAAATTCATATAAAATTCCAAATAATAATCTATTAACTTTTAAATTCTTCCAAAAATCTAACAATATCGTTTATAACCTATGGAACTTAAAAATGCATTTAAACATCAAATTTTATAACAATTCCCATTCAATTTCCAATTTATTCTCAGTTCTAATAATTATTATTATTACTCCAATTCAAATGGAATCACCATATTTTGAAACTATAACTCATCTTATTAACTCAACCATAGTCTTCTATTATCAAGATTCAAATTAGAATCCATATCCAACATTTAAAATGAATTAAATGTTAAATTTTGGCGACCCAAAATTCCGGGTCGTTACAACAAATCTTATCAAATGTGTTGATTTGCATAGAGGGTTCAAACAAAAAGAAACTATTGACAAAAGAATGGAATCTTAAATTGATAAAGAGAGACAACGTTGGAAGCAAGTGCTTGTGCGTATAATTGGTGTATTAAAGACTTTATCTCGAAATAGTTTACCATTTTGTGGATCTAATAAGAGAATTTATTAAAAAATGGACTTTTTTGTCAACTTATCCAATTTGCTGTCGAATTTAATCTAATAATGAAAGATCACTTAAGACATGTGGTAAATAATGAAACCAATAATCATTATTTTAGCAACAAAATTCAAAATGAATTGATAGGTTTATTGGCTAAGAAGATTAAAGAAACAATGCTTGTGAAAATTTTAAAAGCGAAGTTTTTTCAATTATCCTTGATTGCACCCCAGATTCGAGCCATAAAGAACAAATGTCGATTATCATAAGATGTGTGGATATTGATGATGCAAGAAATACAAAAGTGGACGAATGCTTTCTTGGTTATATTAAAGTGGATGACACATCGGGACTTGGTATTTTCAAATAGGTGTTGATGGATCTTAAACTCAACATTAATGATGTAAGAGGTCAAGGTTATGATAATGGTTCAAATATGAAAGATATGATTTGCTTCATTATGACTAGCAACATTGTTTAATTTTGATGTGTTGATTGATTATATTATTATTAAATTTCATAGGAAAACATCAAGGCATTCAAAAATGACTATTTGATGTTAATCCTAGGGCTTTTCATATTTCATGTGGATGTCATAGCTTGAATCTTGCACTATGTTATATGGTCAAATCATGCATTAAAGCCAGAATTGTTTTGCTTATATGCAAAAAAATTATACCTTATTTTCCGGTTCAACTCATCAATGGGATATACTTTGAGATTATGTGAAAGGTTTGACTCCAAAAGCGTTATTCGCTACATGTTGGAAAAGTCACATCGAAAGTGTAAAAGCAATAAAAAAATCAAGCTCCGAAGCTTAGAGATGCGCTAATTGAAATTGCAAATAATTCCAATTATGATATTGTAATGATGGAGAATAATAGTTTGTGTCATAATGCTTTGGAGAATTTTTTATTTTTGATTAGCCTATGCATTTGGCATACAATACTTGATAATATCAATCGAGTTAACAAAATACTTCAATGAGAGGATATGAATATAAAAGATGCTATTGCAAGAGTAAATGAGCTTATTGTATTTTTCAAAAAACATAGAGAAGACGGTTTCAAAAGTTTTATGAATGAAACTAAGTAACTTGCATAAAAAGTTGGTCTTGTTGATCCTAAGTTTGAAATAAAAAGCAAATTGTTCGTAGAAAAGAAACAATCTGACGAAGATATGGAAGTGGATGCTCTCTATGGCCAATCTCCAAAAGATAACTTTAGAATTACTTACTTTCTTCACATTATTGATCAAGCTCTTTCTTCACTTAAAGAGCGATTTAAGCAATTTGAGCTTTATGAAGAGACATTTGGGTTCTTATTGAATGTAAAGTTCAAAAATATTGAAAGTGAATGGTTAAAAGAGCAATGTTTCAATTTAGAAACTTTTTTGAAACATGATGAAGAGTGTGATATTTGCGGAGAAGAATTATTTCATGAACTTCGACAATTGAAAAGAATTCCACCATTGGAAATTATATAACCAATTGACATTCTTGATTTTTTTAAAGTCTTATCGTGATGTAAGTGAGTTTTTGAATGTACGGGTGGCTTATAGAATTTTGTTGACTATACCGATCACAGTTGCTTCGACGGAAAGGAGTTTTTCAAAATTAAAGTTAATCAAAACTTATCTCGGACTACCATGTCATAAGAGAGATTAAATGGATTAGCTATGATTTCTACCTAAAATGAATATTTGGATGTGCTAAATTATGAAGACATGATTGAAGAATTTGCTACAAAGAATGCAAGAAGTTTTTTTTGGTTAAGATGATATGGTGGGAGGTTATAATGTAACATTTTGTTTTAAATATATATTTGGTATATGAAATAAGTGATATGGTGAATATAACTCTAATTTTATGTTTATGTATGGTGAATATAACTCTAATTTTATGTTTATGTTTTTTTTTAACTTTATACTTGACAAATAGTGAGAAACAAAATAAATCTCGTCTTAGGCAACCCAACTCATAGGACCGGCCCTAATTAATGTCAAAGACCACATTACAGTGGTAAGGCACTCACACATACATTTAGAGTCATGAGTTCGAAACATGCATCGTGTGATTCGAACCTTAAATATATTTGGACTTGTAGTATGTATATACAAGCTAAGAATGTGGTACCAATACCTTACCACCTTCTATAAGACCATCTCCAACCAACTCAGAATTGAGTATTCAATCCTAAATATTAACGGTTTTACCCAACAACGGAATGCCTATTTTATGGACGTCTAGGCTTGGCCACTGATAAAATAGACGTCGAGTTATCGAACACTGAATATCCAGTCTTGAATATTAAAGGTTTGGCCTAACAACAGAGCGCCTATTGAATAGACTCATACTAAATGAGCGCTTAGTTTCCTACGCCTATTTTATAGGCACCCAAGTATCATGCATGTATTAAATAGACGTATGATATTGAACGTCTATAACACCAGTCGCTATTCACCTTATAATTTTTGCTTTTAGTTTCCATTTAGTCCAAAAAAGTATTGAAATGTCGTTACATGTCACTAAAATCGCAAGTCGTACCATTCAAAAATAAAAAAAGGAGCAAATTAGTTTGCTTCACACTGTCACTAGTCATGAGAATACGATTTAGGACTTACAGATCTTGCATGAGCTACCGAAGGGATACACGCATTGCAAGTGGTGGACCGCTTTGGATAAAATTGATGTATAATTATAAATATAAAATAACTGTTAGTACATCAATGTTATGTTAATTGTATATTAATCATGAACTGTTTCTTATTACATAGACCCAGTATATACCGAGTATATTAGTCAATGTTATGCTAATCGTATATTAATCTTGAACTACTATGATATACTCCTTCATGCTCTAATAGGTAGGCATCGGACCAGTCATTTTGCTCTTTTCTATAGATTCGACCTTCCCAGACATTTGATAGTTCTCTCACAATCTCCATAGTTGAGAGGTGGTGACCCACCATTCACATTTCATTTTTCAGATTTTGAGCTCTAAATTATCTCCATCTATTTTTATATTTTGACTGTGATTGAGATAGGAGGCCCAAATTGTATGCATTTTTCTTTTAATGATGCATATGAAACTCCTAAGTTATTCACCGTGTATCTACCATATTTTGAGGATGGTCATGTTTCTTTAGATGTGTTCCATTAACATACTTACAAGAGTACATTACAGTGCATATTTGGGCACTGATGTTATGAGTGATGTTGTTTCAGGGCGTTTTTTCTATATTTAACATTTTTTCAAACCAAAAGGGACCATTAGATTAGGGTATTTTGTAGCGATACTCAATCTAGATCAGCTCTATATTATATACTGGAGGAGTTTATAATTGGATGTTTGTACACCGCTCTTGACTCTTATGCTCTAGGGGAGGTGGGGGCAAATGTTTGACTTTTAGTATATTTTGACGTGCTGGTACTATGAGTACATGCCAAACATGCATCATCTATTGGTTTGATAGATAGGAAGCGGAAAAGACATATTTTTCACGCATGAGACAATGGAAGCGTACACAGTATGTTTCACATGCGCCTATAAGGGTTGGGCACGATTTAATGGAGGTCAGATCTCAGATTTACTTGAAATATAAAGCTAACATTCTACGGACACCATGTGCTGGATATTAAATCATCTTGACACAGGCTGACCAGATGTTTGATGGTCATCGCCTTGCTATTTCATATCATACTTGTAGATAGAGGATTGTTTTACATACACAAGTTTTTCTTCTTATATGGTATTTGGAAGAGAGATGTTTATTTCAACCATTGATGAGATACGTATTCCAAGAAATCCACTATCATGTGATGACATGTTCAGGAGATGTCAAACTATTAGATCACGGTATATATTGGCTCTACAATAAGCCTAATGGATAGACGCTTCGATGTTCTTCTTGGCGATGGTGATTTCGACATCTATTGGGCCAGAGTTGCTCGATGACACTTCATGTTACCTGACTGCTGTCGTGGAGTGAGATGATCATGTAGGTCCTCATCTAACCTCTGGAAGAGTTCATATCCCTTCATTTTTTTATGATCTCATGCCATTACAGTACTCTCAATAGCCTGTGGATTTTGGTCTAGACGCCTATTTCAGAGCATATGATATCAACCGTACCGTTTTCCAGCAGTTGATAGTTTATCCTCCAGATTAGGATATTGTTGATATCCCTACAGCTGAATCATAGCTTTTGATCAAGGTAATTAAATAAATTAGTAATTCATTGTACATTATTAGTTAAATATGTATATACTCATATATAACATATGTAATTACAATAAGCAGCTAGGCTGAATGAGCATAGATGGTATATTGCTACGGTTCAGCATATGATATTCACCCATACTCAGATGTTCAATCAGTAGGTTCGGATTATGCAAGCACATATTGATGATCTGTAGGCTCTACTAACTGCATTCTAGGTGGGTGATGGTATTCCTGCTCATTTTGATAACGGGCGGGATGAGTGTTGCCTTTATTCGATTATGCATAGACATGTATATTAATGGGACTTTGTTGTTGTATTCGCATCTTGTTGTTGTATTTCTATTGATTCTATTATATGGACATTTCTTCTGTTATAGATTCTACTATATGGCCATTGTGGCATGATATACAGTATTGTTGTTTATATGACAGTTGTGTACTTATTCTTGCTTTCAAACCCTATAAATAACACCGATATTGTTTTTCAATTCAAAATCATTTATAAAGTTCATGCAAGAAAAAAATTAATTTCATTTATCATGAAATGTCAAAAAATATACGTGCAACCCTTTATCCGCTACGACAAACTAGGGTAGAGATAACACATTAGCAACAACGGTAAGAAGACGTCATAATAGAGGACTTTTTGATAATCTAGTGTTTCTGTGCTTATGAACCTTCAGTGCTTGTTGTGAAATATGACTTTGATGTTGGACGTCGTTATCTAATATTTTGATTCATCATACATGGATTACACGAGTGGATTGATGACCCTCTACATCAACATGCAGTTGAATACATAACGGAATCGCAAAAGAAATTGTCCTTACTACAAAATCAATTGAGTCTAGCAATGATCCAAGAGCGAGAGTTAACTCTTATCGAAGAGATGAAACGTGACTTTTTTTTCCTGTAATTGTGGTCTTAAGACTCATATTGACATTGTGACACAAATATTTGATGTTGTTACTTTAAATGTCATGGAAGTCGATGCGAAATCCATTATTGGCTCGACTTGTCGCTCCCTCAAAAAGCTGAGCAGTCAATCTCAAACTTAAGAAATGAGATTACAGTATTTAAAAGTCAACTTACATCACCTTTTATTCAACATAATTAACAGTTTGTTTGTATTTCTAAGTGAGTACATCCACCTTTTACACTGCTTTGGAATCCATTGATCTATAGTCTTCATCAGGTTTCTTAGTGAGCACTATCACCTCATTTTCTCCCTCAAATGGCATTTTTCAACCGAATGAGCCTCACAGTCCAGAGCAGTACGATGATTTTGATGTTTTTTTCCATCTCCTTTGTTTGAACGTCCTTCAAGCTCCTTGCATTATCGTAATTCCATTTCAATGACTTATGAACAACTCATAACAATTTACGAATTGGTAATAATGTGTTTTTTTAACATCGTTTTCTCTTGCAAAAAGCTTTAAGAATTTCTCATTCATCATTCTTTTCTGATAAAGAAAGAAAACCGAAAACAGTAATAAGATTATACACTAAAGAACAAATGAATATAAAAAAAACATACCAAATGATCTTCGTCTCTCATTCCACTAGAACCCGCTTTCTTTATTTTCTAAATCTACGATTCGTAAAATTCAGTTTGCCAGTTGATTTTTCTAAATCGTCCTTGAATGACTGAAAAATGAACGCGTTGTCTGAATGCTTTATGTTTAAGGCAGTGTTATTAAAATGAGATTCGAATCGTAATCCGTAAAGTTTAAATTTTAAATTAAAATGAGATTTAAATTGTAAATAGTAGATTCGAAAGATCCATGTTTTTAAGGTTCGTATGCACTTTTAAGTTAATTTTGATATTTAAACTTCTACATCAAAACCTAGAACTCAATTTTTCTGTTTTCCATTTTTATTTTGTTTAGAGAAACTTAGAATTGCAGATGTAGATTCAAATAAGTATATTGAATATATCAATATGTATTGAATGAATTTTTTCTACAATAATTTTAGCTAATTTGAATCGATTATAAATCGAATCGTAAATGAAGAGATTCAATCTGAACCAGGATTTAAATCGTAGAATTTTAAATTTTTTGACAATAATGGTTAAAGGTACTATTATTTTCTTTCAAAAATTTATTGCCACTTTGATCATTACCTCAATGAATCTTTGGTATAATGGCAGTAAATGTTGAACAAGTTATAGTCTTTGTTGTTTCGCCATCGGTTGGATGAATGGTGGCTCGAAGGAGTACCATATTGCTCATTATTGTCTTCCAAAACATAATTTTGAGAATTTGAAAGATGTGAACTCTCCAAATGGTGAAGATATTATGGAAATCAAGTTTGATATAAGATTAATGTGAGTTAGAAAAAGAAATATTGAAGAATTTGATGAATTTTTGAAGATTAAAAGCGGGTTATTTATGAAATTAGGGGAAAATGGCTGTTATAGTTTTTTTTTGAGATGGTACTTTATATACAACCAATCACTGTGACAACATGTCATATGTCAATAAACATTCGAATCACGCCAAGTTTCGAACTTGTGATCTCTTGCACCAAAGCCAAATCACTTAACCACTGGCTTGTCAATGACCGTTATAGTTAGAGTTATTACGGTTGCGGTCACCGTCGTTATTACCAACAATGGTAACCGTAATCATTGTTGACGGTTATAAATTCTTATAATTGTTACGACAAACGTCTATGATGGTTAATCATCATATTTTAAATTTTGAAGGATGTTGTACGTATATTTTCAATTATATGCATTTTTGATGATAAATTCTTATAGCACTAATTGTTTTTTGCAAATTTATTTGTTCGTTTATAAAACGATCAACATGCATGCAGGTGTTATCAGTTCATGAAGACACATATTATTAATGTATAAATTATTCATTTAACTTAAATTGTTATTTTTAATATTTTAATGTTAAATATTATACAAAACAATCATGTATAGTTGTTATGGTTAACCGCGATTATCTGATTTTTCAACCGTTACCGTTTTAGATGGCAACCACATAAACTGTTGGTATGGTTAAGCGGTTGATGGTTCAACCGTAACAGCTCTAATTATAATAACTGTTTGCTCTAAATTAATCATTGTGGTTTGGACGTTTATTTAATATGCGTTTATTGTCCAACACCTATTAAATGAACGTCTAATTTTGGACATCTATTTAATAGCCACCTGAACATGAACGCCTATTAAATCCAGGGTCAATTCATGATTTTGGATTGGCCACTGAAGATTACACGTAATATAACATCTAAATTGCGCTGTTCGGCTGCTCCTCTTTCCTCTTTCCTCTTTGCTGAATATTAATCATGAATGAGCAACCGTCAGAGATGCTCTTAAACACAAGTTTAAAAATGATTTGACGATTGACATAAGATCTTACCTACAAAATTTCGTTGTACGGAATGATCCAGATATACCTTATCATGTTGAAAATAGTTTGAAGTAATAAATATATAATATCAAATCAGGAAATTATTGTCAAGGACAAAATTTCACAGATTTTTAGCCTCAAGGACAGAGCTTCAATATTTTATCCTAAAGGGCAACTTTCTGTAGGTATCAGTTTTTAGTTATTGATAGCAGTTTTTAGGTATCAGTTTGTAGTTATCGATAGCAGTTTTTAGGTATCAGTTTTAGCATGGTAGCAGTTTTGTTGTCCTTATGAATAATTTTTGAAAAATATTTGTCCTTATGAATAATTTTTAGAAAAATGTTTGTCCTTGTGGTAGAAATATTGAGGTCGTGTACTTGAGGCAAAAAATATACAAATTTTTGTGCTTTAAAATAATTCCCCCTATCAAATATACAGATACAAATACAGCACGAAACAAAATGAATTTATTAAAATAACATGACACAAAGCAAAATATAATGAAATATCATATCCTTTTATTTTTTTTCACACATAAAATCAACTGTAAGATTGTAGCTGTTGGAAAACTTTTAATTCAAAATCTAAATCAGTGACTGTAAATGTAAACTTTCAATTCGAAATCTAAATTCCAAATACATGTTAAACGTTTAACAACGTAATATAATTAATTGACATTCTCTCTGTATCTCAGTTGAACGAATGATTGGCACCGTTTAATGTATTTTAAGCTTAAATTTATTGCTAAGCATTATTCATTATTTATATTATCACATTATTCATTCCATCTAATTTAGAATTGTGGCATTAACAGGATTTTACGTTAGGTTAACCATTTTGCTGGATCTAGCAGCTGATGGCAAAATTCGATATCCACCTAATATCTGTGAATACGAATTTTCAGTATTTGAAAACGATTTCAAACCTGTATATAGCATCATCCGCATCTGGACTTATCCACTGATACATTCCTTGAAAGCAGAGAAACAAAAAATAAAAGGAGAGAACCAACTTTAGAATTAATCTTGTACAAGTTGTTTACAAATAGTAAATTATCCATAAAATTAAATCACTGAAATAGAATTCACACCCAATAAAATCGACTGTTGAGGAGCTTAAAATACGACCGATACAATAATCAATTCTTAGCAATCCTCTATTATCATCAATTTTTATACTATTATTGAATGCTGAAAATATAGGTATTCTTAATAATCCTTTATTAGTCATCATCTTTATATTATGATCCAATGCTGAACTATAGATTATGGAGCATTTGCACGGATTACCGAAAGGGAGAAAACTAAATAACATTTTGATTTAGACATCAAACAGTACCTTGTATTTCCCAAAATTATCCCCTCTCTAAAAAAGACATCATTGTCATAGTGGTCATCAACATACGCAAACTCTACATTCTACAACTTCCCATACTTTCAATGTTACAAACCCAAATCAAATCTTACTGTGAATATCAAAAAATATAGAGCAATACATTCCATCCAAGCTACAACTCACGACATGTTAAAGCATAACAAATAGAGGCATGCACTGTAACAGCAAAAATGTTATACAATTTCATTTCCAGTATCTTCCATCAAAACCTCAACCATTTCATATGCTTTATGATCTTACACACAATAAGAGCAATTTACACATATGCAACGTCTATTCAAGTAAAAGAAGAGCAACCCTTCTGCGAAATGATAGTAAAACTTTCATTCACTTGCATTCATTATGCATGCAATGCACTAACTAGATTGAACCTACTATGTATTTTTGCTTTATTGGTCCGATCAACCATTATAAACTAACCACATAATCTCCAATAACTGTAAAAATAAATATTCTGAAGTTGTAACCCCTCACCGAATCAGCTGTGGGCAGCTGCTTCTAACGCACTTCGAACGGCCAAATTTGATTCAACAAGATCGGCAGGAGTCTATAATTTTTAAATTTTTTAAATTAGAACTAGCGGCTAAAAATGAACATTAATGTAACAATGCGTATCATTCAATTTTTCTTACCTTATCATAAGCATTTTTAGCAGTCGGTGAAGCTCCGATTGATAGAAGAAAATTAACTACATCCAAGTATTCACCCCTTGCTGCATGATGGAGAGGCTGCATATGCATAAGAATTGGTAAGCAAACTATTCAGCAGTAAATACAGTAGGATAATATAGTGAAAGATTGTAGTTGTCAATATACTGTATCGCCTTCGGAATCAGCAGTTTGCAGCATTTGCTTGACAACTTCATTGTTCCCAGCAGCATTGATTAAAAACTGAACAATTACAATATATCCTACACGTGATGTAAGAACCAAAAGAAAAAAAGAATAAGTCGGCGAATTGTATATAAGAAACAAGCGTAAACACATCAGGGTAAATAAGACAGGCCTCCAGCACAAGCATCATGAAGAGGAATTGCACCATCTTCATCTTTAGTGTTTATGCTAGCTCCACGCGATACCAATAACTGCAGAAAAAAGAAAAAAAATAGTTATTTGTTCTGCTTACAAAAAAAAGCGAGGGAAATTAATTCTGAATATGATTTGCATTTTGTACCTGAACACAAGAAAGATGGCCATAAAGACAACAGAGGTGCAAAAGAGTATCGCCATCTTCTATTTGATCATCAATGCTTCCAGTATGGTTATCTGCAAATAAACACACAACCGGTTGAGGCTGCATATCAATATTTTCATCATGCAGTGTCATCAATGTACAAAAAGGTGTGTGATCATTTCATGCTATCAGCAACTGCATACCGTCAATCTTAATTGTGATTCAGTTAGGAAATACGTCGTTGGAATTGATGATACAATATCTACAGATCGAAGGAGAAGGCACCACGATCACATCGGTAAGGACAATGCGTCGTTTGTAGAAACGGAAAAGGAGCAGCGTAGAAAAGACATAGAGGAAAGGGGGCTAGAAGCCTATAGCATAAACGGCAGGCTTATAGTCGACTGGAAAAGTCTAGCCCATAGCATAAACGGCAGGCATATAGTCGACTGGAAAAGTCTACCAGTCGACTGGAATTTGGAGCAATTCTAGTCCAATTGCACTAGCGCTTTCAGTCAACTGGCACCAGTCGACAGGTGGAATTTCCGGTTGACTGGATCAACAAATTGCTAAAAGATTTGGGCTTGACATCTCAGAAGCGTTTTCATTCATCATTTTCAGGTGATTGGAAGTTTTCCACCACAAATTTCTGCATATCTTTGAACCGACGACAGAGATTATATAGACTACTATAAATAGACTTATATATGGTTCATTGTGCAAAAAGAGGGTTAGTATCCTTGAGTTTTGAGATTAAGATTTGATTCTCAACTTTCGATATTTTCTTTGTATTGGTGAATTTAGTTGAGTTTCGTTTGGAGGAAACAAATTGTGTACTGTTTTCTTCACTTGTCTCTTCTCAAATCTACTTATGCAGGGATGCTTGGGATAACCTCAACATATATTGTGAAACATAAAGAAGGATTCGTTTTAGGCAAAGTTATTAATTATCCTCTAACTCTCATCTATTCCCAAGGTTGTAAAAATCGGTAGGCAGTTAGTACGGATTAGGGATTAATCGTTTATGCGAGGATTGACCAAGGATTAATCGGAGCTAGGAATTTTTGATAACTCGTATATTTTGATGATATTTTAGTGTTTTGTTCTCTGTCAATTGATATAAATTGGAATTTTGAATTTGTTTAGGAGTAGCTAAGGAGGCATCGACTAAAACTAGCGCATTGATGCTTATATGTGACATTAAACCTTAAATAATGTCTAACTAGTGCCTAAATGCATGTTTCATTCGTACATAAGACGGTAAACCTTTTCTAGGCAAGCCTAGACAAATCGCTAAACGGTAAGTCTTGCCTATAGCCTAGGTGGAGTGGACCTAAGGAAATCATTAGGCGAGACCTAGACGGAGGCCTAGAAGGATTTTTACAAGTGTCTATTCCAATCCACTACCTCTAATTCTATATTACTCGCTTGGGTTCTGAAGAAAATAAATTGGGATTAGATGAAAAATTCCTTGAGGAAAGTAGTCAAGATTGCTGCTCAATTAACTGCGTAGTAGCTTGGGGCAAAGTATGTAAATCTAAAAGACAGGAGGATTGGTTGCGATTAACCTGCATGATCTTATAAAATCTTCTATAATAAGTGGAATTGGGAATCATTGAATAGATGAACACGTTATGAAGAAATTAGTTTAAAAATAACACTACGATGATTATTTCACATTTAGGGATGTTGATTTCTCTGAAAGATCAAATTTTGGAGAGATGCAATAATGAGTATTCTTCTTACGGTAGGAATTAGTTTTAAAATGAATAAATATAGAATTCATTTTTGTGGATCTTAAAAATTATTTTGCCAAAGAAATACCCAAAGCTATACGATAATATTACAAGCAATGAAATGATGGTGCTTTGACAACAGATAAGTACGGTTCATATGCACATTACTTCCATTGGAATTTGTCTGTAACGGTATGCAAATTCCTTATTATTTTTTTGATCCAATTTTTTTTCAATCCTTTTTCTACTCCAAATGGGTGGAGGTGCCACTTCCTAACGTGGCCGATTAATATAGTTGAGCATTTGAAAGTGAAGAATATTGTTGTTCAAGGTCTGAAGCGTCCACTCAGCTGCGAATGATTGGAAGAAATCAATCACTTGTTTCGTTTTTGTAGCATTACTAAAACAACTTGAAAATATGCCTACATTATTGTAATGGGTAAAGAATTATTTTTCTCTATGCAACCTCGTTGGGATAACATTAGATGGCTTGAAGCTGACTGTATTCAAAGATCCATCATCAACTTTGTGAACATGCCTTTTTGCCAATTTGATGGGAAAGAAAACAAAGATGCTCACGATCAAACTAAAACTACAGATACTATTTATAGAACTTTGTTCATTTTATTCTTTAATGTGTTGCACCTTCAAATCCTAAGGCTACCGCTATACTAGAAAATTGCAGTGGATAAAAGTGTTCAAAGAGCTAGGAATTTAATTCAAGAAAGCTCAAGCGCAAATAATTTCATGAAGATATTTGACTCTACCTAATGAAAGCTAGGGCTGCATATGCCAAGGAAAAGCTGCAATCTGTCTTTTTTGTTCGTAGCCTTATGATTGCATTACTTTATTGTACTAGTAAATTTATGCGGTTTTCGAACGATTGGTTATACTCATTTGATCGAGCAGTGTGTGACTAGATTTTTTATTTATATATAATTATAATCAGGAGAACCCAGCCCAGCCGACTGATGAACTCCTGAGGGGGAGTTAAGTTGTGTTTGCCATTCATGCATATATAACTCACGAATACTATTTTTTGCAAGAAGTGTGTATGCAAGGTAGGGCTCGAACCTAGATCTATTACCCAACCTAGATACCCCTAGTATTTATTTGAACTTCAATGTTATGATCTTCTTAGTATTTACTTGTGAACACATCAGCTGAGTGCATTAATAATCAAAACACATTTAATAAAACACTTCAATGAAATATGATAATTAAAAATATATGAGAAAACAGAGGCATGGTACAATAGAACAGCCCAAATTAAGTCACACACAACATCAACTTTGCTATGGATTTATTTGTGATCATGGTTCATATTATCATGGTTTTAAATCTCATGTATCTTTCACGAGATCTCCTTTTCATCCATATACGAGAAGAAACATCAAATCTCATTCATATATTATGTGACACTAATCTCATCCGACATATTCAAATCTCGCCGAATATGGATCGAAATATCAATCCAAAATCTCACACGAAATCATATAATTTTCTTCTTTTTACGTAACATTTTTTGCTTTTCATATAGGTTCGAAAGAAACTACTCAATCTAATTACTATTTACCACCCCATAGACATATTTTTTACTTTTCATATCGACGAGTCAAATCAAACTGCTTCATTTCATTTCAAAGTCTAAATAAGATGATATTATTTAATCAAGTAAATCAATCCATTTCAACTGAACATGAATGCCTAGATATTATTTAATCAAGTAATCAACTTTGTGAACATGCCTTTTTGCCAATTTGATGGGAGAGGAAACAAAGATGCTCACGATCAAACTAAAACTACAGATACTATTTATAGAACTTTGTTCATTTTATTCTTTAATGTGTTGCACCTTCAAATCCTAAGGCTACCGCTATACTAGAAAATTGCAGTGGATAAAAGTGTTCAAAGAGCTAGGAATTTAATTCAAGAAAGCTCAAGCGCAAATAATTTCATGAAGATATTTGACTCTACCTAATGAAAGCTAGGGCTGCATATGCTAAGGAAAAGCTGCAATCTGTCTTTTTTGTTCGTAGCCTTACGATTGCATTATTTTATTGTACTAGTAAATTTATGCGGTTTTCGAACGATTGGTTATACTCATTTGATCGAGCAGTGTGTGACTAGATTTTTTTTATATATATAATTATAATCAGGAGAACCCAGCCCAGCCGACTGATGAACTCCTGAGGGGGAGTTAAGTTGTGTTTGCCATTCATGACATATATAACTCACGAATACTATTTTTTGCAAGAAGTGTGTATGCAAGGTAGGGCTCGAACCTAGATCTATTACCCAACCTAGATACCCCTAGTATTTATTTGAACTTCAATGTTATGATCTTCTTAGTATTTACTTGTGAACACATCAGATGAGTGCATTAATAATCAAAACACATTTAATAAAACACTTCAATGAAATACGATAATTAAAAATATATGAGAAAACAGAGGCATGGTACAATAGAACAGCCCAAATTAAGTCACACACAACATCAACTTTGCTATGGATTTATTTGTGATCATGGTTCATATTATCATGGTTTTAAATCTCATGTATCTTTCACGAGATCTCCTTTTCATCCATATACGAGAAGAAACATCAAATCTCATTCATATATTATGTGACACTAATCTCATCCGAAATATTCAAATCTCGCCGAATATGGATCGAAATATCAATCCAAAATCTCACCCGAAATCATATAATTTTCTTCTTTTTACGTAACATTTTTTGCTTTTCATATAGGTTCGAAAGAAACTACTCGATCTAATTACTATTTACCACCCCATAGACATTTTTTACTTTTCATATCGACGAGTCAAATCAAACTGCTTCATTTCATTTCAAAGTCTAAATAAGATGATATTATTTAATCAAGTAAATCAATCCATTTCAACCGAACATGAATGCCTAGATATTATTTAATCAAGTAATCAACAGAACATCACTAAATCAATCCAACTAACCAAGCTTCCTTTCTTCCCCAAACATCCATTTCAACTCTTTTTTAAATGTTAATCAAGTATGTTACAATTTTAGTTTTATTTTTTAAAATAATAGCTGTTTAAGAAATCAATTATAACATCAATTTTGGACATGTAAACAACCCCTAGATATTCCTAAGATATACTTGATGTAATCCGATACATACATCTGAGACACCCTCATCTCGTCTGAGATCTCCTCCGATACAAGATATCTTATGTAGAATTCCAAGACGAAATGTGATTGAAATCTGTGATATAGGCCCTTGCATATTATATATCTTTGTGTACGAAACTTACAGCAATAGAAAATTTACAAAAGAGCTCAGGCTTTGCTTTAATTTTTTAAACTAAAACACCACAGAAGGGGTGGCAAAGATCTTAGATTATAAGTTATCACAATCACTGATATTAAATATAAAGCCCGATTAATGCATGTTGATTTCAATGCACAGCAGTTAGGCTTTGATTCAACCCGTGCACATTGTTTTCCTCTTCCTTTTCGCGTAGATTGCTATTTATTTAATAAGGGATGATATACTTGCACATAACAATATACAAATATATAAATTAAATGGCTGTACGAATCTAATTATCTAAAACCCACTGCTGTAGGATTTGCTTAATTCTATTTCGTAATTTAGGGAATTTGGATTGAGTTGTAACCGAACAGCTAAGAATGATTTTGGGATTGTTGACTAAAGTTATTCTACTCACTGCAAATTTATATTATTTAATTTATTTAAGGGATTTTGAAATATCCAGATTTATCATTCGGTAGAAGAAGAAAAAACTTGCATTCTGTCGTGTTAATACAAAACTAGTATGGTTTTAGGATCCAAACTTTTTTTTTATGAAATTATTTCATTACTTTGTTATTTATGATACTACAAAACCAAACTTTGCCCAATAAATTACCTTTAACAACCCAACACATAAGATAACGTACAAAAACTTAAACCATCTAAACGCATCAACATATTTTATGGTATTTGTCATGGGTATGAGATTAAAGGTGGAATTGTTTTATTCTTTTCTTAAGCATTTATCATCAAATGTCAAACAAGTGATTTTAATAATAAGCAAAATGCTCAATGGATACCAATATATGTTTTGTTATACAAATATGTTAGTTTGTTCATTCGTCTCACAGAGAAGCTTCACAGTGAACAAAGAATGTTAGACTACATTTAACCTTATAACCATATGCATTATTATCAAATAAAATAATTTTGCAATAATGCAACGACCTTAATAACGTGATATCATAAAAAGTTCATATCATCTTCACGAATGTCAAATTTTCATTTCATGACTATATTCTCAATGTGACATCCGTATATATCATACATATTTAACAAAGCATGGGTTAGTAATTCTATAAAAGAACCAAACATACAGTGAGCATACCCAATGAGTACCATATCAATGGTTATGTCATTGTATTTTGGGTACCCACAAATGCGCAAAATCTTTCTGAAGCCTTGTTGCACAGCTCAGTGAATGATGTGCAACTTTCTGAAATATTGTAATTCTGAAACAATTACTATGCATTTTATCTACATCAAATATAGTTTATATTATATTACTTTAATATGTTATTTTATGGTATGCCTTTTGTTTTAGAATTTTTTAAAAGTTGGTTGGTAAATTTTAGATCGTATTGAACTACTACTAACTATAATTTATATCGAATGTAGAGTTGTTTAGAATAAACGTATTCATAAATGAAAATCATCATTGTATGAATAATCATACAAATTGTTCAAAGCAACAACACATTTATATCTCGTATATAAACATACATTCACAAAAAATGTGATAATTATTCGATTAAAAAAGCAATAAGTAAGTTGTTTAGACCAAGGTTCGAGAACTCGGTTTCGGTCTCGGCTTCGGTCGTTTGAATTTTTCTTAATTTCGGATCATTTCGGAAGTTTCGGTTTTAGTTTCGGTTTCGGTCCTGGTCCCAAATTTGATTTTCAATGGTTAATAAAAATGTAATAATGATCTTTTGTAAATTAGAGTATACTATACCCTAATCAAATTAAACTTACTAATAAATTAAGCTAAACTCTAATTATGTTATTATTCTAAATAACTATTACTCAATTAAAATAGAATATTGATTGGCAGCCCAAGTCAGCCCAAGCCCAAAATATATCAAAACAAACACTTCCAGCCAAGCCCAAAATATATCAAAATAAACACTTCCAGCTGCAACCCAATAGAAACAGTCTTCCACTCCTCTCAACTTCAACGTCACCTTTAGGGCATGAGGAAAAAAAGGCAAAACGGATGCGAAAGCTTTATGAAAAAAACTCGACTTCTAGGACATGAGAAAAAAAAGACAAAGCAGACGTCGAAAGCTAAGAAACAGAAAAAAAACATCGATTAAGTTCACATTCGACTTCAAGACGAGGTTGAAGTTCGATTTTGCTTGTAAGTTTTTCAATCGATTTCTATTTTCTTTGATTTGGCTTTGATTTTAGTTTGATTTCCTTTGATTTGGCTTTGTGGATTTGATTCTGATTTTTTTTCTTAACCCTAGCCGGAACCGAATTTTATGCTCGGTTCCGGTTCGGTTACAGTCGATACCGGTACAGTACCTCCGAAATTTCGAGGTACCATCCGATACCTCAAACCGTGGTTTAGACCTTAGCAATATGTGAAATGATAATAAGTCCCTTCAAATATGATAGATCAATTAAATACATATGAAAATTTGATATATGCATTAATTTTCAAGAGTATGGATTTTGCTGATAAAAGTTTTTTACTTCTTTTGCAACATGCAAAAAAAAAAGGTGAAACCCAATGCACGAGGCTTCCGCACGATAGCAGGCTCTGGAGAGGTCGATAATGTATGCATCTTTTCCCTCGCATTGCGAAGAGGCTGTTTCCGGACTCGAACCTGAACAGCCAGATCACCATGCGGGTGGCCTAACCGTTGCGCCAAGGCTACCTCTTTTGCAACATGCAAAGAGCATAAAAAATCAATTTAAAATCATAAATAGTAACAAAATACTGATTTTTATACTATTTTGTATCAAAAATTGTGGGAAAGAAAACTGAAAATATAAAAGGTGCCTTTATTGCACAGTGCCCCATGTCCGCTTTTTGCGTTGTTTGATGCACCTTCTCATATGCACATCTGCTTTTGGCGCTGTTTGATGCATCTTCTCATATGCACCACATCACAGGAACAAAAGGTGAGGTTGCACAAACCCGAACCATTCATAATTATGTATCATATTGTGTAAGAGCTACAATGCAGAATATTTATATCATTGCATATATATGTGCATAATATAATCATTGCCAATTAAGCACAAATAAGTCAAAAAAATCAACATTCCAATATACTACTAGTGTGGATGGAGAAAGAAATACAATTGACTCAGAATAATTTAACAGAAGTAACAAAATAAACCGAAAAATCAAAAGTAAAAGTTAACAAATTTCATACATCATCCGCATTTCATTTAAATCCAAATAGGCTGTAGAGATAGTTTACTACAGTGACATAATTATCTACTTAAATTTTGTATGAACTGGAATCATAGTCGAGTTGTACTGATAGATATAATGGTAGCCAATTGATGCAGCGCATCACAAGATTCGCCTAGAGTCGCGGCCTAACTCGAGCGGGTTAGCGCACCAGCGACCTAACGGGTTATGCTTTAAGCCGTTCAAGCGACCTAGCGCGTTAACCCTTAAGTCGCGCCATTTTACGTCGCAAGCGAGCTATGTGGACCGACCTAGCGAGGGTAGCGACCTTATATCGCTCAAGACCCATAAGTCGTTCAAACGGGATAAACGACCTAACCAGTTAAGCTGTAGTGTTTTCTTAAGTCGCTCCGGGAAGGTCGCGAGTACCTTAAGTCGCTGAAGCCTTAGGTCGCAAGTCCTTGAAGACGAGCTATCTCCTTATGCCGCTGAAGACTATGCCGCTGAAGATGTATCATCTACTTAGGTCGCTCAAGATGTTAGGTCGTATTACTGTGATGTTGTAACTTGTTGTGTCGCATTGTTATAGGTCGTATGATGTTGTAATTGTTGTTATGTTGTAAGTCGCGTACAGTTAAGTCGTAGCTCGTTTATCGACTTGTATGTGTAGGTCGCGTCTGTTAGGTCGTTAACGACCTGTGTTAGGTCGTAGAAACTGTGGATATGTTCTGTTGTAACCCTATAAATAACAGGTGAGTTGTATCATTTGAGGAGGTTGATTTTGAATAAACTTTTGTTTAAGTGCTTTGTGTCTCTTTTAAAATTGAAAGTTGAGTGTTATCCCCTTTCTCCATCTTCGGTTATTCGAGTGCGCTCGAATCAACGATTTTGAAGCCGGTTCACGGAATCTCGTGCGCGAGATCAACGTCGAAGAATCGTAGATCTTCTAACACGGTATCGTGCGTGATCAGCGTGTTAAAGATAGCTAGAATCCGGTATCTTGCGAGATCAACGGATTTGTGCATTTATCTTGGGTATTATCAATACATCGATTCATCATTGTATCGTTCCATCATCATTTTATCGATTTATTTGACACGAAGTATCATCTCGTGATCAAAGTTGTTATCCGCTGCGTCATTGTATTGTTCCATCGTTGTTTTGTTCGTTGTGCATCATTTGGTGACAACTTGTTATTCCGCTGCGTCAATTGGTATCAGAGCTAGACTTAGCCAATCATAGCTAAGTCGAGCCTATTGGAAGCCGAATTGAAGTGTTGGAGTTTGAGCCGAGTATAGAAGTTGGATCAAGGCCGAGAGTTAAAGCAGTTACAGCCGAACCAAATACAGGCCGAGAGAAGTCAAGTTCAGATTTGAGTTAAAAGTTGTGCTAGTTGAAGTGTGTGTTTGGATTTGTTGAAGATTCGACAATGCCTCCGAGACGTGCTAATCGATTTCAAAATGTTGAAGATGTGTATAGAAGACAAGAAGCTGAGCAAATGAAACAACGTATCAATGAAAAGTTCGATGAAGGTATTGGAAAGTTAGAGAAATTGATGAATGACATGAATCAAAGTCAAAGGAGAAGGTCACAAATCTCGAACCATGGAAGAAACAGGGTTTCGCCATCGGTTTCGGAAGCGAGGAGGGTGAATCCCATCGAAATCGAAGAGAATCATCAGTTTCTATGAGGCAAGAACATTATGAGTATCGAGGTGAAGAGAGAAGAACTTATTATGAATTTGAAGATGATCCGTATCGTGATGTCGAAAGACATGATAGAAGGGACGTGCATGATCGTAGATATGTAGATGGACGAGATCGATATCGACATACATATGATTTTGAGGAATATGGTGATAGAGTAAGTATTCATGATCGAGATCGAGGCCAAGTGCGAAATCGATATATTGATTCAGAGAATGATCGTAAATGGGAGTCGGGGACGAAAACAGAGATTCCATAATTCAAAGGAGGAATGGTAGCGGAAGAGTTTCTGGATTGGTTATTAAATGTTGAGAAAATTTTTGACTTCAAGAAAGTACCCGAGCATCGTAGAGTTAAGTTAGTTGCTACACGATTGAGGGGAAGAGCTATGACATGGTGGCAACAAACTAAACTTACACGGGAAAGGATGGGAAAGTCGAAGATTGTTTCATGAGAGAAGATGAAGAAGTTGATGAAGGCTACTTTTTTGCCTTATAATTATCAGTCTCTTATGTATCAGCGCTTACAGAATTTAAGACAAGTGACAAAGTCGGTAAATGATTATGCAGATGAGTTTTATCAACTGATTGCTAGAAACGATATCATTGAGACGGAGGAACAGTTGACAGTTAGATTTGTTGGAGGATTGAGAATGCAAATTCAAGATATGGTGAATATGTTTGATCCAAAATCCGTTGCTGAAGCACACCAGAAGGCTCTAGCTTGGGAGAAGCAAGGTAGAAGAAGAGGTGATATGCTTACAAGTTCAATCAATCAGGTGAAAGGGGTTAGTAGCAATGCTAATGTTTCCAAGGCTGTTAGTAAACCGGTTGTCAATGAAGTTGCTAAGACCAAGGTCAACAACAATTTCAAGTGCTATAATTGCCAGGAGTTTAGTCATAAAAGCAATGAATGCCCGAAGCCTAAGAAGCGAGCGATGGTTGCTGAGATTGAGGATGAGGATGCAGAAATAGAATGTTCCAATTCACCACAAGTTGAGGAGGAGGAAGAATTATTGGAAGGAGACGAGGGATATTCTTTAATGATGAGGAGATCTTGCTTGACGCCAAAGCAGGAGGAGGAGACTAGCTGGTTGAGGAGTAACATCTTTCAGTCAACGTGCACTATTTTGGGAAGGGTTTGTAAGTTTGTTATCGATGCAGGAAGTTGTGATAGCATCATCTCTACAGAAGCTGTAAAGAAGTTAGCGTTAAAGACAGAGAAGCATTCCAAACCCTACAAATTAGCTTGGTTGAGGAAAGGTGGGGAAGCGAAAGTTAGTCGAAGAGCTTGTGTAACTTTTTCCGTCGGAAAGAAGTATAAGGATGAAATTTGGTGTGACGTGGTAGATATGGATGTACGTCATTTGTTGTTGGGGAGACCGTGGCAATTCGATAGAGCTGTGCAACACGATGGAAGGACCAACTGCTATAGTTTCATGTTCGAGGGCACTAGAATCACTTTAGTTCCTAAACAGCGACAACAAGGTGAAGGAAATCGAGAAACTAAAGACTCTGTTATCTTTGAAGGAGTTTGTCAAAGAAGTAGAGGATGGACCTGAAGTATTTCTATTGATTGGACGTGAAAGTAGTGAAACGGTTGAAATTCCTGAGAAAGTTAAGCCAGTGTTGAAGGAATTTGAAGATGTGTTTCCTGATGAATTACCGAAAAAGTTACCACCGTTGAGAGACATACAACATCAGATTGATCTTGTTCCGGGAGCTGTGTTACCGCATAGACCACATTATAGAATGAGTCCAAAGGAGCACGAAGAGTTGAGAAGGCAGGTGGAGGAGTTACTTGAACAAGGGCGCATATAAGAAAATTTAAGTCCTTGTGCAGTACCAGCTTTGTTAGTGCCAAAGAAAGATGGAACTTGGAGAATGTGTACAGATAGCCGAGCACTAAACAAGATTACAGTGAGGTACAGATTTCCGATGCCAAGATTGGATGACTTGTTAGATCAGTTGAGCGGAGCTGCTATCTTTTCAAAGATTGATTTAAAGAGTGGGTATCATCAGATTCGAATTCGACCAGGTGATGAATGGAAGACCGCACAAGACACGGGAAGGGTTGTATGAGTGGCTGGTCATGCCGTTTGGTCTTTCGAATGCACCTAGTACTTTTATGCGAGTGATGAATCAGATCTTTCGACCGTTTATTGGAAAGTTCGTGGTGGTATACTTTGATGATATATTGATATACAGTGGAAGCACAGAAGAACATCTACAACACTTGCGAGAAGTGTTGATGATACTTCGTCAGGAGCAATTTTTCGCGGCAACAAAGAAGTGCATGTTCATGACACAGTGTTTTGTTTTTATGGCATGTGTTGTCCAAGGAAGGAATCCATGTGGATCAAGGTAAAGTTGAAGCAATCAAGGATTGACCACAACCAAGGACAGTAACTGAAGTGAGAAGTTTCCATGGATTAACATCATTCTACCGAAAGTTTATTCCACATTTCAGTAGCGTGATGGCACCAATGACAGATTGTATGAAAGGAAAGCAATTTGTGTGGACTGAAGATGTTGATTCAGCTTTCTGACAAATCAAGACACTCTTGACTACAACACCGATTCTTAGATACTCGGATTTTTCAGTTGCTTTTTGAGCTAGATACTGATGCGTCTAAGGTTGGAATTGGTGGAGTATTAAGTCAGAAGGGTCGACCAATTGCTTATTTTAGCGAGAAACTTTCTGGAGCCAAGACAAGATACAGTACCTATGACTTGGAGTTCTATGCTATTGTCCAAGCCATAAAGCATTGGAGACGCTATTTGTTTCATAAAGAGTTTGTGTTGTATACTGATCATGAAGCGTTGAAGCACTTGCAGGGACATGATAAGATTGCAGCCAGGCATGCTTCATGGATCGCATACTTGCAACAGTTTACATTTGTCGTAAAGCATAAGTCGGGAGTTGCAAACCGTGTGGCAGATGCATTGAGTAGAAAAAATCATTTGTTGAATACGATGAGAGTTTCTGGAGCCAAGACAAGATACAGTACCTATGACTTGGAGTTCTATGCTATTGTCCAAGCCATAAAGCATTGGAGACGCTATTTGTTTCATAAAGAGTTTGTGTTGTATACTGATCATGAAGCGTTGAAGCACTTGCAGGGACATGATAAGATTGCAGCCAGGCATGCTTCATGGATTGCATACTTGCAACAGTTTACATTTGTCGTAAAGCATAAGTCGGGAGTTGCAAACCGTGTGGCAGATGCATTGAGTAGAAGAAATCATTTGTTGAATACGATGAGAGTTGAAGTGACGGGGTTTGATGTACTTCCAGAATTGTTTGTTGAGGATCCTTACTTTGCTAAGATTATAGATGAAGTCGAGAAAGGGAAGACGGATGAGTATGTGTTGGTGGAAGGTTTTCTCTTCAATGAAAATCGATTGTGTATACCAGAGTGCAGTTTGCGAATGAAGATTGTGAAAGAATTGCATGAAGGACATGTGGAAAGATATCGTACCTTGCAGTTGATTTCTCAATCATATTTTTGGCATTCCATGAGAAAAGAAGTTGAAAGATTTGTGCAGAGATGTCACATATGTCAAGTTTCCAAAGGGACAGCTACGAATGCAGGATTGTATATGTCATTGCCCGTGCCTACGAGACCATGGGTTGATGTTAGCATGGATTTTGTTTTGGGTTTGCCAAGAACTCAACGAGGGAATGATTCTATATGTTGTGGTGGATAGATTTTCGAAGATGACACATTTCATAGCTTGTAAAAAGACCGCTGATGCAGTCCGTCTTGCTCAATTGTTCTTTAAAGAGGTTTATCGACTACATGGGCTACCTGAGACCATTGTTTCTGACTGGGATACTCGATTTCTAAGTCATTTTTGGTTGAGTCTGTGGAAGATGGTTGGGACTAAGCTGAATTTTAGTAGCGCCTATCATCCACAAACGGATGGGCAAACGGAAGTGGTGAACAGATCTTTGGGAAACTTGTTGAGATGTCTTGTGAAGGATAATTTAAAGAGCTGGGATGTGAAGTTGTGTCAGGCGGAATTCGCACATAATCATGTTGTTAATCGAAGTACTGGATTCAGTCCATTTCAAGTAGTATATTCAGCAATTCCGAAAGGACCGTTGGATTTGTCGATAGTTCCACGTCAGAAAGGGGTTGTTAAACGAGCTTGTGATTTTATGAATGAGTTGCAGGAGTGTCACAGAATTGTTCATGAACGTTTGCTTAAGTCAAATGAGAAGTATAAGCAACTGGCAGATAAGAAGCGAAGGAGTGTGGACTTCAAAGAAGGTGATTTTTTTTATGCAGTGTTGACCAAGTATCGATTTCCAGTTGGAACTTACAACAAATTGAAAGCGCGAAAGATTGGACCGGTGGAAATCTTGAAGAAGATTAATGATAATGCTTATCGGTTAAGATTGCCGGATCATGTCCATACTGCCGACGTTTTCAACGTCAAACACTTGATTCCATATCATGGAGATAAGTGTGTCGAAGAAAAAGAAAGTGTGAATTCGGGATCAAATTCTTGTCAACCGGGGGAGGATGATGCAGCGCATCACAAGATTCGCCTAGAGTCGCGACCTAACTCGAGCGGGTTAGCGCACCAGCGACCTAACGGGTTATGCTTTAAGCCGTTCAAGCGACCTAGCGCGTTAACTCTTAAGTAGCGCCATTTTAGGTCGCAAGCGAGCTATGTGGACCGACCTAGCAAGGGTAGCGACCTTATATCGCTCAGGACCCATAAGTCGCTCAAGCGGGATAAACGACCTAACCAGTTAAGTTGTAGTGTTTTCTTAAGTCGCTCCGGCAAGGTCGCGAGTACCTTAAGTCGCTGAAGCCTTAGGTCGCAAGTCCTTAAAGGCGAGCTATCTCCTTATGTCGCTGAAGACTATGCCGCTGAAGATGTGTCATCTACTTAGGTCGCTCAAGATGTTAGGTCGTATTACTGTGATGTTGTAACTTGTTGTGTCGCATTGTTATAGGTCGTATGATGTTGTAATTGCTGTTATGTTGTAAGTCGCGTACAGTTAAGTCGTAGGTCGTTTATTGACTTGTATGTGTAGGTCGCGTCTGTTAGGTTGTTAACGACCTGTGTTAGGTCGTAGAAACTGTGGATGTGTTCTGTTGTAACCCTATAAATAGCGGGTGAGTTGTATCATTTGAGGAGGTTGATTTTGAATAAACTTTTGTTTGAGTGCTTTGTGCCTCTTTTAAAATTGAAAGTTGAGTGTTATCTCCTTTCTCCATCTTCGCTTATTCGAATGCGCTCGAATCAACGATTTTGAAGCCGGTTCACGGAATCTCGTGCGCGAGATCAACATCGAAAAATCGTAGATCTTCTAACACGGTATCATACGCAATCAACGTGTTAAAGATAACTAGAATCCGGTATCTCGCGAGATCAACGGATTTGTGCATTTATCTTGGGTATTATCAATTCATCGATTCATCATTGTATCGTTCCATCATCGTTTTATCGATTTATTTGACACGAAGTATCATCTCATGATCAAAGTTGTTATCCACTGCGTCATTGTATCGTTCTATCGTTGTTTTGTTCGTTGTGCACCATTTGGTGACAACTTGTTGTTATTCCGCTGCGTCACCAATGTACAGTTTAAATGACTTCAAACATGAACTTGGCTGAGAGCAACTTTCTTCCCACATAGAAAGCTGACCAGCTCACCGCTGCTTCTAAGAAATATTAGCACTATAGGAAATTGTTTAGAATCCAAACCATTCAATTGAGACACAAACATGAATTGACTCAAATTAATACGGCATTTCATAGTACATTTGCAAAATATACCATACTACATTTTGTATCATATTGACACCGATTCTTCGCAACAGCAATCCAACTAGCGCTTGTATAATTACGCCAATTATAAACACAAAATGAAAAAATAAATAGAAAGAGTCATTCCCATACCGAGGGCGACACGAAGGGCGGCAACGTCACCGCGCTGAGCAGCGTCAGCAAGTGCACGGAGATGAGGAGGAATTTCAGAATCGGCTTCAACGATTCCACCTTCTTCGAATAGACCTTCTACTTCTTCCTCTTCGTCTAAGCCGTTAATCCTCGCCGGAACCGCCATGTTTATTCTTGGTGTTCTTTTGCTGCTGTAGGGTTTGAGCGGCCTTCTTGATGCGCTGTTATTAAGCTTTTTTATTTTCCTTAATGGGCTTCCATTTGTAACGGACGGAAGCCCGCTATTTAATCTACACTAACTATATATTATGGCTGGCTATTCTCATCCCGTTACTTCATTTCTCCACCCCAGTATTTTGAAAATAAAATTCTCAGCCCACCAGTTACTTTATCCATCCCGTATTCCAGTTTCACCATTACACTTTAGCCATATTCCTCTTCCTTTATTTCACTTTTATTTTATTGCTTCTTTTTCCAAAGCTTTTCAAAACCTTCGTTGTCGTAAGCATGAAGAAAAACGAGGAGAAAGAAGATTAAAGTAGCATCATAATTCTCGAATTAGGATTGCCAATTTTTTTCCTCATCGTCTATTTTGGTGTGGATGTGGATATAAATCAAAGTCATAGGGTAGCTTTGATTTACAGTCATCAACATCAGGATTTCCATCTCAATAAAACTTTCAATATCTCTTTTACCATTTCAACTAGGAAAAGTTGGCACATGAAACATGTTGAGAAAAAATATCTAATCAATTGATAAAGGGTCAAACTGAAACTAATAATTTAATATTATAAATGAGGTGTGAAAATCAAATAAAGAGGTGGAAATAGACGGAGCCATATATTATACCCTGTTATCTTCCTGTTCGCAATCGATAAAATTTAACAACCATTCGTTTTCATATGGATTTCCTTTATATGTACATGCAAATAAAAGGGTGAAAGCTACTTACGTCAAGAATTCCAACATAAAACTTGAGGTTACATGGTTTTAGCTTAATTAAAAAGTTAAAAGTGTAGAGAAAGATGACAATTTTTAGTAAACCACCATTTGCCACAACATACATGCTGCAGTGAATTTATTTAAATCGTTGCATGTTGCAGCGGTTTAACAATTGTTTATAACAACAATTTTTTTCAAACCAACATTATTTGATGATGGACTAACCGCTAAATTTTCATGTGGTGTTTTAATAAAATCGTTCTATACACAATCCCTTTAGAGAACCCTTTTCCTCAAGCCTGTATAAACTACAATCGTTCTCCATGTATTTCACTTTCAAATAGAATTCCATTTTATCTAAATGTTACAAGATCTAATAGTTTTTTTACAGCTCTTCTCAGCAAAACAGTCAAAAGCAGTAGTATCCATTTGTTTTTTGTTAGTAGAATTCTATCAAAGAAATCATAGAGATCTAGAACATGGATGTAGTAATCAATTATGATGAATGAATTGACATCGTGAAATGAAACAGCTTCAGAGAGCAAGAGAGACAGTTGACATTTAGTTGGGATGCCTGCTAGAATGTTATCGAATTGTTATATTCAGTCTCCAAAGAGTATCAGGTTGCCCTTGGTTAGCTTAACCCTTAGGGTGAATGTGTGGACATTCACTTGTGACATTGCACAAGTTAAATTGGTGGTAGATAAACCTTGTGTGATGACTACTAAATGTAACTATGTGAAACACGTAAATGACACCAAAATAAGAGTATAAGTTACACTTGTGATTGAAGATGGTGATTACATGACATTGTTTATGTTATGATGCTTATGATATTGCATGTTATGTTGCATTTTTTGTAGATGAAATAGAGAGCGGAAAAACCATTTTGCTCGGCGACGCTGTCTCGCTATGTTGCATGGTTTATGGCATCGTACTACTCACACCGGACTTTATGACAAACTCGTGTCTTTATTTTGTTTTCCCCATCAACTCAAGAATACTCATTTGAGTAAAAATGATTTATAGGATTGAACAAGTTGTTATTTTGAAGATGAACAAAGATGTGAAGAAGAAGCAAAAGGATTAGCTATCTATTTATTAATTTTGTATTTCAATTCAATGTATGTAAACCAACATCTATAACTGGTTAAGTGAACATGTTGACATATTCATGTGTCAAACATGTCACTCTATATAGGTTTTATTATATTTACGCTTGCATGAGAATGTTTTAGGGAACCAAGATGTAAATGAAGGATCATGTAATGAAATACTATTTAGCTACTTTGTTTACTTATTGTTGAAAAGTACTGATCTCATTTTGTTGTTGAAAAAAAATTCTCGAAATGACTATAACATCTTCGATATTTATTTTCGAAACTCGAAATGGATGATGTTACGAATTGATATTAAAGCGTAATTTAGTGGACACATAAGTAAAGCAGAGGTAAGTAGAAATGTAGGAATAGTCAAGATAAAGAATGTACACCTTGAGAAGGGTGTACAATGTATACTGTATTTGTTATTTTGTTCTATATGTGTGTGTATTTGTGTGCGGGGATATTTATCTACTCTCATGTTATTGTTTTCACTCTCTTTACTCCCACTTTTTACGAGGAGTTGCTTGCACGTAAAGTGGGAAAGGAAACTAGGAGTGACTTATTAGTTTTGGGAGACGTTGGAGTTATTTTATAAGTGAATCAGGCAACAGAGGAAAAAGGGAAAAATTCAAAAGATTTTTTATTCGTTATACTATAGATCTTTTATAGTGCTATTAATAATAATATAGTTTACGTTACAATTAATCTTATTTAATGTTAGTTTTATTTGAGGAGATTTTTCAGTTAGCTTTTTATTAAATTTTATTTTATTTGCAGATTAATACCATGAGTATCATAAATATACATACATGTGTGTGTGTGTCCTAATATGTGTGTGTGTTATGATCAATAGTGAAAGAATATGCATATTTAATTATGTTATTCTTAATTGTATAAAATTGTTTTAAATTAATTTGAGTAACATTTATTCAATTATGATATTTAATAAGATTTTTTTGTATAAACAATTCATAATTTTTCATGTTTGGATATGAAATGTTTGAATCAAATAAATTTCATCTTAATATATATCAATTCATATCTGCACTATTAATATCTTATTATCAAATTAACAATATTAGTAACTTGTGTCAAATCTATAATGTTTGATATAATTGAATAATTCATTATTAAACAATGATGTTATATTCAGAATTTTGATACGAATCCAATGACACAAGCTGGGCATAAATTGGAGTTCATTTCAGCATATCTTATAAGTTTTAGAGGTGTATAAGAAGTTGATAAAATGTGAGGTTTAATTGAAAATATAATAATACTGTGATGTGATTTCCATTATTTTAGCGTCTATCCTAAAACCTAATTCGCACCACTAACCATCAACTTCGGCCCGCCACCGTTGTTGGCTTGATCCATCGTTTGAGTTCCACCACCACTCATTGCTGAATCGACGAACTCTTCTCAACTAACCATGTCTCGCCCACTCTAATGATTTGTATCTTTATAAGTAATCCAAAAATTAATCAAACCTTATGTGATAATTATTGGATCGAGTACATTGGTTTGTGGTTGAAATGGCCTAAATTTAAAAAAAAATCACTTAATAATTTAAAGCACTAGATCCTATATTATATTGTGTCAATGGTAATGAATTGGTGTACTAAATCATATTTGATTTGTTAAATGGTATTTGGACGGTTACACTTAGGTGCGCATTAAACGATATTTAATGCTTGAAAGGCATTTCAAAGGTTATACTTTGATGTGAAAATGCGAATAAATTTTTAAATCATATTTAATGCATTAAAAGGTTTTAATAGGGTGATGTTATTTTTAAATTTCTCATTAATTCTAAACATATTTTAGTTTGTATGATATTAATACATACATACACTCACACACACATATATATATGAATGTGTGTGTGTGTGTGTGTGTGTGTGTGTATCACGAGGAACTCTCATATAGTGAGGAACTACACAACAATGGTTAGAAGGAGGGGAACATCTTTTCAATTTTTAGTTTCCTATATTTAACTGTTGCATCACAATCAACTGGAATTGCGGGTTATCACTGAAACGATATTTTTCCTCTAAAGAGAAATAGATTTTAATTTGCGATTGATGTTGAGATAAAATGAAACTATTGCTCCACGCGAAAACTAATAGATCTAGAAAATCATGAAGTCGAGTTGTGATTGCAAGCGACTCGGATTTGGGGAAGGAATGAAATTCCAAGTCGAATTGATGGCTCTAATACAGGTCTACGGACGGATGAATTAGAAAAGAAGGATTTAGCTTTAGATTTGCTACGAACTACTCTTTGAAGAGATGAAGTTTCCAAGTTTTCAAGAATGGGTACACAAAGACTATTTAAAAATCATCTTGTTTCATACTACACCATCAAAACAACAAAGAATACAGATCTTAATAAAAGGGGATTGTAGAAATGGTAGAGATTATGCAAAACTAGCAACGTGTGTTTACGATTTCTTCATTGTCGAGACAGGTGTGCCTGTTTTCGAAAATTCCTAATTCTCAAGAACCCAACAAATTACAAATCATTTGATACATAATGCTATCAAATGGAAGAAGGTACATTTAGTTTTTAGGCTAAATGGGCCTTTATAACAAGAATAAGACTCAAATTGCTGTAAACAAAGGCTGCATCCAAAAATACAACAAAGGATTTTGTGCGACTATGTGATAATTCTTGCATTCAATGCTTGGTGAGTATGTGTAAGTTTTTATATAAGGTTATATTTTGTCATATGTTATAACTAAATGGACATACCTCAACACGCATTGAGGTGTACACTAAAGGGGTGGTTTGTATTGTAATATATGTTAAAAAATAATAAAGGAACCCATTTTTAATATGTATGTGTTTGTGTGTGTGTTTATATATCTAAATACAAGTGTGGAAGTGTACGTGTATATATGTAAGCATATAATGTGTAGGTAAGTTTATTTGTGCAATACGGCATAGTATATAAGTTAACACAAAATATAAAAACATAGTTATTGGTATTTATAACTATATTATATATATATATATATACTATCAATAAAGAGAATTCAATTAATAGGATTTCTACGGTGTCTTTTTGAAATTCCAAAAATATTCTACATCCATTAGCAAAATCTCACTATCGGTTTGCAACCACCATCACCATTCCCTTACCAATTACCCATCAATGAAATTTAATATTTTTAGTTATTAGATGCAAGTACATGCAATTTATTCTAGTATATATAATATATATACTACTAGAACTTGTACCATATGATATACATGCATGCATACATACATATATACATGTGGTTATACATGCGATCTTGCATATACATATATGTAATACTCCATAATTTTAATGATAATTAATTAAAAAATAATAAATAAATAATAACGCTGAAAAATAGAATTTTTAGAAACGTTGGAATTTAGCTACGAAACTTCGACCATCGATTCATGATGATTTTCTGCTCAATTTCATATATAAGGTTTTTCGATCCGAGTTCAAATAAAAAAGTTATTAAAGCTTGAATTTTCCGAACCGAAAATAATTATATATATAAGTAAGGAAATTAATATAATTAAATAACGTTGATTAATGTTAACGGTCAGTTAATGCTTACTTAACGTTTAAGTATAATTAACGTTAATCAAAGCGAAAAGAAATTATATTAGTTGCCTCTAAAAGGAAATTAATCAACATGATCAAACAACGAACGATAATTAACCAAAATACATCAACCAGTTAATCCCTTAGTTAGGTTGGTTAACCTCTAGTGATGACCGATGGCATAGGGGCGGTCGATCGATGGATGTGTTAGTTGTGAAATTTGATGTGGCCGAACCGCTTGAATTTATAATAATTATATCTAACGGCTGTCATTGATTTGAGCCCCTATAAATATAGGCCTAGCTCCTTACTTTTCTTCTCATATTTTCTGAAGCAGGGTGACGCTGCCAACTTTATCTTTTCCAAAAATTCTTAATTCTAAATAAAATCAACAAGTGGATAATAACAGAGGATGATTGAGAAGAAGAATAGAGTCGAATCAAATCATCAAAGTCAAGGTAAATTATAAATCTGGATCTAAAATCTAATTAAATTAAAATCTCTTCTTAGATCTAGAATTCTAATAGACATAAGTTTGCTTGCGATATATGTGTTAAAATTGGGAGAATAAGGGAGTCAAATTAGATTAACATGGATTAGATCTGGAGATTTGGGAAGCTAAAAAGGTGAGTGGAAAATTATTTATTTTTATCTAATATCATATTTATATCATTGTAAATCTATTCTTATATGTCTAAATGTAAACTTGGAGTTGTAGGCTAAAACTGTGTACGTATAATGAATTTATAAATCCTGCCCAACTTAATTTTATTATTACATGTATATGAATCTGAAAAGTATTGGGTGGTAGTAGTTCTTGAAATTGATTAATTATGTGGTAATTTCAGATTTGTAGATTTAAGTGATTTATGCAAGAAAAATGTAAATTAGAACTGTCACAATAAATTATAAGGATTTAAGTAGTATTTTGTTCATTGGAATGTAGAACGTTGTAATGTAAATTTCTATAAATTATCAAGTTCAGATTCATAAATAAAAGTGTATCGTTTGAAATAATAAGAAATACGCCTAAACGAAAGAGATGTATAAATTAGGGATATTCATCGTATTTTGTACTATCTATTTCAATAACCGTGAAAAAGATAATTCCTTGCAATTCCAAACATAACACAAAATTTGGATAAGACATAGAAATTTACAGTGTTAACCTTTCCTTTTGAGACAAATGTAATTCCAATGCATTAAAATGCAAAAATACCAATGGATTAATTAAAGAATTGTAAACGTGATAATAATAATGGTTCAAATGAGAATTAATATATATGCAATGGAGGTAAGACAGAAATCAAATAATAATAAACAATGAAAAAGTAGGTAAGTAGTAATTTAAATAAAAAGGGTATGAAGAGTCCACTAAGAAAGGGAAGGTAGTAAATGTTAAAAAGAAATAGAAATAAAAATTTAATAAGACATGAAAAAGTAAATAGGAAAGATATTTACATCTTTTAATGAATGCTATAAATGACATTAAATTGATACTAAAGGAATAAGAAGCAAATATATGAAAAAGTAAAGGAATATTACTAATAGTTGAACATATGTGGCATATTAATTAAGCAAGTATGAATACACACTCACATATGCATATATACATAAACGTACACACACACACACACACACATATATATATATATACACATAGCCTCAGTTACGTGTTTGTGATTGATGTGAATTATTAAAGTTGGTAAATAACTCAAATAATAGTCATTAAAATGGGTTGGAATGCGAGGTCAACGGTATTACACAACAGAAGTCTGATGTAACGTCCTGCCTTTTCGCACGCTTTAAATCGACACACGTGCCAATTAAAACCATACGGAAGGGCGGATTGTTATGGGGTAAATAAGAAAAACAAGAATGAAATGAAACAAAACAGAATCTCACAACGGAAGGATAAAATATAATAATCAAATATACAGTTCATGAAGCTGTTTTACGAAAACATTTGATTTTACTTATACAATATATATCAGAGTTACACATACCAAAGAATAATACAATGCAGCGGAACATTTTGAATGTAGTGGAGTACTATAATAAATAATAGTAATGCAAATCTTCGTCTTCGTCCTTCAGAATAAAATCTTCAAATCCTGAAACGCTCGGACTGACCCGAGCGAATTGAAAAGACAAAACACTCGAGTCAGAACTAAAAGATCTTATGTAAGTTAAATCAACAGAAATAAATATGAGTGCAGTAACTCAAGAGATGCTCGGGATTTACATCTCTTAAGGATCCGTTAAACTATTTATATGTAGTATATTTCGCTATTGTAATAGTGTCTAGTTGTAAAATAAACTTACTTTTAAATAGTGTTAAGGAGTGACCTAACATTCCCCTTAACACGTAATACTCCCAGTAGTCCATCCAATATCATAGTCCCTCCTGATCGGGAAGCCACCAGAGGATACCACACGGGCTACGGGAGAAAACCAAACTCGTACAAGGCGCGATAGGGTAGGTGACACGACACAACTAGGTAATGCCAGGGTAGGTATACCAATTACGCATCCGGGCTGGTGGTAACGCGTAGCAGCTACTACCGCCTACCTCGAACAACACCCCCAAATCAAAAATCAAAAGTGGCCACCGAATCAAATCCAAATGTCAGAGTATAACATCGAAGGAGTGCGTCCGATCAGAGGAATGACCTCATTGGCCCGAGAATCGCTCCCGTTTTAGCCACCTTATGCCAACTCACGGGAGTCGGGTCCACGTATTTACCTCAAAGGAAACGCCGCCACCATCCTACTTCATTCTGGAATCTCCACCGTATACACGGTTGTTAAAGTGGTTTTCGGGGTTGGCAGAGAGTATGACAACTTCCGATCCCGGTCTCTTTAACAACCAAACGTTATTATAACAACGCGGTCTTTTCAAAATAGTTTATACTTTAAAACCAGAATAAAATATTCATTTCAAAACCATATAAATACGATATCATTTCTATTTTAAAACCCAGTCAATATGATATCATTTTTATTTCAAATATCTTTTTCAAAAATCATAGTACTTGCAAATGTATATACCTTAAACCCATAGCTTCGAAACAAAATTTTCAATACTTAAATGGTTTAATAATAAATTACTTTATAAAGTAAATTAGCTTTTTAATTTCTCAAATCAATTCCAAATACAGATTTGAATTCCCAAATAAACCATTTAAATTTTCATATATTTCAAAGCTTTAAATATTCCACCATTTCAAAACCAAATTTTTAATTCATATATATATGCCAAATTCACTTTACTATTATTTAGTTTTGAAATACTTACTTAATAAATCCAGTATCCTTTAAATGAACTTTCAAATTCAATAATTGAATATTCCTCAATTTATTTAGACTAGATATATTCTTAAATCATCTTAAACCTGAATTTAGTCATAACACCATATTCTTTTTAAATCTAAATTTCAATAAGTTCTTAATTAAATAAAATCTCAAATCAATTTCAAAACTATCTTCTTAACTTTGATTTATAAAAATCAATATAAACTCTATATTAGAATATAATTTAAGTAGACACTAATCCACAATATATTTTAATAAAATCAACTTTATTATTAAACTTACATCATACTTTAAACAATTTTATACAGATCTTAAAACCAAAAATTTAACTATATATAAAATAACCTTTATCAATATCCAAAATTAATATCTCATAAAACCATATATATATTTCTTTACAAAACCATAGAAAATCATTTCAAAATATTTGTATATATATACCGCGGTGTTTGTATAAAATTTTCTATCCTATGGTCAAATGATACAGATATTTATCATTTCAATCCGTAATTTAAAATAAAAATTACGGTTATATATCATTTCAAACCGCAATCCCGAATGAAATGAAAATGCATAATAACTTGCAGTTTACAACAATATAAAATACAACATCCATTCATCCAATATCAACCATCAACCATTTATCGCAATCATCATCAAATTCAACAATAGCATCAATATAGAACGGATAATAAATAATAGGTATTTAATAGCAGTTTATATTCAATAATAAATTAAATAGCTGTTTAACTGGAAGTTTATATGCAATGAATAAATTAAATAGCAATTTAATTTAAATAAATGAAATTAACCGAGATGATGATTAAAAATATGCCAAACAACCATAAATAAATTTTAAATCACGCCATATATCAATTTAACAAACATAAGAAATTTTAGAAGTTGTGAGTGGGTTAAACACTCACCTTTTGAATTTAAATTGAATTTAAATCCAATTTAAATCCAAAATTTTGACCGTCTCAGAATTCATCCAAACCAACGTCATAGTGTTTGGAATTTCAATATGATCCTAACAAAAAAAACCGCGCGTGAATTGGTGTTCGTATGTGAAAGATATAGCGAAAATTGCGCTTAATTTCAAAAAATAAATTTAAAAAAGAGAACACATTCTAACCTCTTCGCCACGTCATCATGTTCCTTCCCATTTGTTGCAGAACGCACGCACCAGGTTTCAATTGAAACCCTAGAACGCACGCAACACACTCTGCACAGCCGCCACGTTGATCGAGCACGAGCTTCGCCGCAGCACGTCGCAGGCCATCACCATCTTCCCTAGGCCGCGTCACGAGGTCGCCCCCCCATCGTCAACTCACGACCCAAAAAAACACAGCCGCCGCCCTATTTTCAAAACCCTAGGTCGAAATTTTCTGACAATCCAGCCATTAATTCCCCGAACGAACGCCACAGATCGACTCCCCTCGGTCCCCTCTGTAAAACCCAGACAAGATTTCCCGATCCGACGAAGTTCATCGTCGAGCGATGAACGACCGAAACTTCTTCGATTTTTACCGATCAAACAACAATCCAAAACGAAAAACGAATTTTACCAAAAGATTACGCACTTCGAGAGCTTCAACATATATTTTTTTTCCAAATTATTCTTGGGACTTTGAAATTTTTGCCTTGGATTTGATTTGCAATTGGATCTGCAAATATAGAATTTTGTCTGCCATTGAGGAAGAGGAGGAAAAGAATGTATAGAAATGAGGAACAGAGGCTGATAGGGTTTATAGCAGGATATACATAGGCAAGGTTGACATTTGAATGGATGGATAAGATAGATTTACGCGTTAACGCCAAAATGGCCCAAAAAGCCTGTTTCGACTCGGAACGAAATTGGGTCAACCCATATATCAAAATAGATGTTTTAAAATATTTTAAATGCAATGGAAAAGGTTTCAAGTTCAAATTGCATCGTATGAAGAAGTTATGCTAAAATCAATATTTTTCAAATTGATTTCAATTTCGTTTATTTCAAGGCGTTTCGAGTCCGTACGATCAAACTACAAGTCCGATCGTTACGAAACTTGAAATCCTACAATAATTCACCGTTACGGATCCGATGAAACTAGTTTTGTCGAAATCCGAATCAATGGCCAAAATGGCTATTTTTCCATTAATTAAATAAATTAAAAATTCATTAATTTAAATCACTTTTTTTCAATTTCACTTCCAAACTTTACAAATCTTAACAATTTTGTTTTCTTAAACAATCTCAGTGATTTAAACCAATTTATATGTCAATTAAATGTTGATTCAATCATAAATTTCAACGTACATTCAAATTTCATTATATTTATCAATTATAGATTAACTTTTCAATAATTCCATTGAATTCACTATTCATTCTTATTATTCAATTCATTATGGCCAAATGGAGGAAATTAACATTGGGTTCAAAGCTATTACCTAAATATTCTCCAATTTCAACTTAATTTTTAAATTAACGTAATAATTAAATATTTAATTTCATTTATTTGCAATTAATCCAATTATTATAAATTAAATAAATTAAATCACTATTTAAATTAAAATCCTATAATTCATAAATTTTATCGTCTTATTACAATTTCCAATTAATATAGAAATTAATTTCATTTTCGTACAAATGAATCATTTATTATAGATTTCCTTCCAATTAATTAAAAATTGATTTCTATAAATTGATTTGACTTACTTGCCAAATATATACATAAATTACTATTAAATGTCCTCAATAAATTTTATTTACTTGATTTCAAACTTTTTATTATTCACATATCAAAGTTTCCATTTATTAAATCAACCAGTTCATATTATGAATAAATTTAACATTACTTAAATATACATTAACAAAACGTTAAATTTGGATTTATTGTAATTGATCACCAAAGTTTATTTACACATCAAACAAATAAACCTATATTAATTGTCACCTATTGCTTTCCATTGCCTTTATAAATTCGTTAATTATCAACCTAGATTATTTTTCCATATATACACTAATTTGTTCCATTCTATTTATGATATCCATTGCATTACATACTTCAATATTTCATACCTATATTATATCAATTACTACCTTATAAATAAATCTATGTTCCTATTTAATTTACATTTATTAAAAATTTCAGTTAACAATAGGTAACATACAATAAACATTACCGTTACCCTTTAATCACATAAATAAGCCTTTATTACTTACATATCAATGTTGTCATTTATTTTTATACTACTAATTACGTTCACTTATTACTCACTCTTTCCGTTATTATATTAGTTTAATTCCATTCTAGTTAATATTTTTATTAATGATTTACTAATTCAACATTTCCATTTGTTGCTTATTTTAAACTTATAACCAAGTAAGACGATTTACATTATTTTCAATTAATTGCAATTTTATTCTAAATTGTAAATTTTAATTATAAATGCTACATCTAATTTCTAACATTGTATCACATCCCCATAAATGTAACATTTTTTATTTTTACTAAAATTTATTTCCAATTCCATCCACTAATTAAACAGGTAACTTATAGTAATTGTTTACATGCCAAGGTTACACTTAAGTTTATCCAGCTTCAACCAATTATTATAATTACTTACATAATACCGAATTCAATCAATTACTATAAATTATATACAAATCCTTTAATTTACACCACTTTTACGTTTATATACTTATTTTAAATTTTTATACACAAGTGCACAATTTACGCTATTTCACTTTTATGGATTTTACTTAAATTATCAACAATTGGTTGCTACAATTCATTCTTAAACTTCTATTTCTACATAAATCATAAAATTTTATTTATTTCTAAATTTAATTACAAAATTTAATTAAATTAACCAAATTTACTATCGAAATTTACGGGTCCTTACATCTGCCCACCGTAAGAGGCTACTAGTGGTTATGTATACAACATTTTGATGTAGGACATATCCAACTGTAGGACACGTGGAGTAATATACATTTGCATTTAGGTGAGGGATACCCAAGAAAGAAGGTTTTCCTTGGTCGAAGTGTCAAAGTACAAGTAGAGTCTGCTTCAATCTTTTAGGGGGTATTAAGTAACAAGATGATATCACTTTGATTGCATTAGAAAATCTAAATGGGATGGTGAGCACGACTCAACATTATGTCAGTGTGTGATTGATACCATAGTAGAGAGTAGGAGCTATACATAGGTCGAGAACATCATCGGTCCAGAGTGGTTTGCGGAAAGACAAGGTTTACACCTAAACAACTACACCTCCTAGTAGTGTAGATCATGCACCATCATAGTTGTTTGCTAGATTGTTTGTTAGGGACAAGGCTAGATCATCCTTATAGAGGTCTTTCAAAATGGATAGAATACGACTAATAATTATGACATCACTACTAGGCACTATGGGAATTCCTAGGTATGCACGATAACGAGGACATGATATTGCATTGATGATGGATCTGGGTGAGGTCCTGGGTTACGAATACTAGCGTGGATAGTATCTTGGTCTAATGGGAGACTGTGGACTTATATATGCACACACATACACACATATGTAGCTATTGCCAACCTAAGGTATATCGCACACATACGTGGAGTTGAGTTGACTAAGTAAAATAAAAGACACAACATGTGATGGAAGGCAATCGACGTAAACTAGTGTTATGTATAGAGTGTGTAATTTATCAATCACTAGAACGTTATTTTGACCCCCTCCTCATTACAACCCACGTGATAACTTTAGAGGGACAGGTATTTGTGCAAGACGGAAATGGTGGAAGGACAGATCTTCTTATGCAAGCTTGACACTGACAAGGACACTTGATCTTAGAAGTGTCAGCATTGGTCAGTAATTATATATTTCATTATACTTTACTATTCTGTTACTAGCTTATATCGATAATGCTTTGATATACATTTATTTATTTGCAGGATACCAAACCAACAATCCATACTTTGATGGAGCTGGATTTTCGATTTAGTGAAAGTTCAGGTCTGTTAGGGTGCTGGTTATTACATTTGATATCAGAGCTTATGTTAGTTGATCCTAAAATTTAGAAAACGTTGAGTGAACGTATTTGTATTTTACATATAATTATAAATATATTATACACCAAAGCCAATGAGTTCCGACTATAGAGTCGTTGTAACCATATTCTGAAAAGATGGAAAAGTCGATTATGAGTCGGAACAATGGATGAAGTTGAACGTATACACCAATCTCGATTACCCCATGGGAGTTAGGTCATATTGGAAGGCGTCGGCTTAAGAAGAGCATATTTGCGACATATGGAAGAGTTTATGAAGCTGGATTGTACTTGATTCCCTTATAGAGCGCAGATTCCTCCATGGTTATGGATCCCCATAGGATTATCGATTGATGATGTGTGGTAGGTCCAGATAAATGTGATAGAAAGAATCTATATGTTGTAGATATCTGAAAGTAAGAATTAAATAAGTTCCCGAAAGAAGGTGTGTAGTAATCACTCCAAGATGATTTCCAGATTTTTTTATTTTGGAAGAAGATAAGTCTGTAAGTAAGTAGAAAAGAAGAAAAATTCAAAAGAATGGACAAATAAAAATCCACTCCGAGTCCAACCATATATGAATGAATTTACTATAAAAGTTGAAATGATTTTAATATAAAAGTTAGGAGAAATATGTAAATAATACATTTTAATAATTTTCAAAGGAATTATTTGAAGGTAGAAAGATTCTATTTTTGAAAAGTAAGTAAATATTAAATTTTCACAAAATAAAGTATTTATATTTTATTTAAATAAAAGTTTTTGTAGAAATTAAAATGAGTTAAATCGCAAATTAGTAAATAAGATTTTGTAAAAAGTTGTTCTTTTAAAAAGAAATAATAGTAGAGCTTATATAGCTCTGTAACACCCCTAATTTAATTGATATTATTCAGGAGATTTAATTAGAATAAATTAAATAGAATTATGTAGATAAGTAGATTGAGGTTGATTAATAAACTAGGTGGTCGTGCTTATTTAATCCAATGAACTTATATAAATGGTTAGAAAAATAAACATAAGGGCATTAGGTTAAATAACCATACTTCCAACCCTTATACCTTTCTGATTAGGTTATACACGTTCATTTCACCAAAACAAAAATTATAACCGTAAGAAGTGAAAGCAAGGCCGGCCATTAGAAAGAGGAGAAGAGAAAATCAACTAAAAGCTAGGATTCAAGTTAGAAGGAATCAATCTCAATCATACTTCAATTTTCTTATCCAATCTATGGGAATAATAATTTCTACATCTCTATTTTTATTTTAACATCATATCGTTTTGGATTTGAGGATACATCTGTTTTTATGATACATGAAATGGTGATATGCTTGATTTTAAATTGTATATGTTTAAACAAGGTTGTTTAAAAAGGATATACACGTTTTAGGGTAAAACCGAGATGAAATGATTTTTTGATGCCATGGGAAAATTTTATGTTACAGAAAACATGGTTTTGGAGATGAGTTTCAATTTTCTTAATTATCGTAATTGAGATGGATTTTATATTAATTTTTTTAGTAAAGAAAATGATTTATTGGGTTATAAATTATTTACGGCTAAAATAATGATTATTTGGATTTGAAATTTTTATATGTTGGAAAACATATTAAAATAGATTTTCTGGAATTTTCCCAGATTTTTTATAAGCGCTTTGATGAATATATAAAATTATTTAAGGTAAGGAACTTAAATGTTTTATATATTTAATTAAGGAGAAGGGGCATTTTATAAAATAAAATTATTATTTATTTCTGAAAATTAGTTGCAGCATTTTTCTGAAGAGAAATTGTTGACCAATGAGAATTAACAAACAAATGCAGGTTAGTTGAAAAATTATCTTTTTTAAGTTATAAACAAAGAAATCATACTTTTAGCATGTTTCTACCTTTTACGGTAGTAAATCTTCCAACCTAGACCTTTCGACTAAGTCGAAGGCTTATAGCTTTCGACAAGGTCGAACCAATGCATATGGTATCAAGTATCTTGGTATGTAATGAATTGGACAAGGTCGAAGGGTTCTTCTTAGTCAAAAGGTTGATAGCCAAATAGGTTGGGGTATGTTTGTTTTATAAACCAAAAGCTTTCACCTGTTTTGCTTCTGAATTAGAGATTTCGACTTGGTTGCTTTCAACTAGGTCAAACGTTTAAAAGGAAAGGTTTTAAACCTTTCGACAAAGTAGAAAGGTTACCGCCACTTATCATTGTTTTTTTTGAACTTTCCAACACAGTCGAAAGGTTATAGCCACCTTTTCCAACCTTTCAAAGTCGTTGCTTTCGACAAAGATGAAAGGTTTACTTGTTTTAAACACCAGTCGCTTCTTCCGTTGCTTTCTAAAGGTTTCAAAGCTTTCGACTTAAATGATTCATCCTTGTTTTATAATTGTAGTGTAAAGTAAGCTTTCGAAGGAGTTGCTTTAATAAGGCGGAGGTTTATTATTTTAAATGAAATGTTTTAAAGCTTTTGAAGCATACCTTCCGCAAGGTCGAAAGATTGATTCCCTTGTAGTTGAAAGGTTTTAAAAGAGTACCTTCCGCATATTTTAACTTGAACCTAATAAGTCTTCGAAAGGATTATATTTTAAGAGTTGAATGCGTTCGAAAGTTTTGAATTACTTAACGGTTTTAATGGTTTCGAAAGGTTTGGATTTGAAAAGTTTTTTTGAAGACCATTCGACAAGGTCGAAAGGTTTGCTTTTAAAAGATTTGAAAACCCATACTCTAATTTTTAAAGGAAAACCCATGGCTTATATAAAGGAGTTTTGTAAGAGTTTTAAGTATGTAATTTCGAAGAAGTATTGCCTTGATAAAAATATAAGTTAAACATGTTAACAATGTTTTTTGATACGTATTTCAAGTACATTAAACCTACAGGAGTGGTATTGTTAATTGATTTTTTTACTTCTTTAAATATGAATATATTCACATGATAACCCATAATTGTATTTTGGGGAAAAAGGGGTATAAGAACCAGTAGGTTAACTAAACAGTGAATATAAATTAGTTAAACTCCTCAAAGAGTAGAATTGCATCCATGGAGTCAGGGTGACCAAAAATATAGGATGCCTAAACTTTATAGTTATTGGAGGTAAACCAAAAGGTTCATAGTAAACCCATGAAAACTATGATAAGGCAGTTGTTGGTGCACACCAAGAGGTTTATAGTAAACACATGAAAACTATGATATGATAGTTATTGATTCATACCAATAGTTTCACAGTAAACCCATAAAAACTATGATAAGGTTGTTATTGCTGCATACCAAGAGGTTCATAGTAAACCTATGAAAACTATAATAAGGTAGTTATTGGTGCATACCAAAAGGTTCATAGTTAATCCATGAAAACTATGCATAAGGACAGTTGGCAGGGGCTAATTGGTTTGTAGTGAACCCATGAAAACTATATTCGGATTAAGAATTGACATCAATCAATATGTTCCTAGTAAACTCATGAAAACTAGGATAAGTAAGTAGCTAATGGAAGTATCAGTAGGTTCCTAGCCAACCCATGAAAACTTGGATGTGCAGCGAGTTATTGGATAAGTCCATAGGTTACTAGTCAACCCATGAAAACTAGGATAAGGTGATTAGTAATTGGAATGACTAATAGGTTTAGGATGACCCATTATTTAATTAAGTTAACTAGTAGGAGCCTATAGGTTCTTAGTGATCCCATGAGAACTATGAATAGATAGGGTGTCTATTAGTTATAACAAGGCTATTAGTAAACCCATGAGAACTAAAAAGTTAATAGTAACCGTAGAAACTACAATAATGGCAGGGTGTCAGATTAAACTGGGAATGGGAAAATCTTATATATTTTTAAATATGTATATCATCATAATGTTGTGTATATTTTAACCATTGTGGATGCAGGAGCACAAAATTTGGTTTTATAAAGGTTTTAAGATACTAGTGAGGGGAAAACCTATTCCACTAAGCGGCCTGGTCTCACTGGATATCTAAAAGGATTGAGATGTTAGATTATTATTCATACCAGGCTTTATGTCTGACTCAAAGTTTTTGTTTTCCTCTTAAACTCTTAGGTACTCAATTGATTTTGAGTAGTTTGAGGTTTAGGGTTTTCAGGTTCTCTTTTAGACAAATAAAGCTTCCGGTGGCGTGTATGAGGCAGATAAATATTTAGAATTTTTCTTTCCTGTGTGTTTTGTTTGTAAAGGCAGATTTATTAGCCTTACTATATACTCTGAACAACCAAAGGGGCATATTCATATGTTGCGCTTGGCATAATTGTAATAATTATATTTTGCTGAACATGGTTAACGTACTTTGGGGATTATGCAATGAACATGAAATGTTTTAATTTGAATGTGGAAATATGTTTTTGAATTGTTAATTTTTTTCCATATTTCTATGATCTTTGTATCAATGTATCTAGCACTATCGTATTTGGTCGTCGAAGATTAATAACTACGGATGGTTGCAGCACCCGTAGCCATTAGTTTTGGGCCTTCAAATAGGAGGATGTTACAAGTTGGTATTAGAGCATAGGTTTATGAAACTTTAAAAGAAAAGTAAATCTAAAAGCTTTTTGAAACGTAATCCAATGAATTTAAAAATAAGATCAGGGTTTGGGTTAAAGCTATAGTAATGTACTTGTATTTGATATATAGGTATATATCTGAATACACATTCCCCTCTCCTTTAAACCATTCTTCTGTATCTTATTAAGGCTCGTATACAGATATACGAGAAAGAGGATATGGATGCAGGAATTGAAGAGGAAATCTAGGTGGGGGAAGCACTAGTACCAATGGAAATGCTCGACCTAATACTCAGAGAAACCAAGGTCGACATGCTAATGCTAACCAGCAATGCTGAGGCCAGTGTAGGTGTTGGAAATCCGCCAGTAGATGCGGGGATGGTGTATCAGTTGTTGGCTAATATTCTGCAAGTAGGAGCTGCTGGTAACGTTGGAGGAGCTAATCCTATAGTTCCAGTTGGATATAATTATGCTAAGCCGAGTAGAGACTATATTAGTCTGGGAGGAAAGCCTTTTGTTGGAACGAAAGATGCTGTTGAAGTAGAGAACTGACTATTGAACTATGAAAGGATCTTTACGCATTTAGACTTGAATGATGGAGAGAAGAGAAGACTAGCCTCTAGATAGTTGTAGGGGTTAGCACTTCATTGGTGGGACAGTGTGATAGCCGAAGTGCCGGAGGAAGAGTCGACTTGGGCTGACTTTAGGTGGAGATTTGAGCAGAGGTTTTTGTCTGAGGTTGCCAAGTCGGCATTGATGAGGAAGTTCATGAATCTTGTTCAAGGACAAATGTCTGTGATCGAGTATGCTGCCAAGTTTGATGAGCTATCTCGATATGGTTATGCTTTGGTTGACACTGATGTCAGAAGGAATGAGAGATTCATTAGGGGGTTGAGGTCAGAGCTAGGTAAGATGGCTATGACTCATATTAGAGAACCTTATCATGTAATGGTGGAGATGACCATACACCATAAGGAAATGCTTGTTATTTCGGCTAGGGAGAAGCGAGTTGAGTCCCAGGGTTCTCAGGGAAGAAAAAATATTCTTTAAGAAGAATGGTGCCCAGAAAGGGGAGGCTGCTAAGAAGGTGAAAGCTAATTTGGTGTGTTATAAGTGTGATAAAAGGGCCATTTATGCCACGAGTGCAGAATTGGTAAAGGAAAGAAGCATATGGAGAAGAAGAATGTGAAATACTTCAATCGCAACCAAGTTAAGCATTATAAGAACCAGTGTCCAGAGCAAGTCAGGACGGACAGAGGGAAGGTGTTTGCTATTGGACCACCATCTTCTTCTAAACCCACTACAGTAGAAAAAGGAATGAATGTGATGGAAGGTACGCTTTTGATTCAAAATATACCAGTTAGGATACTTTTTGATGCCGGTGCATCACATTCATTTATACCGCAGTATTTGGTTGATAGGTTATGTAAAGAACCCATATATCTTGTTACAACCTCAAGGGTTGCGAATCCAATATGAGAGTATGCAACTCTTAGAATGAGATGTGACCAGTTAGAACTTTATTTGCTAGATCATAAGTTTGCATGCACCTTGTATATTTTTGATCTCATAGATTTCGGTATCATCTTAGGTATGGATTGGTTGGGTAAGTATGAGGCTGGGATATTTTCTGGGATTGGGAAATATCATCGAGACACCCAGATAGTCATAGCCGAATCATTATCTCAATGGATAATTCCAGTAAGAGTGTTTGTGCTCTGTTGAGTACCATGGAGGATGGAGAAGAGCTTAGTCAGGTTTGTGTGGCTAGAGAATTTACAAATGTCTTTGAGCTGGTTACTGGATTACCGTTGAAACGAGTTGTTGAGTTTCGAATAGACCTTATACCGAGAGCTGAACCTGTCAGTAGACCACCAAGCAGGATGACACCAACAGAGACGAAGGAATTGAAAGTGCAGCTAGTGGATCTTGAGGGAAGGAATTTTATTAGAACAAGCAGTTTACCTTGGGGAGAAGCCGCGGTGTTTTGAAGAAACCATTTGGGTCATTAAGGATGTGCATTGACTATCATAAGTTAAATGAAAGAACGATCAAGAATAGGTACCCTCTGCTGAGGATAGATGATCTGTTTGGTCAGTTGATTGGAGCCAAAGTATTTTCCTAGTTGGATTTGACGACAGGTTCCATTAGATGAGAGTGGCAGAGAATAGCATCCTTTTGACAGCATTTCGGACAAGGTATGGTTCGTATGAGTCGTTAGTTTTAACGACCCATGGATTTTCAACCCTCAAAAATCAACATCTATACGTTCACTGCACAACATGCCGAGCAATCGAGTGCCGGAAATACTAGATCATTAGGATTGAAGAAGAAAAGAGATAGAAGAAGAACAAAAACAATCTCACAAACGCAGCGGAACAAAATTTAATATATAATAACAGATCTTTATACAAAGAGAACTGTAACTGTAATATACGTACAATCATCAGAGTATAACAATCAACAAATCAATATGGACAGTTATTATTACTTGTCCTCACTAGTGCTGAATATATAGCATATACACACAGCGAAATATAATCAAATACGTGGAAAACGCCTGAGACTTCTCCAGCACGTCTCTTGTGCTCCATAGCATCCTAACCTAAATCTGTAATACTAGATCTGGCCCGAGCATTATAATTAAATAACACCCGAGTCAGTCTGGAAAACCAGCATGAGAAAACACACTCAATTTGAATTATCACGGTTATCAAGATCCTTTGAAAAATAAAGGTATCTCGTAAGACCACGTCACACATAAATACGATGTGTTTTTACCTTACGATAACCAAAATATTTTATATCAAATTCATTTGATATTATAATAGTATCTGTAGAAAGTAAACTATAAAATAGCTGAAATGCTCGCATCTCACGTTTCAGCATAGTTAGGCACAATCAAAACCGTACAGGCTCATAGTGGATATTGGATTCCATACAATGACTAAGCTACTGGGGTACCGTTCGTCACAGTACATCTCTAGAAAAATGTACCGAGACATACCTAACAATCCCTGCCAACACAGGACCAGCCTACCTCTGAACAGGATAGTACCGAATATGTTATCACTCCAGGTGTTCCACGCTAATCGAGCGCTTTCTTTTTCATGCACAACCATATCCATAATTATTATAATATATCCAAGGGTATCTAGAAAAGTGACAACATACCCTAATTGGGTGCGACCCACTTAGCCCTACCACATCTTCCATGTTTTAGTCATTCCCAGTTGATGAGGCTTGAGGCTACGTTTTTCTTTTAGGGTAGTATTCATACTTCGAATGCTAACATTGTGTAACGACCCGCTATTTTGGACTATTCGCATCCACACATGTCGGACTTGAATAATTCAAAATATCGAATTGTTAATTTAAATTTGGCAAAACTGAACATATATGGTAAATAAATAATCACAGATCACAGACACAGAGTAATAAATGTAGTGGAAACAAAAGATAGTAGTTCATGAAGCTACTATATAAATAACAGAGTTAAATAAGTTACAACAGAAGTATCGAATAAAATAGTCAAATACAAGAATCAGAATACATCACTAGAATCAACTAAATATCTGAAAGCTGGATATATAGCTGGATCTCCAAGCGAAGCTCCAACTCCAAAGGTGAGTCTCAAATACAAGTACACTCGGTCTGACCCGAGCGTAAAGCAAAACACAAAACACTCGAGTCAGGATTAACATTCTTATATCAATAAATTCAACTCAAGTGAAATAACAACTGAAATACAAGTAACTCAAAGGATGTTGGAATAACCATCCTCTAAGGATCCGTTAAACTATATACTATGTAGTAGTGTACGCTAAGTAGATAATGTCTATCAGTAATATAAAGTATCAAAATAGCGTTAAGTGGTTACCATTATCCTCCTTAACACATTTTATATAAGCGTCATAGTCTATGCAGCACTGTAAACTCCACCGTAAACTAGTGGGATATCAGGGATCACTCCATAGGTATAACACAAAACAAATTCGTAGTGGTCGCGTATATAGGGATACAAGTATGACAAGGCACATGAGGCAATACCCAAGGTAGTGAAACTACTGTTTGCTTGATCCGGACTGGTGAAAACGCATCGCTGCAACGATCGCAACACCGCGAAACAACACTCCCAAAATTTCGAGGGTGCACCAATCAATAACAAGTAATGAGTAGTTTACGAAGAAGTGTGTTCGCTCGAGGTGGCTAACCTCATTTGGCCCGGCACGGCTCCTGTTTTAGTCATTTCCAATTTGACACAAGTGTCAAGGCTATCCATTATCGTTCTCTTTCTTCAGTCATCACGTACATCAATCTAACCACTTCATTCTGGATCACACTTCGCGTATAGTTATTAAAGTGGTTTTCGGTTTAGACAAAGAGTATGTACATAACCGATTCCGGTTTCTTTAATAACTTTTTGTAATTATTACACCGATTGGTCGTTTAATAAATTTCAAAAACCAAATCAATTACAATTTCAATTAGAATTTGTACACCAACATTCCATTTGTCTTTCGATATCAATTTTCATATTTTACGTTTCAAAACTTCCAAATTTCCATTTCAAAACTCTATAATTCAATTCCAAATTTGATTAAAATAATTCAAATATATATTTAAATTCGTATATAAGTTTCATTCTATAATCATTTAAAATAAATTTAATTTAACGTTCAAATCAATTTAAACTCATTTATCGATTTCAGTCAATATTCGTTAAGTTAATTTATCATTCGAACAGTTTCTATTTAATTTCCAATTCATTAAATCAATCACTTAAGTTCAACTCAATTATACCAAACTTACAAATTGAATTCATATTAGATGCGTCAAATCAATTCTTTACATTACCAGTCTTATATTAATTCCAATAAATCACATTTTATTTCTTGTTAAAGAAAATTCAATTGCACTTATTCATTTACTTAGTTACAAATTTCAAAACTCAATTAATAAAGAAATTTAATTTCACATATTCAAGAAGTCCAATTCCACTTATTAAAGAATTCAATTTTATTTAATTACTAAATAATTCAATCTTATTTAATTATTAAATAATTTCAAAACTAAATTAATAATTTCCAAATTTGATTATTAAATAATTCCAAAACCTAATTATTACATAATTCTAATCTTAATTATTAAATAATTCCAAACTTAATTATAAAATAATTAATTTTAAAACAACGTTCTTTTATCAACTATTATGTTAATATTTTGTTTCAGATTATTTAATATCAACATTTCCTTTCATAAAAATTCAAATTCCAACTTCATTTCAAAACCTTATTCTTTATTCAAATAAAATCATTATTTTATTTTTAAATCAAATTTTTGACCAATCGGTTTATTTAATTCTCTATCCTAGGTCAAGTTCATTTGGATATTTATCATTTCAACCCGATTCCATTTCAATTCAAAAATCAAAGCATAACAAAGGGAACTTGTAGTGTGGTAACTGGGATGGTGTCAAAGTAAATAAACAAGCAATGACAACAGCCAATAATAATCCAATAATTAATTCAAATAATCCCGAAATAATCGTATTAATTTACATTTGTTGTTTGTGGAAATTAATATAATTATTTCTAGAATCTACACTATCATTTCATGTAGATTAAATATTATTATACTAATATTTATACGGTTCTTCACTCGATATCTATTGTTCAATTTCAAACTACATCAATTTATACATCATACATTTAAATGGTTCAAGGAGTGGTTAACACTATTTCTACATGTCAATTTATTTAACATTTAAAAGGGTCATATTATGCAAATGTCATCAAATCAAATTTAATATACATATCAAATCTAACTATCCTACATCGATTTCAATTTCAAATTATTTATCACTTACAATATTAACAATTTAACGTCCAATGTCAACATCAAACAATCAATAATTTAACAACCAAACTAGATTATCATCGTATAAATAACAGATAATGGTGTCAGTTGTCACAGGTGAACAGATGCAAGTAATAACATATATTTAACAGTGTAAATAACTATTTAACAGTGTAAATAACTAGCAGCAACATATTTCAATTGTCGTTTCAATTGAAATCAAATTTAATAAATAAAAGAACATTAATCGTGAGTGATTGCTCACCTTTCGAGGCTAGAGATATGGATGGGAATGGAAGCGAATGGTGAACCCAACCACGAATTTCAAAGCGAAACAAAATGGCACGAATGCGACGACAAAAGCTGGTAAATAGGAATTGACAGAATAATTAGAATCAGCCTGAGAGAGACAGAAATATATATATTATTTATGAAATCAATATCAAATTTGAGACGAATATTAAAATAGAAATATATATATACATATAGTTAAAGATCATTGTTTACCTTTTAAAACACAAATATAAAATAAAACCTATAGAATAGATATAAGCAAACATATAGAAATCATATGATCTTATAGCATATTATAATTATACTGACATGTGTAAACATATATAACTAAGTACATATAGTCTAATCTATGCAGTAAAATATAAAGCATACGTTTAAAATTTTAGGTATAAAATTTACATGTTAAAGCCTGCATAAAAGAATAAACGTCATAGGACATACCTATACTATCCCATTATATATATAAATTAAAAAAAAGAAATTAAGCATACTTTAAAAGCAACACTAATATAAACTATTATAGATTAAACGTATTATATATATAACATTTAGCAATATAAACACTGGTATATAAAGCTTGCACACTCATTATTTGTTTTTTGTTTTTTTTATAAAAAAAAATCAGTATAACTTGCCTGAAAAAAATCAATGTAGACTAACAGATTCTATATAGTTTTCATAACTTATATATACAAGCAAACAAGTTCTGTATAATTTATGTAAGCTTATATATATAAACAAAATGTTATAACAACTCATATTATAACCATACAGGTAACTTACACTCCTCACCAATCTTACTCATTAATATAACACTTAATCAACTTATAATATAAATGCTACAGACCCAAAAGATACACAATCCAGTCGGCCTATAAAATAATATATAAACTTTAATAGATTTACACATCAAAACTCTACAGCCTATATATACTTGAAATGTTACTAATATATATATATATATATATATATATATATAAACTTGTGTTGTAGCATAGAACAAGCAGCATAATTATATAATCATACATATAAAAATATAATGAAACTTTATATATATATATATATATATATATATGCGTATGCTACTTATAACTATGAATCAAACACATATACTTATTTTATTTTATTAGACATCAACATATAACCTCCAAATAATATATACACTTACATATAAGCAAAGAGGAGAGGATGGTTGCCGCCAACACTGGGAGGAAGCGATACAGTGGTCAGCGGAAGGCTATGGCAGCCAAGAGTAGATCAGGGCAAAAAAAGAAGTGCGCATGCGGAATGGAGATGCTCGAAGGTGTTGGACGAAGAGGCGGTTCAAGGCGAGGCTGTGGGATGAGGTGGCTGTCGTCGGGAAAGCATCGGAGGTAACAGGTGGGCCATAGGAAATTAATGGCCGGAGGGGGTGCTTCCAGGTGATGGAGATGGGTACTTGGTCGGCGCAGTTGAAAGGCCTAGGCTCGACTTGGCTAAAGGAGTGGAGGTCGGCCGGGGTGTTGGAGGGTTTGTGGACCGGGTCGGAGGAGGGATGAAGGGTCTGCCAGTGAAGCTCGGGTGTTCGGGTTTATGTGTTGTGATGAGAGAATGTAGCTAGGATGGCTTTGGTTCAAGGTAGAAGGAAGGTGCTTCCTGTGTGGTGGCGTGGTGGATGGGAAGAGCTTTGGTTGTACGGCTCGGTGATGCTGTTCTACTTTTTTTTAATGTATTGCTTTTTTTTAATCAGTGAATAAAATGAGAAGGAAGAAGAAAGAATGGGGAAAGGAAGAAGAAAGAGTAAGATGAAGACGGGGAAAATAATGAAACGTGCCTAGGGAAGATATGTTGAACAGACAAGTTTATAATGTTTCCAAAGCAAAATATAAATACAGGAATGCAAACTACCATACCAAAAAAATATAGCAAAAGTTAGAAATAATTCCCAAGGAAATAAAAGGCCACGCACGAATAAATAGGCGCATTTGAAGCCAGAGGCCATTGGGTTATTCACGTAAAATTTGAATGGACACAAAATAACCAAAAGGGCACAAAACCGGTACCGATGCGGAAGGTGTTTCGCTAAGTGCAACGTACACCGGACTTCGAATTTGACAATCAAATATACCGTAAAGATCAGCACGATGAGACGATCAAAAAGGTATACGGATATCAGTGATTTGATTGAATTATAAAAATTCGAATTTTCTACTGGCGGAAAATGCAGCAAAAATGCAGAAAAATAAGATCGACTGAGCTAAAGAAGTCCGAATTTGGAAAAACGAAAAATGACGTCTTGCTCAGAAGATGTTTTACAATTTTTGTATGTAAAAATATTTAGGTTTCGAAAACAATTTATTTTCATCGATTTTTAACTGATTAAATTGAAATAAATCTACACACGAAAATAAACTTTCATATTTTCGGATGAAAATTTACATGTTGCTATGTTTAACTAGACGCATTTCAAAACTTAAATTTTTATTTCAAATTTTATTTTATTTTTTATTAAATTTCACACAAATTCAGTTAATTAAATTAATTAAAACTGTTAAAATATCCGGTTGTTACACTCTCCCCCACTCAAAACTTTTCGTCCTCGAAAAGGAAGGAGGTAGAAGAATAGAAACAACCAGAAAGAAAATAGATTTGAAAAAAAAAATAAACAATTAATTTAAACCATATAAATTTCAATTTAAATTAATTTATATTCAATAATTGACTTTAAACTCAAGAAATTTCATTAACTTGGTATATTTTCAATTTATCGTTGTTTGTTACAAAATTTATTTCAAACAACAATTTATTTTATTAATCCATTTATTATTCAACTAACTTAGTATTCTATTTATCTCAATTAACCATTTTATAATTAAACTTTAAGTGTATAACATTTTTATACGCACTCAAATTTTATTTATAAAGCCAATTTTTATTGTATATTATCCAATTATCTTAAATTAACAATTTCAAAGATCATAAATTTGAATAGTCATTTATTATAGTCATACTTTTGACAATTTTAAATTTTTCTTCATTCCAACTTATTATTAAATTTATTCTACTTAATATACCTTATCACATATATATTAAGTATATTTACATTTATTCTAACTACTCAAATTTATTTTTAAAAAAATTTCTTTTATATCATTTTCTACTGTATAATATTCAATTACATAGTTAACTTTTGAGCAATTTAGGTAAGTTATATTGAATGCAATTGAGTATTATCCAAATAAATTTCTAATTCAATTCTCTCAAGTTTAAATATTAATTCAAAAATTTGGTTTCATTTATAATTGAAATCATTCTTAACATAAATTTTAAGAATTACATTTTCGATTAACTTCAAACAATTAGAAATAAATATTTATATAAATATATCATATCAAATCAATAATCATATACCAATATATATAAATCAAGTCACAATTTAGAATTTAAATCTATTTAATTTTTTTTCCAAATCAAAGTGCAGCAAGGCTACGAATAAGTCTCTTCACTTCGAAACTCGAAAATGAATGTCGATGATGCGGCCGCCATCACCGAAATTATTTTCCAGCGACAAAAGAGGAGAGCACTAATTTAAACATTAAAATTCTTTGAATGATTTCTATTTGAAAATCTTTTAAATACTATACACTTTAAAACTTTTAAAATCAAAGTTTGAAATCACCGGAAATCAAATTCTCAAACTTTAATTTATATCCATTTCAAATTCCAAATCAAATTATAACCAAGTTTTATAAATTCATTTATTTATTATTATGCAATAGTCAATGGTTTACAAACAATAAATGAAAATCAAATATTATCATTTCTGACAACAAATTCATTAACAATTTAATTTCAGAAAACTATATATAAATAATCATACAAAACTATTTTATTCGCCAAATTTGAAAATACTATTGTGTTAGTTTGCTCTGTTCAAGTGTTTCAGAAATTCTACCGATAACATTGATCAGATGAATCGATCGAAAACTCAAATCAACATCAACAACTCAAACACAGAATATATATTAAAACATTTTGATATTAATTCACAAAATACACTTCCTCGCTCGACGATACAGGAATGGATTCCAAAGCAAGGATAGAGATTCAAATTTGATTGACTCAAATCAAAGAGAATTCTGATTCGAAGAAAAATTCAAAAGAAAAGACAAGATGATTCAATAACAGAATTGGGGAATGAATAAGCTTATTTAATTTACGGGCAACCTTCCGGGTCAACCGTGACTTCAAGAATAGGATCGATGCAGAATTCCGAGGTAAATCTACATTCGATCTCAAGAAAAAGGAATTCAGGTACAGTAGGAGATAGATAGCATCATAAACCGAGGATACAGAAATCTTCGATAAATTGATGTCTATTGTAAAGGAGTTTCTCCATTTACAAATCATTCGAAGATTGGCGAGACTGCCGATTCATTATAAAGATCTTTCCAAGTGGAGTTATGGGATACTCCGGAATTAAAAGAAGACGAATAGTGAGAGACACGAATGAATTTTGGAATCGCAGGGAACGTTCCAAAATTCAAAGGAATTGAGTCAAAATTAAGAGATTGAAACTCGAATGAGAGTGATTCTGTAAATACATTTACCCTATATGTTAAGTTTTGGCTAGAGCTACCAAAGCTCTGATACCAACTGTAACGACCCGCTATTTTGGACTATTCGCATCCGCACATGTCGGACTTTAATAATTCAAAATACCAAATTGTTAATTTAAATTTGGCAAAACTGAACATATACAGTAAATAAATAATTACAGATCACAGACACAGAGTAATAAATGTAGCGGAAACAAAAGATAGTAGTTCATGAAGCTACTATATAAATAACGGAGTTAAATAAGTTACAACAGAAGTCTCGAATAAAATAGTCAAATACAAGAATCATAATACATCACTAGAATCAACTGAATGTCTGAAAGCTGGATAGATAGCTGGATCTCCAAGTGAAGCTTCAACTCCAAAGGTGAGTCTCGAATACAGGTACACTCATTCTGACTCGAGCGTAAAGCAAAACACAAAACACTCGAGTCAGGATTAACATTCTTATATCAATAAATCCAACTCAAGTGAAATAACAACTGAAATACAAGTAACTCAAAGGATGTTGGAATAACCATCCTCTAAGGATCCGTTAAACTATCTACTATGTAGTAGTGTATGCTAAGTAGATAATGTCTATCAGTAATATAAAGTATCAAAATAGCGTTAAGGGGTTACCATTATCACCCTTAACACATTTTATATAAGCATCATAGTCTATGCAGCACTGTAAACTCCACCGTAAACTAGTGGGATATCAGGGAGTACTCCAAAGGGATAACACAAAACAAATTCATAAGGGTCACGTATATAGGGATACAAGTATGATAAGGCACATGAGGCAATACCCACGGTAGTGAAACTACTGTTTGCCTGATCCGGACTGGTGAAAACGCATCGCTGCAACGATCGCAACACCGTGAAACAACACTCCCAAAATTTCGAGGGTGCACCAATCAATAACAAGTAATGAGTAGTTTACGAAGAAGTGTGTTCGCTCGAGGTGGCTAACCCCATTTGTCCCGGCACGACTCCTGTTTTAGTCATTTCCAATTTGACACAAGTGTCAAGGCTATCTATTATCGTTCTCTTTCTTCAGTCATTGCGTACATCAATCCAACCACTTCATTCTGGATCACACTCCACGTATATTTATTAAAGTGGTTTTCGGTTTAGACAGAGAGTATGTCCATAACCGATTCCGGTTTTTTTAATAACTTCCGTAATTATTACACCGATTGGTCATTTAATAAATTTCAAAACCAAATCAATTACAATTTCAATTAGAATTTGTACACCAACATTCCATTTGTCTTTCGATATCAATTTTCATATTTTACGTTTCAAAACTTCCAAATTTCCATTTCAAAGCTCTATAATTCAATTCCAAATTTGATTAAAACAATTCAAATATATATTTAAATTCGTATATAAGTTTCATTCTATAATCATTTAAAATAAATTTAATTTAACGTTCAAATCAATTTAAACTCATTTATCGATTTCATTCAATATTCGTTAAGTTAATTTATCATTCGAACAGTTTCTATTTAATTTCCAATTCATTAAATCATTACTTAAGTTCAACTCCATTATATCAAACTTACAAATTGAATTTAAATTAGATTCGTCAAATCAATTCTTTACATTACAAGTCTTGCATTAATTCCAATAAATCACATTTTATTTCTTGTTAAAGAAAATTCAATTGCACTTATTCATTTACTTGGTTACAAATTTCAAAACTCAATTAATAAAGAAATTTAATTTCACTTATTCAAAAAGTCCAATTCCACTTATTAAAGAATTCAATTTTATTTAATTATTAAATAATTCAATCTTATTTAATTATTAAATAATTTCAAAACTAAATTAATAATTTCAAAATTTGATTATTAAATAATTCCAAAACCTAATTATTACATAATTCCAATCTTAATTATTAAATAATTCCAAACTTAAAATAATTAATTTTAAAACAACGTTCTTTTATCAACTATTATGTTAATATTTGGTTTCAGATTATTTAATATCAACATTTCCTTTCATAAAAATTCAAATTCCAACTTCATTTCAAAACCTATTCTTTATTCAAATAAAATCATTATTTTATTTTTAAATCAAATTTTTGACCAATCGATTTATTTAATTCTCTATCCTAGGTCAAGTTCATTTGGGTATTTATCATTTCAACCCGATTCCATTTCAATTCAAAAATCAAAGCATAACAAAAGGAACTTGGAGTGTGATAACTGGGATGGTGTCAAAGTAAATTAACAAGCAATAACAACAACCAATAACAATCCAATAATTAATTCAAATAATCCCGAAATAATTGTATTAATTTACATTTGTTGTTTGTGCAAATTAATATAATTATTTCTAGAATCTACACTGTCATTTCATGTGGATTAAAGATTATTACACTAATATTTATACGGTTCTTTACTCGATATCTATTGTTCAATTTGAAACTACATCAATTCGTACATCATACATTTAAATGGTTCAAGGTGTGGTTAACACTATTTCTACGTGTTAATTTATTTAACGTTTAAAAGGGTTATATTATGCAAATGTCATCAAATCAAATTTAACACAAATATCAAATCAAACTATCCTACGTCGATTTCAATTTCAAATTATTTATCACTTACAATATTAACAATTTAACGTCCAATGTCAATATCAAACAATCAATCATTTACCAACCAAACTAGATTAAATAACAGATAATGGTGTCAGATGTCACAGGTGAACTATACAGGTAATAACATATATTTAACAGTGTAAATAACTATTTAACAGTGTAAATAACTAGCACCAGCATATTTCAATTGTCGTTTCAATTGAAATCAAATTTAATAAATAAAAGAACATTAATCGTGAGTGATTGCTCACCTTTCGAGGCTAGAGATATAGATGGGAATGGAAGCGAATGGTGAACCCAACCACGAATTTCAAAGCGAAACAAAATGGCACGAATGCGACGGCAAAAGCTGGTAAATAGGAATTGACAGAATAATTAGAATCAGCCTGAGAGAGACAGAAATATATATTATTTATGAAATCAATATCAAATTTGAGACGAATATTAAAATAGAAATATATATACATATAGTTAAAGATCATTGTTTACCTTTTAAAACACAAATATAAAATAAAACCTATAGAATAGGTATAAGCAAACATATAGAAATCATATGATCTTATAGCATATTATAATTATACTAACATGTGTAAACATATATAACTAAGTACATATAGTCTAATCTATGCAGTAAAATATAAAGCATACGTTTCAAATTTTAGGTATAAAATTTACATGTTAAAGCATGTATAAAAGAATGAACGTCATATGACATACCTATACTATCCCATTTTATATATAAATAAAATAAAAATAAAAAAAAATAAACATACTTTAAAAGCAACACTAATATAAATTATTATAGATTAAACGTATTATATATATAACATTTAGCAATATAAACACTGGTATATAAAGCTTGCACACTCATTATTTGTTTTTTTATAAAAAAAATGCAGTATAACTTGCCTGAAAAAAATCATTGTAGACTAACAGATTCTATATAGTTTCATAACTTATATATACAAGCAAACAAGTTCTGTATAATTTATGTAAGCTTACACATATAAACAAAAGGTTATAACAACTCATATTATAACCATACAGGCAACTTACACACCTCACCAATCTTACTCATTAATATAACACTTAATCAACTTATAATATAAATGCTACAGACCCAAAAGATGCACAATCCAGTTGGCCTATAAATTAATATATAAACTTTAATAGATTTACACATCAAAACTCTACAGCCTATATATACTTGAAATGGTACTAATATATATATATATATATATATATATATATATATATATATATTTGTGCTGTAGCCTAGAACAAGCAACAGAATTATATTATCATACATATAAAAATATAATGAAACTTTATATATATATATATATATATATATATATATATGCGTATACTACTTATAACTATGAATCGAACACATATACTTATTTTATTTTATTAGACATCAACATATAACCTCCAAATAATATACACACTTACATATAAGCAAAGAGGAGAGGATGGTTGCCGCCAACACTGGGAGGAAGCTGTACAGTGGTCAGCGGAAGGCTGTGGCAGCGAAGAGAAGATCCGGGCAAAGAAAGAAGTGCGCATGCGGAATTGAGATGCTCGAAGGTGTTGGACGAAGAGGCGGTTCTGAGCGAGGCCGTGGGATGAGGTGGCTGTCGCCGGGAAAGCATCGGAGGTGACAGGCAGGCCAGAGGAAATTAATGGCCGGAGGGGGTGCTGCCAGGTGACGGAGATGGGTACTTGGTCGGCGCAGTTGAAAGGCCTAGGCTGGGCTCGGCTAAAGGAGTGGAGGTCGGCCGCGGTGTTGGAGGGTTTGTGGACCAGGTCGGAGGAGGGATGAAGGGTCGGCCAGTGAAGCTCGGGTGTTCGGGTTTATGTGCTGTGATGAGAGAATATAGCTAGGATGGCTTTGGTTCAAGGTCGAAGGAAGGTGCTTGCTGTGTGGTGGCGTGGTGGATGGGAGAGAGCTTCGTTGTACGGCTCGGTGATGCTGTTCTATTTTTTTTTAATGTATTGCTTTTTTAATTTTTTTTAATTAGTGAATAAAATGAGAAGGAAGAAGAAAGAATGGGGAAAGGAAGAAGAAAGAGTAAGATGAAGAAGGGGAAAACAATGAAACGTGCCTAGGGATGATATGTTGAACAGACAAGTTTATAATGTTTCCAAAGCAAAATATAAATACAGGAATGCGAACTACCATACGAAAAAAAATATAGCAAAAGTTAGAAATAATTCCTAAGGAAATAAAAGGCAACGCACGAATAAATAGGCGCATTTAAAGCCAGAGGCCATTGGGTTATTCACGTAAAATTTGAATGGACACAAAATAACCAAAAGGGCACAAAACCGGTACTGATATGGAAGGTGTTTCGCTAAGTGCAACGTACACCGGACTTCGAATTTGACAATCAAATATACCGTAAAGATCAGCACGACGAGACAATCAAAACAATATATGGATATCAGTAATTTGAATGAATTATAAAAATTCGAATTTTCTACTGGCGAAAAATGCAGCAAAAACGCAGAAAAATAAGATCGACGGAGCTAAAAAAGTCCGAATTTGAAAAAACGAAAAATGACATCTTGCTCAGAAGATGATTTACAATTTTTCTATGTAAAAATATTTAGGTTTCGAAAACATTTTATTTTCATCGATTTTTAACCGACTAAATTGAAATAAATTTACACACGAAAATAAACTTTCATATTTTCGGATGAAAATTTACCAATTGTTATGTTTAACTAGACGCATTTCAAAATTCAAAATTTTATTTCAAATTTTATTTTATTTTATTATTAAATTTCACACAAATTCAGTTAATTAAATTAATTAAAACCGTTAAAAAATCCGCGTTGTTACACATTGCCTTCAAGACCACGATGAAAATGATAACGTTCATCCATAAAAGTTGTTCTGGATCTAAACAAACCGAATCTCTAAAATCATCGTCTTTATTATCTTCACGATCACAATTCGTAACTCATAAATCGGATTGAAGTGGTTTTCAGATAATTAAATCCGATCCCGGTCTCTTCGAAACGGTTAACGAATTTGACCACATTTGATAGTCGTTTATTTAACTATCAAATTACGCACAAAGGTAGTCACTAGGCGCAATTTTATAAATTTTCCAAAACATTTATTTTAAAACGTCTTTATAAAGATTTATATTCAATTCTCTTCCAAAAAATCAATATTTTAAAAACAATTCCAAATGCTTGTATCCATAACATGATATTTCAAATCATATCTTACTTCATCACTTAGTGAAATATTTCCAAATTCGATTTATAATCCATTACTTAGAAAAAATATCTCTATATAAATCCTTTCGTCGTTAAAATATTCCCAAAACCTCTCATTTCAAAACTTAGGAAAATATTATAAGTCTATTTTTCGAAATCATTTCTAATATCAATACATAGGAAATATTTCCAAACTTATCTCCTAAATCTACGAAATTTCTATTAATTCCCATTTAAAATTCTAAAAGTGATTGATTATACTTATTTATAATCTTACTAACAATTTATAACCCTTTAATGAATTTAGATTCATTTTAAGTTCCCAAGTCCAACTATTTTGAAAATTCCCCTAAATTTCCAAAAATCCCCTTATAACATTTCACTTATACAATCACATCCATTTAATGAAATCCTGTTACAATCTCGAGGGCATTTATAAATAAATTCCCATTACTTACTTTTAAATTCCATGTATATATCATAATAAATTTCAAGATCCTGGTTAAATAATTATTTAAAAATATCAAGCACTTTTTAAATAACGTTAACTAATTCCAATTCATTTATAAAATTTCTAATCAATTAATAAAGCTTATTTAAAATCATAGAATTCATTTCAACCAATTTAAATATTTAAATAACTAACTTTTGAAATATTTCAATGCTAAAAACAGTTATAAATTGCATAGTTTAATAATTAAAAATCCTCTTTTTTAGAAAAACTTAACTTCTCATTAAAAATATTTTTTAAATTCCAATATAACCAATTTCAATTTATATATCTTTCTCAATTCATAACATATCAATCACTTCCCCAATTTCATAACCTTTTCCACATTCTAAAAATAGACTCCACCATTTCTTTTTAAACCGATTACCCCGTCTCTTTATAAATTCTCACCGTGAGTTTGTATCTCCAATTTATCAATTGATAATCATCTCACTTATTTATAAACCTTGTCTATAAATTTCATAATCTCATTCCCCTGCTTATACAGGTTTACATTGCAAAAATCTATTTATAAATCTATTTATAATAAAATCCCATTTATAAATCGATTTCTTAAATAACCCAAATCATATTCTAAAATCAATCAAATCTCGATTTCTACTTCCATTTCGTATTTTAAAAATCTTATTCAAAATCTATTCTTTTAAAATCCTCAATTTTAAATTCTCCAGTTGAAACCATTGTACGAAATAACTTATTAAATTTCCAAAATCCAATCATTTATTTTATCCAATTCAATTCTCTTTAAAATAATCTCAAAATTCAATCTAAATATTTTATTTCCAAAATCATCTTTGAATTTCCTATTTAATTTCAAAATACTATTTTTTTTAAATACTAAAATTTAGGAAGTGCTACTACATCATCAAATAAAACAAATCACATAACAATCCATCACAGATTATTCAATCATATCATATATCACTATATATGAAAACAATTAATATATTTGAGGAATCCAGTTGGATCCATGTAACCATATATGTTATATGACATAAACTACTAATCCTGCTTATTGGATATCACGGTAATATAGGGTCATCCGCTATTATGCAGAACGCATAATGTCTCATTCGCTCTAACGGTGGGAAATATATCCAACTACTAATATATAAACTTATATATAATAGAACATTCAACTGATAAAAATATATCAATTCAATCTATCATCCAATAATTAATTTATATTATTATAAATTAAACTAGTCAACCAAATTGAGTGAGATTTACTCACTTTGATTTTTAATTTGCAAACTGTTCCAATTTTAAAGTAAATCGAACGGCGTCGATTTAACTTAAAATTCCCGCTGTCCCAAATTAACTCCAAATTCCCACATCACCACGGATCCAACACCACTGTTTTCGCGAAATTTCGATCTCATGCAAGCAATTTACGAATTGAGAAAATTAAATTAAGATTAACTCAAAATTTTAAAACTATTTAAACTAATTAAATTACCTTCCCCCTTCCATCTCCCCCACGCTACATTCCAAGGCACACAACTTTTTTTCCATTCGCTGCAAACATCGCGCCTCAACCACCGCCAACATTGCGCCTCAACCACTGCCGACATCGCGCCTCAACCACTGCTGCCATCGCGCCGAGCTCCGATCCCCCACCCTCAGTCATACCAATTAGTGCTTGGCCCACGCGCGAACTGCCACTTCCTGTCACTCGTGAACTGCCATGAGGAACCCCTAAAACTGCTTGAACGTGCCTCGCCTCCCTTGATGATGACCGCGACTTCGCTCGCCGTCCCACTTCTTGTTTTTTATCGAATTTGATTTCGATTGTTTTCTCTATTTTTTAACTAGATGAACAGATTTGCTAAGAGAAGGAGAAGAGAAAGGGGATTATGCGATTTTAAATGGATGAGAAGGCGGCTATGCAGGCGATAGGGTGGTGCATACTAGGTCGGCTTCGTAGTGGCTGAGGGTTAGACTTAACAATTTATAATATTGTTACACATATATATATATATATATATATATATATATATATATTTATATCTCGTTTGCATAACTTGAAATCACAAACTCCTAGTGAGGCATGTCGCTTGACGTTCCTAATTTTATACCCCTATTCCGAACATAACGGAACAAGTCTCGAGTCACAATTCGATCATATGGAGAAGATAACTTTCTGAACCCAATTATTATATTAAATTCTCGATAATAATTTCAATGCGTTTCTATCCCGTACGACCAACGATACCAAATGCTACGAAATTTGAAATTCGATAATAATACACTATTATGGATTCGATGGAACTAGTTTCATCAAAATTTAAGACTGTACCCCAGATGGCTATTTTTATATGTTAACTCAAACGAGTAAATTCCAAAATTAGCTAAATCACCTTTGAATCAACTTTAAAAAATTTATTATCTTCATTCTCGCTAAATAGTGATTATATAAGCTTTCAAATTATATTTTATCCAAATAAAATCCAAGATTCAATTATTAAACGATTTTCAATTATTATTTCAATTAAATTTATCCACTAAATCGCTATATTTGGAACTTGAGTTTTATTCCACCTATTCGATCGATAAACTCATATTAAAAAATCCATCTACAATTCAAATTCAACATTTATAATAGATTAAATTTTTAAAATCAAATGACTGAAAATCCGGGTCGTTACATTCCTCCCTCCTTAAAAGAATTTCATCTCCGAAATTGCTAAGGTAGGAAAAATGCTCTAAACCCATTAACTTATCAAAACTCACTTAGTTAAAACTCGATATTCCACTTTTCTAAATCCTTTAGTTTCTACCGAAACCAATAGTTTTCATTCTAAATCAAAATCTCTTATTTCAATTACAATCCGAAATCTAATTTTGCCTAATAAAACTTTTCCAAAAAGATTCAAATTTTTTCTAACACCCTAAATTTTCAAATTTTTTGGCAGAGTCTTTCTTGTACAGAGAGCCTTTTGAAATATGACAAATATGATAAAAAGATATACATTGGCTCTAATGGTCAAAAAACACGATATATAACAATATTTTTATATTTTCGCATGCTAAATCATAAGCATACCTTATTTTAGCGTTGTTAAGCGAGCTCGCTCAATTTATATGCAATTGCGCATCCAAATATAGTCAAATGGTCTTCTTTTACCCGTACTTACTCAATTTAAAAACATAAGTACCAAAAAATGAAATTTAATAACATTTCATTTATTTAAACAGTTAAACACATATTTTGCATAACTAAACATATTAAGCATGTATTTATAAGCAATCACAAGGTTCCAATACTAATTTAATTACTTTTAATTAATTCATATACCATTTCATTCAATTTGAATGATTCACAACTAAATTTACTTGCATCCAATTCATATTCACATCCGTTATATTCATATCCACTACAAATTGGTTCTAAACCAATTTATTCACTTACTATTTATTTGCAAATTTTTTTTACTTCCGTTTATGTGAAACAATAAATTTTTCCGTGCAAATTTGGTGATATTCATTTAATAAAATAACTACTCAAGTTATAAACTACTGAAATTGATTTTATGAAATCTCTTTGTAATTAACAACAAACCAATCCATGCCCATTTTATTTATGAACCATTTCATAAATTTACCTGAGCCAAGTTTTCATCCAAAAATATTAACTTAAGTTAATTTGTTTATTTTCAATTATTTCAGCTATATAACTTAAGTTTATTTCCATTGCAAACAAATTCCATTTCCATTTTAGATTGATTCTTATTCAATTTATTCAATCCATTTAACTCAAGTCTCATTCCAATATTCAGTTCACTAATTAATTCATCTAATTAGTTTACTTTCCATTTTATACTTCACAATTAGATTTTCATTTCAAAAATCACTACATTGGTTTGACTTGAGTTCAAATTCATTTTATAATCCAAATTTGGATTCCATTTCTTCACTAAAAAGATCAAACCAATTCTATTTTGGTTTTTCTATTCCACATTTTTAGTTATAAGTTACACCACTTATTTTTCACATTTTCATCAGTTCTATACATGAGTTGATTCCATTAAAAATTTATAACTTATAGTTGTATAGTCACTTTACAATTCAAACCCTATATCCAATTCAATTTGATATTGTTTCAAATTCGATCCAATTTTATTTACGTAGCTTAAGTTAAAATTTTAATTTCATATTAAAATTCACCTTTCCAGTTTATAAGTTTAAAAGTTTATTTCTTTCCGGTTTCACAAACCTTTAAAAGAATATCCCATTCATTCACGCCAAATTAATTTTCATTTCATTAATTCACATTCATTGCTTTACATTTATATCCATTTACACATTCCTTTATCACTCTTATTCATATTCTCCATATTCGATTAGCTGCATTCAACTAATTAACATCCAATCCATTTAATTAATTCATTAATTCTTTCATTATCACAATCACTCCATTTATTTATTCCATTTATTTTTGCTTAAGTTAACTCCCATTTCATTAATGCACTTCATTAGTTTAATTAAATCCCAATCAATTTTATTTTAAAAATTATTTTATTTAACTGAAGTTGAATTTCATTTAATTTCATATCTCAACTTCTAGATTTTCCTTTCTTGCCTATGCTTTAAGTTCAAAAAATTATTCTCCTTATAATTTCCACCCAACATTCAAATAACAATTTCAGAATTCAAACACCCGCTTTTATTTCAAATCAATTTTGAAATTACACACACACACAGACACACACATCTCATTTGCATATCAAATCCAAAATATTAAATTATTAAAATCAAACTTTTTATAAGAGCAAGACTCCAATAACAAATCACCGTGTTAGTAATCTATCACTTAGAAACTCGAAAATGAATATTGATGATGCTACTCAGTCATCACCAGGATTATTTTTCCATGACTTTAGTGAGTTTGGTGCTTCATCACTTTCAAAATTCATTTTTAAACCCAATTTAAAATAATTTCTATTCCAATGTTAAGTATTTTCCATTCCAACAATAAAATCAGCATCATTTATTTTAAAACGCCTGGGAAAACATTTCCAAAAATCTCTGGGACTTAAATTTCCAAATCTTGGTTTGAATCCATTTTTTAATTTTTACTTATATGCATAATTCCATACTTATACAAACTTAATTTGATTAGATATACCATTTCCAATTTTTATAATTTTGTTTCGATTATAATAATAACAACCAAACACACCAATATACTATATTAGTTTCTGAAAAATTATTCCCTTATGTCAAAATACAGTTTGGGTAAAATTATTTCATTTACCCACTTCAAAACAATATTGTGTCGGTTTACCTTGCTCAAGTATTTAGAAACTCCTATCGATATCGTGGTGTCCCACTATTCGACCAGAATTCATAAACCACTCAACAGATAAATCAACACAATATAAAACATTTTATATCCACTAACAAATACGTGCTCATATCCATTAATACACTCAAACTCATTCTAGGGTACCATTGATCCTATCTTTAATGAGTAATCCCCACCAAAGCCAAGGTTCTCAGTTAATCTTTAGCTCTAATACCACCGTAACGACCCATAGGTTTTTGTCCCTTGAAAATCAACATCAATACTTTCACTGTATAACATGCTGAGCAATCGAGTGCCGAAAATACCAAATCATTAGGGTTGAAGAAGAAAAGAGATAGAAGAAGAACAGAAACAAAATACAATATCTCACGATCGATGTGGAACAAGATATAATATACAATAACAGATCTTTATATAAAGAGAACTGCAACTGTAATATACATACAATCATCATAGTACAACAATCAACAAATCAATATAGATAGTTATCATCACTTATCCTCACCGGTGCTAAATATACAGCATACACGCACAACAGAATATAATCGAATATGTGGAATACGCCTGAGACTCCTTCAGCACGTTCCCTATGCTCCATAGCATTCTAACCTGAATTCGTAATACTCAGTCTGACCTGAGCATTTTAATTAAATAACACCCGAGTCAGTTGTAAAAGTAGTGTGATTAAACACACTCAACTTGAATTATTACGGTTATCAAAATCCTTTGAAAAACAAAGGTATCTTGTATGACCACGACACACATAAATACGACGGGTTTTTACCTTATGATAACCAAAACATTTTACATCAAAATCATCTGATATTATAATAGTGTCTATAGAAAGTGAACTATAAAATAGCTGAAATGCTTGCATCTCACGTTTTAGCATAGTTGGGCACAATCAAAACCGTACAAGCTCATAGTGGATATTGAATTCTATACAATGATTGGGCTAATAGGGTACCACCCGTCATAGTACATCTCTAGAAAAATGCACCAAGATCATACTTAACGATCTCTGCCTACATAGGACCGGCCTACCCCAGACCTGGATAGTACCGAATATGTTATCACCCTAGGTTTTCGCACCCTAATCAACCGCTCTCTTTTTCATGCACAACCATATCCATAATTATTATAATATATCTAAGGGTATATAGAAAAGTGATAACATACCCTACTTGGGTGCGACCCACTTAGACCTGCCGCATCACCCCTGTTTTAATCATTCCCGGTTGATGAGGCTTGAGGCTAAGTTTTACCTTTAGGATAACATCGTCTTTATTATCTTCATGATATCACAATTCGTAACGCACAAATCAGATCGAAGTGGTTTTTGGATAATTAAATTCGATCCCGGTCTCTTCGAAACGATTAACGAATTTGGCCAGATTTGATTGTCGGTTATTTAACTATCAAATTACACACATAGGTAGTCACTAAGCCCAATTTTATAAATTTTCCAAAACATTTATTTTAAAATGTCTTTACAGAGATCTATATTCAAATCTCTTCCAATAATTCAATAGTTTAAAAACACGTCCAAATACTTATATCCACAACATGATATTTCAAATTATATCTTACTTCAACACTTAGTGAAATATTTCCAAATTTGATTTATAACCCATTACTTAGAAAAGATCTCTGTAAAAATCCTTTCGTCGCTAAAATATTCCTAAAACCTCTCATTTCAACACTTAGGAAAATATTATAAATCTATTTTCCGAAATCATTTCTAATATCAATACATAGGAAATATTTCCTAACTTATCTCCTAAATCTCTGGAATTTCTATTAATTTCCTTGTAAAATTTCCAAAAGTTGTTGATTATACTTATTTATAATCTAACTAACAATTTATAACCCTTTAATTAATTCGGTTTCGTTTTAAGTTCGCGGGTCCAACTATTTTGGAAATTCCCCTAAATTCCCAAAAATCCCATTATAACATTTCACTTAAATAATCACATTCGTTTAATGAAATCCTGTTTACAATCTCGAGAGCATTTATAAACAAATTCCAATTTCTAACTTTTAATGCTATGTGTATATATAATAATAAATTTCAAGATCATGGTTAAATAATTATTTAAAAATATCAAGCACTTTTAAAATAACATTAATAACTAAATCCAATTCATTTATAAAATTTCTAATTGATTAATAAAACTTGTTTAAAATCTTAACATTCATTTCAACCAATTTAAATATTTAAATAACTAACTTTTCAAATATTTCAATGCTAAAAACAGTTTTAAATTGCATAGTTTAATAATTAAAAACCCTCTTTTTAAAACAAACTTAACTTCTCAATAAAAATATATTTTTCAAATTCCAATATAACTAATTTCAATTTATAAATCTCTTTCGATTCATAACATATCGACCATTTCCCCAATTTCATAACCTTTTCCACATTCCAAAAATAGACTCTACCATTTCTTTTTAAATCGATTACCCCATCTCATAATAAATTCTCACCGTGAATTTATGTCTTCAATTTATCAAATGATAATCATCTCATTTTATTTGTAAACCTCGTCTATAAATTTCATTATCTCATTCCCATGCTTGTACGAGTTTACATTACAAAAATCTATCTATGAATCGATTTCTAATTAAAATCTCATTTATAAATCTCTTAAATAACCTAAATCATATTCCAAAACCAATCAAATCTCGATTTCTACTTCCATTTCGTATTTTAAAAATCTTATTAAAAATTTATTGTTTTAAAATCCTCAATTTTAAAATTCTCTAGTTAAAACCATTTTACGAAATAGCTAATTGAATATCCAAAATACAATCATTTATTTTATCCAACTCAATTCCCTTTTAAATAATCTTAAAATTCAATATAAATATTTCATTTCCAAAATTGCCTTTAAATTTCCTATTTAATTTCAAAATACTATTTTTTTTAACACTAAAATTTAGGTTAGTGTTACTATAACATCAAATAAAACAAATTACACAACAATCCATAACAGATTATTCAATCATATCACATATCACTATATATGAAAACAATCAATATATTTGAGGAATCCAGTTGGATCACTCCAACTTGTTTCCTTGCAATCACAGATTTTATATAACATAAAATACCAATCATGCTTCAAGGCAAGATATCACAGTAATATAGGCTCATCCGCTCCAACGGCGGGAAATATATCCAACTACGAATATATGAACTAATATATATATATATATATATATATATATATATAATAGAACATTCAACTAATAAAAATATATCAATTCAACCAGTCATCCAATAATTAATTTAAATTATTATAAATTAAACTGGTCAACCATATTGAGTGAGATTTACTCACTTTGATTTTAAATTTGAAAACTGTTCCAATTTTAAATTAAATCAAACGACATCGATTTAACTTAAAATTCCTGTTGTCTCAAATCAACTCCAAATTATTCCATAATGTAGCCCACATCATTACGGATCCAACATCGCTGCTTTCGTGAAATTCTAACCCCGTGCAAGCAATTTACGAATTTTATTGACATTTATAAAATTAAATTAATTAAAATTAGATTAATTCAAAATTTAAAAACTGTTTAAACTAATTAAATTACCTCCCCCCTTCCATCTCCCCCACACGACATTCCAAAGCATGCAATTTTTTTTCGTTCGTTGCAAACATCACATCTCAGCAACTGCCGCCATCAAGTCGAGCTCCGATCCCCCACCCTCAGTAGCACCAAGCAGTGCCTGGCTCACACCCAAATTGCCACTTCCTATCACTCACGAATTTCCCTTAGGAACCACTAAAACCACTCGAACATGCCTCGCCTTCCTCGACGATGAGATGCGACTTACCTCGTCGTCCCAGACTTCTCGATTTTTATCGAATTTGATGTCGATTGTTTTCTCTTTTTTTATTAGACGAACAGATTCATTGAAAGAAGGAGAAGAGAAAGGGGATTACGCGATTTTAAATGGATGAGAAGGTGTCTATGCGGGCGATAGGGTGGCGCATACTAGGTTGGCTTTCATAGTGGCTGAGGGTTTGAGTTAACAATTTATAATATATATATTTTAACGCGCATATTAATTTTAACGTGTTTCTATCCCGTATGACTAAACAATAACTCCAAATGCTACGAAATTTGAAATCCAATAATAATACACAATTATAGATCTAATGGAAATGGTTTCATCGAATTCTGATACTGTGCCCCGGAAGGCTATTTTTATATGTTAGCTAAAACGAGTAAATTCCAAAATTAGCAAAATCACTTTTGAGTCAACTTTAAAAGTTTTATTACCTTCGTCTTGCTATCTAGTGATTATATAAGCTTTCAAATTATATTTTTTCCAAATAAAAATCCAAGATTCAATTATTAAACGATTTTCAATTATTAATTCAACAATTTAATTTATCCAGTAAATCGCTAATTTAGAACTTAAGTTTTATTCCACCTATTTGATCGATAAACTTCATATTAAAAAATCCATCTACAATTCAAATTCAAAATTTAAAATAGATTAAATCTTAAAATTTAAATGACTGAAAATTCGGGTCATCACATTAGCAATGCCATTCAAATTGACGAATGCGCCTGCTTTCTTCGTTGATGTGATCCGGGTTTTCCGAGAGCACTTGGGTAGGTTTCTGTTGGTATTTATAGATGACATTTTAGTGTACTCAAAAGATGAAAAGAAGCATGAGATTCATATTAGAATGGTGTTGGAGATGCTGAGGCGGAATCAGCTGAAGGCAAAAATTTCCAGGTGTCATTTATGGAAGAGAGAAGTTAAGTTTCTTGGTCATGTGGTTTTAGAGGAAGGATTGTCAGTTGATCCAGTTAAGATCGAGGTAGTTAATAATTGGAAGAGACTAGAGGCAGTAACCAAGATCAAGAGTTTTCTTGGACTTGCTGACTACCACCAGAGATTCATCAAGGATTTCTCGTCGATAGCAGCACCTTTGACTAAGTTGACCAGGAAGGATGTGAGGTTTGTTTTGTCCGACAAATGCGAGGAATGGTTCCTTAAGTTAAATCATTTGTTAACAAATGCGCTAGTGTTAGTAGTTCCAAATGGTAACCAAGGCTTGGTACACTGATGCATGTGGTACTAGATTGGGAGCAGTATTGATGTAGAGGGGCAAAGTTATTACTTACGCATATAGGCAGCTTAGACCGCACGAAGTTAGATACCCTACTCATGACTTAGAGTTGGCTGTAGTGATCTTTTCTTGAAGATTTGAAGGCATTATCTGTTGGGAGAGAGATTTGAGTTATATACTGATCATAAGTCATTAAAGTATTTATTCTCTCAGAAGGAGTTGAATATGAGACAACAAAGGTGGATGGAGTTTTTGGCTGCTTATGATTTCGGTATATAGTATACTCCAAAGAAAGGAAATAAGGTAGTAGATGCTCTAAGTAGAAAACATCAGAATGTGGTGTTAGCAATGTTGGCAGAGTTGAAGGATCTAGAAGCTTTGGCTAGTTGTGGTGCGCAGTTGAGATCTATTACTAGTTCTAGTCAGGATATTGCCATGTTATCTTGTTTAGAAGTTCGACCAGTGCTGATCGAGAGGATAGATTCTAAGTAGAAAGAAAATATAGTTTTAGCCGAGAGGATTTGAAGGCTTGAGATCAGAACTTGATGACCTAAAAGATTTTAGTCTTGACCAAAGAGGATGGTTGAGAAAGAAGGGACAGTTCTGTGTTTGGAATATAGAGAACTTAAGGAGGAAGCACTAGAGGAATGTCGTCGATCGAAGTTTATGATTCATCCTAGAGGAACCAAGATGTATCAAGATATGAAGAGGAGCTTCTATTAGGAAGGCATGAAGAAGAATGTTGGCATGTGGGTTAGGCAGTGTGTTAACTGTCAACAAGTGAAGGCCGAACATCAGAAGCCAAGTGAGTTACTTCAGCCTTTAGATATTCCAGTCTGGAAATAGGATTCGATATTGATGAATTTTGTAGAAGGGTTGCCAACGTCAAATAGAGGAAATGAAAGCGCATGGGTTATAGTGGATAGGTTCACCGAGAGTGCCCATTTCATACTAATAAAGTCAAACAAAACGGCACCTGTTTTGGCTAAGTTGTTTATGAATAACATAGTTAGACTTTATGGGATTTCTAGTAGCATAGTCAATGACAGAGATGCATTATTCACTAGCGAATTTTGGAAGAATCTACAAGAGGTATTAGGTACCAAGCTCAAGATGAGTACATCATATCACCCATAGATGGATAGGCAGACAAAGAGAGTCAACAAGGTACTCGATGATTTATTGAGGGCTTGTGTATTGGTTTTTGGTGGATCTTGGGAAGATCACCTACATTTGATTGAATTTTCCTATAATAATAGTTATCATACTAGTATAGGGATTGCGCCTTTTGAAGCTTTGTATGGAAGGCCATGCAAATCGCTAGCATGTTGTTTGGAGACCGGAGATAGATTTTTCTTAGATCTAGATTTAGTTAGAGAGGCATCGAAAAAGATTGAGTTAATTTGAGAATGGATAAAGGAAGATCAATCTAGACAGAAGAGTTACACAGATAAGAGGCGTAAAGACCTAGAGTCCTCAGTGCGAAACAAGGTTTTAGTAAAAGTATACCCGATGAAGGGTGTGGTACAATTTGAAAAGTCGAGAAAGTTGGCCCCGAGGTATGTTGGTCCATTTCAGATTGTAGAAAGGATTGGAAAGCTCTCGTACAGAGTAGCGTTGCCGAGCAGTTTGGAAAGTGTTCATAACATATTCCATGTATCTCATCTTCATAAATATCTGCATGACCTAGAAGCTACTATTCCTCAGACAGAGTTGGTGGATTTAGTAGTGGAGCCTGATTTGACTTTTATTAGACAACCAGTTCGGGTTGTAGTGAGAGATGATAAGAAACTGAGAACCAAGACAGTCAAGTTGGTGAAGGTTCAGTGGATCGAAAATAAGAAAGACTGTACTTGGAAGATGGAGGATAGGATTCGAGGGGTTTATCCTGATCTGTTTTGATGGTATGTCTATAGTAGATTTACATAGATTGGTTGCTAGGAGATGTTACATATGATTGCTATATTTCTAGTTGGTCCTTACTGAATTTTGAGGACGAAATTCGTTAAGGAGGGGAGCTTGTAACGCCTCTAATTTTATTGATATTGTTCAGGATATCTAATTAGAATAAATTAAATAGAATAATGTAGATAAGGAGATTGAGGTTGATTAATAAACTAGGTAGCCGTGCTTATTTAATCTAATGAACTTATATAAATGGTTAGGAAATTAAACATAAGGGCATTAGGGTAAATAACCATACTTCTCATCCTTATACCTTTCTCATTAGGTCATACATGTTCATTTCACCAAAACAAAAATTATAACCGTAAGAAGTGAAAGCACGGTCGGCCATTAGAAAGAGGAGAAGAGAAAATCAACTAAAAGCTAGGATTTAAGTTAGAATGAATCAATCTCAATCATACTTCAACTTTTTATCCAATCTAAGGCGAATATTAATTTCTACATCTCTATTTTGATTTTAACATTATATGGTTTCAAATTTAATGATAAATCTATTTTTATGATACATTGAATGATGATATGCTTGATTTTGAATTATATATATGTTTAAACAAGGTTGTTTAAAAAGGATGGGTTGTTTAAAAAGGATATACACCGTTTTAGGGTAAATCAAGATGAAATGATTTTTTGATGCTATGGGAAAATTTTATGTTATAGAAAACTTGATTTTGGTGATGGGTTTCAATTTTCATAATTATCGAAACTGAGATGGATTTTATATTAATTTTCTAGTGAGAAAAATAATTTATTGGGTTATAAATTATTTACGGCTAAAATAACGATTATTTGGGTTGGAAATTTTTGTATGTTGAAAAACATATTAAAATAGATTTTCTGGAATTTTTCTAGATTTTTCCTAAGTATTTTGATGAATATATAAAATTATTTAAGGAATAAGACTTAAATGTTTTATATATCTAATTAAAGAGAAGGGACACTTTATAAAATAATATTATTATTTATTTCTGAAAATTAGGGGAAGCACTTTCTTGAAAAGAAATTGTTAACCAATAAGAATTTAACAAACAAAGGCAGGTTAGTTGAAAAGCTATCATTTTTAAGTTAAAAACAAAGAAATCATACTTTTAGCATGTTTCAACCTTTGGCTGTAGTAAACCTTCCGATCTAGACCTTTCGACTAAGTCGAAGAGTTATAGCTTTCGACAAGGTTGAGCCAATGCATATACATCAAGTATCTTAGTACGTAATGAATTGGACAAGGTCGAAGAGTTCTTAGTTGAAAGGTTGATGGCCAAAGAGGTTAGGGTATGTTTGTTTTATAAACCAAAAGCTTTCACCTGTTTTGCTTTTGAATTAGTGCTTTCAACTTGGTTGCTTTCAACCACGTTAAATGTTTAAAAAATAAAGTTTTTAAATCTTTCGACAAAGTCAAAAGGTTACTGCCACTTATCAATGTTTTGTTTTGAAACTTCTGACACAGCCGAAACGTTATAGCCACTTTTTCCAACCTTTCAAAGTGGTTGCTTTAGACAAAGATGAAATGTTTACTGTTTTTAAAAACTAGCCGCTTCTCCCATTGTTTTCGAAAGGTATCAAAGCTTTCAACTTAGATGATTTACCCTTGTTTTATAATTGATGTGTAACCCAAGCTTTCGAAGAAGTTGCTTTAAAAAGGCGTATGTTTATTGTTTTGAATGAAACGTTTTAAAGCTTTCGAAGCAGACCTTTCGACAAGGTCGAAAGGTTGCTTCCATTGCAGTCGAAAGGTTTTAAAAGAGGACCTTCTGCATATTTTAATTTGAACCCAATAATTTTTCGAAAGGTTTATATTTTAAGAGTTGAATGCTTTTGAAAGGTTTGAATTTCTAAATGGTTTTAATGGTTTTGAAAGGTTTGGATTCGAAAGGTTGTTTTGAAGACCTTTCGACAAGGTCGGAAGGTTTGGATTTAAAACATTTGAAAACCCGTACTCTAATTTTTAAAGGAAAACCCATGACTTATATAAAGGAATTTTGTAAGGGATTTAAGTACGTAATTTTGAAGAAGTATTGCCTTGATAAAAATATAAGTGAAAGGTGTTAACAATCTTTTATGATTTGTATTTCAAGGACCTTAAACCCACAGGAGTGGTATTGTTAATTAATGTTTTATTTCTTCAAATATGAGTATATTCACATGATAAGGCATAACTGTATTTTGGGGAAAAAAGGGTAGAAGAACTAGTAGGTTAACTCAAATAGTGAATATAAATTACTTAAACTCCCGAATGAGTAGAATTTCATCCATGGAGTCAGGTTGACCAAAAATATATGATGCCTAAACTTTGTAGTTATTGGAGGTAAACCAAAAGGTTCATAGTAAACCCATGAAAACTATGATAAGGTAGTTATTGGTGCATACCAAGAGGTTCATAGTAAACTCACGAAAACTATGATAAGGTAGTTATTGGTGCATACCAAAAGGTTTATGGTTTACCCATGAAAACTATGCATAAGGACAGTTGGCAGGGGCTAATTGATTTGTACTTAACCCATGAAAACTATATCCGTATTAAGAATTGACATTAGTCAATAGGTTCCTAGTAAATCCATGAAAACTAGGATAAGTAAATGAGTAATGGAAGTATCAGTAGGTTGCTAGTCAACCATGAAAACTAGGATGTGCAGTGAGTTACCAGATAAGTCCATAGGTTCCTAGTCAACCCATGAAAACTAGGATAAGGTGATTAGTAATTAGAATGAGTAATAGGTTCAAGAGGACCCATGAATTAATCAAGTTAAATGGCAGGAGACTATAGGTTCTTAGTGATCCCATGAAAACTATGAATATGACAGGGTGTCTATTAGTTATAACAAGGTTATTTGTAAACCCTTGAAAACTAAAAAGGTTAATAGTGACCCTGGAAACTATAATAATAACCGGGTGTCAGATTAAACTGGGAATGGGAAAATCTTATATTTTCAAGTATGAATATCATCATAATGTTTTGAAATGTATGTTTTAACCATAGTGGATACAAGAGCATAAAATTTGGTTTTATAAAGGTTTTAGGATACTAGTGAGGGGAAAACCTATTCCGCTAAGCAACATAGTCTCACTAGTTATCTAAAAGGATTGAGATGTTAGATTATAATTTATATCAGACTTTATATCTGACTCGAAGTTTTTATTTTCCACTTAAACTTTCGGGTACTTAATTGATTTTGAGTAATTTGAGGTTCAGGGTTTCCAGGTTCTCTTCTAAATGAATAAAACTTCCGGTGGCATGTAGAAGGCATATATATATGTAGAATTTTTCTTTTCGCCGTGTGTTTTGTTTGTAAAGGCAGATTTATTAGCCTTACTATATACTCAACTAAGGGGCCATCTTCATATGTCGCTCTTGGCGTAACTGTAATAATTTTATTTTTTTGAACGTGATTAACGTACTTTGGGGATTTTGTAATGAACATGAAATGTTTTAATTTGAATGTGGAAATATGTTTTCGAATTTTTAAATTTTTTCCATATTTCTGTGATCTGTGTATCAATGTATCTAGCACCGCCGTATTTGGTCGTCGAAGATTAATAACTATGGATGACTGCAGCATCCTTAGCCGTTAGTTTTGGGCCTCCAAGTAGGAGGATGTTACAAGCTTGTTTATTTTTCTGAGATGGAAGAAATTTTTTTAAGTTGTAGAATTCTTTTTAGAGATGGACAATAGAAGGTGGTACAAGTTTAAAATGGAGTAAATAGAATGTGGAAGAATATTAGAATTTGAAAATAAAGCAGTAGGCAAACACAATGCAATGTTTTAATAAAGAAGACAGTCAATTGAGAGGAAAGCTATATACGTAGAAGATTTTAAATAAGAGCAATTTAGATAGAAGATAGTTAAATTGTGGTAACATTATGAAAATAAATAGGAAAAATATTAGAAATTTATATATAAAGTAATGTTAGTAAATAGAAATAATGATAAGAGATTATATTAAAAATACTACTAGTAATCTAATTAGAAGAAACATAGGAAATCAAAGGCAAAACAAAGAGAAATGGATATTTTCCATTGTTATGCACATTTATTGCACGTATCTTCTAAAAAGTCTCATTCTCATGATATTGGAGATTTCGCCAAGGGTTGGTGTAACGACCCGCCTTTTGGACCCCCCAAAGTCGATACTAATACATCCACTTTATTCACGTGCCGAGCATCCAAGTGTTGGAAAGACAGATTGTTAGGATGAAAGAAAAGAAAAGACAAAACAGAATCTCATATCATGACGAATAATATATAATATATCAACGACCTTTACAAGAGGAAACTGTAATATACATTCATCAGTCAGAGTAAACCAACCTATCATCTGCTTGGATAATTATAAAGCATGTTCTTATAAACGCTGATAAATACAAAACAAGAAATGCAGTGGAAATAAAGACACGTGAATACGTCTTAGAGGCATCTAGCTAGTCTTCTGAAGTTCCAAAGCATCCATAACTAAATCTGTGAATACGCTCGGGTTGACTCGAGCATTATAAGAAAATAATGCCCGAATCATTTTGGTAAAACGGCGTGAAAAACACAAATCATATGGATTTTAATGTTGTAAAACCTTTCAAAAATAAAGGTATCTTGTAAGATCATGTTGCACATAAACATGGCTGGTTTTTACCATACGATAACAAAACCATCTTATTAGAAAAGATAGTTATATTATAGTTATGTTTGGAGTTCAAAAATATATTTAATCATAGCCGAAATGGTTACATAATTGCATTTGACAACAATCAATTTCGAAAGCACGTATTGGAAAATGGTTTCAAACGATGACAAGGTATGAGTCTACCTTCCATACAGTATGCCTCTAGAGAAAATGTACCAGGGCTGCAAAACATTTGCACCTTTACTACTCAGGACCGGCCTACCTCTTCTTGGATAAATAGAACATGATCACCCTTCGGCAGCCAACATGACAAACCATTTCCGTGGCCACAAGCATACATAATCATAAAATGTCAATCTAAATACAGGTGACGATCATATCCTACTTGGGAGCAACCTACTTAGCTCTACGACATCTCCTTGCTTTAGTCATTATTGGGTGTGAGGCTTATGAAGCACGACCTAATCCCTCGCCTATTTTCTAAAGCACGGCGAAGCTGTGCCACTTTCTCTTCTTTATAAATTCTTAGTTCTAAGTAAAATTTTAGTTTATGTACGTATATACAAGTGGAGAATAAAAGAGGATAATTGAGAAGAAAAAGAATAATGTCAAATCAAATCGTCGAAGTCAAGGTAATTTATAATTTCTGATCTAAATTCTATATTAAAACAGATCTCTTCTCAAATCTTGATTTTTGATAGCTATATGTATGCTTACGGAATATGTATTCTGATGGGGAGAGAGAAAGTCAAGTTGGAATAACAGGGATTAGATCTTGATATTTTGAAAGCTAAAGGCGAGTGGAAAATTATATAATTTTATATAACATTGGATTTATATCATTGTAAATCATTCATGTATACCTAAACATAATTTTGGAGTTGTAAGTCTAATTGTATACGTGTAATGAATTTATAAACCCTGCCTACATATTTTATGATTGGTAACTTAAATTTAATATTGCATGTACATGAACCTGTAAAGTGTTGGGTAGTAGTAGTTCTTGAATTTGATAAACTATGTATTGTTCCAAATTTGTTGGTTAAATGGTTATGCGAGTAAATGCAAAATTAGAAGTTATCATAATAAATTATTGGGATTTAAGTAGTATTTTAATTTGTTGGAATGTTGACTGTTGCAATGTAAATTTTTATAAATTATCGAGCTCGGTTTCATAAATAAAAGTGTACCATTTGAAATAATGAGGAATATGCCTAAAAGAAAGAGATGTATAAAATAGGGATATTTATTATAGTTTGTAACGTCTATTTCAATAACGACAAAAGTATACTTCCTTGTAATTCCAAAAGTAACACAAAATCTCTTTTTGGATAAGATATAGGTATTTTCAGTGTTAGCTTTCTTTTTAAGGGAGATGTAATTCCAATGCATTAAAATGTAAAAGTCCCTATGAATCAAAGAACTGTGGTTGTGAAAATAATAATGGTTAAACTGTAATACACACACAGAGACATATATGTATGTGTGTGTATGGAAGAAGCATAAGATATAAATCAAACAGTAAATGACTAATAGGTAGGTAAGCATATAATATATAAGGGTATGGAAAGTCCACTAAACAAGGAAGGATAGTTAGGGTTAAAAAAGATAGAAATAAAGATTCAATAATAAGAGAAGAAAGTAAAATAGTAAAAAATTCTTAAATCTTTTAAGTTCAAGGAAAGTGGTAAATGAAGTTAAACCGAGATTAATGAAATAAGGAGTCAGTAAAATAAAAATAAATGAATATGAGTGGTTGAATATAGGAGGCATAATAATGAAATAAGAATGACTGAACTCACACACACACACTCATAAATATATGTAGCCTCAAGTATACGTTTATGTTAGATGTGAATTATTAAAGTTAGCTAAAGCTTAGCTTAGATAAGAATGACATAGTCAATAAATTGGGTTGGAATGTAAGGTCGGTAGTGTTACACAATAGAAGTTTGTCCACCGCAAGAGGCTACCATCAGTTGTGTATACATTAATTGATGTGGGACATGTCCAACTGTAGGACCTATGGAATTACATGTTCGCGTATAGGTCAAGGAATACCAAAGTAAAGTTAGCTTCAATCATTTAGGGGGTGTTACCTTAATTAGATTAGGAAATCTAAATGGGATGGTGAGCAAGGCTTGGTGCTATGTTAGTGTGTTGGGTACCATATTAGGGAGTATGAGATGCACATAAGTCAAGAATGTCATCGGTCCAGAGTGGTCAGTGGATAAACTAGGGTTACACCTAATGGGCTACAACTCCTACTATTGTAGATCATGTTTAGGCCATGAACCACCATAGATTTTTTCCAACTTTTTGTTAAAAGGCAAGGCTAGATAACCCTTAAGAGTGGTCTTTCAAACAATTAGGTAGTCCAAGAAGCTGAGTCCTCAATAGTCCGTGGAGTTGAGTACATAACATGAATCAGTTAGGTAAATCCCCAATATGAAATAGAAATGGCTAAACTATTATGACACCATTATTAGGCACTATAGGACTTACTTGGTATGCACAATGGCAAGGACGTGATACCGTGTTAATAATGGATCGCGACAAGGTGCTGGGTTATAGAGATTAGTAGGGATAGTATCTTGGTCCAAAAGAGGATTATGGTACACACACACACACCACGTATGGAGTTACTGTCTATCTAGGGCAGATAGAGCGAATCATACACGTATGCGGAGTTGAGATGACTATGTAAAATAAAAGATACAACATGTGATGGAAAGCAATCGACATAAACTAGTCTTATGTCTAAAGTGTGTAATCACCAGTCACCAAAACGTTGTTCTAAACCCCTCCTCTTTAAAACCCACGTGATAGCTTTAGAAGGATATGTACTGGTGCAAGGCGGGAATGGTGGAAGAACAAATTTCATTATGCCTGCTCGATATTGACGAGAACACTTGATCTCAGAAGCATCAACCTTGTTGAGTAACTCTATGTTTTATTTCCACTATGAGTTTATATTAGTAGTGCTATAATATGAATTTGTTTATTTGCACGATACCAAAAACCAATACTTGGTACTTTGGTGGACTTAGGTTTTTTATTTAGCGAAAATTCGAACCCACTGGGGTGCGGGTTGTCATAATCGAACCACTAGCTTCCATTATTCCTATGAACTCAGTTTCTTCTCCATTTTTCAGTCTTCTGAGTACAAAATCATGGAAAAATATTTCAACATAGCCAACTCTTCATAGTCAAATACTTTCGAAATTCAGAATCCTTAGCAACTCTACTAACTAGAGCCACCGATATGAGGTTGTTTTGTGGATTCCTCACTTCAATTACTATAACATTAAACTTCTTCGAATAACTTTTCAATGACTCCTCCATCCTTTTTTATACGTTAGCTAACAAGATTGCATCCTTGGATTGCACTAAGTGAATCCTGAATTGATTCTAAAACTTATTTGACAGTTTATCGCAAGTCCTAATGAATTCTGGATTAAGCCTGTGAAACCACATTGTCGCTAGTCCCTACAGAAACAAGGGAAGACATCTGCACTTTACATGATCATGAGTTCTCACACCATCAATGTTCCAATCATTAACATATATTGTAGAGGATCCGTGAATATGTTTTACTTTAGCGTGGATGGTATAATAAACTTCCTTGGCATAACATATGACTCAATTATCTTCCTGGTTTTCTCTTTGAAGTAATCTCCTTGAAGCTGGATTTATTACATCATTTCTTCCTTCTATTAACCCTTGACAAATGACATTTGATGAATCGTTGTGTGCTTGGCTCTATGAACATCCATGAAGGTCATTGCCTATATGGTCATGGCTAATAGGCTGATGCCTAAGTTTCTTTGGCTCTGGCGAGTCTATTCCTCTTGGCCCTTCATTCCTACTACTTGGTCTTTTGTGACTACGTTCTCTAGATTACTCTCTTCTTTGAGAATTTGCATAATCATTTCTTCCAAATATCCATTTACAGGGCTCGTAGCATGATCCTCTTCTTTTCCACCATTACAACAGTGATTATCATAGTTCCTTTATTGATTGGTACTGATCCATGCTTGATAGGTACCGGTCGATCAACTTAAAGAAGTTCTGGGTAGATTATTTCTTTTCCTTCTTGCAGCATTATTTCTTGCAACATCTTTCCCTAGAAATTCCTTCAACGTATTCAGTCAGATAAATCTTTCTACCATCTTGATATCTAGGGCGAGATCCTTCTATATGTAGAGAAGAGCTTGCCTTATCTTTCATATTGCCTACTAACTCCTTCATGATTGTTCCTTGCATTGCTTCCATCCTTTGGTAACAATAGCCATCATACCTTGCAACTCCTCTCCAATATGCAAATTTAATAGAGGTTGAGTAGTTTCTTCACATCAAGTAGCAGTTCTAGCCTTTCTTCATTCTTCTCTAACTTGCTTTCCTGGATTCTTCTTTTGTCTCATTCTATCAGGTCCCTTTGTAGATTTTATCAAATCCTAGTAACAATAGAGTTTTAGCCCGATCTTCAAGTTCTTAGTGAAAAACAACAAAAAATGTTTACCAAAAATTGGTATAATACCTCCAGTCAACTAATTTGGAAAAGATAACAATTCAATGCTATAAAATTGAATCTAATATAGGTAAATAAGTAGAAAAATATAAAGTATGAAGGAAAATGTAGGAAAAGTACAGGACACAAAGTTGGCAGTGGTTCAGCTATGCCTACATCTGCTTTAATGATTCTTTTATTACCGTAACACTCTAGATCCAGAAGAATTACAGGTATAATCTCAAAATTCTATTTGAGATTGGTTGTGGCACCAATCCTTCCTCTAAGGAATGTAATAGCAATTAGCCAAATGTCCAAAGTCCTTTATGCTATTACATGTAGCCATCTATTTTTAGTTAAACTAGGCTGTTATTAGGCTTTCGGGTCACTTGATTGAAATAGAATGACTCAAATACTTAGATCTAAGAACATAGGAAAAAGATTATGAGGACCTCCCTACACCACCGACATCAATATAACTAAATAATGCATTGCGTTCATGCTCGATTGATATAGGATGATCATTAGAGTTGAAATAAACAAATGCAACATATGTGTCGTATATCTCACAGCGCATGAACGAAATATAATATCACATATACAACAAAAGGGACAATTATAACAATGTGAAAAAATCATCATCATAGTATAGTATCCATAGAGTTATACATCAATAGTAGAGTTTATACAAAAGAATGAAACTCAGCAACCGTCTAGTAAACAAAAATAGGCAAGCATTATCATGGCTCCATAGTGTCACTAAGTGGAATAAGCGTAGACTCCATATATATATATATATATATATATATATATATATATATATAGTACGTGATAGCTCCATCCAGATTGTCCTTTGAATAGCTGCCCATCATCTAGACCGGTTATCTACTTTACTCATTTAAGAGTATCCGAGATAATAAGAAGCGAAACATAAAACCTTGAATCAGCCAACAATCTAATGTGAGTGATAAATGTATCTCAAAATGCTATATAGGTAAATAAGAAATAGGAGTACACCAACCATAATTAATCTGTCCTTGCAACCAAGGAGTTAGCATATAATAGCATAGTATGCAACTCTATGATATTATAAAGGTACTATACAGCATACAATAGTGGATGTCCCAATATCCCTATCTCCTATACCTACCTCCAACGATATCTCGAGTGATAACCCAGAAAGCAACTAAGCAACCATAGCATACATCTAACAATCCCTACTATCACTATTCCCTTATGCTCTGAATATATGATAACTCGTATGACCTCCTTGCTGCCAGGGCCTAAAGCCAAATATGAAAGTATATGCAGATCGAGTAATATGATTATATTTACCGAATGTAACTTATTTTACACTAGCAGTATAAAAATTGTAATAAGTAAAGTGCACCAGATATTTTTATACTGGTTTGAACTCCCATTCTATTCCAGTCCCCGAGTCCTTCTAATTTAACTAACAAACATCCTCACTTAACCTGGAGGAATAGGTATTACAAACCACCTGAGCTATCAAACAGGACTTCGTGCCTAATAAACTCCAGTAGGACTTCGTCTACAAAATAAGTAGAGTTATTTGTATCTTCTTATGCTCTTGTATAGCATGGACTAGCCATTGAGTACAACCTTACTATAATCTTATTCTTTGTAGTATATTGAGTGTATTTGTGAAGAATATGGAAGTAATACGATCATAAGAAAAATAGAATTGAATGTGCAAGTGATCGGTTTGAAAGCAATATAAGTATATGAAAGTGCTTGAGAATTCAAAAGCAAGATAGAAGAATAAGAGAAAAAGAATTAGTGTTGAATTCATTAATATGATTGCCTTATATAGAATATGTCTGGTTGCAATCTCCAATGAAGAAAAATAATTAATGGAAATGGTTGCAACCCTTAACAAAGAGTAGCAACTCTTTGTAGAGAAGAGCATCCTTTTAGGAATTTGAAAAATATAGTTGTTATACAGATTCAGTCGACTGAATGAAGCTGTTCAATCAACTGAATTTAAGCGATAAACCATGTCTCAAACTAGAAAGAAACTAGTTCAAAATAACCTGGTTTAATTCAACTGGAATCCTTGTTTTAGTCGACTAAATTAGTGTTTAGTCGACTGAATCATGATTTCAGTCAACTTAAACTGTTTCAATGTTTAATTAGTAATGTGTGCATATATTCAGTTGACTTCTATACCCTATTCAGTCGGCTAAATGATGTTGTTTTTATTTTCGAGCTTTGAAATTGAATTGTGATCAAGTATGCATGTGTGAATACCATGTAGAAGAGATTTTAACAACTTTATAACTCTAGACTAAGACGCTTATGAGTGATATTACACTGGTCGTGTCATCCTGGTCTTCTTTTTGTCGAGTACGTCTCCTTGTTAGATCGATCTTTTCCTGTGTAAGCGGTTAGTATACACAATATACTATTGTATAGTTTTCAATATCAAAATATGATGCTCTAACATTCTACTTCCTTTTGATGATGACAACTATACATTATAAAGTAATAGATATTTAGACCGTTCTACTCCTAAGGCAATGCTCCCCCCCATCGATATGGCATAGTTATTCTCCCACTTTGTCATCAATAAAAGAAATGGATATCAATAGAAGCAATGAAAAAGTGTTTAGAAAGAGCTATCCTATATTAATGTCGTTTGTGAACAAAAAGATATATACAATTGTAGAACAAATAACACTTAATGTTAATATGAGAATATTATTTAAAACAAAATTTCATAACACAAAGAACAATTTTGTGACAACACAAAGAACAATTTTGTGACAACACAAACAAATATTTTAGAACATAGGCATATACTACTTGTCATAACCAAAAAAATAATAGAAACATAAATAGCAGATTTTTCATAACTGACAGAAACATAAACAATGCTTTTGGCATAAGCACAAACATAAGCATGACTGATATTTGTCACAAACATAAAAACATAAACAACAGTTGTTCTAAGTATTAAATAAACACATAAACATAACCATAGGTTTTGAAATTAATAGAGATTACCTCACAACATAATATTCAAAAAGTGGAACTACACAAGTAAAGATATAGGATAACTCATAAACATCAGTTATGGCGAATTCCACTCATCTCACCAATCACTTCATCATCACTATCATCTTCTTCCTCAATTATTATCCAGTTTAAATGCTCAGGATTTGGAGGAATTTCTTAGTAAGGCATATGTGCAGAAGTGTATGAAGCATATGGCAATTTATCCCAAATTTTGTTCAAGAACCCTTTAATTCGATCAAGCTTATTATCTATCTTGGTGAATGTTTACTCTACCCATAATAGAATTCGATCTAGTTTTATTTGGTTATGAGATAGAATGCCATAGGACTGTCAAGCTTGTGTGTCCATACCTATCTCCTCTATGTTGTATTCATCATGTTGGGTTTGAGGTGGTTTAGAAGTGGAGGCAATAGTTGGCATGATAGGCTGAGGATGGCCAGCTTCTTTATTTGCCTTCCATCGGTCAAAAGATATAATATTGTGACTCTCCACTCTATGAGAAAGACCCATAAGGCTAAGAGTTTTTCCATTAAGGAATCTTGTAACGACCCTGGATTTTGACCCTATTTATCTCAATAAATATTTAATCCAATTAAATAAAATGTAAACCGATCATTCTAAAATAAATAAATCTTTTGGAATAATTGCCATTTGTTTATATAAAATTGTATTTTGAAAAGAACAGTTAGATTTGAAAATTCAAAATAAATCTCTTACATAGTATTTATCTTATATAATTGAATTAAAATATTTCACTTTGTTTACAATTGATAAATATTATGTATAGGTTATAATGTTGAAATAAAATCAAAGACTATCAAACTAAACGATCAATGTAAAATATAAGTAAACTTATAAATGTAGTTAAATATTCTTAGCCAACATACAAAGAGATTATATATCAAATTGAAATAAGAAGTCAAGTAAAAGCATAAACTCTTAGCAATGTAATATGAAATTAACAAGTTTTATTTATAGTTACACTCAACAAAACAAAGAAATCAAAATCAGGCTACACTATAAAAAAAATAAAAAAATAATAATATAACACACTTATATTCATGAGCAAGATTCTTAAGTAAGACAAGGTAAATTAATTAATGAAGCCACCTGGACATCTATTAAGTATAGGGTAATAATACCACCAAGACAAAATTAATTAATGAAGCCACAAATCAATCTTTTCAGCCTACAAATTTTGTACATTAAAATATCTTGCCTAAATTTCATCAGCCCGTAACTTTCATCTATATATACCATCTTGTATTTCATTTTCATTCTTAAATCTAAACTTGAAGAGAAAACAAAATATATAAAACCAACAACAACTTGACCAACATTAGTATCATCAAAGCATAACTTTGGAAGCATAATATCAGGCTGTGATCACCTGGAAAGAAGAACCTAGCCTTACTCTCTGTTAAATCATTTTGGTGAGTAAACTTACTATTTTCAAATTTAAACTTGTGTATTTAACTTACAAATGGTATGTGCTCTGATGTCTATTTTAAACAAGCAGTACTAAATACTCTCTGTTACTCTGGAAATTTGATATGGCCGTTTTTCAGTTTTGTTTCCAAGTTTCTGAACATAGTAAAGCAAAGAAATTGTAAATATCCTTCATATAAATGTTTTAAACTTGGATATTAATGCTAATTTAAGTTGTTTATCCAAATCAAGGCCTACAATATTGTTTTGAAGTTTTACAGTAGGTCATGAATACTGTTATTCAAATTACAGGTAAAGGAATTCAAAGTCAAAAATTCGAATGGTTAAATTTAGGAATTCAATAATATATTTCGAATGCATACACATAGTTAGGATTTTTAACACAAAATTGTGATTTTTAAACAAAGATCAAAAGAGCAGTTTTTAAAAGAAGCTTTAATGGATTTTTGTCAATTTTGGAAGATTGAGTTAATTTTAATTTCTGTAAATTGGTATGAAGCAAGCTTGTAATCCATTTGACACAAGAAAAATGTCAGAATAATTTTTGAATGCATAGATTTTGAGATTGTGATTAAAGTAGGGTTTTGGTCATGAATTTTACTGAGCTCTGTAAATTTTCGATTGCGACTCACCTAGATGACCGAGCTTCACAAAATTTAAGGGAACGGTAGTGTGGAGGCTAATGGTGGTGTAGCCGGAGTCTCGAAGCTTCCGGAGGTTTGTATCGCTTGAACGAGGAGAAAGTTGTCAGAGCATTATTTTGATCTGAACCTTGAATTGTCATTTCTCGTTCTTGAGTTCCATCAACGTTTTGGGGTGCTGGGATCAAGAGAGTGGATGATAGTCGACCTGTTGGCGATCGACCCAGGTGATGGAAGTTCGCCGCGGCACTGTGCACGTGAACGACGATGATGTGCGTGTCTGTGTTTTGATCGAGATCGACTCGAATGGGTACTCGAGTAAGGGGGTCGGTTGGCTCGAGTTAGGACCCGTGTTCGCGCGAGTTTGTCATCACAGCAGTTTTGTTAAAACTTAAAAATAATGAGAATAAGAACAGTTACAGGAAAAAGAAGAAAGAAGATGAGGAAGAGAGACGTAGGGAAAGTCGCGAGGGAAACTCGAAAACTTTCTCGAGTGAAAGGAGGTACTGTCTCGGTCCATTACTAAATATACGTGTATAATTTTTTTTAAATGTTTGTTATAACTAAGTTAATTAAACAATAGTTAGTTAGTTTAAGTTAATATTTAATTTAAAGGTTTATTTAAGAAGAGTCTGTAGAGATAGTTGATTAATATAAAGTAACTAGAATGTTAATTAATTTATATTTGAAATGTTAAATTGATAACTTTAAATTGATTTTTGTACTTAAAAATAAATCATATGTTAAATCAATTTAAATCTTAAGAACGTTAGCTAATTACTTAAAAATTAATAAATGGAAAGTAACTTAAGTGATGAATTAAGGATTATATAATTAATTAAATTGATAATAATTGATTAGTTAAAGTAATTAAATAAATAATTCATTTTAATAAGTAAGTTATTAATTAACAATTAAGAATAAATTAATTAACTAATTAATTAAGTAATAATTAGTGAATAAAAGTTGAGTAATTAATTAATTAAAGAGTAGATAATAAATAAATTGATAATTAATGATTAACTAAGTAATTAATTGATCGTTAATAAGTTAATTAATCAGTAATTAATTAAGCAGAATGAGTAGTGTATTCTTAAGCAAGTAATTAAGTTAAGTTAATCAACCAGTTTGATATGAATTGATGATTCTTGTCTGATTTACTCTGATGATATCCTGTGATATGTTGTGATATGTTCTGTATATATCTGTGATAACTGTATATGATTTATCTGTTATATCTGTTATGTGAATTCTAATATTAATTGAACTGTTAAGTTAAATAGACAACTTGGCCTTTAAAATGACGTTTGGATTTCGATGAGACTGGGATCGGAAGAATCAATTTTTGATTCTCCGAAAACCACATCGATCAAAAGTAAACGATAGGTCGTGATTTGTCATTTGGTGATCGAGATGGTGTTTCAGAATGCAAGGGTTATCATCGTTAACTCTGAGGGTGATTCCAAAATGAGTGTAACGAGATAATGCCTTCGGTTTCGTTCAAACCCGGAACGAACTTGTATGGATTGAATGCTTTCAGCACATCGTCAGGCGGACGATGAGCATTCTAAGACATATGTTCAATAAAGGTAATCGCAGCCTCAAGCCTCATCAACCGGGAATGGCTAAAACAGGGGAGATGCAGCAAGGTTAGGTGGGTCATGCCCAAGCAGGACAAGATATTCCTCTGTCTAGATGTCCCTTTTTATTTCGGCTGTGTGAGCAGTTGTTGGCCACAACTGCGGGGTTATCTTGTTCGGGACTGTTCAGTAAGGAATGGTTCCGACCTTGTGTTGTAGGGGGTCGGGAGTGATCCTCGGTACGGTGATCTAGGCCCCGTACTGTGACGAGCGGTACCCCAGTAGCCTTGCCATTGTTGGAAACCCATTTTCCCTACGAGATCCTACGGTTTTGATTTGTATTACCCACTTTCGTGGCTAGTAGCTGGAATTTAATCATGTAACAATTTCGGCTATTTTCTATTTACTTGAAAACTCTAGACACTATCATAATATCACTGAAGTTCCTATAAATGTTTTTGTTAGCGTAAGGTAAAAACTTGCCCGTATTTATTTGTGGGGAGTCTTACGTGATACCTTTATTTCAAATGATTTTCAAAGTTAAATAACTTTAAACCTGTTTACTCATACCAGACCCATGTCTGACCTAGAGTTTATATTTTGTGTTTTCATAAACTCTTGGGTACTCAAATTTTTATGAGTAGCCAAGTGATAGGTATTGGAAGTGTTGATTTTCTGGAGGAGCTATTATGGATAAGAAGACCAGACGTATGTATCTATATCTATAGTTCCGCTGTGTAGTTAGTGTATACTGTATTTTGGAAGTATGTATGGACACATATGTATATGACAGTCCTGTTATATGATATTGTATGACTCTGATGTATATATATAACTATGTAATAGTTATGTGATGTATTATATTTTGTTCTATTCCGCTGTGAGATTCTGATGTTGTTATTCATTCTTTCTTTTCTATTTCTATCCCTTTCTTTCTTAATGATGAAACGTCTTTCTGGGGTTAGAAAGGCGGGTCGTCACAAATCTAATGGTGGTAAATTCAGAACTTGGAAGTGGGACGCTAAAGTTTAACAAGATACACGTTATATAGGCACCTTAGTGATCATTCAACCTTGGTTGAAATTTAAAAATTCATTTAAAATGATTTTGGACCAATTAGTAGTATGCTAACTCCATATGGCGTATAAGGCTTGAAAGTCATGTTTATAAATCTTCTCATAACTACTGGCCCTTGGTTGTATAGAGTGAGTGAGGGCTCGATGCATTATTTTTGCTTTGGGACGATGGGATTTTTCTCCAAGTTAAAGTAAGTCATTGATAAGAAAATAATGACTTAATTCATCCCAGACATACATGTTGACATCAACGTTGTCTAAATCTTCTCCTTCCAAGGGACATTTTAAAATATGACCTAATCTATGTAAAGGAAGATATATTTTTACACCACAAACTAGAGTCCAAATGCAATCCTCTTTGTTATGTGGATTCATATGATCTAAATTCAAGTTTTCATAAAAGGGTTTAATCAATAGTTAGTAGATTTTGACGTTGTGAGTGTCAAAGCTTAAAAAAGAGTCAATATGGTTGGCTTCGGCTAGTTCGCGGATAACATAACTACCATAATCATTAAATTTTATGGATGAACCCTCAAAGATTCATGCACTCTTCATGTTATTGAATCTTTGTACGAAAGCGTCATTGTGAAGTTAATCCCTAATTTGAGTGGCGGAGGGACCAGCAGAAGAAGTAGAAGGTCTTGATCGTTTGGGGGCCATTTGTAGGTTTGTAGATTTAGGATTTTGGAAGATTTTAGGTATTTGTTGAAGAAGATAGTAAAGTGGATGTAAACTTTTAATTTTTATAAATATAAAGAGGTGGATAGATGCTAGATCGCTGGAAAGGTAGGTGCATGTAAAGATGTGCCGGTTTGAAAATTTTCTTTCCTTTGTTAATTGGAAAAAATAAAAAATACAGAAATCAGGAGAAGTCGACTGAATTAAAAATTCAGTCGAATGAATCTATAAGGGAAAATAAAACTCGTGTTATGCTCTATCGACTGGAATTATAGTTCAATCGACTGTTTGTGTACAAATTGATGGTAGAAAGGAAATAGTGAAAAAATGAGGGAATTTAGTCGACTGAGTTAGAGTAGTTAGTCGATTGAAAGTCAGGTTAATTTTTTTATCTTTCTTTGTTCAGCCGACTGAACTAAGGCTTTCAGTCGACTGAACCTGGTCTATTTTTGCGTTCTGAACTTTTAAGCTTTTCGAATAAGCTTTATCTCTTTTCTATAAAATCATTTTGAAATACATAGCGGTTTATTTTATGAATATATAATCGAAAAATACAAACATTATTATAACAATATATGTATATATATATATATATATGTATATGTGGAGAAATATACACACACACACATATACATACATGAAATTTAATTTTTCTTCACTTGGCTCTGACTCCTCCGAAGGATACCATTCCTATGAGTTTGGTTCAATCTTAGTTTTCTCTTTTAAGGTTTAAGTGGAGACCATATATTTGTTTAAACTGGAGTGTGATTCCAATATTGTTCGATGATCCTGCTTCCTAAGAGTTTCTCCTGGAATTACAATGTATTTATTCTCTAAGTTTCTGTTAGTCGAGAAGAGTTTTCCGTATGCTACTTTTTGTTGGTGAATTACCACATATTTCCAGAACAAAACTTTCCAGAAAATTTAGATGTGCTCCTTATCTTCTTTGCTCGTAATACATCTCCTTTTGAATTCCCATCATCTCTTGTTGGTAGTGAAATATTTCATCATTTTTTGGCATAGGGACGATGATTCAAAATTGATCGACCGTTTGACTTTCTTACCCTTTTGGAGAGTAACCAGTATGATAGGGCGGTGATGGAATGATATTAATTAAGGATGATTTATTTGATGGAGGATTTTTTTTGGTTGGAGTTCAAAGATAGCTTTTTGAAGAGGGTGAGCTGCAATCGATAGATGAATAAGTTAAATCGTAGTTTGAAGACATTTTGAAATTTTTGGTAGATATAATCTTGAAGATAAATTTTTGTTGTAGATCTTTAGATATGACAGTCAGGATTTATAAATGAGTAGGATACTATGAAAGTTAAGACAAACTTTATTTTCACCGTTTGAATTTAATTTTATTTGTGGTGCTAAAAGGATTTACTATTACATATAAATTTTCTAAATATAGAAGGTTAATTCATGGTATATGTTCCGTGATTAAAAGTTCGACTATTATATATATTCATTCTAAACAAAGGATATGATTTTTTTTATTGTTTTCTGTGGTTTTAAAACAAGATATTATTTTATGATTTGAGTGTACGTTAACAATTTTTTTCATAATTGTTTTGTCTTTAAAATATTATTGTTAAAGGAAATTTTGTTTAGTTATTTATATAACAGAAAGTGTATGTTATGTAATTTGATAAAATTTATTTCATTTAGAGGTTTAGTAAGTATGTCTGCTATTTGACTTTCAAAGGAAATGAATTTAAAAGATATCACATCGTTTGTTATATTGTCACATAAAAACCGATGACAAATATCAATGTGTTTGGTACGAAATGATTTATTGGATTCTTTGACAATTTAATAACACTTGTATTATCATGATACATTGGAGATTTATTTATGTATACCCTAAAGTCATGAAGAGTTTTCCGCATGTGTATCACTTGTGCACATGCCAAAGTAGCAGATATATATTCTGCTTCGCACGTAGATAGTCGAACACAATTTTGCTTTTTACTAAACCATAATAATAAAGACTGTCCGATGAAATGACAAGTACTGCTTGTACTCTTCCAATCTATTCGACGTCCTCTGAAATCCACGCCGTTGTATGACACAAGTTCGAGAGTACATTCTTTTGGATAGAAGAGGTCATAGTCTCTAGTGTTGCTCAAATTTCGCATAATTTGTTTCATGACTCCCAAATGTGATTCTTTGGGATTTGCATGAAATTGGGCACATAGGCAGACACTCATCATGATATCGAGGCTACTAGCGATTAAGTATAGTAAAGGTCCAATCATACTTCGATATAATTTTTGATCCATACTATTTTGTTTTCATCTTTATCGAAATAAACCATAGTGCTCATAGATGTCAGTTTACTTGATGTTTTTTCCATTCCAAAATGTTTTATTAACTTAGTACAATATTTTTCTTGATTAATAAAAATACCATTACTTGTTGTTTAATTTGTAGACCGAGATAAATAAGAGTTCTCCCATATGAGACATCTCAAATTCACTTGTTATGATTCTTGGAAACTCATTGCATAAATTTTCATTCGTAGATCCGAATATAATATCATTTACATAAATATGTATGATTAATATATCTTTTTTATCAAATTTAATAAAAAAAGTTTGATCAACTTTTCAAACGTCAAATCCAGAATTTATAAGCTAGCCTTTTGGTCATTCATACCAAGCACAGGGTGCTTGTTTCAAACCTAAAGAGCTTTCTTATGTTTATAGATGTGATGAAGAAATTTTCATATTTAAATACATATGGTTGTTCTACAAAAAGATTTTCTTTAATAAAACCATTTAAAATTGCACTTTAACGTCCATTTGATAAAGTTTAAAGTTATGATGATAAGAAAATGTTAATAAGATTCGTTTTGCTTCAAGTCTTACGACAGGAGCAAAAGTTTCTTCATAGTCCATCCCCTCTTATTGATTATATCCTTATTCAACTAATCTTGCCTTATTTCGAGTTATATTTCCATTTTCATCAACCTTATTTTTGCAAAACCCATTTCATACCAATGATTGTTTGATCATTTGGTCTTGGTACGAACTCCCAAACGTCATTTCGTTCAAATTGATTTAACTCTTCTTACATAGCTAAGATCCAGTAATCGTCGGTTGAAGCTCCCTTAGGATTTTTAGGTTCTATAATAGATATTAAAGCAACATGACTCATTTATTTAATTGATGACTAGTTCTGGTAGTTGTATTTACTTCACCAATTATATTTTCAACTGGATGGTCTTTTAAAATTATTAGTGGAATTCTAAGTTCATTTTCAATTGGATTTTATATGGTATGTTGTTCTTCATTTATAAAATCTTGAGCTGGATTTTCTATGATTGGTTGTTCTATAATATTTTCTTCATCATCTTTATTATTTTTGAAATTCTCGTCAAATGAAACGTGTAAAGTTTCTTCTATAGTTTTCGTACATGTATTATATATTCCATATGCTTTGCTGCGTTTCGAATATCCAATAAATATTCCTTCATCAGATTTTGGATTGAATATTCCCAGTTGATCTTTTTTATTTAATAGAAAACATTTTGATCCAAAATTCTTAGATATGATATATTTGGTTTTCTATCGTTAAAAAGTTCATATGGTGTATGTTTAGTTAAGGGTCGAATAGTGACACGATTTAAGATGCAGCATGCAATAGACATAGTTTTTGCTCACAATTGTTTTAGTAGTTGGCCACTGCTAAGTAGAGTCCTTGCACATTCCTATAACGTTCGATTCTTTCTTTCTACAACTCTAGTTTGCTGTGGAGTTCTAGGAAATGAGAAGTTGTGACTAATATCCATTTTGTTACGAAAATTCTCAGAAAGCTCATTTTCAAATTTGACATCATGATCACTTCTAATATTTTTAATTTTTAAACTTTTGAAATTTTGAATTCATTTATTTAATTTTTTAAATGATTCAAAAGTATCACTTTAAAAAAAATTTAATGTCCATGCATATCTAGAGAAATCATTTACAATTAGAAAAACTATATATTATGATTATAGATTGAACTTGAGTGGGAACAAATAGATCCGAATACAGTAGTTCAAGAGGTTGTAATGTAAAAATAATTTTCTTAGAACTAAAAGATGTTTTAGTTAGTTTTCCTAATTGGCATGCATCAGATATATTATTTACTTTATAATGCATTTTTAGTTTGACCTTTTACTAAATTGTTTTTAGATAATTTACTAATAGCTTTAAAATTAATGTGGCAAAATCTTTTGTGCCATAGCCGTGAATCATTGTCTTCAGCTATTAAACACATATCCATATTGTGATTGATTTTCATATTTAAAATTTAAATATGACTTTCTCGAACTCCTTTAAAAATTAGATTTTTATTTTGGTCGAAAATTTTGCATTTATCTTTTAAGAATGATATACTAAAACCTTTATGCATAATTGACTAATACTTAATGAATTATGATTTAAAGTTTTAACTAATAAAACATTAGTAATAAGAGGTGAACTAGATATACCGTTAGTGTTCACGTCTCCTTTTCCAATGACGTATCTTTTAGAATCATCTCCAAAAGTAACGAAACCTCCATCCGAGTACATAGTATTTGTTAGCATGTCTTTGTTTTCCGCCATATGCGTGGAGCAACTACTGTCGAGTATCCATTTTCCTCTGTTTCTACTAGATACCTGCAAAAAAATATTGAAATGATATTGGTATCCACTTCCTCTGTTAAGGTCCTAAGAGTTAGATCTTAGGAAACTAATGTTTAACGACGGATTTTCTATCGAATTAAAAAACCGTCAAAAAATTTCAAATTAAATTTATCCGCAAGCGCATGGCGTGCACTTATAGTACGTGACAAATACGGGTCGATCCGTAGGGAATTGATGATTTTAAAAATCTATTCAATCAAATTAAACCAAAGTCGATTGAAAGCTAAGCTAGAGAATTAGAAAATTAGCTAACCAACTAAAAGAAAAGAGATGCAAATATGGGAGGTAAATGACAATTTAGAGAATAAATCCACTCTCTAGATCATGTAGTTCAACATATATGAAATAATGATCTCTTTTTTATGGTCATTAGTGATTTAATTGATGTGCTTATCATAAGTATGGCATATTTGTGCTATTGATTAGCTAACATAAGCCATCAACTACAACACATCCCTTAAAGCACTTACACACTTTCATGAAACTTGACAAAGAAAATGAAAATGAAATCTATTTTAAGTATGGCCTATTAACTATTGATTAGAAATATATACCATCAAATTTTAATTTCAAATCGCTTTCTTATGCCATAATCATATTTTGGTGAAGAGGCATTTGTATTAGTGATTGTTTAAGCATAGCCTATTTGGTGTCAACAATATAGGCTATCAAATTCAAATGCAAGAACAACAAATAAAACAATTAATTGCTTATCATTAAGCACAAAAAGAGAGCATGAATTGACAAATAATTGAAGCTACATAATTTGAGAGCTTCATTACCTTCTAAATTGAAGGGGCTTAGCCTCTCATATTTGTCATTTGATTAACAAATGTAGCTAGCAACATGAAAGCAAAAAGAAAATAAAAGGAAAATAAAGCTAGTGGAAAAGAGAACTGCTATTCTACTTGTATAAAATAAAAGAGATCTACACTACAACATGAAAGGAAATAAACAAGAAAAGGAAAAGATGTATTAAATTGCATAAAAAAAGAATTACATAAAAAGAAGAAATGACTAAGTAGCCATGAAAAGAAAGAGAGCTTTCATTTTATTTTGAGCCTAAAACTAATGAAGAGGAAGAGTAAGTAAGAAGAGGGTTACACGAACATAATGGGTTATTTATACAAGCATGAAACCTTAATCCATAATTTGGGGAATGCCCAAAATACCCTTGAGAAAGTGTGGATGCCAAGTAATCATTAGCTTCTACTAATCATCATTTAAGTGTACATGAAGCCATTAATTCCATAAGCATGTGCATTAGCCTCTAATTTATACATTAAGGTGGTAGGTAGGTGGGGTCCTCCATGATCTTCACTTGGAATTATTTCCATCTTCATTCCTTTATGTTCTTTTTGTTCATGCATATCTTCTTTATAAAACAACTTGTAATTGAAATCAAATTCCTACAAAATAGTATGGAAATTTCTAATTAAATTTTCATAAGTAAATTTATGCACAAAAATGACTATTTTGCCCTTGGATGAAGATGAATATGTGACAATTTGGAATTAATATGGATTTTGGTTAAAACAAGTTAAAATACCCAATATGATCATTTTTTAAATTAATTAGAATAAGTATGGTGTAAAAATATGCATATTTAGGTGCACATCAGCTAAACCCAATAGGATTTAGAGTTCCCTTTGAAAACGAAATTTGAATTCTTTTGAATATTGGTAATAAAGTTATCAATATACTTATTTCTCATCAAATGATTTTTAATCTTTGGAACCTAAATTTTTTACAGTCTTAGACTCATTGATTTGTTTCCTTTGACTATCATTTTTCATTTTGAAATTAGTATATAGTGAACTATATTCTTTCGTCTTAGTTTTAACTTCTTTTCTAAATTTATTATATCTTAATCCATGTTTATTAGAAGTAGATAGTGAATTTTCTGTAATTTTAAAAAGATTATCTCTACCTTTATTATAATTGGAAATATTTTTAGCAATACTTTCTAACTTTGTTTTAATACCATCTATTTCTAATTTTAATATTTTATTACTAGAATTTAAATTGTGATTTTCTTTTGTTAGTACATTGTTTTTATTTTTTTGAGTTTCTATTTCGTTGCTTCGCATAGTATGCCGTGACGATGTGTTTGCATAGTAATCCTAAGATTTTACTAATTCTTCTTCTAGTATTTTCTTTTCTTCTTTTAGCATGTCAACTTCTAGTTCACTTCTATTCAATTTTGCTAATGTATCTTTATATTTTCTATTCAAATCTTTTAGCTTATCTAATAACTCAGAATTTGTTTCAATTAGATCATCAAATAAAAGTTCACTTACATCATTATTAGTAGCCATGAAGTATACATTGCTTGTTCAGAATCACTGTCATCATCTAACAAAGTATATGAGTCCGAATCATCCGAAGTTACTTAAAATGCCCGCTTCGTTTGTTTATGAAATTTCTCACTTTTATTCTTGAATTTATTCTTCTTTCGTTCTGTGCAATCTCTCTTTATGTGACCCATCTTATCACATTCATAGCACTTGAGCAAAGAATTTGACGTATTGTTGCTGCCATTTCTGCTGCTGCCAAACTTTTTATTCTTTTTAAACTTTAAAAAATTTCTAAAATTTTAGCTAGAAATACAATATCTCTGCGTTTTCGTCGGAGTCTTCATTTTCTGCTTGAAATTCAATTGCCTTTCTATCTTGAGCATGTATACATTTTGCCTGCAAATTCACTTCATATGACATGAGATTTCTTATTAACTCTTCTGGTTTTAGGGTTGAAATGTAATTATCTTTTTCGATAGCTAAGGCTTTCATTTCCATCCATCAGTTAAAGAGTTCAGGATTTTTGAAACAATATCCAAATCAATGTATTTTTCTCCTACTGCTAGAAGTGAGTGATATATGTCTTGAAATCTAAACTACATATCATTTATAGTTTCATCTTGCTTAAATCTATAATTTTGAAATTGATTTTTAAGCATTGAATCTTTTTTTTTTTTACCTTGTTTGTACCTTCACGAGTGATTTTAAGAGTACACCAAATTCTATATGATGAGGTGCACATACTACTCTATTAAACTCATTTTATCTAAAGAACAAAACAACATATTCATGGCTTTAGCATTAGCAGTAGCACTGAGTTTTTATGTGTTTGACCATTGTGCATAAGCAGTAGCAGGTACAGCATATTCTTTTTGAGTGATATTCCAAGTGTCATAACCATTTGCTTTCTTATATATCCCCATCCTAGTTGACCAATAATTATAACTTAATCCATTAAATAGCAGCAGTCGTGTAATAGATTGACCTTCAACAAAACTTGATGTAGTGTTATCCATATTACTTAAATATCAAAAACTGTGTCATGATTAATGATTGCCTTGCCCTAATACCAAATTAAAGTATACGCGGATCGAGCACACAATTATATTTACTTAATAAAATTTACATTAAACTAAAAGTATAAAAATTGCAATAAGTAAAGTGCATCGGAGATTTTTATACTGGTTTGAACTCCCGTTCTACGTCCAGTCCCAAAGTCCTTTTGAATTTAACTAATAAATGTCCTCATTTAACCTGGAGGAATAGGAATTACAAACTGCTTGAGCTATCGAACAGAAATTCATGCCTGATAAACTTCAACTGGACTTCGTCTACAAAGTAAGTAGAGTTCTTTGTGACTTCTTATTCTCTTCTATAGCACAGATTAGCCAATTATTACAAACTTCCTATAATCTTCTTCTTTGTGGTATATTAACTGTATTTATGAAGAACATGGAAGTAATATGATCAGAAGGAAAATTTAACTGAATGTGCAAGTGATTAGTTTGAAAGTAATATAAGTATATGAAAATGCTTGAGAATTCAAAAGCAAGATAGAAGAATATGAGAAAATGAACAAGTTTTGAATTCACTAATGTGATTGCCTTATATAGAAGATGTATGGTTGCAACCTCTAATGAAGAATGATCAATGGAAATGGTTGCAGCCATTAATGAAGAGGAGTAACTCTTCATTGAGAAGCCTTTCGAAAACTTGAAAATATAGTTGTTATACAAATTCAGTCGAGTGAACGAAGTTAATCAGTCAATTGAATTTGAGGGATAAACCATGTTTCAAAACTGAAAGAACTTAGTTCAAAACAAACCAGTTTCAATCGAATAGAGTCCTTGATTTAGTTGACTGAATTAGTGTTTAGTCGATTGAATCATGATTTCAGTCGACTTAATCTGTTTCTATGTTTAATTATAAATGTGTGCATGTATTCAGTCGACTTATATACCTTACTCAGTCAATTGAATGTTGTGGTTTTTGTTTTTGAGCTTTGAAATTGATTTGTGATTAAGTTTGTATGCATACCATGTTGTAGAGATTTTAACAATTTTATAACTCTAGACTAAGAAGCTTATGACTAATATTACATTGGTTGTGTCATCCTAGTCTTCTCTTTGTCGAGTATGTCTCCATGTTAGATCGATCTTTTTCTATGCAAGCGGTTAGTATACACAATATACTGTTGTATAGGTTTCAATATCAAAATATCAAAATTGAGGTTCTAACAAAATCCCACTTCTCCGTTTTACTCTTGTATCTCACAACCCAAGCTGGATATGGGTCTCGTAGCCCAAAGCTAGATACATGTCTCATAGCCTAAAGCAGGATACTAGACCTAAAAGGTTCAAGGTATACAGGTCCCTTGTTTGACCCATGGGCATCCCCATTTATAATACCCCTGCTTTGAGTACAAGTGAAAACACTTCGAATTATCAATGATTCCTTGGCACTTTCAATCGAGCCCTCCTTTGCTCCCTTTTGTACACCGAGCCCCTCATGCTCGATCTGGTTTCCATTATCTAGAAACCCGCCAAGTTTCTCCACTCCACAGCTCCCAATATGAGACCCTTTAGTACCTGCTCCTTACATGAGTCATAAATTGAAGGTTACAGAGTCATCAACCTTCAACACCTAGTCCCATCATAAGTCATAAATTGAAGATTCGTAGTCTTCTACTTCTATGGCTGATTCCGTCCCTTAGAATGACTTCCCTCTAAGATTAGAGTAATCCTTGCTTAGCTTCACAAAATCAGCCCTAGGCGCTTGCACTAGAGCACCTCCACCAATTCCCACTTTAGGAGCATTCCTTATCATATTTGCCATCATAACATTGAACATGGCTTGGACATCAGGTGTAGAAGCTCCTGATCCCACTCCCTTCTCCATTTCTGAAGTAGAATTCCTCATAGTGTTTCTTGTATGTCGGCTCATTCTTATCTATAACAAGAATGATCGATCTCTTACAAAAGAAAACTACGTCTGAAGTGTTCATGTGCATGCGACTTGTATTATACTACTACATAGTTTTAAGAACCAAACTTATAACGTATACATATATACTCTCGATCCAGTCTAAGGCGATACCACCTACCATATCAATCTCTAATGGATCACAATTAGCCGTGTAACCAAAGCACTGATACCAAATATGACGACCGTCCTATACCACCGGCACTAGTATAAATAAATAGTGCGCTACAGTCATTATCGATCAATGTAGGATGATGCAGCATAAAACCTATCGTATATCTCACAGTGCATGGACAAAATATAATATCACATATACAATAGTAGAGACAATAATAAAAATGTGAATATCATCATCAGATTATAATTTCCATAGAGTTATACATCAACATCAGAGTTTATGCAATGGAATTAAACTCAACATCTGTCTCAAATACAATAGCAAATAGAAATAGGCAAGCACTGTAACGGCTCCACAGCGTTGCTTAATGGAATAAGCGTAGACTCCATATATGTATATAGTATGTGATAGCTCCTTTAATTCGTCCTCCAAATAGCTACTGTGCCACCTAGACCTGTTATCTACTCCACTCATTTAAGAGTACCTAAGATAATAAGAAGCAGTGCATAAAACCTCTAGTCAGACAATAGTTTGGTGTGAGCAATAAATGTATCTCAAAATGCTATACAAGTAAATATGGTAAGGAATAAGAGTATACAAACCAAAGCTGACTTATCCCTGCAACCAAAGATTTATCACATAAAAATATAATATGCTACTCTACGATATCATAAAGGTAAAATACAACATACAATAACAGATGTCCGAATATCCCTATCTCATGTACCTACTTCCAATGATATCCTGAGTGATAGCCCAAAAGCAACTAAGCAGCCATAACATCCATCAAACAATCCCTACTATCACTTTTCCCCTATGCACTAAACATATGATAAATAGTATGACCTCCTTGCTACTAAGGACTAATGGAAAATCTTGATTCTCTATTGTACTCTCGTATCTCATAACCTAAAGAGGGATATGTGTCTCACAGCCCAATGCTGGACACTAGACCTAAAAGGTCCACGGTATGTAGGTCCCTCATTTGATCCATGGGCATCCCTACTTGCAATACCTAAGCTTCAAGTACAACAGAAAATACTTCGAGTTAACAATAATTCCTTGGCACTTTCATTCGAGCCCTCCTTTTGCTCCTTTTTGGACATCGAGCCTTTCTTGCTCATTCTAGTTTCCATTATCCAAGAACCCATCATATTCCTCCAATCCACAACTCCCAATACAACCCCCTTTTGTACCTACTCCCTACATGAGTCACAAACCATAGACTATAGAGTCCTCAATCTTCGACACCTACTCCCATTATGAGTCACAAATCGAAGATTCATAGCCTTCATCGTGCTATTACATCATCATACAACCTGATAGAAACAAGCCACAAGCTCCAGCACGACCTACAGAACCTCAACACCATTCCCTTGAATTTCCATCCCAATTGGAGTCAACTTGAGAACTCGGTGCCGGACTCTACAGTTAGCCACCCTATGACCAAGCTTTCTTCCATTCATTCCTTACTTCTAGTACTTTATTCCTAAATTATTTAACCCTGACCTCCTATCCAAAACATGTCATTATAGAGCAAGTACATTCCTCAAAGCAACCAACTTCATATCCAAGAAACACGTCGTTATAGCCTCAAGCACTTAACCGATCACCGATCCAACACCATAAGCAACCTCCACTAGTAATACCATTGCCCCCTTAAAGTTGCCACCATCATTGACTCACCCTCACATGTCAGTTCCTCTCATGTCAATGCCAGCATATGTACTTAAAGAATTAGAGCTCGCGATTTGGATCCTAAGCTTTTCCTACACCGCAAGCCTGCCCTTTAAATTTCACCCAATTTCAACCATCTTTGCCTCTATTATGCTTAATTATCCAACCTAACTTCCTATGCAATCACAACATTAGCAAACGACATCAAATCATATCATCCAAACATAAAATAACAAGTAATTTCATCCAATCAAACTTGCAATCCATCAAAACAAGGTAAATATGATAGTTTATAACATAGATCTAAACATGAATATAAGAGCATAAGTAATAGTAATTTCTAACCAATCTAGATCACTTTCATAGTTTAACATGCAATCAAAGTTAGAAACGATTTTATGTCAATTTAAAACATGTTATATCCTACAATTCTATAATATAAACATGCATAGTATAGTGAGAAGGCATAAACCACTCACTAATTACCAAATTTAACCAATATGGGAATAGATCTAATCCAAACAACAAACCAAAATAATGCAAATCAAACAAATGAATGATCCCTATCTTCTAATTGATGATCTATTCGCCAATCTCTAATCGATATTGATTTAAAGATTAAATTGGATGATTTTGGATGAAATTAGGATGAAATTAGGGTTAATTAGGGTTTAGACCTGATTGAGAATGGGAGGAAAAGTTTGATTTGATTCCTATAACCTCTATTTTTAGTGATTCTCTAATTAGACTATAGGCCAACTAATGGGCTTCACTAATTACATACTATTCCTGACCAGCTTTTCTTAAAACTTATAACAGCCATAAATTTCTAACTGTAAATCAATTATTCTAATATGACCACTCTATGGAAAAGGAAATCATCATCCCGAAGCAATAGAACTAGTTTTAGACCTTAATTCGATTCCTATCAAAATTTATAGCTTATACAAGGTTTTTAGGGTAAAAATGGTCAAATAGAAATTTGGGAAAAATTACAAGTAAGAAAAATATTCCTAAGAGTCATATCACAAAATTATAGAATCATACGTTCTCGTATGAATAAAATAAAATCTTTTATGATCTTCCGATATGTAAAATACGGGTCGTTACAAAGACCAAATCAACACCAGTTTTTGATGGATCGACACTGATCCATATATGGATTGGTACTATTTTTTTCCTATTTTCATTAAGTTTTATCTTATCTCTTATATCCAGCCTTCCCTTGATGCTACCAAGTTTGTTCCTTAATGTATTCACTTAGATTATTACCCTTATGGTGGGAATCTTTGGATCTATAATAATCCATGGACTTAGCCAACTTTCTTTAGTTTCTTTCTTATCCTAATACTACCTTTATTATTTTAGAAACGGGAAAAAAATAACTAATAATGGATTAATGCTGATTCATCCATAGAATGGTATCGATCCATGGGGTTAGCCATTTTCCTCTCTTTTTCCTACTCACTCTTCGTACTCGATCGATTTTGGATCTAGCATCTATTCGTTCATCATTTCGTAGTCTAATATTATTAAGATGTCACATGCATAACATATCAAATAACAACATATATTTAAAATATTTGTTTCTTAGTATGGTGGATACTTATAACATGTTATGAACTTCCTATATACTTACATAGAATAGACCAAACTTTTGGATAATACCAAGTTCATTGTGTGCAATTATACTTAAGTGCATATCCATTTTAAAAAGATGCAATTCAACTTTGTTTATTGTTAATCACAGTTTGCCTACTAAAATTCGATTACTCCTTATTGATGCATCATTATGTAGCACAAGAAGGATTGACTTCAAGAGTAAATCATATTCTCTTTCAGGTACTTTTGGAACTAATATCCAAGATACCCACCTCTTTTATCAAATTTAAGTACTAGAATTATTTTGCATGTTTTGTTTCTACTTCCATTTTAAATTCTTTGGATTATCATAAATATGTAAATTATATTTTAAATACACTTGTTCGTATCATAGAAAATCCATTAGCAAATTTGATGAAGTATATGGAACTGATTTTGATAACTTTAGATTCTTAAAAATATACATCTCTTATTACTATTTCTACGAATTTGTTAACTCTTTTATTTCTTCCACTAAATGGGTGTTTGCTATTATTACTTTGAATATAATTCACATGTACCATATTATTTATAACCGTTATCCAGTCTTTTGATTAGGCAATATTCAAAAGATCGAACGAATCGAACTTGGGAACTACCAAGGCAGGAAGCCCTTAAGGTAGCTTGGAAGTCCAAAAATAAAAAATAATTAAAGGCAAGAGGCAAACACCAAACCATCCAAAGAATCAAGGAGGAAAAAACCAACAAGAAGTTTGATCGATATGGATCCAACCCATAGATTGGTAGTGATCCTCTATCTTTAGTCAAAGTTACCCCCACTCTTATTACATGCTAGTGATTATCCCAAAAACACATTTCAAGTGTTGTTTTTTCAATTCCAAGCAGTTCTCTATCAATCTCCACGAGCATTCAAAGTCAGCAACTTCATTATTCTACAGATCCACCATTCGGACTAAGGAACAACTAGATAATGGTGCAAACAAGTTTGGAATCATGAAGCTAGCCATAAATCAAGCCAACATAAAAAATTCAAGACAACCATGTTGGCCATCTTACAGATCGGTACCACTCCAAGCCCATGAATCGATATCGATCGATGTATTCTATTGAGGTGGCTACCATTTTCTCCAGGGAATTTGGTCTTAGCATGGGAAATGTGGTAAGATCATGGAGGAAAATTTCTAAGCTTCCTACGACTATAAATAGAAAGGCATGAATCATTTTATGTGTCCTTTTGGTTCTTATATTCTCTACTTTAATTTCTTATAATCACCTTCAGATTTATATCGATCCATAAGAACAACTGCTTGTAATCTAATTATCTAAGCCATAAGATCACTAGACATAGGCCAAGATTAGCTGAACCATATAAACGCTGTGTGTTCTTTTCTTACTCATTTTCATTTATTTTCATCACTTTTATTCTCTACACAACTTTTGGGCGTTTGTGCTATTTTTGGTTCAAACGTTTTTTGTGCTTTCACTGAGAACGATACTCCCAGGCTAAAAAAGTTTTATGTTTTAGTTATTTTTGAACCTTTGATTATTTTAGAGTTCTTGTTTAAAATTTTATTCCAAGGGAAAATGTGTATATAAATATTTTGGGATTTTATTTTCCAAATAACGTACAAATTTGAAAAGTGAGAAAACTTTTTGTGAAAACTTTGATTTTTAAGGCCATGTGTTAGGCATAGGGAAAACAAATATAGTTAGGATCCACGAACTTAGCAGTGCATTAGGAATTAGGATCGACGATGCAAAAATGCAAGCGATAACAATGAAAAAGCTATTTTAGTCTTAGAATTACTATTTCCATACCTTGTCGACAACGCCATGAGTCTATTTTTAGACTTAATTCCATTTTAGAGCTTGAAAATAAGCCTCCTTACGCATTTTGTATGTGTAAAATTTGGAGTAAATCTTGGGCAGGGAGGAAATTTCCACAGTACTAGGGAAATAGGTAGATTATAGTGTGGTAAGATGTCAAATTCTCCAGCTAAATTCTTATGTCCGGCTATTGACTCGAAAAATGGATCAACACCTTGGTTTGAGTATGAAAGCACCAGCCCTGTTCTGACAGAGCAATAATATAGATAATAACAGTAAAAGAAAGGAGACAAGAAGATTTATGTTGTGGTTCGACTGTTAGCGAAGCCTATGTCCACTTTATAGTTTTATTTTAACTAATTACTATTACAAGTAGTGCTTTATTACAAGGCTTTTAATTATCCTTAGCTAGACTGAATCCCCAGAGTTGGAACCCTTTGGAGAATCATAGTGAATCCTTTTGGAGATTGTTTTGAGGGAGATGAAGAGTGAAGAAGGTTTCCAACACAGCTTCCGCAACCAGTCCGGAGAAGAGATCCCATTTGTGTTATAGGTAGGATGATATTTATAGAAATTGGAGAGTTTTTAGGCCTGGCCTACTCACTAACTGCTTGCAGATGGACTTAAGAAGATGCAACGAAGCTCAGCTCACGACCCAAGCCAAAACCATGGATCGCCAATGATCCATAGATTTAGCTCGCGTGTGAGCCGATCACTTAGCTCCTTTTCCTCTTATTTTCCTAATTAGCTCGCTAAGAGTCCATGAACAAGTATGGATCGCTGAGATCTATGGTGTATGGATCGCTAGTGATCATACAATTAGCATATTTTGGCTTTCTTCGCTTTCCATGTGCCTTAGCGACCCAGTGATGAAGTATGGATCACTTACGATCCATAGTGTATGGATCGCTAGCGATCCATGCACTTAGACTTTTTCTAGACTTTGATGTTTGGGATGCTTTTGTTACATTATATCGACGTTGTTCGGGTAGTCTCATTGCATGTCGCTTTGTTTCGATGACGATTTACTAGCTAGTTTATTTAGCCGCTGATTGGACTAGACGGATGTTGTTCTCTTGGTTTAGTCACACTCAGTCATTGTTCATCCCTTTTTCGTTGAGTTCTGAGCCGTTTTGACTCCATCAAGTTGTTCCCCCCTAGTATGCCTTCATTGAAAATAAGGCATGCTTTAGAAGTAACTTCTTTTGAGTCTTCATTTTGTGAAATCTAGTTGATCGAGTCGAGGTTAATATGGAAATTTGGCTTTGAATGTTGAATTTTCGATGTGAATCATCAGAGTCCACCTCAAAATGTTGTTCTCATTTGACCGACTTCTGACAGTCGTTCTTTTTTTTATTTCAATCTGAATTTCAATTCCTGGTATTGATGATGCAATCTTTGCTCCATAGTTTACGCCAGGGTTTAGGTTGATAAGTGGGTGCATGATGTAGGTTTGGAGTTGTCCTATATATTTTTAGTTCGATCGACGGTGAAGTTATGTTTTGTCTCGAATGATTGTATGCCGTTCTGGAGCGAAGTATTGCTCTTGGTCTTTAACTTCTTCTTTCCAAGAATTTGGTTAATTTCTCGTCGATGTTTTTGAATTTCGAGGTGACCATTTATTCTCAAATCGGATATAGTGGATGATTCAATCGTATCACTCTTCCTATTTCTATATTCTAGTGATCCTAAAAAAAAGCTTCCAACGTCGCTTCGGACAGCGGCTCCATTATCGATCGTTGATCGATAAGTGGTAAGTGTGGAAGAGATAATTTCAAAGGTTGATATGTATTATTTTTCAAATGTAAGCAAGATATCTACACTAGCTTGTTTGTTCGCAGTATTCAGGATACTGGACTCTTCTCATGTAGATAACACACTGCATCTGCCCAGGTCCACGCTTAGGACCCGATTGCTCAACATACGTCAAATTCCCTTGGATTCCCAGCATTGGTTATATGAGGATATTATTTAAAGTAAAACATACCCGACAAGGTTGAATGCCAAGTTTTTTCGTTGAAAATGACTTTTCGGTCATCCAATCTTTAGTCTGGCGGAGGTATTCCCACTCCTGTAGAAGCTGGGTTCTTCACAACTTAGGCTTCGCTTATTATCCCTATCATATTAGGATGATAGATTATTGTTAAATTACAAGGCACAATTGCTCTTGTAGAGTTGTAGTTGGAGTTCGATCAGGCACAATTTCAACCTTCGAAAACTAACGCATGAGTTGTCTGATAACGATTGTCCTTCCTTTGCGTTTTTCGAAATTCATTGCACACCAACGTTTGTCTTCGAGGACTATTGGCTTAATTTCTCGATTCCAATCATTACTTTGTCTCACTGTTGCACTTCTTATGCTCATGTGCAGCATACTTGTTTACTGTAATTCTATAAATGTCAATAATACTTCTATGGTCATTTCGGCATATTCTATTTCATAGCTTTGTTCAGAACTATAAAGTAGCTCGGTCTAGCCAGTTCTGTAGCTAAACCCTACTTATGCTCAATCGAATTCGTTTCAACGAAGTGTTGGTGTAAATTCCTTAGTTCGTAGGGCTGATTACTTTGACTACCTAACCAATATGTTTTGGGGGACTAGGTCTCTTACGCAATAAGTTGGATTGCCCCAGTTCGATGGACACGGTAGCTTCCATCTTCAGGGATTAGGTACTTTGTTGCTTGATCCCAAGATCTGAGTTTTGTAATGATGTCGGCATGTATTAGAAAGATGCGTTTCTGGCATCTTTTTTTAAAGTAAATTCTTTTGAGTCCGATGTTGAGATCCTAATCATTTGTTGGTTTCTATCTTCAAAAACTTATAAACGAGTGACTCAACTCTGTGGATTTTTCCTTGATGTTGTGAATCTTCAGATAGCATGAGATGCCAAAAGGTAGGGCTGAAGATTCAATCAAAATCTTGCTTTTGTTTGTGAAAGCCTATGTATCGATAGTTTCATTTTGGGCTTTCTTGCTAGCATCACCAAACTTCAGGTAATGGCGTAGACCTACAAGTTGGAACCAAATGATCTAGTTAGACGTAAGTAGGTCATTAATCCTTCTCGTTATTGACAGGCTATGAGCGACAGTTTATTCTTGAATGTTAAATCCTTCATTTCCTTTGTTGGTGATTTTGTTGCTAGAATGCTCTGTTTTGTGATACAGAATCGTTATCTAACCAACCTCGCAGTTATTCATGTTTGGACTTTGAAACATTTATTTCAATTAAGTATATGTGCTTCTATCCCTTCTTGAGTGGCTAGCTATTTCGAATGCCTGTATTTGGGCAATTGTTAGAGATGGAAATCTATGGGGCGAAGTGATCAATTTCCTCCAGTCTGGCTCTCAATCCCATTCTAGAATTGAGGAAGTTTGGGGATTTTATTTCTGACCTTCCATGATTGCTCTCGCTTGTCCTTGGCCATGCATGCTCTTCTCGGTTGCTGACGCTATCACTGAAGTTTTGTTCATAGTTCAACTTCTGCCTTTGAGAATTAATAACCTAGCTGCTTGGTTCCAAGCAACATTTACTCGAGGTTGCCTATCTTTCGGCTGTATCTAAATTCTTTCTAATTTGAATTTAGGAAATTCGGTTGTGCACACCAGCTTTCACCCCTAAAAATTAGTACATGGGCAATTCAATCCTGGAATTTTCTTTTGACGTTGCTTTATTCCTATGCAGTGGCTGATTCCTATGATGAAAGGCTGAACCATCTGGCTAACCTCTGAAAGGATATGTCTTTTGGTCGTTGCCTATCATTAGGCTACAGTAGTTTTCTAAAGAGAAGGTAGAAACTCAGTTGAGGGCCAACTTCTATCTCCGGAAGCTAATGCATTGATGGTTCACTACGATGAGTGTTTCTCATTAGCCATATAGATTAAAGTTTTCCTAGCATTGTCGGGGTAAAACCGGTACTTAGTGAGTAGAATGTTTCTTGGAGTTGCCGGGGCAACACCGGTATTGATGAAATAGAAAGTTTCCAAGTATTATCCCGGCAACAATGGTACCTAGGAAATAGAAAATTTTCTCGGCATTGCTAGGGCAACACCAATACTTAAAGGATAAAAGAAGGCCTTGGCATTGGCGAGGCAACACCGACACACCGGAAGTTGGGATCGATTTTCCTCATCAATTCGGTTGTGCTCTTAATCCAGTTGGGTACTAGTTTCGGCCTTCGAAAACTAGCACTTCTATGGTTGGATTGTACAAGTGTTTTCTTACTGCTACCTATCTTCGGGCAGTGTTAAAGTCATGTTGGTGAGGATTGAATCATTCATCTGATTCTGTAGAGTTGAGTAGATTCCTTTTAACCCAATGTGGTTGTTTCCTCAACGCTGCCTAAATCTGGGATACGCCACATTCTAGAAGGGTGAGAGTCCTAGGCATTTTCGTTGCCTAGCATTGTTTATAACCATAAAGTATTACCCTTGGAGATAAAAGGCTATTGGTCAACCAATTACATAATTATTCTCATTCACGAAAACTTGAACTTCCTCCAAATAGTTTTTTATGGTCTGACCACTATTAGAGGAACCTTTCATTTCTAGGTGTCAAACTCCAAGTTCTTCTAAAAAATTTGAAATTATGGAGCAAGTCATCACATTTCCCCTGGTACAACCACATTCATTCCTATACTGATCATGGATTGGTAATAGTAGTGTTTGTCTTGAATCTGTGACACCTAACTTTTCTTGTTTCAGGCTATATGCATTATGATGGACTAATAGCATTGTTGCAGATATCAACCTTATTCGTTGGTTCCAACCTTCAGGAATCAATGGTTTAGCTGCTAAATTTTGAATGTTCTCTCCTTGCCGTTGTCTGTTTTTAGATAACCACTGGTTTTTTGCATGTTAGAGTTTGAGACCTCATTCGAGCACCTGCTTATGTCTTTGGAAGTTTGGTGCATTGATTATTTGATTTTGGAAATGCTTTCCATCATCGTCTATCTCTGTACGATGGTAAGTTGCTTCTTTTATTGCAAGTTGGAGTGATCTTTTATCCTGACCAAGTGCTAATGTGTTATGTGCCCCTTAGTCCACAAGGCTGATTATTCTGAACAATTAATGTGAGACTTGATGTTCTCGGTGGCTCCCTGGATGCCCCCAATCAAAGGTACATCGCAGCTCTTGTCTCTGGGAACTCGTGACTTGGATGTCTTGAATTTTGACATTTTGTACATTAACTTTGGTCAAATATTAGAATTATTTACCGACTTCTTGGTTTGTGAGCTTTGCGGCACTACTGTAATATCGGCTCATTCGGGCAGTGGCAGTCGATCCTTATTAATCCTACAATAGATAAGTTTCCCAGTGCTGTCGGGACAACACCATTACTTAGAAAATTTTAACGGTTCATCGATAATGCCAGAGCAACATCAAGCAGTGTTTGTATGGCTTATGAAAATTCACAGCTCATGAAGTGCACCGCTTTTAAGAGTGCATGGCTTACAAAATACACGGCATTTGAGAGTGCGTGGCTCATGGGATCGATACGACCCGTCGACCTGGAATGGTTTGGAACTTTTTGACATTGCTATTGAGGAGTTTGTCGATATTACTGAAAGTGAGGTAGAAACTGCAAACAAAGGCCGGAAAGGGAAGTGGTGGAAGGAAGCGCCGAGGAGCTTGTGTGGACACCGATCTGACTTTTGTTCTTTTTGAGTCATTCTGTTCAAGTGTAAAGTCTGCACTTAGTGTTTTTGTCATGGGGTCTGTATTTTCTTTTTGTTGGCCGATGTTATATGGGTATGGCCCATACGTTTTGACCCTTGTATTAAAGAAAACTATAAGAAATACATTAAAATTCTGACCGTATTCTTATTTGTCTGTTCATGTATGATCTGTGTGCTTGTGCTTGTTTTGTTTACACTTATCCAGTTTTTGTGATTGCTGCCAAAATTTTTATTTGGAGTAACAATCCTTTGTTTGAAGTAACAAAACTTGTGAACTTATTGTTTTCAATTGTTTTTATTTAAGTACCGATATTTGCCCCCAGTTCACAAGGCTGTTACTTCAAATGACCGGTAACTTATAGTTTAGACAATTTTCATATTAAACTTGAAATTTGGCCAAGTCATTGCTTGATTTTCCTTCTTTTGGAAGTTTTGCAACTTTAGCATTAATCCAAGTTTCTTGTGATATTCTAGTAAGTATGCAATATATGCGTGTTTGAGAGGTGCACATTGCACGGGTTAACTGAGGGCGATTTTAATCATTAAGTGTCATTAGTTGAAACTTTCTGTTGGTTTGTGGCACTCCAGTTTTGTTGGAGTTGTACCCATTATTCCCAATCATAGAAGTGGTTGGTGCTGGTTATGATACACACGGTGTTCAGGATCGATATGGCCCGTTGATCCGGTTCTGATGCTTCTTAGTGTTGCCTATGTTCGGGCAACGTGAGGAGTTTACGCTTTAGGAGCGTGATTTTTTGGTGATGTTCCTCCATGTTTCCTAACTTTGAGCAACGTGGGGAGCTTTAGTTTTTTAAGAGTTAGTGTGCAACTTATGAAATGTGCGGCTTTTGGCACTCCTCGATGTTGCCTATCTTCAAGCAATGTGAGGAGCGCATGTTTTGGCACGGCTTATGAAATGCGCGGCTTTTGGTACTCCTCGGTGTTTACAATCTTTGGGCAACATGAGGAGTGTAATTTTGGGCCTTACCGATGTTGCCGAAGCAATAACGATTTGTAGAAGGCAAGGATTGGGTTCTGTTGATCAAGTGTGAGTCGATTTGACCCCGTCGACTCAGTAGGTTGCTTACATGAACATTGTAATATTAGTTCAAGAAGCTAAATAGTTTTTGGTTCAAGTAACCATGGCTTGGATGATCCTTCCATGTTTCTCAAAGATGTGCACATCCTAATAGATCAGGCTGCCATGGTGGAAAGATTTATAGCTGGCCGCATGAAGATGGATTGAGGAAAGAGCCTATGGGAATTCAGGGCATGAATCTTAACTCTTGGTCCAAACTGCCTTTAGAGAATGGGTCTTTGACTGGCATATAGTCTAAAAGGAAGAGGAATTGGTTACCAAGAGCTGTAAAATAGTAGTTGGAAAGAAGTGGGCAAGTATTATGCTAGTATTTCATTTGTTGCACTAGCTAGGTCATTAAGTCCACGGTTGTCAGAATGCCAGATTTTTTGATCGGGCATAAGATAACTGTGGTATAATTAGTCTCGGCCTTTCTTATGGCTATTCAAGCGTGTGCTGTGCCCCCATGCCACAGGGCAGTTGGCACGCTTGGACTGTATCCATGGTCTCTCCATAACTCGTTTGGTTGCCCCCGGTCTAGTAGGTGTAGTTTTCCTAGGTGCCGAATCTTGGCTTGATTCGAGTTGGCCTCTGATTGATCACAAGGTCAGTTCAGTTTTGGTTTTGTTTCTTTGAGAAACTTTGAAGCTCTGAAATTTAGCATTGTTTGCCTCATTCATCGTGGGAGGAGATTCCATTAATTTTGTGGAGTTACTATGATTGTCGATTTATGGCCCCAGAGCGTGACTTCGTTGACTTGTGGAGCTCTGGATCACATGACTGCTGATCTTCTAGTTCACCTTTGTAGATATCAGTCATACATAAACTTTGCTGATCTATTGGTTCACCTTCATGATGCTTTAGTTCGTAAAAGACCTTCCCGTTCGTGAAGGATTTTTGGGATCAAATGACCGTTGATCTACCAGTTTGCCTTCACGACGATTTGGTTCGTGAAAGATCTTCGCATTTATGAAGGGTTTTTTGGATCAGATGACCACTGATCTACTAGTTTGCCTTAACGACACTTTAGTTAGTAATAATCCTTCACGTTCACGAAGAGTTTTTTGGATGAGATGACTGCTGATCTACCAGTTCATCTTTATGATGCTTTAGTTCGTGAAAGACCTTCATGTTCGTGAAGGTTTTTTTTTGGATCAGAGGACCACCGATCTACCAGTTAACCTTCTTAACGCTTTAGTTTGTGAAAGACCTTCATGTCCACGAAGGGTTTTTTTGGATCAGATGAACGTTGATCTGCCGGTTCACCTTCACGACGATTTAGCTCGTGAAAAACCTTCATGTTCGCAAAGGGTTCTTTAGATCAGACGACTGCTGATCTACCTGTTCACCTACATGACGCTTTAGTTCGTGAAAGACCTTCATGTTTGCGAAGAGTTTTTGTGGTTAGATGTTGTTAGCACCAAAATTGGTCACTAACACCCTTGAATAGAGTTGTTTAGAGAGATTAATGAAGAAAGTAAATTAAAACAGAGAAAAAACACAGTTGAATGTAAAAAGAACAACATAAAAGGAAACATCGGATTTATAGTGGTTCGGCGTAATTGCCTACGTCCACTTTGAATATGATCTTTACTACTTTTCCAATTACTTGAGTACAGATAAAATCCGTAAACAAACAACTTGAATGCAAGTTTGAACAGAAAAGAAGCAAGTACAAAAAATGGTGGAGTATCCTTGGAGTTCCTAAAAAAAGGTTCCTTCAACTGTACCCATGCCTCTTAATTTATAGACGAAGATAGGCTAGACTCCCTGTGCAGGCCTAAGACTAAGGTAGCTTGGCCCATAGTCGGAGGTTAAGTGGATCAAATGAGTCATGCCAATGCACGTCTACAAATCCGCCTATGCCGATTTAGAGGTTGTCTCATTACTAACTCAAAGCAGACCCTCAAGGAACTCGAGGCAAGCGGTAGTATGACTTGAAGCACAGAAATGTTAATCGCATAAGTCTACTGTAAACCAAATAAATTATCAACCTCCTCAAAGTGCACCGACCCAGATATACCGACTCACGCGTGCCAACCACATCCGACCGAACGACAAACGCTGAACCGGGGTGTCTTAACAAATGACTCGAAGCAACTTCTCAAGGGTCTCGAAGCAAATAGTGGTGTGACTCAAAGTGAATACATGTCGATCGCCTTGCTTTGGGGTAGAACTGATAACCTACCAACTACCTTGGTATGCATCTAACCGGGTATGCTGAATATTATGATGGAACCGCGAGCGCCGAAAGTGGACTGAACAAAACACCTTAGCCGATCCATGCATGGCCTTTTTTCCTTGACCAAGAGGCATCTTCCGAAACACCTGGACCGAACGACACATGCCGATCCATCTAGACTGAACGATACATGGCCTTCCTTCCCTTGAGGACCGAATCACATGTGCCAAACTATGTTTAAAGGCCGGACCACCCACATAGACTGAGCCACTTAATCATGCCGAACCACACATGTAAGCCGCACCACTCATAAGGGCCAAACTGATTGCATTACACCACACTCTTACACCTCCATACCTCCTTTGTTCCGAATCCCATCTAGGCTCAACCATAGCCTCTGGAACTATCAATCCGTAGCTAGTCCAAGTAGCTGGGTTACATTTTCCCCTCAAAGTGCATCGTGTGAATCAACATGACGTGCTTTGATTAGCGAGTAATTCCTGCTTTCAAATGCTAGGCCATCCCAAATGGTACCTGACTATTGCTTTTCATTGGTCTTTGATAAATCTTCACGTCACTTGAACATACTAGCTCAATCTGAAAAGGGGCCCTCAACATCCTGTTTTTAACTTTCTGAAGCCATATATATATGACCTTTCAAAGGTTCAACCATGTTAGAATTCCTAAACCAACATTTCTCCCACGATCAATGGCGTCCGTTCCTTCGATAGTTTCATCTTTCATTTCCATGATGCGTGTATATGTTCATGTACACACACTTTCTATATTTTTATCATTATATTTTATTATTTTATTTTTATTATTTATTTATTTATTTCAACAAAATTGGCTCAGCATAAGGAGGCTGACCCATAGGATCGGTTCTTTTGGAGAATGGTGGGCCGGTCATACCAATACCGACCCACATGGTTGGTGCTTGCTTCACCGACCCAGCAACACGTGCTAACCGGTTCCATCGGGAATAGCCCGTTTATCTTCTCATCCTCCATATAAAAATCCACCTCTTTGTTCTTTTCTTTCCACTTCTCATTTTATATCTCATCTTCCCCAGTACAACTCCAAACTCCATCTCCTTCACTCCACCGAACTACCTCGCCCCTTCGTTCTAACTTTCTCAAAACGCGATTTCAGCACACCCTAGACTCCAAACTCCTAGAATTGCTCACTCCAACTTCGAATTAACACACATATAGGTTAGCTTTCACACATTATTATGAACTTCTAGGCTATCCCCTCTTTAACTTGAACTAGGTTTGAACCTTAGGCACATACAACCATGCATAATAAAAAGGGAAGAAGGGGAAAACATGGCGAAGTATGAGTGATAGGAGCAGACAACGAAGTGTCCTTGATGGGAGTTTACACCAGACTGAGAGGAGTTAGCATTGGTGCTATTAGCAATTGAGTTCAGTGATGTATAGGAGAAGAGAGTCATGTTTCATGACGGAGAAGAGTTCTGCACCTTGAATGGTAGTGGGCTAGTAGGTCATCCGAGGAGGCATGGGTCGGTAGGACTTTATCAGTAGAATAGGTCGGTAGGAGCCTAGGAGAGAGTGGGTCGGCATAGGTTGGGTGAAGCTAGTTTGATATAAGTTGATTGAGTGAGTGGGTAGGTACCTCATAGCTGGGTGGATCGGTTACCCTTGGTCTAGGTAAGCATTCGGTACTCTGTAGGAGAGTGGGTCGGTGAGTAAAGAGAGGAGAAGAGCGAGTGAAGCGGGATAGATTTTAAGGGTCGGTACCGAGCGAGGCAGTATGGCTCGACATAGATATACTTGAATGGACGAACAGTCTATGGTGTGGGTATCGGCATTGGCACACAAACTCATTTGACCTCGAATCATAGAATATAATATAGCCGCTTATTTCCATACCTAATCATATACCAATAAATCCATGATACGAACCTAAGTTCAAGGGTACATGTAACTGACTAAGACTAAAAACTTCACAATTTGGACCATTGTAAATGTGAACTTAAAGCTTTTAGAGATGACAACTTAAAGCTTGTCCGCTACATTTTACCTTCTAGAACTCTAATTTACCTGCACTCTTTACTTGAACCATCACACTAGCTCACGCACCACATAGGGGTAATACTGTGTGTTATATCTAACATATATTATATTTCAAGTATAGCTTAAACAAGTATCTATTCGCATTTATCGTTCTTCAGAGATGTCCAAAAAATCGAGCTCTACTACAGTTTCTGACAAGCCTGAGCCAAGTTCTCGGCAGGAGGCAGGAGGGACTTCAAATCCACAGACAACCTCTACACCTGGTATTCCGGATCCACCTGTTGTAGTTATAGGCCTTGCTCTTGACGTTATGGATGGAGCCGTTATTCTAGATAGCCCTATTGATTCACAAGCCTTAAAATTGGTAAAGCCGCTCTTCGATGGTTGCGCTCAATTCATGGAATCCCCTTTGATGACGTTTTGGTTCCGTCAGGACAAGATCGAACTCACCTGCCCCCAACCGGAAATACCATGTGCAATAAGTTCAAGTGCTAGGTCAGAAGTATGCTACCTTTCTCAGTTCGTTCCTCCGCGAAGTGTTGCAGTATAATGGGATTTCTCTGGCACAGCTACACCCTAATAGTCATGCATTTATTCATGGAACTTGTGTCCTTTTTATGTATACATTATTTAGACTACCTACTCCCGAGGATATCTGTTAAATTTATCGCTTCAAAAGACGTTCCAACAGTCCATTCTTCATATTTCTTGAGCCATATTCCAAGTGTCAATTCCTGATGGGTGCGTGGAGTAAATTTTCCCAGTATAAGCAAGAGTGGTTTACGTACGCTGTCCCCTTGGTTTTGCAAAAAGATGGCTGGAAGGGCGTAAGTTTAATTTTTAGACTAATATTTGTCTAAGGCTCGAAGTGCATCCTTTCTGAACTTCCTTTTATTCTCATAGGTATCTGCCCATGAGCTGAAGGCGCTGGGTATTCTAAGGCCGTGGAGGTCGTTCGAGCTATTCTCGTGAGAGATCGAGATATCAAATCTGTTATTTCTAATGAAATGCTTTCGAGGTTTGGATTACTAGAGAAGGGCCATCGAACTAGCCTTCCAATTGGCGCCATTAAGACTGGATCTGCTGTAGAGAAAGGCAAGAAGCAAGCCGGATCCTCGGTGCCCCCTGCTGGAGGGCCCCTCAATACAACCAAGGAAGGTGAAATCAAAGAAACCAAGGTGCCAGAAGCGACTAACGATAATATAGGTTCCGACTTAGCATCAGTAGTTGATGCACCCGGCATCAACGAACCGCCTCCCTCTTCAAAGTGAAAAAAAGCATAGCCCATAAGTTGAAAAAGAAAATAGTTGGCAGAACCTCAAAGGTTACAGTAACTCCTGTTGAGAAAAAGTTGTCTCCCCAAAATTTAGAGGGCTCACTAAAGGATCTATCTTTTCTGACCACCCCTGACGACTTACTAAATTATGGCTTCAATGACCCTGAGGCTATGGGACTTAATTCGCCCGTGAGAAGCGATGAAGGTTCTCAGGCTCACCATCAGGGAGAGAAAACTCTAATAAGTAAAGAAAAAAACACTAGTCCATCAGGGGGAAGCACTAGTACACACACAAACACTAACACTTCACCTTACACTTGAATTTTAATCATCATACGATTCCCACTGACTCGTCCTCACTTGGTTTTCTATGCAGGTGATATGGGGCGTACGCACAGCATCGACCGCCTTCACAGATCCTCTATCTTCAGGATCAGGTAGATGACAAGATAGGGATGACAGTGGTGATGGAAATTATTGTCCCAGAGATTCATCGTCTTCCAGGAAAAGAACTTACAGCCATCCCTTATATCCAAATTATCCTCCCCCTTAGTCAAAGCACAGTAGGGAGTAATCTGCTCAGAGGGGATCCCGATTTAAAACTCCCCATGATCAATACTTTGGCTCGTCGACCACCAAGTAACCCCATGAGCCCCATAAGAAATCGTGACTCCGGCTAGGCAAACTCCCTCAGCCTCAGCACATGACCCATCAACAATAGAAAAATTAGCTGAACTTAAGGCCACATTTTCGAAGATCTGCTTTGATGGACTTAAATTTCTCCCTACGATTCACCCTATTTCCGGACATGTCAAACAAAGCGCCATCACCTGCAACAATGATGTTTATGCCCAGCATGACGCGTTCGTACATTTGGCGAAGAAAGTTTCAGAGGTTTCCGTGGAACGTCAACATAGAATTGATCGTTTAAAACTTGAAGCCATTCACGACAAATTTATCATCAAAGCCTAGGACGAAGGGTTATCCTCGTATAAATCTCAACTTGAGGCTACCCAAAAAAATGCCACGGAAATGGCCGAGGCAGCTAGTCGCTTGGAGGCCGCTCATAAGAAGGAAATCAATGAGGCAGTCCAACGTAGTGGTGCTTTAGCTTTAGAGAAAGACTCAATCCAGAAAGAAAAAGATATAATCGCTCGACGAGTTAAAGAACCGGAGGAGCTGCTTGCCAAAGAGAAAGAAGTGAAAACTGCCATGCAGGAAGAGTCACAAAGATATTGCGATGAAATCATCGCAACATGACTCCTAAAGACAAAACTTGATGAGGAACTTTCCCAGGTTGAAGAGCTAAAGGAGGCAGCACGTGAAGAGGGTAAGAAAATGGTGCTCACAGAAGTCGACTCTCGTCTCGAGGCTGCTACTAAGGCCGGTAGAGTAGAAATTAAGTGCTTATTTGATCCGCTCAATGCCGAGTATAATGCACATGTTCTCATGCACCGCGACCTATCTTTTCTAGGCGAGAGTTTGCTTGAATCATTAACCCAAGCATAGGATGCTTTGATAAAAATTAAAAGATTTGAGCTGGGCATTGAAGAGGTCGATGAAGAAGCTCTTGTGAGGGAAGTGCTTCATGGAAACGAGCCTTTAGACTTATCTACAACAAAAGCCCTCTTTGGTAGAGACTCAACGATATTGTTGGCCCATCCGACACTGAGTCTCCAGTTCCTCCTTCCACTCAGCTGGCCAATAACTCATCACTCGATCCTCCCGAGCAGCATGTTGGTTATGACCCTGAGAAGCCTGGGCTTGATGTTCACATTCTATCCCCTATTCCAGAGGGTGAGACTCCCAAAACAGCTGAGAGTCAACTGGAAGCTGGTATGTAGTTTTCCTTCTAGAGTTCAAAAAACCATCGCTTTTGGCGATAATAGATGTTTTCTAACATTTGTATTTTGCGACTTCATGTAGGCCATTCTGATCTTGAACCAACTCCAAGGAGCAATGTCGCCACGGAGAGGGAAAAGAATATGGCAGAGGCACTTCAAACTGGGGATACTCCTGGACCCGATGCTCAAGTGATCGGGGCGCTAGATGAGGACAAACTTGAGAATCCCTCGCCTGTAGATGAACACGATGAGGTTGAAATCACGGGCGCCTTCGAACATACTTCAAAACTTAGCATGGAGGAGAAAATAGAGGGAGAGGAGAAAAGGAAATGTGAAGTTAAGATCGAACCTCAGGTGGTGGAACTTGATGATCCTCTAAATAGGCCTCTGAAGGTCATTCTCCCCTGTGGAACCACACCTTTGGAGGTCCCTTTTCCTCCCTCGGATACCATCTTACTGGGAAGCAAGGGGTCCAGGAGAAAATGTTCGGCTGAGGAGCCTTCGAAGAAGCCGAAGAAGGATAAAAAGTCAAAGAGGTAGTTATCATCTTGTCATACCTCGCTCAGCCTGAATTAACCTAAATCATGTAGTTGTTTCTTTTTTATCTTTTTTTTATGTTCGTTGTGGATATGTTTTGGCTCCGGACTTCAGAGAGATTGTAATGGAACTTAACAGATTAGTAAATAAAATATTGTTTCTTTTGTATTCACAGACTTTCATCGTTTCCTTATTACCTGACTTGTAATTGAAATTCAAAGTCTTGTGGGTTGTGTAAGCTCCAATCCACTTCATCTTGACTTGAAGAATTTTGAATTATTTATACTCTAGTCCGCCTTTGGGGACTTAGAGTATTCTAGACCATGCTCCGGGAACTAAGAGATTTTAGAATCATTTATACTTTAGACCGCACTCCTAGGACTTAGAGTATTCTAATCCACGCTCTGGGGACTCGGAGATTTTTTGTATCATTTATACTCTAATCTGCACTCCGGGGACTTAGAGTACTCTAGTCCATGCTCTAAGGACTCAGAGATTTTTTGAATCATTTACACTTTAGTCCACACTCCGAGGACTTAGAGTACTCTAGTCCGCGCTCTGGGTACTCAGTGATTTTTTGAATTGTTTATACTCTAGTCCACACTCCGGGGACTTAGAGTACTCTAGTCCGCGCTCTGGGACATAGAGATTTTTTGAATCGTTTATACTCTGGTCCGCACTTCGGGACTTAGAGTATTCTAGTCCGCTCTTTGGGAACTTAGAGATTTTTGAATTGTTTATACTCTAGTCCGCACTCTGGGGACTTTGAGTATTCCAGTCCGCGCTTTGGGGACCCAGAGAATTTTTGAATCGTTTATACTCTAGTCTGCACTTTGGGGACTTAGAGTACTCTAATCTGCGCCCAGGGGACTTAGAGATTTTTTAATCATTTATATTCTAGTCCGCACTCCGGGTACTAGAGTACTCTAGTCCGCGCTCTTGGGACTCAAAGATTTTTTGAATCGTTTATACTCTATTCCGCATTCCGAGGACTTAGAGTACTCTAGTCCATGCTTTGGGGACTCATACATTTTTTGAAACGTTTATACTTGTTCGCACTTTGGGGATTTATAGTACACTAGTCCATGCTCCGGGGACTTAGAGATTTTTTGAATCGTTTATACTCTAATCTACACTCCGGGGACTTAGAGAAGTCTAATCCGTGCTCTGGGGACTTAAAGATTTTTTTAATCGTTTATACTCTAGTCTGCACTCCATGGACTTAGAGTACTCTAGTCCATGCTTCAGGGACTTAGAGATCTTTTGAATCGTTAGCCGATCGACTTTTAGTTTTGCGTGTACGTTCGTACGCCAAACAAATTAATGTAATTCATTTTGCCACGAAATTACAAAATACAAAACGCTAATAGCTCATAGGAAAACAACTTCAAGCCTTTATTGATTGTAGAAAATAATGAAAAATGAATTGTCTTATTACATGTCGGAATCCTAGAACAACAAAAGAAACATTTGCTAAAATAATTGCTACTAAAATGCAAAAGAAATGGATTAAGTATAATAACGGCGCAAATGCTCGCTATTCCATGCTTCAGGGAGTGTCACGGCATTAACAGTATCTAACCTGAAGGTTCTTTCTCTAAGCTTCCGTTCGATGACTAAGGACCTTCTCATGTGGGATTCATATGCGATGGGACCGGAAAAACAGCTTCAAAACTAGATCACCCACATCATAGATTCTCGATCAAACTTTTTCATTATAATATCGAGCGACTCGGTGTTGATAGAAGCCACCCTTAAATCAGCTTCTTCGAGTTTTTATCCAACAAAGTCCAGCGATTCCAGTAAGAGATCACGATTCGTCCTAGGATCATAATGAGTTACCTGGTAAGAGGGAACTTCAAGTTCTACGGGTATATCAGCTTCAGTACCATATACCAAGGTGAATGGAGTATGGCCAGTAGCGGACTTGTGGGTGGTTCTATATGCCCAGAGTGCTATCGGACGCTCATTCACCCACTTGGCTTTTGCCTTCTCCAAACGTTTTTCAATATGGACTTGATTATTTTATTTACGGCTTCAACTTGCCCATTGGCTTTAGGGTGAAAGACTACCGCAAACCTTTTCTCAATGTAATATTTTTGGCAGAATTCCTTGAAATCTCTACTCTTAAATTGAGTTTCATTGTCCGTAATTATAGTTCATGGGAGGCCAAAATGTCATATAATGTTTCGCAGAACAAATTAATGATCATTTTGGTGCCGACCGTAGCTAAGGGCTCCATTTCTGCCCACTTGGTGAAATAATCGACCGCGACAATCGCATATTTCACACCACCTTTGGAGATCGGCAAGGAGATGATTATATTGATCCTTCACATTGAAAATGGCCATGGAGTAATCATTTGTGTGAGTTCCATCGGCGGGGCTCTCGGGATTTTAGCATACTTTTGACATTTGTCGCGTCTTCTTACATAGTTCGGGGCGTCTCGATTCACGGTCGGCCAATAGTATCCATAACAGATGATCTGTTTGGCTAGCGTCCACCTCCCAGTATGGTGGCTACGTTCTCCTTCATGAACTTTTTTAAGACCCGCTTTATCTCATTGTAGGTGATGCACCAAAGTAAGGGAACTGAGAATCCTTTCCGATACATTATTCCATCCTACATTATATCCCGTGAGGCCTTGCGAATGACTTGTCGTCTCTCGTTCTTTTTCTCAGGCAAATTTCCATATAACAGGTATCCTTTGAACGGGTTCATCCACAACTCCATTTTAGTTTTCATCCCTAATACAAAATCTACTTCCATTTTGTTTATACTCGGGGCATGTAAGGTTTCGACGAGAACCAAGCCCATCTGTTGTGCATCATCTATACTTACGAATTTTGCCAATAAATCGGCATTCGCATTTAGTTCACACGGGATATGCGAGATATCATAATATTCAAGGTCTACCAATAGTTCTTAAACCTGAGCAAGGTATGGGGCAAGCCTTTTCCCCTTTGTCTGATAGTCTCCCCGTACTTGGTACACCATCAATTGTGAGTCACAAAAGATTCTAATCGATTTTACTTCAAGTTCCTTGGTAAATTTCAAGCCAGCAATCAATGCTTCATATTCAGCTTCGTTATTCGTAGCTGGGAAATCGAGTTTCAAAGCATAACAAATTGGTCGGTTTTTGGGAGTTACTAGACTAACACCAGCCCTAGAACAACGGTCATTGGATGCCCTATCAGTGTATAGCTTCCATCGAACAAAGAGGAATACATCACTAGTGCTTGACTCCTCTGATATGGTAAATTCTGCAATGAAGTCTACTAGTGCTTGCCCTTAGATAGCCCTTCATGGTAATTAAGTGATATTGAACTGACTCCGCTTAATGTTCCATTTGAGTAGCCTTCTAGAGGTTTTGGTCGTTGGAGCACCTGCCGTAGAGATTGATCGGTATAAACACTGGTCGGGTATGCCTGAAGATATGGACGGAGCTTGCGTGATGCGAACACCAAGTAGTAGGCTAGCTTATCAATCTTAGGGTAATTTCTCTATGCCCTCGTCAAACGTTTACTAACATAGTACACTGGATTTTGGACTCGGTCCTCTTCGCGGACCAAGGCTGTACTAATGGCATGCTGAGATACGGCCAAGTAAACATACAACTGCTCATGGTCGACAGGCTTTGACATAATCGAGGGCCTCTCCAAATGTCTAACTAGAGCTCAAAATGCATCCTCGCAGTTCGGCATCCTTTCAAAATTTCTCTTCACTTTTCTTATTACATGAAACAAAGGAATACACTTGTCAGTCGCCCTGGATATAAGTCGACTCAACGTGGCGACTTTTCCATTCTAGCTTTATACTGGCATTATAGTCCTGGGTGCTTGTGTGTTCGAATAGCCTGAATCTTTGCTGGGTTGGCTTTGATTCGCTGTACATTGAGAATAAAACCCAAAAACTTTCCCGATGCAACACCGAAGGAACATTTTAGTGGATTGATTTTCATTCCGTAGTACCTGAGTATATCAAACATCGCTGCTAAGTCTCGAATGTGGTCGTTTGACTATCATGACTTCACGAGCATGTCATCCACATAGACTTCCATTGTTCTACTAATTTGGTCTTTAAATATCCAATTCACCAAACGTTGATAAGTTGCTCCTGCATTCTTCAACCCGAAAGGAATCACTACATAGTAGTACAATCCAACGTCCGTGACAAAATTAGTATTCCTGATTTGGAATGTGCATCGGGATCTGATTGTATCCTGAATACGCATCCATAAATGACAATAATTCGTGTCCTGCTGTCAAGTCGACCAATTGATCAATTTTAGGTAAAGGGAAACTATCCTTAGGGCATGCCTTATTCAAATTTGAGTAATCAACACAGGTCCTCCACTTTCCATTCGCCTTTCTCACTGGTACGGGGTTAGATACCCATTCAGGATAGAGGGCATCGCGGACGAACCCATTTGCCTTGAGTTTATCCACCTCTTATCGGAGAGCAGCGGACTTCTCCGGGTCTATGTCTATCTTTTTTGCTTCATTGGCACATACTTCAGGTCAATGTTCAACATATGACTTGCGATGGTAGGAGAAGTCCCGCACATATCGGAATGGGTCCAAGCGAAAACATACAGATTCGCACGGGGGAAATCGGTAAGATCCTCAATCATCGAGGGGTTGAGTTGTGATCCAATCTTAAGCACCCGTGATGGGTCATCATGGATGACTAGAATGTCAATCATTAGTTTAGACAGTGCTGCTTTAGCCTTCTTGGGTTCTTCATTATCATCTTTCGGTTCTATGTCTCTATAGATCCGACTCTGTTGCCCGAGCCAAGGCTTGGGTATTACTTGTCAATTTTCAACAACACGGATGCAGAAAGAGTTGTCCGCACCCTTCCCCTTCTCTCTTTGCTAGGCCTTTCTCAGCTCAGCCACATAACATGCATGACCAGTTGCTTGATCGCCATGCACTACACCAACTCCTCTATCCGTCGAAAATTTCAAGGTTAAACATCACATCGTCAAAGTTGCCCTAAACTCCGCCAGGGCCGGTCGACCCAAAAAACATTATACGGGGAATCAACATCCGAAACAATGAACGACAAGATCCATACCCTCCTACGTTCACCTTCTCCTAACTCAACTGGCAATTCAACAAAACCTATCGCATTAGTGGCTACACCATTAAAGCCGTGAATGGAGGATTTAGATGGTTTTAGATCATTCTCCTGCATCTTCATTTGGTCATATGCCTTTTTGAAGATAATATTAACAGAACTCCTACAATCAACCAGTATCCTTCTCACAAACGCCAACCCAATCGTGGCTCAGATGACCATAGGGTCAATGGTAGGTGCCTCCACGTGATCGACATCCCTGCTCCTAATACTATATTATCCGTTATCATCCACCATTGTTTCTCTGGGGTCCAATCTTCTATGTTCGAATAACATTCAAAACCGCATGCTTTAGGGAACTAGCATAGCGTTCCATTGCTTGCCAACTCTTGTTTATCGGGTGAGGCCCTCCGACTATCGTGTTTATGACCAGTCTACCTCCAGTCCGAGCGGGTTCCTCAGGTCGATGTAAAACTTGCCCACGATTGGGATCGGATGTCCCCTGTCCATCTTCCCGTGGATTCCTAACAAACCGCTGTAACTTCTTTTGTTGAATCAACTTTTCTATAACATCATGGAGGTGTCTACACTCTTTGGTATTGTGCCCGTAAGTCTCATGGAAGCGACAATACTTTCCAGTTTACTTTTGTTCCTCAGTGGATTCCTCTGGGAGCGGCTTTCGGTATTGGAATGTATTACAAGTTGATAAATAAATGTTCTCCAGAGACATGCTTAATGGAGTGTATTCATTATAGGTTGGGATCCTTGGTTTCCACTTTCCTTCTTCCCTCTTTCTTCTGAAATTTCCTCCTCCGAATCCTTTAGACTGCTCCAGCTTATTTTGAACATTGACCTGTAGCTTGCCAGAGTTGTCGCCAGATTGCTGTACCGCAATTTTGCTTTACACTGCTTCCTTGCTGGGCCCTGGCGCATTGCTTTGCCTTGTCCATCTGACCTCTTCTCTTCTCATGAATTAGTTCTCCATTGAATAAAAATGTTCTAAGGTAGTCGGTGTTTTTCCTGCCAGCCAATCACCAAACTCTGAGTCCGGTCTACCCTTTGCATCATGGCCATAAGAATAGCATGGTCATTCAAGTTGCTAAATTCGGTAGCAGCAACGTGAAATATTTGCAAACATTCTTTTTAATGACTTTACTGGAGCCTGGATCACACTGGATAAAGACATCACGTCATTTGGGCAAGTGGTATGGATCCTAAACTGCTCCATAAATTTCGTCGCTAACTCATCAAACCTGGAGATCGATCACGGGAGAAGTTTGGTGAACCACATTGTAGCAATTCCGGATAAGATTATTGGGAAACATCCGCATTTAGTTGCATCATTTGCCTTAGCCGAGTCCACCATCCACTCATATCTCATTACATGCTATCGGGGATTCAGTCTTCCCTTCATAGGCTGGAATAATGGGCATATTGAACTTCCGGAGGTACTCAGCCTGTAGGATTATATCTATGAATGGTGTATGGCTTCTAGATACGCCTCAATCATCATTTGATAAGCCCTAATTTTCCATCATCAGTTGTATGACCATAGCTGATAAATCCGGCGTCTGGATGGGAGGTGGCAAGTTGGAATCCGTCCTCTGTGATCATTTCGGCAGGTGTCTCCTCGGTAAGTGATCTCCCAAATGCACGTTCTGGGGACCCGCTTTGCTATGACCATAAAGAGGTGGTGGAACAGCCTCCATCTGTGCTCCAGATCTTAAGTTTCCCACTCTAATTTGAGTGTGATTCGCCAGGTGCAGGTGAGGGGCCATGGTTCTAGGTAGGAAACCTAGACCATTTCTGTTGGATTGTTCTATTGCACTTGTTTGTGCCATTTCAATCCTATGGTGTCACGACTGTGACGTTCATATGATGAAATGGAGCTGTAGATGACGAGTAGGAAGTGGGGCTTCCTCCCGCATTTTGATGCTATTGCTGAGCGATCTGGGTCATGAGATTGATGTTAGTTTGAATTTGCTCGTTAAGCTGTCTCCTGCTTTCCATGAGTTCTCTCATCAGCTCATTGAACTCTGCCCTAGTGACAACTTTTGATTGGTTTAGGATGGTGGCGGTCCCGACACCTGGATTAGCTTGTTGATTGCTGGGTCCCACTTGTTGGATGCTGGCTGTCTCGTTGACATCTACATTGTGGGATGTTGATCTGGTATACGGTCTTTCCATCTTAGACTTATCCGTTGGAACTCTGAATAGAATCTACGAACTCTTTGAGAATGAACTTGGATCTCCTTCGGGGAATTTCCTCAATCCAGTAGCGACGAAGTAGATCCTAACAGCCCGAGATTGCATGCTCTCAATGAAAGCACTAAAATTTTAGCACCAAAATTGGTTATTAACACCATTGAATAGAGTTGTGTGGAGAGATTAATGAAGAAAGTAAATTAAAAGAGAGAAAAAACGCAATTGAATGTAAAAAGAACAACCCAAAAGGAAACACCAGATTTATAGTGGTTCGACGTAATTTTCTACGTCCACTTTGAATATGATCTTTATTACTTTTCCAATTACTTGAGTACAGATACAATCTGTAAACAAAGAATACAACTTTGAACAGAAGAGAAGTGAGTACAAAAAATGGCAGAGTATCCCTGGAGTTTCCGAAAAAAGGTTCCTTCAACTGTACCCCTACTTCCCTATTTATTGACGAAGATAGGCTGGACTCCCTATGCAGGCCCAAGACCAAGGTAGCGCGGCCTATAATTAGAGGTTAAGTGGACCAAACTAGTCATGCCGATCCACATCTATCGATCCACATATGCCGATCCAGAAGTTGTCTCATTGCTAACTCAAAACAGACCCTCAAGGAACTCGAGGCAAGAGGTAGTATGACTCGAAGCATAAAAATGTTGATCACATCACTCTATTGTAAACTTAACAATTTGTCAACCTCTTCAAGGTGCGCCAACCCCAGATATACCGACCCACACGTGTCAAACCACATTCGATCGAATGAAAAATATCGAACCAGGGTGTCTTAACAAATGACTCGAAGCAACTTCTCAAGGGACTCGAAGAAATAATGGTGTGACTCAAAGTGAAGACATGTCGATTGCCTCGCTTTGGGGTAGAACTGATAACCTACCAACTACCCTGGTATACATCGAAACAGGTATGCTAAACAATTATGATCGAACCACGAGCGTCGAACCTGGACTGAAAAAAACACCTTTGCCGATCCATGTATGGCCTTTCTTCCTTGATCGAGCGGCATCTACCGAAACATCTGAACCGAATGACACATGTCGATCCATCTAGATCGAGCGATACACAGCCTTCCTTCCCTTTACAGCCGAACCACATGTGTCGAACTACGTTTAAAGGCCGAACCACCCACATAGACGAAGCCTCTTAATCATGCCGAACCACACATGTAGGCCGCACCACTCATAAAGGCTGAATTGATCGTGTTACATCGCACCTTTACACCTCCATACCTCCTTTTTTCTGAATCCAATCTAGGCTCAATTATAGCCTCTGGAACTATTAATACGTAGTCGGGAAAATAGCCGAGTAACACATGTACAACGACTAGACGACCTTGGAACTATAGTTTATCGATTTTGAGAGGAATTTTAGGATTTGGCTCATGAGAACACGGTTTTATCGGTTCCTGAAGACTAAGGGTTTAGATCTATTTGTTCGACGATCCTTTGGACAAGACTTCTCAATGCTACCAGAGCAATGCCAGTTCTTAGAAGAGGGATCGACATGGCTCGTCGAGGGCATAGAAGCATTTCTTTTGCCGTATTCTCTGCAATGGCCCTAGTGCTAGTTCTCAGGAGGCATCGCTTTAGGTTGGTGCCCTATTCCTTAGTTGCTAGCTAGCTTGAGTGTTATTTGATAATCTCCTCTCGTCTGATTTCGTCAGTTAGCTGGGACGCTTTTCTGCTAGGTCTTAGTAGCCTTGCATGGGCAGAAGGTCTTATAGCTCCTTCACCATTTGGTATGTTCTTTGGCAAATTGCCGAGTTTTCCGTCTTCCAATTGCACTTCTTCTAGTCTTTAGAACCGATTTTCCTTCCTATAAAATTCTTCCAGGGTAGTAGGTTGTTTCATCCTTTAATAATTCCTAAGGGCCTTGCAGTAGACTGCATCTGTTGCCCTCGCCCTCACTTCGTCCATATGCTAGTCATACCCAACATTTCAGTTGTATAGTTGTACAAAATTTATAGTTGGCACGGTAAACTTCTTTATACATTCTACATGTTGAACGGCTTCAGTGAATGGGTTTCGATTGGGAAAGACACTCTAATCGTTGTCAAACCGATTCGTTTTCAAGTTACGATTGTTTATAATGCTTGAGAATGATATATGCATAATTGTCTATGCTTAAATGATTGGAAATGACGATCGAATGGTGAATCACTTATGATGGGGTCATGAATAAGTGACGGTCCCTAAAAAATTTCAAACTAGGTGAGATCGTTCAAGGGGTGTCAAAGAAGGCCCCATAAGGTTGCATTCCAAATTTCAAGGTATTTGGAGTTTGCATGTTTGAGCTATGGGCAAAAGAAGATGGATCGGTGGCATTTAACTTGGAGTTCGACCCAAGAAAATTTGCTATTTACTTGGAATCACAGATTTTGATGTGCCAGGTTGGTGACAAATGTTGCTTGGAGCCATTCGCATGTTTGCTTGGAGAAAATCTTGGTTTTACCTAAGTCTGATTTCGAGCTAGAATTTCCTAGGTTTACTTCGAGTCATATGGGTGATTACCTGAGTTTGACTTTGAGTAAGGACTCCAGAATATGCTTTGAGTCAAATAGGCGATTACCCGAGTTCGACTTCGAGTCAACCCTTAAATGAGATTTTCAACAACTATTTTGATGATTTTTGATGATTTCGATGACGACCACTCGTGATTCAACGATGGGAGCTCCATGATAGGATTTGAAGCTAGTCAGTTGGGAGTGGTCACCATATACCATCGGAGCTTGGCATTGTAATTAATCTTGGTTTATATCATATCTTCCTAGTCCTCCTGCCTCTAGAAATGCCATTTGAGCAGCAATTCCTTGTCCATTGCTTGGCACTATGCTATAGCACGGGTTTTAGAGCTTCTTATAGCATTTTTTGCCTTTTCATCCAATTTGTCTTCCTCAAACTGTTTTTCATATTTAGAGCCGGATAGATCCATCGTTATATCTTTCCATGGGGTTTTCACCCCTAAGTTTGAGGTTATAGTCGGTGCTTGTACAGTAGGTGAAGTGTTAATGTTTTCTTCCGTCATGATTCTTAGAGCTCCGGCCATTGCTTCCTTTCAATTATATCCCGTTTGAACGACCCAAATGGGGGGAAACGCCCCTGAAGTTTACGGTATATGCAAAAATCGTCACGAATAAGCTAACTTTATGGATAGCTAGTGTTCCATAGGCTGTGGATCGCTAGCGATCCATAGCTTCTGGCAATCTATAGTATGGATTGCTAGCGATCCATAGTACATGGATTGTTGGCTGTAACACCCCAATATAGTATGAAAAACATAATTAAAAAGAAATTAAAATGCATTTGGTATAGTGATAATGGTGCATGTTGACTTCCTTAGTGACCAGGGATCAAGTCCCATTGTCGCCCAAAATCTAGAGCGATATTTTTTTAGCTAGTTCGTTTCCAGTTATTATCTTACGTATTTCAGCATTGTTTCTAACATGTGGCGGCTTCCCATTCACTCCAGTCATGTAATATGATGAGATGGCTGAATTTATTTGGTTGAGTGATGTGTATAGGCTAGAATGGATAACCATTAAGTGTATGAAAGAACCGGATTTAGTCTATAATAATCTAATGGACTATATTCGCTCAAACAATCTATAAATAAACCATCTAACCTAAACCTAATCTCTTATTCAGCCGTCGCCATAATTCTATAGTGAAATTGGTGTGTATTATTCTTTTTCCTTTTCTCCGCTAAACAAACAAATCACTACCAAATTAAATTATCTATATATATTCAAGCAATTCTGGGAATTTAGAAGAATCAAAAGGAGAAAAATCAAAGCAAATCTTTTTCAAATTTATGCAAGCTCAAGTGCCAAGTGATTGGGAATTAATATTAAATAGAAAAATAAAGTAGTTCAATTTCATTTCTTTTCTAGCACGTTAATATGAATTAATTTCTATTATTAATTGAGAATAGATGTAAATTAGTGTAACTTCTTCTTCTTTCACTTCTCAAATCTAATTCATGTTTGCTTTAAAATATGGGACATATAAATTGTCTATTCATGTTTTATGGCATAAAAAAGATTGAAATTTATGTAAATTATTTTATCTTCCCATTCTACCACATCTTCATTCTAATTCATGTTTGGGTTGAAATTTGGAACAAACAAATTGTTATTCACGTTTCATGGCGTAAATAAGATCGGTTTAATTATATTGAATTAGAATTGTTATTCATTTTCTAATAGTAGAACATGTTAGCTGAATCAATTCAAAATATGTTACTTGAATAAATTGTGGTTTTGGTTGATATAATTACATAATTTTTAATATGGTTTTGGAAAAAATTAGGAAGTCTGATTGGCCTAATTGTTTGTTTCATATGTGGCCTAAAAATGTAAAAGTGAAATTTTGTGTAATGAAATGATTTGTGGCTATTGGATAAAATTTTTGTACAGATTAAATCTCTAAAGAAGAACGTAAATTAGGGTGGAATAGAAAAAGGAAAAAAACGTAAATTAAATAGACTCTAAAGGCTAGTTTTAATCTGTAAGATACTGGTATAAAATTATAGAAAACCGTACAGACCAAATGGACTTGAAATTGAAATACCATTTATGTAAGAAAAAAGGAAATTGTGAAATAACCAAATCGGATGTAAAAATGGCCAAAAGAATATTATTGGAAATAAACAGTATGTAAACTGTAATTAATCTGGAAGTGATTTGGTAGGCAGACATTGCAAAGGTCTGAATAGGTGTTTCATGCAATTAAGACCAAAATATAGTTTTGGCTGTACGTACTAGGAGCGGGCAAGTGGTTCGCAAGGATGTTTATTACCTTTCATTGGTTACTAGTATGTGGATAAGTGTGCTCTGATGTAGGCTTCTTTAGGCAGATAGTTGGAGGATTTTTCACAGTCGACCCAGCTGTGGGCACTCTTTTGAAGGACCGACACTTTGTATAGGGGCAAGTCCATGTTGGTGACCGAGGAGACATGAGTATAGGAGTCTAGTTTGGCAGAGCTTGAGAGCAACTTTAAGGTGCTATGAGATTATTTGAGTCAATGTCGGTCATATTGAGAAGCATTTAGTTACAGTGCACGGGTGAATAGCATGACATTCGTGCTATAACACATGGATAGGTAAGGACACCAGGTCTGACAGGCCAATTGATGTTTAATATTACTACATGGTTGACTTCCCTAGAGTGACCATGGACTTTGGCTTCTTAGAAACTGTATCTAAGAAGGATTCACTTCATTATATTATTCACCCACTTCGATATCCGGGGAAGACCAGGAATTAAAATGTTTTATTATTTCTGCTTTATCTTATTCCTCATTCACCATATTTATGTCGAATCCATTCCTATTTTCCTATTTTCCCTAAACACAGGAGGGCAGGTTTAGGTTGTAGCTTTTTGCAGCTTGGAGGGTCATTGGAGTAGTTGTTATCTTCGGCTTTTGTTTCATTTGTTTCATGTACTTTGTTTCTCTTTTCCGTACTTTACTCTATACATAGGGACCTATATTGTGAACTTTTTTATGTTTATATTTTGGTGGAGCCTACTTGGTACTTTTGGTTTCAGAAATAAATTTGGGATAATGTTGTTTATAATGAAGTTGTTTTGTTATTACTTTATAATTAGTGAAAGTTTTCTTTCGCTATAATATTTTTACCATTTTATGTAGTTGCCTTATTCTCTGTGCTATGTTATGGATTTTTATTTTACTCGATTACCCATGCTTCTAGTCATGTCCGATTTTCGGGGTGCCTAGAGGTGCGGGGTGTCATAGTTGGTATCAGATCTAAGGTTTCGGTACTCCTAAAAGTATTTCAAAAATATAAAGGTTTTCGAATAATTTTTAAAGGATATTCCAAATCATACTTTTAAGAGTATATGTATATATTTTGGAAAAAAAAGAAATTTTAGAAATGGGTCGCTCATATCTCTTCCTCCCTATCTATTGAACTATTTATGGAGTACCTAGTCCCATCCTTTTAGTATCCATAGATAGAAATGTCTAAACCACAAGATATCCCCGAAGTTCCAGGCCTTAATATGCCTGCTTGGTTCAGACATTATTTGCAAGCTAATACACGAGCAGAGTCACCGGCTAGGGATGCTGCTCCGGCGGAAGGGGCTCCAACCTGTCCGCTAGGCATTCCTGATTTTCCCAAGTTATGCAAGGACTACACCAACTAGGAGGCAAGCCGTTTCTTGGCACCGAGTCATATACTGAGGCGAGAGCTTGGATTTGTAGTTGTGAGAAGATATTTGGACTTAGAGATTGGAGGACTTGGCTCGGAGGCAGTTGGCTTTATGGAAGTTGCAGGGAGAGGCTCTTTGTTGGTGGGCGGTTGTGGAGGTTGAGGATGATAATTTGACTTGGGTGGATTTTCGTAGTAGGCTCGAGGGGAAATTCTTATCGCATGCTGAAGAGAGAGTGCAGCTAGAGAAATTTATACAGATCAAGCAAGGGGATATGATAGTTAAGGAATATGTTAATCAATTCAATGGGCTTAACAGATTTGGACTAGATCTTATCAATACTCCTCACTAGAAGTCACTGAAGTTCGCTAAGGGTTTGAGGCAGCCACTACTGCAGAGTTTAGTGGTGAGCCACATTTCGATGAGAGCCACTTTTAGGGGATTGGTAGAGATGGCTTTACTTACTGATAATGAGAAGAAAGGGGATGTGGCGTAGAAGAGTGATGGGAAGAAGTGGAAAGGAAAGCAGATAGGAGGAGGAGGGTCAGATGGAAAAAGGAAAACTCCAAGGAAGGACTGGAAATGCAATACTTATGGGAAACCAGGTCATCTTACTAAGGATTGTAGAGGGGCAGGAGAGTGGCTGAGACTGAGCTGCTATCTTTGCAATCAAATGGGGCATATGAAGAAGGACTTTCCCTCGAAGCCCAAGGACAGTTCACATATACCTTCACAACCTGCTCAAGCTGATGCTTAGAGGCAGCTCCTTCCTCTAGTACTCATTCGGCTGTGAATCAGGAAAGAAGGTGAACATCAAAGGTGTGTTATCTATCTCTAAGTTTCCTCTAGTACTCATTCGGCTGATGCTTTAGTGATTGACCCGGTAGTAGTATCAAATCCCACAGGAGGATTGAACTATTTTTCCATGTAATGTCGGGATTTGAAATAGTTTATTTTAGGGGCTGAGTTTGACTGTAGTGCCTTTGTATTGGGCTTTTCTAGGTTTGGGTTGATTCTTGGTATGGATTGGTTATCCATGTATGGTGCTATTCTTGATTGAGATAAGATGGTAGTGAGGTTAGGCACTTATAGTGGACGTACCTTGGAGGAATCTTGTGATCCTAAAGGATCAGTCATGTTGAGCTACCTTTATTCTCTTGACTTATCGTCCGATAGTTTGAGTTCGGTATCCGTTGTTAGGGACTTTCCAAATGTGTTCGAGGAGGTTGCTGGCCTTCCACCTCGAAGAGAGATTAAGTTCAAGATTTATCTTGTTGATAATGCCAAACTAATTGCTTTACTGGTAAGGCATATGGCTCCTAAGGAACGTTGCGAGCTGAGCAAGCAGATTGGAGAGCTTTTGGAGAAGGGCTTCATTCGTAAGAGCATTTCTAAGTGGGGCGCACCGTCGTCTTTGCCACAAAGGTAGATGGCTCTCTCAGACTTTGCATGGATTATAAGGAGCTTATAAGCTGACAAAAAAGAAACGTTATCCTCTTCCCCAGAAGGTTTTAAATATCGGATTTCGGTCACGTTTCGTCTCGGAATTTTCATGCAAGTTATCTCGTATCGTGGGAGATCTCGAACGAGATGAATACATATCGGGTGTACATCTCGGAATCGCAACTCGGATCGTATAATGCATCTCGGGAATATCTCGGATGTACTTATATGTCTAAAATTGATGTGTCAAAATTTTATTTAACGGTTATAACTTTCTTAATAAAATTAGAAATGGTAACATACTTATTTGCATGGAAAAAGAAATATTTTTAGAAAAGTAGTAGGTTGATTAGCTTAATTGATTTGGTAATAATTGAATAATATCCTTTTATTTGAACAAAATAAAGAAGTGAAACCTTTCACTACGACCCATTAACATAAAAAATAAACAATATGTTCAAGAAGTTGATAAATTATAATTGGATTGAGTAGTTTCTTTTGAATCAATATCTAAATAAAAAATATTATGCAAAATAAGAAAAATGTATAATTTTGGGTGAGATCTCGAACTGAGATTTTGATCCATGTTTCGGGTGAGATTTGAATATCTCCGACGAGATGAGTGTCGAGGGAGATATGGAGGAGATTTGATGTCTTGTCTCATTTAAGTGTGAAAAGGAGATCTCGGAGGAGATCTCGGGCAATATATAGGAGATTTAAAACCATGCTTCCCCATATAGACGATCTCTTCGACCAGCTAGTAGGAGCCAAGGTATTTTTGCAGCTCGATTTGGACACGGGATTTCATCAGTTGCATGTGGCGGAGGATAGCATCGAGAAGACTACATTTAGGACTCCGGATGCTTTATTTTAATGGTTAGTCATGCCATTTGGGCTAACCAATGCTTCGGCATATTTTGTGGACCTGATGAGTCGAGTATATTTTGAATCGTTAAACAAGTTTGTGGTGGTGTTCGTCGATGACATTTTGGTTTATTTGCGAAGCAAGAAGGAGCATACCGTTCAATTAGAAGAAGTTCTTAGGACCCTACGAGCACATAAGTTGAAGGCAAAGTTCTCCAAGTGCACTTTTGGAGGGACAAGGTTCACCTTTTGGGACACATCGTTTCGAAGGATGGACTTGTAGTAGATCCGACGAAAGTGGTAGCAGTACAGGATTGGAAGACCCCTAAGAATGCCATGGACATACAGAGTTTCCTTGGTCTTGCGGGCTACTATAAGAAGTTGATTAAGGACATCGCTAGGATATCATCTCCACTTATCCGCCTTACCAAGAAGAACTCAGCTTTTGTTTGGGATGCAAGTGTGAGGATGCCTTTGGTTAATTGACGGAAGCTTTGACTGTCACGCCCATATTGGTATTACCAGATGGAATCAAGCCTTCCTCAATTTATACAAATGCTTTTGGTATGGGTCTAGAGGCGGTACTGATGCAAGAGGGTAGGGTAGTGTGCTATGCGAGTAGACAGTTGAAAATGCATGAGAAGAACTACCCGACGCATGATCTTGAGTTGGCAGCTATAGTTTTTGCTCTCAAATCTTGGAGGCACTATCTCTTAGGAGCAAGATTTGTGATTTTCACGGATCATAAATCTTTGAAATATCTATTCTCTTAGAAAGACTTGAATTTGAGACAGCAAAGATGGATGGAGTTTTTAGCCTCTTATGACTTTGAGATTTTCTATACCCCTGGAAAGGGTAATGTTGTGGCAGATGCGTTGAGTAGATGCAAAGTGGTTTTAAGTCCTCTGTTTTTGGAATGGAAGCATTTGGAGTACATTACTACCTTTGGTTTTAATCCTCGACTGGATTTAGCTCCGGGATTGTTAACAGCCCTCGACGTCCAACCTACTTTGATGGAGCAGATTGGAGCAAGGAAAGGTGACGACGAAGAGTTAAAGGACATGTTCGATAAGCTTGGTTGAGGAGAGTCATCACCACATCTTAGGCCCTATACCATGGACACTAAGGGATGGCTTAGAAGGGATGGTAGACTTTATGTTCCTCGTAGTGAAGATTTAGTAGGTGTAGTGTGGCCGAGTCATATCATTCTAGGATGACAGTGCACCTTGGTGGTGATAAGATGTACCGGGACATGAAGAGGGTATTCTATTGGACCGGAATAAAGAAGAGGGTGGCGGAGTATGTATCGAAGTGCATCACTTGCCAAAGGGTAAAGGCGGAACAGAAGAAGCCCGGAGGACTGTTGCAGCCATTGGATATTCCATTATAGAAATGGGAGAGCGTCTCTATGGACTTCGTGGATGGATTACCAAGGTCACAGAGAGGGAACATGAGCATTTGGGTCATTGTGGATAGACTGACGAAGAGTTCTCATTTTATACCTATTAAGAGCAATATGATGGTAGCTTCTTTGGCGACTATTTATGTAAGGGAAATATTAGGCTTCATGGAGTTCCCGCCAGCATTGTGAGCGATAGAGATCCATTATTCACTAGTGAGTTTTGAAGGAGTCTTCAGCAAGCCTTGGGAATGGAATTGAATCTGAGCATGGCATATTACCCTCAGACAGATGAATAGACTGAGAAGGTAAATAGGATTTTGGAAGATTTGCTCAGATTGTGCATCATTTACTTCGAGGCTCTTGGAAAGACCACTACCTTTGGTGGAGTTTGCATATAATAATAGTTATCAAGCAAGCGTTGGAATGGCACCGTTCGAGTCCCTCTATGGCAGACCATGTAGATCACCAGCCAGTTTGTGGGATACCACCGATAGGATCTTTCTTGGACCAGACTTGGTGAGGGAAACTTATGAGAAGGTGGATTTGATTCGCAAGAGGTTGAAGACTGCACAAGATAGACAAAAGTCATATGCCGACCGAAGACGTTCAGATTTGGAGTTTTGGGTTGGAGATATGGTTTTTCTAAAGATTTCTCCTCTAAGAAACATTACGAGATTTGGCTCGGTGGGCAAGTTGACACCAAGATTTATAGGACCCTTCCCTATTACCACACGGGTTGGAAAAGTCACATACAAAGTTGATCTTCCAAATAAGTTGGCAGGAGTTCATGATGTTTTTCATGTTTTGCATCTGAGGTAGTGTCTACATGATTCCGCGGTAGTAGTAGAACCCGATCAGCTAAGGAAAGTGGAGGTAGAGCGTGAATCACTTGTGCATCATACACCCACCCACATATTAGAACATAGCGTCAAAAAATTACGCAACAAGGAAGTTGGTTTAGTGAAGATTTAGTGGGGAGATGACCCCAAGGAGTGCACATGGGAATCTAAGGAGAAAATTTGAACTTCTTATCCTTTTCTATTTGAAGGTACACTTCAAATATCCTATCTTTGATCTTTCCTTAGTTAGGGCTTTTCGATAATCTTTAGGCGAAACCTATGGAACGTAGCTTGGTTGTAAACATGTCATTAGGGCATGTTATGTTCGATGGATGAAAATGATTGTAAGTGGATGCCAATGTTTGCAAATGGATGCATTGCATGCACTAGATAGATATTTATTAGGATAATCGGCCAACTAGGTACACACACCTGCATATGCATGCCTGTTATCTATTGCATTTGCACATGGTTGTGTGTGTACATATATATATATATATATATATATATGTGTGTGTGTGTGTGTGTGTAAATGGATGTTGCATATGGATGGTGCATTTGGGTGAATGATTGAAACATACATATAAAATTATCAATTATACTAGGGTAATTGCATACATTTGGTTGCATGAAATAATCATACTTCCATTATAGGAGATCAACTGAATTAATAAACCGACTACCTTTTCGCATTAGGTAAGTTCATATGCATTTCATTTGCATAAATCATAAATTGCATTAGTTAAAAATAAGGACAATGGTAGAAATGGATGATGGTTGAGTAGATGGATGTAGTTCTTGGATGCTGGTTGTTAATTACGTTCTTCATCTTTGGAGTTTTCAGGGACAAAATTCTTTTAAAGGGGGGGTGGGGAGAATGTAACACCTCGATATTTTATGGGAAACATAATTAAAAGAAATTAAAAGCGCATTTGGTACAGTGTAAAGGAGCACTTTGATTTCCTAAGTGACCAGGGATTATGTCCCGTTATCGTCCAAAATATGGAGCGATGTTTTTTACAGCTGATTCATTTCCAGCGATTTTCCTACATATTTCAGCATTATTTCTGACATCTGGCGGGTTCCCATTCGCTCCAATGATGTAATAGGATGAGTAGCTATATTTTATTGGTTGAGTGATGTGTATTGGCTAGAATAGATAACCATTAAGGGTATAAAAGAACCAGATTTAATCTAAAATAATCTAATGGATTATATTCACTCAAACAATCTATAAATAAACCATCTAACCTAAACCTAATCTCTTATTCAGCCGTCGCCATAATTCTACAGTAAATTAGTGTGTATTATTCTTTCTCCTTTTCTCTACTAAATAAACAAATTGTACCAAATTAAATTATATATATATATATATATATTCAAGAAATTTAGGAATTTAGAAGAGTCAAAGAGAAAAAGATTAAAGCAAAGGTTTTTCAAATTTATACAAGCTCGAGTGCCGTGTGAGTGGAATTATATGAAATAGAAAAATAAAGTAGTTCAATTTCAGTTCTTTTCTGGCACGTTAATATGAATTAATTTATATTATTAATTGAGAATAGATGTAAATTAGCGCAACTTCTTTTTCTTCTTTCACTTTTCAAATCTAGTTTATTTTGGGTTTAAAATATGGGACATATAAATTATCTATTCATGTTTTATGGCATAAATAAGATTGAAATTTATGTAAACTATTGTATCTTCTCCTTATACCATTTCTCAATTCTAATTCATGTTTGGGTTGAAATTTGGAATAAACAAATTGTTATTCGTTTCATGGCATAAATAAGATTGGTTTAATTAAATTGAATTAGAATTGTTATTCAATTTCTAATGGTAGAACGGGTTAGTTGAATAAATTCAGAATATGTTACTTGAATAAAATTGTGGTTTTGACTGATATAATTACATAATTTTGAATATGGTTTTGAAACAAAATTGGGACATCTAATTGGAATAGTTGTTTGTTTCATATGTGGCCTAAAAATGTAAAAGTGGAATTTTGTATAATTAAATGGTTTGTGGCTATTGAATAATTTTTTTGTATGGATTAAATCTCTAAAAGGAGAACGTAAATTAGGTTGGAGAAAAAAGAAAAAAAGTAAATTAAATGGACCCTAAAGGCTTGCATAAATCTATAACAAAATGGTATAGAAATTATAAACAAACCATATGGACTGAATGGATGTGAAATTGAAATAACATTTATGTAAGAAAAAGGGAAATTGTGAAATAACCAAATTAGATGTAAAAATGGCCTAAAGTAGATTAATGAAAATGAACAGTATGTAAACTGTAATGGTAAAATTAACTAATCTGGAAACGATTTGGTAGGCAAACTTGTAAAGGTTTGGATAGGTGTTTCATGCAGTTAAGACCAAAATATAGTTTTGGCTGAACGTACTAGGAGCAGACAAGTGGTTCGCAAGGATATTTGTTACCTTTCATAGGTTGCTAGCATGTAGGATAGATAACATCCGCAATCTTAGGCTTCTTTAGGCAGATCGATGCGGACGGAACAAGAAAAGTGTGCTCCGTCGTAGGCTTCTTAAGGCAGATCGTTGGAGGATTTTGCACAGCTGACCCAACTGCGGGCGCTCTTTCGAAGGACCGACACTTTAGATAGGGGCGAGTCCACATTGGTGACTGAGGGGACAGGAGGATAGGAGTCTTGTTTGGCAGAACCTGGGCGCAACTTCGTGGTCCTGCGAGGTTGTTTGAGTCGACGCCGGTTAGATATAAGAGGCATTTAGTCACAGTGCACGGGTGAAGAGCATGACTTTCACGCTGTAGCACATGTATAGGTAAGGACAGCAGGTCTGACAGCCCGATTGACGTTTAGTATTACTACATGGTTGATTCCTTAGAGTGACCATGGACTTTGGCTTCTTAGGAACTGTATCTAAGAAGAACTCATTACATTATATTATTCACTCTCTGCGATATCCGGAGAAGACCTGAAATTAAACTATTTTATTCTTTTTTGCTTCATCTTATTTCTCATTCACCAGACTTTATATCTAACCCATTGCTATTTTTCCCATTTCCCCCCAATCACAGGAGGGCAGGTCTAGGTTGCAGTTCTTTGCAGCTTGGAGGGTCATTGGAGCATGTGTTATCTTCAGCTTTTGTTTATTTTTTTTCATGTACTTCGTTTCTCTTTTCCGTACTTTACTCTACATATGGGGACCTATATTGTGAACTTTGTTATGTTTTATGTTTTGGTGGAGACTACTTGGTACTTTTGGTTTCAGAAATAAATTTGGGATAATGTTGCTTTTAATGAAGCTGTTTTGCTATTAATTTATAATTAGTGAAAGTTTTCTTCCGCTGAAATATTTTAACCATTTTATGCCGTTGCCTTGGTCTCTATGATATGTTATGGATTTTTATTTCACTCGACCACCCGTGCTTCCAATCATGTCCGATTTTCGGAGTGCCTAGAGGTGAGGGGTGTCACACTGGCGATCCATGTACTTAATTGATTTCAGTACTTTGTCTTCTAGAGTGCCTATTAGATCATGTTGCGAGAGAGTTGATTGACCCACGAACGAACATCATGGATCGCTAGCGATCTATAGGAGATGGATCTCTAGCGACCCATTATTAGCATGTTTTTGCTTTCTTTTTCTCCTATCCTTCTTAGTTGGTTCTTCTATTCTCAACAGCAAACCTTCTAAGTAGAGAATGAGGATCTAACTTTTGGACCTATGGGATCCAACATAGATATCTAGATCTAAACTTTGAGTTAGAGCTTTCAATGAAAGCACCGAAATGTTGACTCGAAAAATGAATCAACACCATGGTTTAAGTATGAAGCACCAGCCCTATTCTGACAGAGCAATAATATAGACAATAGGTATAGAAAAGAACAGTAAAAGTAAGGAGATAAGAAGATTTTTATAGTGGTTCGGCTGTTAACGAAGCTTACGTCCACTTTATAGTTTTATTATGACTGATTGTTGTTACAAGTAGTGTTTGATTAGAAGGCTTTTGATATCCTTAGCTAGATTGAATCCCCAGAGTTGGAATCCACTAGAGAATCACAGTGAAACCATTTGGAGATTATTGTGAGGGAGATGAACAAAGTTTCCAGTAGAGCTTCCGCAACTAGTCCGGAGAAGAGATCCTATTTGTGTTGCAGGTAGGATGTATTTACATAGATTGGAGAGTTTCTAGGCCAGGCCTGTTCACTGACTGCTAGCATATGGACTGAGGAAGATGCGACGAAGCTCAACTCACGACCGAGCCAAAACCATGGGTCGCTAGAGATCTATAGATTTAGCTTGCATGCGAGCCGATCACTTAGCTCCTCTTTTCTCTTCTTTGCATAGTTAGCTCGCTAAGAGTCCATAAACAAGTATGGATCATTGGTGATCCATGGTGTATTGATTGCTAGCGATCCATACACTTAGAATATTTTGGTTTTCTTCGCTTCCGATGTGCCTTAGCGACCCAGTGATGAAGTATGGATCGCTGGCGATCCATAGTGTATGGATCACTGGCGATCCATAATGTATGGTTCGCTAGCTATCCATGCATTTAGACTTTTTTGGACTCTGATGTCTGACATGCTTTTGTTGCTTTGTATCGACGTTGTTTGGGTTGTCTCATTGCTTGTCGCTTTGTTTTGATGACAATTTACTAGCTAGTTGTATTTAGCTACTGTATGGAATTAGACGGACGCTGGTCTCTTGGTTTAGTCATACTTAGTCATTTGTTTAGCCATTTTTTGGTTGAGTTTTAAGCCATTCTGACTCCATCAAGTGGTTCGTCTTCTCTGGATCTTGATGGTTTAAAATTATATGAAAATTATCTCCGATAAAGGAGTAAAGTTTAAGAAGTGATTTTTTGATGCGTTTGATTATCTAAAGGTAGGAAGTGGATGCAAATTATTTGCTTCATACTTCTTTTTGTAGGAGTATAGGGGTTTTAGTTGGGAAGATTTTTCTAAAAAGTTGTAGACATATAAAACTACCAGTATATATGTTTGTTTTCAAAAATGTTTCCAAAATAAATGCATTCATATAGGAGGATCCGATTTAGAATCATTCCGCGTATATATTTTATATGTGGTGATACAGTAATACACCATGCTCTTATGCATGTTTGGTTGTAAAATTTGTTGTACACCCATTGGTTATGTAGTTTAAATTAATTAGAAGCCAAAACCTTGACTTAGTCACTGGTGAAATTTTGAGAACGAAAATTCTTTTTGAGTGAGGAAGAATGTAACACTCTATTATTTGGCATTAGCTATTTAATTAGTTAGCTAGTTAATTAATTAGGCTTCGAAAATAGAATTTGTGCAAATGATGGAATTTGACCGTGAAACTTTCACCGTTGCGTTTGTGGCAAAATTCTGAGCAACTTTCATATTTGTGTTTTGCGATTGGATTTCAAACGAAGAAATTACAGACGAAAAACGAATTTGAGACGAATATAATTAAATAAGAAGATTAACGTTTTTATACTAATTACCCGGGCCCGTAGGCCGACCCGTCACTGGGGACGGTCGACCCCCAGCGGTTGACTGGTGACCCATAAGCAGTCGATTGATGGCGACCTAACATCTCCAATAAACCTAGGCCACAACAACATGGATTTAATATATTTTGATCTAATGGTTCAGGTTGACTCCATTGCCTATGAATTCAGGCCTAACCTTCCCTTCTATTCGCGTAATTTTATGGAGGTGGTAGCAAAGCTCTGCCATTTCTTCTTCTCCACTTTCTTTCTAAATTATAAAGATAAGATATTTGTATCTATATTCATACAAATCAGAGAAGCGTAGAAATCTAATAAAATGGAGAAGAGAAGAGAGTCAACCATATGCGTATTTGAGGTAATATATATATATATATATATATATATATATCTTTTCCTCTCCCAATCCCAAATCATTCTCATATTTGTAATTCTAATGTATGTATATACTCTTTTATACATATCTCTTGGATTAAAAAGGATTTGGAGATGAATCCAATGTTCTACTTCAGATCTGGAGATTTAGATCACTTTTAAAAGGTGAGTGAGAAATTTTATACTATAACATTAAAATTACCTTGTTTACGTTTATTTGATTTTTATGCCCAATTAGATAATTGTATATGAGTTGTAGGCAACAAATTAAATATGATCGAAATATAATAAATATCGCCTACATATTCTTGTTTATGAATTAATTAGCACCTTATACAACTTGATATGTAAATTAGTCCCAAAAGTATGAATTTTAAAAATTGATTTGAATGAAATTGATTCTAGACATGAAATAGTTTGTATAATAATGTTATAAGTTTGGTTTATTATACTAATCTTATTGGAATGCAAACTTTGCTATGTTTGGAATTGTTGGAATTTAGATCCGTTTAATATTTGTAAATTAGTTTGATTTCTTTCCCTTCTAGAAAGATATAGCATTTGATCTAACAAGAAATAGATGCAAAGAGAAAGAGATGTGTAAAGTATGAATTCATTGTAGTTTACACCGTCTATTTCAATAATAAAAAGAAATGATTATTCGTTGTAATATCAAACTATTGGATTTCTTAGATCATAGAGATAGATCCAATTTTCCAACCTTACAGTTCTACTATTCATGTTTTCAATAATCTAAGAGAAGTTATTCGCCATAGCTCCATCAAGGAGAATACATGCTAACACTTCTAGAGCTACTAATGATGATGAGAACCAAGACACTCACTGTGTCGATGGAGTTGTCCAACTAGAACAAGCTAAGATCCATAATCCAACTTAAACTGTGACCAGAATAGAGATGGATCATATGATGAAGCAGATAGAGGATAGATTCTAGGAGGCTCTTAATGAGATGAACTAGCATATGCAGCAGAGCTTGAGGTTGCTGAATGAACTAACTTAGAATAGTTATAGGAGAAGCAGGAGGAACTTAGGCCATTCAAGTTTAGAATCTGAACGTTCCTCATCAACCGAGTAAAGACAGAGGAATAGGAAGCAGAATAAGACTCAAAATACAGCTAGGACCTCAAATTAAGGGACGAGACAAACCCATAGCTTGGATTTGTGGATCAGCACTAATGCAAGAGGACGATTTGATGACGATCTAGCTAATGTTGATTTTGGGGGTCGGCCTCTAGAGGGTGGTGTGGATGTGACCTCTAGACATGTTGTTGATGATCTGAATCTGGAATATTGAGCTACTACTAATGATTTAGTGCATGGGAATCAAATTGGGGGACTACTGGACGAATGGATCTCCCATAGTCTAGAGAGCCTACCCTATAGCATTTGCCGGACCGAACACTCGAGGCAGACCTTGATTGCCGCCATTCAATCGAACCTGTAGACCTAGAGTACTTAGAAGATATAGTCAATAGACTTGTAAGTGAAAATTGATTTAGAAGCAATGATGAATATGGTACTTCTCGTAGTCAGAATCCATTTAGTGAGAACATTCTACGTGTGAACTATCCATGGAGGTTTGTAATGCCAACAAGTCGATGTATGGTGGAAAGACATATCCAAGGCAACTCTTGTTGAAGTACGGGTGGTATATGGACTTAGCTAGAGCATTTGATGCCGTTAGATGTCATTGCTATCTAATTTTCTAGGACGTAGCATTGACTATGTGGTTCACTTGACTCCCATCGAGATCCATTTCGCCTTCTGCTGAGTTGCCATGAAAATTTCTGTTGAAATTCTTTTTACACACTTCATGTCCAAAAGAAGCAATGTCATTATCAAACCTCTTCCCAGGAGTTGGAGAGTCATTAAAGGATTTCCTGAACTGGTTCCATACAGTTGTGATGGAAGTAACAAATCCAATGGTTATATAGTGTTGATGGCATTGATTAGGGGGATTCATCCCAAGATCGACCTCGGGAAATGGTTGGAAATGAAAACCCCATCGACAATGGATATTTTCTACTGGAGGCTAATCAATTCCTACGTTTAGAGGAGGCACACAAAAATCCCCAAAGAGGGGAGGTTAGGAGTTTAGATGAGGTGATACAGAGAAATATTGCTGTAAAATAGTCTAGAGAGTGTTCTAGGAATATGGATGTAAACATTGGCAACAAGAGCAATGGTAGGAAATAGAATGACCATGGGGCCAAAAAGTGAAAGCCAGGTAATAGGAATCATCCAAGGATTCCTAATTATGATAACTATACTAAGATGAAGAACTCAATCGAGAATATCTATTTGGAAACTCAAGGTATCGAGAAGTACAAGAAACCAGCTTCGATGGAGTCGACCGAGAAGAAGAAGAGATCAGGCAAGTTCTACAGGTTTCACAAGACCCACGGTAATAATACCAATGAATGGAGGCATTTGCATGATATGATTGAGGATCCGATTTAAAAAAAGAAATTTGAATAGTTTGTGAAAGCCCCATAGGATGGCGGTTAAGGAAATTCTAACCCCCTTAGGTCGTCTTCCCAAAGGGGGCAAGCTGGTCCTGGTGGTGAGGAGCTTAAGCGGCTTGAAAAATGTTTGGTGATAAATACAATCATTGGTGGACCATGTCCAACCGATAGGAGTTTGAATGAGATGGATATGTATGTTGGTGCTTTGAAGCATGTCAAGAATAGGAGCTGTTTGGCAATAGAGTATGAAACTCCGGTGAAATAATTCAGAACCATGACCGATGATATTGTTTTCCAAAACAGAGATGCTGATGGGTTGGAAGCCTCGACGATTGACATGTTAGTTATAACGGCCACGATTTGGCCTGTTATTGTACAGAAAGTGCCAGTTAATCGGGGAGTTTGTTCAACATTCTATTCAAAAAAGCTTATTACCAGATGCTTTTGGATGGAAAGGACTGGAAACCACGTAAATCTCGTATTTGGGATTTAACGGGATAGCTACGAAGCTAATTGGATATATGGAACTACTTGTGGTACTTGGAGAGGGTGACCGTAGGCGAGTGTGTGCCATGGATTTTGTGGTGTTGGATATTTACACTGCTAACAATGCATTTTTGGGCCAACTGGCCCTGACTGTATTTAGAGTGGCTATAACTCGATGTGAGAATGATGAAGGAGTTGGTTAGTTTTTTCTGGGCAAACCTAAATGTATTCGCCTGGATGCACTATGGTATGTGTGGAATCTCATCGGAGATAGCGAGCCATGTAGTGAACATAAATCTCAAATGTTTTTCTGAAAACAGATGCACCGCAGCCTGGGTCTAGAGGGATCCGCTACCCTCAAGGAAGAGGTGGACAAGTTGAAGGATAATGGCTCCATCCATGATGCCTTATACCCGAAATGGATGTCAAATCCGGTCTTGTAAAAAATCAAATAGGAAGTGGTGGACATGTGACTATTCTGATTTGAATAAGGCATGCCCAAAGGACAACTTCCCGCTTCCAAGGATTGGTTAGTTAGTGGATTCGACCGCCGGCTACAAACTGCTTCCATCCAAGGATGTGTACTCTAAATACAATTAGATTCCAATGCACATCCCAGACCAGGAATATACCAGCTTTATTACTGACTTGGGACTTTATTGCTATCTAATCATGCCTTTGGGACTATATAATGCTGAAGTAACTTACCAGCGGCTAGTAAGAAGGAAGTTCAAAAACCAGCTTGGGCGCTCAATGGACGTTTATGTGGATGACATGATCATGAAGTCTCGGCTGTTGCAAAACCACATTGATGATTTGCATGAAATGTTCAATGTTCGCTGAAATAGGGATGAAGCTAAACCCTTTTAATTGCCCATTCAACATCGCGTTAGGGAAATTCTTATGCTTCAATATGAACTCTCATAGGATCGAAGCTAATCTGAAAATGATCCAGGCCTTGAGAAACTTCGAGGCCTCAAAGACGATCAAGGTGGCCAGAACTTGAGTGGAAAGGTCACTGCCCTGAGTCGATTCATCTCAAGAGCCAATGGAAAATGCATCCCTTTCTTTAACGCAATTAAGACGGGAAAAATTCCAAAGGGAAAAAGGAACTTTACTCGGAATCAAGAGTGTAAAGATGCATTCCAGGCTCAATGTAACATCCCCCTACTTGGGGCCCAAAACTAACGGCTTCGGATGCTACAATCATCTACAGTTATTAATCATTGGCGACCAAATATGACGGTGCAAGATTTATTGATACACAAAACACAAGAATATGAAAAAAAATTAACAATTCAAAAAAAAATATTTCCACATTTCATGTTCATAATATAATACCAAAAATGATAGCCACGTTCAGCAAAATATAATTATTACATATACACCAAGGGCGACATATGATGATGCCTCCTTGGTTGATCAGAGTATATAACAAGGCTAATAGATCTGCCTTTACATCCAAATACAGAATGAAAAAAGGATAACTTCAAATAACTAACTGCCTCCTGCACGCCTTCGGATGCTTTATTCGTCTAAGAAGAGAACCTGAAAACCCTAAACCTCAAACTACGAAAAATCAATTGAGTACCCGAGAATTTAAGAGAAAAACAAAAACTTCGAGTCAGACATAATGCCTGGTATGAATAATAATCTAACATTCCAATTCTTTTAGACATCTAGTGAGGCCACGCCACTTAGCGGAACAGGTCTTCCCCTCACTAGTATCCTAAAACCTTTATAAAACCATATACTGTGCTCCTGTATGCATAATGGTTAAAAACATACATTTCAAAACATTATGATGATATGAATATATAAAAATATCTTGCATTTCCCATCCCTAGTTTACATTGACAACCTGTCATACTTATAGCTTCTTGGTTCACTATTAATTCATTAGTTTTCATGGGTTTACTAATAACCTTTTCATTGTACAGGGACACCCTGTCCTATTTCATAGTTTTCATTGGATCACTAAAAACCTATAGGCTCCTGCCAATTAACTTAATTAATTCGTTGGTCCCTGAACCTATTAGTCATTCCAATAACAAATCCACTTATCCTAGTTTTCATGGGATGACTAGGAACCTATGGACTTATCCAGTAACTCACTTCTCATCCTAGTTTTCATGGGTTGATAAGGAACCTACTGATGCTTTCATTAACTTCTTTCTTATCATAGTTTTCATGGGTTGACGAAAAACCTATCGACTGATGTCAATCCATAATCCAGATATTGTTTTTATGGGTTCACTACAAAACAATTAGCCCCTTCCAACCTACCTAATACATAGTTTTCATGAGTTTACTATGAACCTTTTGGTTACTTCCATTAACTACATGATCATAGTTTTCATGGGTTTAATATGAACCTATCTCCCGGACAATTTCAAGGTTTAGGCATCCTATATTTTGGTCTCATTGACTCTCTGGATGCAATTCTACTCATTCGGGAGTTTAATCAATTTATATTTAGTACTTGGTTAACCTAGTTGGTTCCTTTACCCCTTTTTATCCCCAAAATACTGTTATGGGTTTACAAGTGAATATATTCATATTTGAAGAAGTAAACATAACAATTTAATAGTAGCACTCCTGTGGGTTTAAGGTCCTTGAAATACATTTCATATAAAACATAGTTAATCCCCTTAACTTATATTTGTATCAGGGCAATACTTCTTCAAATTTACTTACTTAAAGTCCTTTCAAAACTCCTTTATTTAAGCCATGGGTTTTTCCTTTAAAATTTGTGTTTCGGTTTTAAAACCTTTCGAAATCTTCGAAACTTTTTCTTTCAATTTCATAGGACGACCTCCTTCGAAAGCCAAAAATTCATCTTTAAATCATAAGGCTCCTGCCTTTCGAATACTTTAAAACATCACTTTTGAAACCTTTTGACCATGTTAAAGTATTATCATATAAGTATAGAAGCATAGCTTCAAAACCATTTGAAAGTGCTCTTTCGAAACCAATGAAGGTCACCCTTCGAAACCATTGATAGTCCTACTTTCTAAAGCATTCGATTTACACTTAAAACATCATTTTTGTGTCAAAGTGAACATAAGAGAAAGCATCTCTTTCGAAACAATTCTTTAATTCAACAAAGTATTAGGGAAGGTTGACGGTGTCGAAACCATCCTTTCGAAAGCATTAAAATTCTAGGTAAAGCAATTGAAGGTTAGCATCGAAACCAGTTTCGAAACCATTGCCTTCAAAACCCTTAACTCCTTTCGAATGAATTAGGAAGTAGCTACTATTTATAAAAACACTGAACCTTTCGAAAACATTGATGTCTTCAATGCCATCAGAAGGTCATCAATCCACAAAGGGTTTCGACTTGGTCGAAACTTCCCCTTTCAAAAGCTTTAAACAAAATCTAAGTAACTCCTTCGGAAGCTACTTCTTTAAAACATAAGTGGTAGCTCTCTTTCGAAAGCCTCTTTGAAATACCCTTTCAAAACCATCGGTTTCGAGTATTTCGAAATCGGTTTATAAACAGGTAAGTGCTTTTCTTTTAAAATAAAATGAAACAAAGGAACTAATCTCTTTGAAACCTTCCTTTCGATACCCTACCTTTCGCCTTTCTCCAATTCACTACATACCACCTGAATGATATCATGTTTACTGGTTTCGACCTAGAAGGTTTCGACTAGATTCGAAGCGAAAGGTCTTGGTCGAAGGGACCTTCTAAAGAAGGCGGAACCCCTTTTTCTAAGCAAAAAGGCTGTTTTTACCAAATAAAGTAAACCTTTTGTAACTAACTTACCCACTTGTAAACACATGATTGGTTACATTAAAATTTCAAATTATTTTACAAAAATTTGCCCATTTTATCATATCTAAAAACATGCTAACTTTCAACAATTAAGCCCTTCCTCTTATCAAAACAATTAAATAATTTAGGTCCTCCTTTCAAAATAATTTAATTTCCATACTAATTCACTTAGTACAAATCCGAAAAAATTCTAGAAATTCAGTTTAATAATGTTATCTAACATATCAAAATTTCAGACCCAAATTCTTAAAATATTTTCCAAAATAAATTTATAAAACCAAATAACTAAATTTTCCTTTAGAATTCATAACTAATTCTCCTCAGCTTGGAAAATTATAAAAATTAAAACCCAACTCGAAAATCATGCTTACCATAACATATAATATTTCCATGGCATTTCAAAATCATCTAACTTTGGTTTTACCCTAAAACCTTTCATATCTCCTTTAATCAACCATGTCTAAAACATTTAAATCATAAATCAAGCATATCATCATTCAATAAATCATAAAAATGAATTTATCCCTTAATTTCGAAACTATGTAATTGGAAAACCAAAAATAGAGTTGTAGTGATCATTATTCACCTTAGCTTAAAGATTGATCGAGATTGATTTCTTCTAGCTCGATCCTATGCTTTAGATTGATTTTCTCTTCTTTTCTTTCTTCTTAATGGCCGGCTCTCTTCTTTCTTACTGTTAAAATTTTACTTGTGATAACATGAACATATATGGCCTAAAAAAATTGTATAAGGGTGAAGAATGTGGGTGGCAATTTCCCTAATGCCCTTATATTTATTTTAGCTAACACTTAACTATTTATAAGTTTATTTTATTTAAATAAGCATGGCTACTTAGTTTATTAATCAACCTCAATCTCCTTATCTTCATTATTCTATTTAATTTATTCTAATTAAATCTATTGAATAATGTCAATAAAAATTAGGGGTGCTGCACTCAAGTGGATCACTTGGAGAGACCGCCCATTCTCTCGAAGCCGATGGATGATGAGGACTTGTTTTTATATCTGGCAGTGTCAATGCATGCGTTGAGCACCACACTCGTTCGAAGGAATTCCACATTCAACGATCGGTTTATTACATCGGTAAACGATTGACATGAGCAGAAAGAAATTACCCGAAGCTGGAAAAGCTTGATATTTCCTATTGTTACTTCAAGAAAGCTCCACTCTTGCTTTCTGGCTCATTCGATCAAACTTCTTACCGAACAACCTTTGCGACAAGTCTTGCAATGACCTGAGACCTCTAGAAGGCTTTTATAATGGAACATTGAATTAAGCCCATACGATTTAAGCTATCACCCTCGAAAAGAAATTCGAGGTCAAGGTATGGCAGATTTCATAAATGAATTCACTATGCGAGATGATACTCCAGAGAGCAGTGGCGAGCATAATGCTAGGTGGAAGATGTACATGGATTGTGCATCAGACGAACGATGCTCCGGTGCTGGAGTTGTACTTGTCCCTCTTGACGAATGTTAATCTGTTATCCTTGAGACTCGACTTTCCTACAAAAAATAACAAAGTGGAGTACGAAGCCTGATTGTGGGACTTAAAGTTACCAAGGAATTAGAAGTTAAAACCTTGCATAAATTTTGTGATTCCCATCTAGTGGTGTATCAAGTCAGGAAGGAGTTTTAGGTCAAAGGAGCGAGGCTTGCTCCTTATCTAAACTAGACCCTTGAGTTGCTCAATGACATTGAATATTACATAATAATGCATATTCCCAAAGAGAAAAATACGAAGCCCGGACTCACTGGCCAAGCTGGCCAGCTTAGGAGATGCGTTACTCATAAGCCTGGTTCCGGTGGAAGTATAGTTGACTCCGAGCATCGTCCATATGGATATTGATTGGATCTTGGAGGATAAGCATGAAATGGAGATATATACGACTCCCATAAAGAATTACTTGTAGAGGAGAATCCTTCCAGATAGGAAGAGCGAATGACGGAAGCCCCTTTGCCAAGTTTCGAGATACATCATTCAACAAGGAGCACCTTACAGGAGAGGATTCTCACTCCCACTGGTAAGATGTGTGGCCAATGACAAGGCCAAAAAAGTTATAAGAGAAGTGCACGAAGGGGCATGTGGCAACCACATTGGAGGGCATACCCCGGCAAAGAAGATTCTCCGCTATGGGTACTTCTGGCCAACTGTCAACTGAGATGCAACTGATTATATACGAAAGCGAGAAAAGTGCTAGAGGTTTGCTAAGATTCCCAAAGTCCCACCAATGGAGATCATTCAAATGGTCAGTCCCTAGCTGTTTATTGGGAATTGGTAATATCAATGTACCATCGATATCTAAAGGTGGTGTGAAGTTCGCCATCGTTGCAATTAATTACTTCACTAAATGTGTTAAGGTAGAGCCATTAAACATAATTACCAAAAAAGTAATCAAATTCATGGTTCTGAATATCATCTGTCGTTTTGGAGTTCCATAAGCAATCATTATCGATAACGAAACCCAATTCGATAGCACCGAGTTTAAGAATTTCTATCGTCGACGTCAATAGAGAAAAGATTTGCTGCGGTAGTGCACCCCCAAGAAAATAAGTAAGTTGAAACTGTAAACATGATTATTAAGTCTATCCTAGAAAGTGATTGAAAAAGACTAAGGGTAAGTGGGTTGATGAATTTCCACTAGCACTTTTGGCTTATCGAACAACCCACAAGTTAGTGACTGGCCATTCTTCATTCGCCTTAGCCTACGGATCAGAGGCTATGATTCCAGTTCAACTGGAAGTAAATTCCCATCGAGTAATTCATTACAACCCATGGACGAATGAGCAACTCCTATTAGAATATCTTGATATGATCGATGAGAAGCAAGGCGAAGCTGACTTGAGAGCAGTTGTGCATCGAAACCGAGTTGCTCGATATTACAATGCCAAAATCAGGAACTGAACCTTTGAGATTGAAGACCTAGTTTTCAAAGGAATCTTCCGGGGTCCTGGGAACTTGGGCAAGACATGGGAAGGTCGTATGCAATAGAGCAAAAGCTTGGAGGTGACACTGTTAGGCTAGCGAAGGTCGATGGGATTTCACTTCTGAGGGCATGGAATAACGAGCACTTACGATGCTATTTCACTTAGAAATAAACTTATAAATCCATGTAATAAGACAGAACCTATCATTTCCCGCCTTCAGTAAATAAATGGCTTTTCGGGTCTATGTCTCTGTCTCTATATAACTTAAGAGTTATGAAATACAACCAACTTGAATGAATCTGCATGTGAATAATGTAGGTATACAGGTACTTGGAGTTAGGTGCCAACCAAACTTATATGGACCATGATCTAACCCTTGGAATTCAACAATTCTTGACGCCACAGATGGATGCCAAATTAACTCTTGCCCTTGATGTGAGGGCAAGATATAAACCAAATAGGAAGTGATTTGACCATCCACCAACTAACTCTTGTCCTTGATGTCAGGGTAGGAGCATAAACTGAATAGGACATCATTTGACCGTCCATCATCTAAATCTTACCCTTGATGCGAGGGCAAGAGTATAATCCATTTACCCTTGATGCAAGGGCAAGATTATAATCCAAAATGGATGTGATATGACCATCCAATCACCAACATCTTGCCCAGAGTAGGCAAGACAAAAGATCCATGCCTAGTGTACGGTGGGATCCTACTTATAAACTCTGACCATTGCCTAGAATCAGGCTTAATTGAAAGTAAAACATGCTGGATAAGAATGTGCCAACTACAATTTTAAGTAGTTAGCACAAACCGACACCCGTAGCTTGGCACGATTGGATATCACTATCCTACAAAAGGATACCCGAACCATTATACTAAATGGTTTACCCCAGTTGATGGCTAGAGCTTGGCAATTCAATGATTACCTTGTTTTCACTAGAATGATAAAAGGCCGGCAAATCACGGAACGAACTAATGACTTAGTCCGACAATAATCATGAAAAGGGATGGATCGCAAGTACATTGAATTGAAAGCGCATTTCTTAAGTATTTAGATAAAACTGCACAAAGATTTGGCAAAAAAATCTTTATTATTCATGGTGAAAATAAGACCTGGAAGAAAAAGTATAAGTTTTATTTACAGATAAGCTGGAAAGAAAAAGTGGAGGACAAATCCATGCAACACCAGCCGAAAAACAAAAGACGGACGATTAAAATGAACCTAAGTGCTACTATGCAACCAAAAAACACAAAGAAGATGAATGATCGCTTCTTGATCCTCTTCTTTCTCTCTTTTCTCTCCTTCTTCTCTGCAGAAGATGGTGCGCTGGATCCTTCCTATTGCTTCCTTATCTTTCCCTTACTTCCTTTACCTTTGGATGGAGTGCTCTACGATGTTCCTGTAGGCATGTTTTGGGTGCTCCTAGGTGGAGAAATGGTGATGGGAGCAAAGATAGTCTGACCAGGCAGAGTTATGGACATCAGAGGTGGAAAAGTATCTATCTTCTCTAGCTTGACCTCTTTGGCTAAGATAAGTTCCAGCTAAAGCACATTCATGGTGCGACCTTGTAGGGTCTTGGAGAACATAGTAATGACAACGTCATTGTTATTTTGAGCTCCTGAATTTTAACATCCCCTTCATCCTATAAAGCACCTATCATTTACACACTAGGCCCAAGAGTCTCACCAGTCGGGATACTTTGCACCATTGTTGAAGTAGTCATGGTCACCGATTCCATTGTAGATACTTGTTGTCCCTACTGAAGACCTTCTAGAAGTAGGATGACCTAGGGCTAATCTGAAACTTGAGAGACATAAAAAGAGAGATTAATGATGTCAATTTGCGATATGTGGAATCTCTAAATACAGGCAAGGTCAACAAGATACCTCCTTCGGTTTGGGATTCAGTATGGGTCAGAGTGCTGCCGGAGTTCCCTTCTAAGGTAGGAGAAATTGGGGACATTGGCATTTGGAGTTGATCAAGATTATATCCCGGGACCAAACATGGATCATGAGCAGTTTTAGCTTCTAAGGTAGTGGCGTCTTGGGGCGACGATCTGATGCCTTCGCCTAAATATTTATACACTATATCAGTTGGCTACGGATAGAGAATAAGCAGACCCTCTTTTAGCACCTTGGGCTCATATTCTATTAAGATCTCCTTCTCAAGCTGATTCAGACCATGTCACCACCTTTTAGGAATTCCTTTTCTTCCTTGGTGACTTGTTCCCAAGTGAGGGCAAGAACTCTAGGGTAATCATGATCAAACCACTCTAAGTTATGGAATTTAGGTACATTGGCATTTTACATGTTGAGCATCGGTTCGAATTTCTCCATCATTCGCTTTTCAGCAGCTTCAACCTCCTTATTGACAAGCGCATCCACGTGTTGATCATGTGCGACTGCCTTGTCCCTTTCATCACGGCCAACGAGTAGCTCTTCACAGTAACCATGAGTTTTCTTGAGATCTTCGTTTTTCTCTTTTGTTTCGCTCTCAAGCTTAGATGACAACTCGATCTCCTTCTTATTTGAGGCATATCTTTCTAGCACTAGTCACAATTCTAATCGTATGAAATCCCCATATCATCTCAATGCTTGGTCCTCTTACACTCAAATAGCTTGATAGCATCTTCTGCCTTTTTCACGGCTTTGGCTTATGATTTTCTCAAGTTTCCATCTTCAGCGTTGAGATTAGAAATGATTCTTTTATCTTGTGCCTTTAAAAGTTCCAAATTATCGATCTCAAATTTTCTTTCCCTTGAGACTGCAGAGATCTTCGTGGCTACTTGCTTTCATTCTGTTGATTTTAAGCATCTGATACATAAGCGAGCATCATTTCATTTACCCCTGATGGAATGTACTTTAGATTAGGCACAAACATAAGTTCTCAAAGCCTACATCTGAGAACTGTTCTCTTAGTTCAGCCATTCAAGCATCGGCTACAAGTTATTGCTCTACCAAGATGACTAGAGCTTCAGTCGACTTCTTACCAGCATAATGATGGGAAGTCTTACCGCATCAATGAAGCTGGAAATTAAAAGACCGACTAGAATAGGATGGTGAAAGAAGCTGCAAAGGAATGGAAGCTGGTGCTAGTGCATGAGAAAATCGCCTGATTGAAAGTCATCGTGGTAGTCAGAATGTTTGTTGAAGCCTTTGGGCGGAGGCGATCAAGAACTTGAACGATGTTTAGAAGTAGAGTTCCATGATGGATAATCTATGTCATAAAAACCTCTTTCGTGGCTACCACTATCATGACTAGACTGGTAATCGAATTCAGAACCTCAACCACTTCTTTGATGGTATGTGCTTGGATGATGCTTATGTGGTCATGATACATTTGCCTCGGGAGATTGGAATATATGCTTCATCCTCTTTATGGATCCTACAAATGAAACACGAACGAATTAGTTTTGGCTAGGGAATGAGAGTCAAGTGTAATGTAGTGCATGTGTGTGCGAGTGTCGTAATGTCCCCCTGATGGACCATGTTCTGGAGCTTTTCTCATGGGAGTGATCTCTTCCACACCGGTAGGAATAATATTGTCATCAAAGCATAGGGGAGATTCAAGACCCTCTAGGCTCATGTTCCCAATACCGAAGGAGCCAAACTCGGTAGGAATTGGTCATAAGTTATCAAATGTATCTATTGAGGGAGCGGAAGGAGTTTTGTCCACGGTTTCTATCGATGAAGCCTGTGCAGAAGTCTATGCTTTGGTAGTCATCATAACAAGCTACTTCTTCGGAGCAGACTGTTGGTCATCTTTGGGTTGTTCAGCCAAAGACTCATGGCCCATGTTAGCTTGGAGATTCTCATCGCAAAGGACTCCAATATCTCTACCCTCCTCCTGAAGTGCCATAAGAACTCGGATGGCATTCGCAAAAGCAGTGCCGCTAGGTCTTGCAAGAACAACTGACTGATAAAAAGAATATAGGTAAAGCTTGCGAATTCACATCAAACAAATAAAGTGTAATTTATGTCCATTTAGCCATCTTCCTGCAATCTCGGGTGGACAGCAGACATAAAACCGTTCACTCTTGAAATAGCTGAATTTGTTCCATATGCTAGTGGAGACTCTACAACTCTTTATCGACTCCAGATAAGTCAGAGAAGGGATTTCTTTTGGCTCTTAAAGCTATATATATACAGCGAATCTCCTTATCACTAGGCACTCCATGAAGATGTTGATCAAGGATAATATACATGCTATGGTGGAAGGCGTAGCTCTTCATTTGTAGTTGCATCGGAGCTAATCTTATTAAGTTCAGGACTCGACGAATGAATTGGTTGAATGGAAAAACATATTTCGCCAGGCACATATATCTGTTAAAAGCCGTATAACCCTCTAGGGGATTGTGAGCTCTTTGATGATAGGAAAGGACTAGTATGTCTTCAAATGGAATTCCATGCTTGTCGAAAATTCTATGGAGTGATCGCTCATCTATCTTCGAAGAAGTGGAACTGACAGGATCGTCTAGAATGATAGCATCCTCGAGAGTATGAGGAGCAGCGTCTGTTTCTACTTCTAGTTCTTTTGCAGGCTCTATTGGATTTTTGGAATTAGAGCTCTACTTGCGAATTTTCTGGCTAAGGTACCGGCTGTACCAGAGTTTGTTATGCAAGTGGAATAGTAGTTAAGCTCGACTTGCTGATAGAGTTGGCATGTTTTGAAGTAGATGGACCCATGGCTTGAGTAACAAGACACTTAGAACATCCACGATCCAATTCTATAATTACTCGATAGACAATCAACATTAGATCAAGTATAACCTGCACCCCTATACTAAAGAGCAACTTAGTGCGGTATCGTGTAGTGCAGATTTTTAATATTATATGAAAGTTCATTCTAAGAGTTTAGATATCACCCAAAGTGACTGTCATTGTTGATCGTCCCAACAGACTCCATGTCAATAACCATGCACTAAAAGTTCTGGAGTTTGTGATTGATATGGTTCAAATACTTACCCACCAAAATCGATTGCAACGATGAGGTTGGGAATCCAAAAATCCCCTAAGGTTTGAATCGTCACCAATCCAATCCCTTGGTTGGATTTTTAGACTTGTCTCTCTACTCCCTTTCCCAATCCAATACACGACAATCGATGGTGAACCCATCCACTTCCATGTCCGACTCCGCCACCTACTTAGTTCGACAAGGATACATGGAGGATTCATGTCCATGGGTTTGGGATCTAGGCAAAATCGATTGCATGGGGATGTTAAAGACTTGGATTGGTGCCTGAATTCAGGCTAAGCAAAAGAGTCGAGGACACGTTCATGCAAAAGTTGGCGATGGCAGTCCTAGGTTCGAGTTGAAGTAGAATTTTCTTGGGAAGGCAATGAAATTTCAATGGCAGAACATAAGCTTGTTCAGTAGTCAAATACAAATGGGAGAAAAGATGAAAGAAATGGGTTATATAGCCCAAAGCCCAAGTTTTTTGGGCAAGGAAAGTGGAATATTCTTTCCAATTCTTGTAGCGGTACTGATCCAAGAGTCTTGGATGTTTTTTAAAAAATAACTACAGTTTTGATGACCTAACATCTATGTTCCTACACGAGTACTTGCATATGATATTAGAGCTACTAGAGAATGCGCATGTGTATACATGTGTGCGCATATTCAACGCTAAAAACTAGAGCCAAAGAAAATCAGATTCGAACTTGGAAAGTCCATGAAAAGAACCAGTTCAAAATTACAGAGTTTGGAACGTTAGATCATGAGAGCATACTTTAGATTTATAGTAGTAGATGCTGGTAATGCATCACAAAGAATATCTGAGGATATAACATTTTGTGGAAATGATTCGCAGGAAAGATAATTTCCTTTCAGAGCATAGAGTGGAGTCCTTCACAGCAATCTTAACTCGTCTCAGTTCAAAGAACATCATGTTTGAAACAAGATGTACTTTAGGGGGAAAGACTTATTCAGCCTTTTGACCAGGCAATATTTGGAAAAACAGGATGAATCAAACTTGGAAACTATCAAGGTCGGAAGCCCAGAGAGATAGCTCGAAAGTCCATAAATCAAATACAATCAGACCCAAGACGCAAATACTAAATCAGCCAAAGAATCGCGGAGGAAAAAACCAATAAGAAGTTGGACCAATACCGATCCAAACCATGGATCGATTCGGTCCACTAACTTTGGTCCAAAGTTGCCCTTAGTCTTATTACGTGCCAGTGATGACCCCATAAGCCTACTTCAAGTTTTTTTTGGTCAATTTCATTCAATTCGCTATCGATCTCCACATGCACTCAAAATCAGCAACTCCATTCTTCCAAAGATCCATCATTTGGACTTAGGAACAAGCATAAATGGTGTAAATAAGTTTGGAATCATGAAGCTAACCACAAATTGAGCCAACATAAAGAATTTAAGACAACCATTTTGGCTGCCTTATGGATTTTTGCCGACTTAAGCCTATGGATTGACATCGAGCCATGTATTGTGCTAAGGTGGCCACTCTTCCAGGGGACTTGGTCTTGGTATGGAAAACAAAGTGAGATGGTAAAGTTAGTTTTTAGGCTTCCTACGTATATAAATAGAGGGACAAAACTCATTTTTATGGATCTTTTTGGCACTTTCATTCTCTACTCTGATTTTTGTAATCACTCTTAGATTTATACTGATCCGTAAGAATAATTGCTTGTAATTTAGTGATCTAAGTGAAGGTTAAGATTATCCAAACCACTATAAACACTTTGTGTTCATTTCTTACTCATTTTCATTTTTTTCTTCACTTTTTATTCTCGACACAATCTTTCCAGTGTTTGCTGTTAATACTTTGAATATAATTCATATGTATCATATTATTTATAACCGTATGATTAAGGAAAAGGATCTCAAAGATATAGCTTAGTCTATAGTTCAAAGTAATTTTATGATATTTCATATATTTTTGTGTTTTCTATGGCTAACACATCGCTATTGTTATAAAGAAAACTATTATTAAAATACCAAAAATGGACTTATTTTATAACGAATATTCATAGTATCCGTACTAAAAAGCGGCAACTATTTTTGGTTAAAAATGAAGAAAAAAAGATATTTGTTTTATCAATAATATTTGATATATATGAAAGTAACATTCAAAATTTAATGTGTCCATTAGTATATTTTATATGGCATGCTTCAAGTATTTCCATTGCTACAATAGTAACAGACACAACACAAAGCTCCAATAAACCTCTTACCATGGTTTTCTAATTCATCTATTGTAACTAATTTGCAGTTGAAAGTTTTACATCTATTATCTAAAATTCTACGAAAGAGATGTTATAGAGAGTACTATTTTATAAGAAAAAATCATTTGGAATAGAAATCAAATTTCTTGTTCGTTAAGCATTTATAAATAAGTCCTTTTCCTAATGTTTCTTCATAAAGAAGATGTGTTATCCAATATTTTGGCCTAGCTATATCCGAAATGATTGGATAAGTAAGATTCTATTGTCATCAAGGCCGGTAAGTCCAAAGAGATAATTGTGGGATCCAAAGGTCAAGTAAGGCGATAATATGAAGCCGCGATCAAATAGAATTGAGAGATATGCAAAGAAGAATGTTTAAAGCATGGAATATAGTTTAACATAAAAAAAGCATCAGCTATAATCACTTCAAACATAGGGAGCGGCATGTATCAGCCAAACAAATGCAACTCAACGAAAAACAATTAATATCTCAAGATCCAAAAGTCTAATCATATGAAAATTTGGAAACAAGAAGTGAGGACCCTAGGGAGCCTACCCTAGGAATCGCACCTCAAAAGGATTAGCCAAGAGGTATTGACCCTCTTCCCTCCATGTTTCACGCCTATTAGATTAGGGAAAATGAAGTTGTCAAAGGCTCCTATAAGGATCACACCCCTAAATTCCTCCAAAATAGGGATCAACATCGATCCTTATTCCTTAGGATTTGGGCCATGCGATCCCTCTTGTAGGTCTACCCAGTTTTGAGATCCTTCTGTCGAACTTTTAGGGAGATATTTCACCATCTTCCTCTAAAAATATAGGATTGACTGTTCATTTTTGGGAATTTTATGCTACCGGTTGCTTTGTACTCTATTGTAACTAAGGATTTTCATCCGATCCCTATTGTACTCAGTTTACAAAGAAATTAATAAAGCTATCTATTCAATGTGAAAGTAGGCAAACAACGCCGAACCACTATAAATCATTATATTCTCGTTATTGCTTTGATTTTCTGTTATTTAATTGCTTATTTCCTCTGTTTTCATTTTATATTCTCCATTTATTTCTCCATAAAATCTCTAGGTGTTTTTGCCAATTTTTGCGAAATTTTTTTGGTCTTTTACTGAGAAGGAGGATCCTCGACCCTATTTAGATTACTCTGCTGCTACTGGATTCCATAAATCCCCCGCAGAGATCCATAATCATCTTCAAGAAGCTTATTCGTTCTATAAAGATTTGCAAGTCTAAGGACACTATCAACAGTGGTTAGGAACACTAGATCTACCTCTCAAAATGCATAAGGAAACAAGAACACTACCATCCAGCAAGAAGGCCCGAGAAATCTACTAGTAAATCTAAATGCTGCCATTCTGGTTGATATCTAAAATCCAATTGATTCCATCAGAAGTGCCGATTTCCAAAATCTAATGAGAGAGCTAGTGGATAGCTGTCGACAGTTGAACCATCAGATTCAAGCCAATATTGATCTAATGAATCAACTTAAGGAGCAACAACGTGGGAAAACTTGAAGGCCCAAAACTAACAGCTACGGATGCTGCAGTCATCCATAGTTATTAATCCTCGATAACCAAATACGGTAATGTTGGATAAATTATTATACCAGAAACATATGGTTATGGAAAAAGTTTAAAATTTCAAAAAAACATTCACATTCCATTCCAAACTCATTTCAACATTATTTACATAATCCCATAATGTTAACCACATTCAGAAAAATATAATTATTATAATATACTCCAAAAGAGACATATGAAGATGCCCCCTAGTGATCAGAGTGTATAATAGGAAATACACACCTTTGCCTTAACAAAACAACACAGCAGAATCTCATGAGAAAGAACTTAAATAACTACATTCCTTTTGCACGACTCTGGAAGCTTTTTTGGCTTAAGAGGTACCTAAATACCTTAAATCTCAAACTACTCAAAATCAATTAAATGCCCTAGAGTTTACAGGTAAAACATAAACCTCGAGCTAGACATAAAGCCTGGTATGAATAATAATATATACCATCTCAAATCATTTATATATTTAGTGAGACCCCACCGCCTAGCAAACAGGTTTCCCCTTATTAGTATCTTAAAAAACTTTATAAACCATTTTCTATGCCCCTGCATCCACAATGGTTAATTCAATTCAAAACGTTATTATGTGATGATGTGCAAAACAATTAGATTAGTTCTAGACTACGTATCCCAAATTCATTTGACTATCTATCATAATTATATTTTTTAGGATTATTATTAACCTAGTAGTTTTCATAGGCTAACTAATAATCAGTTAAACTTTCAAGGACTACCTGTCTAATTATATAGTCTCCATGGAATTAATATGAACCTATTGGTAACTCCAATATCATTTCTTTATCCTAATTTTCATGGGCTGACTAAGAACCTATTGCTAACAGTAAATATCTTTCTTTTACCCTACTTTTCATGGGTTAACTAGGAACCTATTGACTATCTATCAATATTTCATTTTCTTATCCGGATATAGTTTTCATGGGCTTAATATAAATCTGTCTAAATGAAATTTTTAATTATTGTTCAAATCGGCTAAATATCCAAAAAATTAGAAAATAGCCGATCAAATTAAAATTAAAAATTACCGCAAGCACACGACATACAATGTTAGTACGTGGCGAGTACGGTCGATCCACAGAGAATTATTTAGATTTTAAAATTTCAATTCAATCAAATTAACTAAATTTGAGAGTGTTTTAAGCTCAAAAATGTAGAAAAAATAGCAAAAGAAAATGGATAAAAAATATGAGAGTTTAAAGGCAATTTAGAGACAAATGCACTATCTAGATCACATAAATCAACACAACATGAAATTATGATATCTTTTTTTGGTCATTAGTGAATTTAATTGATGTGTTTATCAGAAGTATGGAATATTTGTGCTATTAATTAGCCCTGAAAGAGGCTATGTGGTAGGATCGTATAATATGGAATAGTGGATGGTATAGGTAAATAACAATAAGCAATAAGTAAAGTAGACACCAGGATTTTATACTGGTTCGGACCTCTAGTCCTACGTCCAGTCCCTAAGCTTCACTTAGGAATTCTACTAACTAAAACCCTCTCTTAACCTGGAGGAATAGGTTTACAACTTACCCGAACAACCGAACGGGATTTCTTGCCTCAACTACCGAAGAGGACTTCAACTCAATTACTAAAAACAATTATTCGACTTGTTGTGTTCTTGTTAACACTAATGAGTCCAATGTAGTGCAATATTCCTATAATTTTATCCTCGAGATTATGCAATGTTTTTGTGAAGATTTAGGAAATGTGAATTGCTATGAATCATAACAATGTTATAAAAAAAGCAGAGATTCAAGCAATAGATTGGTGATCGATTTGAAAACTTTTAGAGAATATAAAATATGTTCAGGAAAGTAGTGAGATTAAAGCATAAAAAATTGGTAAATTGAAGATGTTAGAACCATGTATATATAGGTGTAGAAGAGATGCATTTGTTGGCTAGAGATGCAAACAAGAGATGCTTCCATTTCCATTGGAGAATGGTTGCAACTCTTGGGAGGAAGAAGGTGTCCATTCAGAGAAAATTCGCAGGTTTAAATTCAGTTGACTGGAAATATAAAGAATTTTTTTTCAAGAATAGATTCAGTCGACTGAGCAGGTTGTTTCAGTCGACTGGAACTATGCATGTTTGTATATGTGTAACAAGTTCAGTCGACTGGGTTTACCTGTTCAGTCGACTGAACTATTGGTTTTTGCACAGTGAATGTTTATCTACAAAATGAAGTTTATAAAACGTGTTCTAGTGTTTGTGCAAGCCTCTTGACGATAGATTTTAATAATAAATCTAAACTAAGACCTATACTTAAATTATACTCATGCTATCCTCGGTCTTCATTGTTCTTCCTTTAGCTTTGCACATATCTCTTCCTTTTTGTTGAAGCACATTGTCATTGATCAAAATATAGCGTATCAACATTCTCCCCCTTTTTGATTGATGACAATCCTGAAAACGTGTAGAGATGTAATTATTTCCTCTCCCTGAATATATGCACTGTCTTTCCTACAAAACAAGGTTAGTAACATAGATTTCTCCCCTTTGTCATCGACAAAAAGGAAGTAATAATTGCAGAAGTATATTATCAAAACAATCACTGATGTGCATAATTATAGTTTCAAAAACCTAGAATGTAGCATAAATAAATGAAACATAGAAGGCTATTTATACAAGCCTTTTGAATAGTAAAATCAAACCATAAGAGAGTTATTCATCTTTATCCCAATTATATGAGGCTTCTCTCCCTCCCTCCGATTCGCGAATAACGGGTCCACTGGTGCGAGGTCTATAAGCTCTTCCACCTTGACCACCGCTATTCCCACTTGTGTTGCTGCTTGGATTTTCTTCGGATGACGTCCATGTGAAAGTTGGTGTCGGATGCTTGCCACGGGAGGTTGAAGCAGTAGTGGAGCTCGTGCATGAGATGGCATCCCATAATTTTAAGAACCCTTTAATTCTATCAAGTTTATGATCTACCTTCTTGAGGCGATTATCAAGAATTGTTGATTTCTTGATAGAATTCCTAACGATTGATTGGTAGTAAACTTGGTTCAACGATATGAATTTCATCATCTTGATCAAAAGGTTATTCATGTTGGGCTTGAGGAGGTTGTTGCGGTTCTTGATGTCTAGCTTCGCATTCGGCAAGAGATATGATGCGAGAAGGTCTAGCCAGAAGTTGCATAAGGCTTATAGTCCGATGGTTAATTTGATGAACCATTGTATTTTCGGACTCTGGTAATGGTGTATCAACGTTGAGGACTAGTCGCATGATATACTCGCCAGAATATGTTGTTTTCATTTTGCCATTATTGAAAGTAAGAAATTCATCAAGAATTAGTTTGACCCAATTAACTTGAATATTGCCCCAAATAGCATATAGTGCTCTATAATTGTTTGGGTATACAATTTCATATGAGCCCGTTCGAGGAGTGATGGTTCGCATAAGAGCTTTGTGGAGAAGCCTTGCTCTTGGTCGTAAGGAAGTTGATTTAATATCCCGGATGTTGATGTTATCATCCAAAAATTGATGATTTATGTTGTCTCGAATATGGGGTTTAAATTCGATTTCTTCAAGCTTCCTTCCCATGTTAGGAGATCCTAAAATGTGTGCAATTCGATCTAGGGAAAACCATACCCTTTTGCCACACACCATACCCCAAACACTATCGTTTGGATTTCTTGCAGTTTGGGGCCCAAGGTTAAGATTTGCATAGAACAATTTGACCATAATATGATTGATTGCATGGTCATTTCGTTTTATGTCTAAGAGAGATGCTAAACCTGCTTGATCCGTCAAAGCTTGCATGTTGTACGTTTGGAGACTCTGAAAATCAACGAAGGAGTGTCCAAAGATCCGAGAATTCTTCATTTTGTTCCATCTTGTGACCGCCACTCCATAATAAAGCCATTGAGCAATTTGAGCGTCAATTGGTTCGGAGGAGGTTGAAGTAGAAGCCCTTGATCTTTTTGGAGCCATTGTTGTGAGAGTTTTGAGAGGGATTTGAAAAAAAATGAAGATTGGGGGCTAGGGTTTTGAAGAATAATGGTGAAGTAGGAGCTTTTGGAATGATAAAAGTAAAGAGTAAAGGTAGAAATTGGTGGTAAAAAGAGAAAAAGTAGTCTGGGAAATGAAGTTCAGTCGACTGAATAGCCTGTTCAGTTGACTGAATTGATGGCCGAAAATTTTCTGTGTTAAATTCAGTCGACTGAACAGTGTTTTTAGTCGACTGAACAATTGTCTGAAAGTTTCTATGGTAAATTTAGTTGACTGTGCAGAGCAAGTCGACTGAGCTATTGGAAATTGTTTTCTGCCTTATGTTCAGTCGACTGAGCACTAAGGTTCAGTCGACTGAACCTTGTGTTTTTGGTGTTCTAAATTTTTAAAGCAAAAGATTTTAATTGAAAGAAACGATTACAATTGTATAGGCATATTACAATATAACAACATGATTTGACCAAAAATAAAAAATAATCATTTCTATGGAGATGGACTATTTTTCTTTTGCAGTTTATTTCCTTCATTCGCCATTTAGTTTTTGTCCCATGAATTTGGACTAAATTGAGGAGTTTTTGGCGACATCCAAGGATTCAATGGATGGCTAGTGTACGGTATGATGAAGATGAATCATACGAACTAACTGGTCAAGGTAGGGGCTCAGTCACATCGTTCTTCTTCGAGCTACAAAAACGTAAACTGATTTGCTCAAGAAAGCTTAATCGTCTAGCCGTTACTTTTTGTTCAAAGAATAATTCATGTTGAAGGTCAATTTGTTGCTGTTGAAAATGATGAATTTCATCAATCTTTCTTTTCGTATCAGGAGAGATATAAAGTCCACGTTTTGCCTTCTTCGAATCCGGTGTGTAGCCAGTTCGATAGTTTTCCCATTTATAAACCGGCTCATGCTTTGGTGTAGGTGTAGGAAGTTGTGGTGATGTAGGTGAGTTATCGACTGAGGAGGTAATGTTGATTGGAGAGTATGAATTGTTGGAAGACATTTTTATATTGGATTTTCAAACTTTGTAATTTTTTGAAAATAACATATGTATAGATGTGTGTGTGTATATATGTAGTATGAAAGTTCCAAAAAGAATGTGGTGTTAAATCATTAAGAATTTATAACCAGAAATTAAATTAATGGTTAATATTTTCTTTGAAAATGGATGGTTATGTAATATTAGCTAATGGATGGTTAATATTTTCTTTGAAAATGGTTAATATAGGTTTTGTGTATAAAATATTAGCTACTTCAAAATATTTTTGAAAGATATTATTCCTAATTCTCGTCGTAATTTTATGAATGAGTTTTCTAGTAATGGTTTAGTAAATATATCGGCAATTTGATTTTTGGTAGAAATATATTCTAAATTTATGATTCCTTTTTCGATATTGTCACGTAGAAAATGGCGACGAATATCAATATGTTTTGTACGAGAATGATTTACCAGATTTTTAGATAAATTTATTGTACTTGTATTATCACAATATATTGTAGAATTTGTTAAATCTATATTAAAATCTTTAAGTCTTTGTTTCATATAGATGACTTGAATACAAGCTAAAGCGGCTGATATATTCCGCTTCACACGTGGAAAGCGAAACACAATTTTGTTTCTTACTAAACCAAGATACAAGTGATTTTCCAATGAAATGACATGTACCACTTGTACTTTTTCTATCTGTTCGAGATCCAACAAAATCAGCATCACTAAACGATACTAACTCGAATGGACACTCTTTTGGATAGAAAGGAGCAAAGTCTTTAGTATGGTTAAGATATCGCATAATTCGTTTTACAGCTCTTAAATGTGATTCTTTAGGGTTAGATTGAAAACGTGCACATAGACATACACTCATCATTATGTCTGGTCTACTAGCCGTTAAGTAAAGTAAGGAGCCTATCGTACTTCTAAACAATTTTTGGTCTACACTTTTTCCATTTTCATCTCGATCGAGATGAGTAGTGGTACTCATAGGAGTAGGTTTAGCAGAAGTGTTTTCCATTCCAAAACGTTAATTAGATTAGCACAATATTTTTCCTGGTTTATGAAAATTCCATTTGTTAATTGTTTAATTTGAAGTCCGAGAAAATAGGATAACTCTCCCATATAAGACGTTACGAACTCCTCAGTCATTGTATTTGAAAATTCTTTACATAAGTTTTCATTTGTCGAACCGAATATAATATCATCCACATATATTTGAATTATTAGAATATCTTTAGTAGTACTTTTAATGAAAAGAATTTGATCTACTTTTCCAATTTGAAATCCTGAATCTAGTAGATAGCTCTTAAGTCTCTCATACCAAGCACGAGGTGCTTGTTTAAGACCATATAAGGCTTTCTTTAATTTATATACATGATCCGGATATTTTTCATGAGAGAATAAAGGGGGCTGTTCTACATATACATTTTCTTTTATAAAACCATTTAAAAATGCACTTTTAACATCCATTTGATAAAGTTTAAAATTGTGAAAACATGCGAAGGCTAATAAAATACATATTGCTTCAAGTCTTGCAACGGGAGCAAAAGTTTCTTCAAAATCAATACCTTCTTCTTGGTTATATCCTTGTGCTACTAGCCTGGCTTTATTCCTAGTTATATTACCTTGTTCGTCTACTTTATTTTTGTAAACCCATTTTGTTTCTATAACTGATTGATTATTAGGACGGGGAACTAACTCCCAAACATCGTTACGTTCAAATTGATTTAATTCTTCTTGCGTAGCAATAATCCAGTAATCGTCTGTTGATGCTTCTTTAGGATTTTTAGGTTCTATTGTTGAAATGAAAGCAACATGTCCCATTTGATTTAGTTGACTTCTTGTCTTAACTTGGGAATTCATTTCACCTATTATATTTTGTGCTGGGTGATCTCGTAATATTCTTGGTGGAGATCTTAGTTCATTATTACAATTTTCAAGGTTTGTATTTCCTATATTTATAAATTATTCATCATCTTTTATACTCAAATTTTTATTAAAATTCTCTTCAAATGATATATGTAAAGTTTCTTCAATTATGTTTGTTCGTTTATTAAATACTCGATACGCCTTACTTCGTTCTGAGTATCCTACAAAAAATCCTTCGTCAGCTTTTGGATCAAATTTTCCAAGTTGATCTTTTGTATTTAAAATAAAACATTTTGATCCAAATATTTTAAAATAAGATATATTTGGCTTTTTGTTATTAAATAGTTCATATGAAGTATTTTTAGTTAATGGTTTAATTGATATACGATTTAATACATAATATGCAGTAGTTACGGCTTCTGCCCAAAAATGTTTTGGTAGAAAACTTCCATTTAATAATGTTCTTGCACATTCTTGTAATGTTCTATTCTTTCTTTCTACAACTCCATTTTGTTGAGGAGTTCTAGGAAATGAAAAATTATGATTTATTCCTTTCTTTTTAAAAAAAGATTCAAAAGCTTCATTTTCGAATTCGCCTCCATGATCGCTTCGTATATTTTTAATCTTCAAATCTTTAGTGTTTTGAATTCTTTTGAAAAATTTTCTAAAATGCTCAAAAGTATCACTTTTATTTTTCACAAAAATAGTTCATGTATATCTTGAGAAATCATCAACTATTACAAATGCATATCGATTATGATTAATGGATTGAACCTGTGTTGGTCTGAAAAGATCCATATAAAGTAATTCTAGTGGTTGTAAAGTAGAAATATTTCTTAGATTTGAAAGACAACTTTGTTAATTTTCCGTTTTGACAATCATCACAAGATTTTTTATTTTAATGTTTATCTTGGGTAAACCTCTTACTAATTCATTTTTAGAAAGTTTTCTAATAGTTTTAAAATTAATATGACAAAATCTTTTGTGCCATAACCAAGGATCATTATCTTTGGCTAGTAAACACATAATTGTATTATGATTAATTTTCATATTTAGAACATAAATATTCCTATCTCTATTTCCCTCAAAAACAAGATTTTGGTTTTGATAAAAAATACTACATTTATTTTTCGAAAAAGTTATTTTAAAACCCTTGTCGCAAAGTTGACTTATGCTTAGCAGATTATGTTTTAGATTTTCAACTAATGAACAATTTGTTATAAAAGGTAAATTCGATGTACCGTAATTGCTCACATCTCCTTTGCAAATGATATAACCTTTTGAATTGTCTCCGAAGGTAACCGAGCCATCATAAAATATGTGATGTTTGTAAGCATATCTTTGTCGCCGGTCATGTGTTTTGAGCAACCACTGTCTAGTATCCATTTCTTCTTTTTAAGTGGGACCTGAAAATAAATATGAAATTATTGGTACCCACTTTTTAATAGGGTCCTAAAAGTTGGGGCTTAGGAAACCAAACCCAATTCGGTTCAGTATCCTTTTTATAAATATAGTTTTTATTATTATGAACACTATCCATAAATATTTTAATATATTTATTCCTAATTAAAATATTGTTAGTTTTTGGAACCCAAATTTTGACTATCTTGGTTTCTACTTTTGTTTTAATAAGTTCTCTTAATAACATTTGTTGTTTTGAATCAATATTCCTCTTAAAATGTGATGACCCGACTTCCTTTCTCCAGGAAATCGCATCATCTATGAAGAAAGAAAGGGATAGAAGAAGAAAAGAAAAAGAAAGAAAGAAACAACAACATCAGAGAACTCATAGCGGAACGAATGAAATATAATATATCACATAAAATATTACATAGTATCTTATTACATCAGAGTACACAACTTAAACAACAGATAATAGACAGTTATAAACTTCTGTCTAACTATACAACTCAAGTACAACAGAACAGATACCAAACAAACACAGCGGAACTATAATATATCTACACGTCGAAGCCTCCTGCTCCATATCTCCTCCAGAATTCGTCAATCTAACCTGAATCACTTGACTACTCATACATAATATGAGTACCCAAGAGTTTAATAAAACAGAAAATAAACACTCGGGTCAGCAGGGGTCTGGTGTGAGTAAACGGGTTAAAATTGGTTAACTTTAGAAAAACCTTTGAAAAGAAAAGGTATCATGTAAGACTTCCCACACATAAACATGGAAAAGTTTTTACCTTACGCTAACTAAAACATTTGATAGGAAATCCAGTGATATTATAATAGTGTCTAGGGTTTTCAAGTAAATAAGAAATAGCCGAAATTGTTACATGATTAAATTCCAGCTACTAGCCAAAAAAGTGGGTAATACAATCAAAACCGTAGGGTCTCGTAAGAAGAATGAGTTTCCATCAATGGCAGGGCTACTGGGGTACCGCCCGTCACAGTACGTGGCCTAGATCAACGTACCGAGGAGCCACCCTAACTCCCCTGCAACACAAGACCGGAACCATCCCTTACTGGACAGTCCCGAACAAGACCACCCCGTAGTTGGCGCGACCAACCACACACTAAGCCGAAATAGAAGGGACCTCTAGACAGGGGTAAATCTCGCTCTCAAGTGGGAGCTACCCACGAAGCCTTGCTGCACCTCCCCTGTTTTAGCCATTCCCGGTTGATGAGGCTTGAGGTTACGATTACCTTTATAGAATACATCTATCTTAGAATGCTCATCGTCCACCTGACGATGTTCTGAAAGCATTCAATCCATACAAGTTCGTTCTGGGTTCGAACGAAACCGAAGGCACTATCTCGTTGCACTCATTTTGGAATCACCCTCAGAGTCAACGACCATAGCCCTTGCACTCTAAATCACCATCTCCAATCTATAAGCACTATTCCGTCAAACTCATTACGGAATCACCCACGGAGTTATACTGCCGTATAGCCCTTACACCTCGAATCTTCACTTGCTCCACTTGGATTCATGACCTAACGTTTAATTTGAATCGATGTGGTTTTCGGATTCCAAATATGAAAACCCGATCCCGGTCTCACCGAAACCAAACGCCATTTTAATGTCCAAGTTGTACTTTAGGGTTTAAAACAATTTAATTCATATTCAAGATGATATGTAAATAGATAGATAAATCGTATTATCACAATAGATAATTCATATCAATATTCATCTTCACATAGCAGCATATCACATAACAAAGATATCCAGTATCAACCATTATCAATCATCCAATATCAATCACCAAATATTGATCATCTAATATCAATCAATTAACCAATATTTATCAATCAACCCATAATAATCAAACATCCAAAACAGAATTGATTATCTCCAAATCAATTTAATTAACCTTTAATTAAATTAATTACTTGGACTATCTAAATCCTGCTTCATTGATTTATTACTAATCAAATTAATCATCTCTTAATGATCTTCCTTAATTAATCTTCCTTGATTAATCATCTTTAATTACATTCAAGTAATTGTCCTTAACCATATTCAGTAATTAAATCTTTAATTACTATCATTAATTACAATAATTAATGATCATTCATTTACTTTTATTAATTAACTATAATTAATTGCATTATACCTTAATTAATTACAATAATTAATCACCCTTAAATTAATTACTTACATTAATCAACCTTGATTAATATCATTAACCGCATTAATTAATGATCCTTATTAATTAATTAACCCTTTAATTAATTAAATAATTAACTTAGAATTAATCATCTCATTAATCATAAACAGTAATTAACAATTTGAAATTACTTATCTTAATTAATTAACTTCTTAATTAATTAATTTCTAATTTAATTATATTAATCCTTGATTAATTAATCCAATTAATTAATTCTTAATTACTTCATTAAGTAATTATTAAACAATTAAATTAATAAATAAATCCTTAATTAATTACCTTATTAATTAATTACATTTTAATTAATTATACTTGGTAATTAATCTTAAATAATCACATTCTTAAATTAATTAATCACATTAATTAATTAACTAAAATAATTAAATAATTAACTCTTAATTACCTACATAAGTAATTATCTCTAATTACTTCCTTTAATAAATCTTGATCACTTCCTTAATTAATTACTTAACAAGTAATTAATCCTATTATTAAATAATCCTAATTCATTTATTTAATTAATTACTCCATAATTAATTAACTTCAAATAATTATATTAATCAACTCTTTAATGATAACATTAAGTGATCATCCATTAATCACTTCAATTAATTACTCTTGTGAGTAATTACCACTAGTTACTTCCATAAGTAATTACCAATTCTTAATTACATTCATTAACTAACCATTAATTACTTTATTAAGTAATTACACTTAATTAATCATAATTAAGTGATTATTTAAAATTAAATAAATAATTAACTAATTATTTAAAATTAATTAAATAATTAATTAATTAACATCTTATATTAAAAAATCCTTAATTAATTAAGAAAACATTATTCTTAATTAAACTTTACTTATTTACAAATTATTAAGTATTCTCAAATTCATATCCAAATAATTAAACTTTATTTATTTTTCATAAATAAATTATTTGAAATTAATCAAATTTTATTAACCTTAAAGACAAATTTATCCAATTTGGTTTACATAATTATAATTTATTTTTGGAAATAAAGTATTTAGAAATAAATTTCAAATTTAAAACATTTTAAATTATCTAATTTCAAACCTATTTATTTACAATATAAATTGAACTTAGTTTTAAACATTACTTAGAAATTTATCTTAAAACTTTGATTCACTATTTAAATTCAAAACATTCCTTTAAATTAAATTTCAGTTTTAATTAAGATAATTACTTTTAAAAGAAATCATTTTTAACAATTTATTTAAAATAATTTCAATTTACACTTTTTAAAAGATTGATAACTTTGCTTCAAAGGCCATAATTTCATTTATTTGAAAACTTGTTTATAACTTAATACTTGATCTAAATTTATTCAATAAGTTTTAAATTAGAAAACTTATATTTTATACAGTACAACCAGAAAATACTACGCCTAAATGCTCGAGTAAATCACTCAACCCACCCGTGCCTTCCCTGAAGCAAACCAGATACCTTCATCTTCGAGTCGCCCCTGGAGCCAACACGATAGCTTCTTCGAGTTCCTCAACTCATCTTCCCCAACGAAAATCCCAGATCCTCATTCCATTGCACAGACCCATCATAGTGCACGTGCACCAGAATCCTCGGCCAGCGACGGTCACCGCGACCATCTACAACCACCACACGATCACGTGTGAGCTCGAAAACGTCCCCAGATCCATCAACATATATGCGAAACGAAAATTGACCCATTTGCTCGAAACTGCAGCAACCACTCGACCTTAAACCCCTCCACGGCCATCGCCCTGACGCCGTCCAACTCCTGCCGTCCTCACCATCGAGGCGCCATGACTACGAACCACATCTCCCCAAACGCTAACAAATTCCGGTTCCCAAACCAAGTCGCGACAGCCTCTACAGATCAACTCAGCCAAAAACACAATAAAACCCTAGTTTGTTCGATTACGAACAAATTAAACATTTGAAAATTTTAATTATATTTTTCCCAACATCCTCAACATGAAAACAAGCTTTGATCAAAGATCCAGCATCAATTGTCACCTGGATCATTGGCAAATCACTAAAACCCAATTTTTGAACAAACCCCAATTACATACGAAATACCCAACTAAATATCATGATACAAGTATTAAAAATCATGATTTCCTGATGCTATTCCAATCATGCAATCAAAACTAAAGATTAAGTTCATAATTTTTTAACCCAATTTGATTTTTTACTGTAATTTTGAAATTTCTGAACCATTATTTCATTTTAAAAACTTATAAACATTTTTAGATAAAAAGTTATATGATTACAAACAACTTCTCTTCATATATCAAGATCTAATATAGTTTGGATTAAAAGATTTTGAATTTTTCTTTTAACAGATCATTCACAGTAGTTAACAAAAAACATACTTGCATGTATACAAACAATCAAGCTCTCACAACATATAGGTACCAATCCATATAAATTCAAGCTATAGAATTTTAATACAAGTCAATAACAACACATGCATGGCAGTAAAATAAGATCAACTGTTTTTAAAAAGTATTTACTCACCTAATTCCTTTAAGCAGAGCAGGTTTATTACTTCCAGGCCTTTGAATCATCTGGAGAAATGTTTTTGCTTTGATTGTACTTATGAAATCCTACTGCATGCTTCAATCTGTTGCTTAAAAAGTTGAAACTAATTTGAACTTACAGGTTGAACTCCATGTAGGTTGAAATTGATATAAAGTTACTGATTCATTTTATAGATTTGAATGCTATGAAGAACTTCAAATGTGTTGTTTGCAGGTTGATTTTGCAGACTTAATAATTGCATATTTTTACTTTGTTGAAAAGAACATCAGATTTTCTTTTGGTTATCATTTTCAGGTTTGATAAAATAGTTTTTCAGGGTTGCCATTAAAATTAGAAAGAATGAAGAAAGAAAAGAAAAGAATTTGAGCTGAAAAATAAAAGTGGAAAACAAATTTTTTTTCTTTAAACAAAAACTTTTATATAAATTTAAATTCTAAATGAGAGTAAATGTTGCCACATGTTTTTTAATTCAAACAAATGTCATTTGCATGCACTTCTCAATTTACAAGTGTTAAACTCTAATGTATTAAATTATTTAAATTATAAATGTATTTATAAAGTATTTATATGTATTTATGAAATGTTTATATGCATTAGTGAAATGTTTTTATGATTATAAGCTTTTGGATTTTAATAAATATAAGTGTGAAATCTTTAAACATGTATCTTATTAGCATTTAAAAAAAAAGCAAAAAAAATGTTTAAATCTTTTTAAACTATCATATTAAAAAAAATCTTATATTTGAAACAAATTGAATTAAACTTTAAATTAACTTTTGAAAACTATTGAATTTTGAACAAAGCTTTAAATTATAATTTAATACATATTCAAATTATCAATAGATTAAAAATAAATTTCAAAACAACTCAAATTATAACATATACATACATATATATTACAATTTGAAACTTCAATCTTTAAGTTAAAACAAAAGCTCTTCTATTCACAATATATATCAATTTTATATATATTATAAATAGAATAAAAATTTTATTAGCTTTGACAAACAATCTTATCACTATTGCCAGATTAAAATTTATCAACCTTTAAAAGATTAAATCAGCCAATTTAAATTAAAATCATAAAGAAAAATTATCAAATCAATTTAATTATTAACACAGATTATTAAATTGATATTGCCCAAAATTTCGGGTCGTTACAATTCTCCCCCCTTAAAAGAATTTCGTCCCTGAAATTTTAGAAGCAAAGATAATTTAATAACCTAGTAAAGATTTTTAATTTTAAACAGCAAAGCATACCTAATAACCAGTAACTAACAACCAAAGCAATCAATCAAACAAACAAACCTAACTAATTATTCTGACACAAATCAGAATAAATCTCTAATACTAACTCGAGTTTCCCAAGTATAAATCACCGGGAGACTTGCTCTACAAAAGCCAACAAACTGATTACACAACCAAAATTCAAAGCTTCACTCATCTCTAGATCCATCAATCTGAACAGAACATAAGATTACTCTCAAATCCAGCTCAACTTCTAAATCCAACTAAACTACAGAATAAATAACCATGATGAATCATGCACGTATTCCCTCAGAGATACGTGAAATACAATGAATTCCAGCTATCCAAACTGGCAATTCAATCATATCCTATCAAAACACAGATAAGAAATCTCAAATGCCTCGGACTAGCCATCCAATCTTATCCAATTACTGCTCTCTCCTAACCAGAGAATTCTAACAACACTGAAGTCTCCAACTTCGAATTCCAAAACTTCTTATCCCATATCTGTAACTCAACAGACAATCCAAGGCTGCCAATCTTTTTCCGATCAGCTTAATCTATGCTGATAATCCCAGAAACAACTAGACCAAAGCAAACAGTTCCTAGATCCTATTCAACAGAAAAGTCTTTCAAAATCCGTCGAAATCTAGAATACAAGCTCTACTACTCAAGCAATAGCAAACTGAACTTGCTTCCTTCCTTACACAGCTGCTACCTCGCTTCCGCTGCACAACTCTGATTCTGAAATAGATGAGAATATTGCCGATGAACACGAATACAAACTTATCCACTATATCCGAAAAACTTTGTTCATCAAATCCATAAAAATCTGAGTGACACATCAGACCCAGTCACACATCCTAATAGCAGAAATCCAAACTCATAAACTAGATCGAACCAATCCAAAAATATTTCTGAGTTGCTACACCAACTCTTTTCTCTCCAAAAACCATCCTACTACCAGGCTAACTACCCAAAATCACTTCTGGAAACCAAATCGATATGGAACTCAACTCAAGATGCAGGCAAACTTCTGATTACATCAGTAGCTCTTACTTCCATATGAGAACCTTCCGTCTCAAACAAAGATAACCCAAGAAAAATTCCCAAATTAATCGCAAGTCACTTTTGTGATCCTACCTAGTTCAGATTCCAAAGAAACTGTCCTCACTTTACCAATTAGAACAGCTTTAAGCTTTTCCAAACAAAGCTTAACCCTTTAAGATAACATCACCACCTTCATCCCGGACTGCTGAAAGAGAACCACAAAGATTCCTGAACCATCGGAGAAACAACCAACACTGCTGCTTCTAAATTTCGCCTCGATGATACTACGAAGCTAAAAGATCTTCTCGTCAGCACATCGAACATTTCGAGTTGCACTGCTACCACGGCTAACCAAAGACTTCTAATCCTAAGGCTTCTCAACTTCAAAACCATCAACAAACCACACAATCGACTTCCGGGATGGCAAACATCCCAAAAGAAACTCGGATTCCAAACCAAGCATCAACATCTTACTCTCCTTAGGGAATAATAAATGAGACCATGCTGAAGCGAAACAACTCATAGACCTTTGTCTCATATTCCAAAACAGCCAAACTCCTTGCTGAAGATCCAGACAACTTCTGCACAGACGAATTTTCCTTGCGGCAGGTAAAAACTGCTTCTCCACTACTACTAAAACCGCTTCAAGAGAAAACACCTTCAGAAAATATCCAAGGATACTGCATCTCATCATGCAGTTACCAAGATATCATTACTTATTTCTGCACTTCCGACAAATCCAAACACTAGAATAATACGCTTACCCGAGCGAAATCCAAACTTACACTTCAAAGACGAACTCCGAATCTTTAAAAGATTTCCTTCGGATATCAGAGAAATCCTCACTCCAAACTACAAATCTTACTCGAGACGGTAATAGGTCTAAAGTCTCAACAAAAAATACTTCAAACCTCAAACATATGGAAACTCTTTCATTAGTGGTAGTCGTGTTACACACACAAACCACTACTCCATCTACCTCTATAACTTATGTTGGAAAATCTGAACAGATAGCCCAACAGATTAGGTAGATTTATATATATATATATAGTTATATCTAAAAATTACAAGTACGCTCTCTCAAGAAAGACACCATTACAGAGCCTAGGTATTCACTCAGCCTAATGCTCTGATACCAAATGTGACGACCCGACTTCCTTTCTCCAGGAAATCGCATCATCTATGAAGAAAGAAAGGGATAGAAGAAGAAAAGAAAAAGAAAGAAAGAAACAACAACATCAGAGAACTCATAGCGGAACGAATGAAATATAATATATCACATAAAATATTACATAGTATCTTATTACATCAGAGTACACAACTTAAACAACAGATAATAGACAGTTATAAACTTCTGTCTAACTATACAACTCAAGTACAACAGAACAGATACCAAACAAACACAGCGGAACTATAATATATCTACACGTCGAAGCCTCCTGCTCCATATCTCCTCCAGAATTCGTCAATCTAACCTGAATCACTTGACTACTCATACATAATATGAGTACCCAAGAGTTTAATAAAACAGAAAATAAACACTCGGGTCAGACAGGGGTCTGGTGTGAGTAAACGGGTTAAAATTGCTTAACTTTAGAAAAACCTTTGAAAAGAAAAGGTATCACGTAAGACTTCCCACACATAAACATGGAAAAGTTTTTACTTTACGCTAACTAAAACATTTGATAGGAAATCCAGTGATATTATAATAGTGTCTAGGGTTTTCAAGTAAATAAGAAATAGCCGAAATTGTTACATGATTAAATTCCAGCTACTAGCCACAAAAGTGGGTAATACAATCAAAACCGTAGGGTCTCGTAGGAAGAATGGATTTTCATCAATGGCAGGGCTACTGGGGTACCGCCCGTCACAGTACATGGCCTAGATCAACGTACTGAGGAGCCGCCCTAACTCCTCTGCAACACAAGACCGGAACCATCCCTCACTGGACAGTCCCGAACAAGACCACCCCGTAGTTGGCGCGACCAACCGCACACTAAGCCGAAATAGAAGGGACCTCTAGACAGGGGTAAATCTCGCTCTCAAGTGGGAGCTACCCACGAAGCCTTGCTGTACCTCCCCTGTTTTAGCCATTCCCGGTTGATGAGGCTTGAGGTTATGATTGCCTTTATAGAACACATCTATCTTAGAATGCTCATCGTCCACCTGACGATGTTCTGAAAGCATTCAATCCATACTAGTTCGTTCCGGGTTCGAACGAAACCGAAGGCACTATCTCGTTGCACTCATTTTGGAATCACCCTCAGAGTCAACGACCATAGCCCTTGCACTCTAAATCACCATCTCGAATCTATAAGCACTATTCCGTCAAACTCATTACGGAATCACCCACAGAGTTATACTGACGTATAGCCCTTACACCTCGAGTCTTCACTTGCTCCACTTGGATTCATGACCTAACGTTTAATTGGAATCGATGTGGTTTTCGGATTCCAAATATGGAAACCCGATCCCGGTCTCACCGAAACCAAACTCCATTTTAATGTCCAAGTTGTACTTAAGGGTTTAAAACAATTTAATTCATATTCAAGATGATATTTAAACACACAGATAAATCATATTATCATAATAGATAATTCATATCAATATTCATCTTCACATAGCAGCATATCACCTAACAGAGATATCCAGTATCAACCAATATCAATCATCCAACATCAATCACCAAATATTGATCATCTAATATCAATCAATTAACCGATATTTATCAATCAACCCATATTAATCAAACATCCAAAACAGAATTGATTATCTCCAAATCAATTTAATTAACCTTTAATTAAATTAATAACTATCCTTTAATTACTTGGACTATCTAAATCTTGCTTCATTGATTTATTACTAATCAAATTAATCATCTCTTAATGATCTTCCTTAATTAATGTTCCTTGATTAATCATCTTTAATTACATTCAAGTAATTCCCCTTAACCATATTCAGTAATTAAATCTTTAATTACTATCATTAATTACAATAATTAATGATCATTCATTTACTTCTATTAATTAACTATAATTAATTGCATTATACCTCAATTAATTACAATAATTAATCACCCTTAAATTAATTACTTACATTAATCAACCTTGATTAATATCATTAATCACATTAATTTATGATCCTTATTAATTAATTAACCCTTTAATTAATTAAATAATTAACTTATAATTAATCATCTCATTAATCATAAACAGTAATTAACAATTTGTAATTACTTATCTTAATTAATTAACTTATTAATTAATTAATTTCTAATTTAATTATATTAATCCTTGATTAATTAATCCAATTAATTAATCCTTAATTACTTCATTAAGTAATTATTAAACAATTAAATTAATAAATAAATCCTTAATTAATTACCTTATTAATTAATTACATTTTAATTAATTACACTTGGTAATTAATCTTAAATAATCACATTCTTAAATTAATTAATCACATTAATTAATTAACTAAAATAATTGAATAATTAACTCTTAATTGCCTACATAAGTAATTATCTCTAATTACTTCCTTTAATAAATCTTGATCACTTCCTTAATTAATTACTTAACAAGTAATTAATCCCATTATTAAATAATCCTAATTCATTTATTTAATTAATTACTCCATAATTAGTTAACTTCAAATAATTATATTAATCAACTCTTTAATGATAACATTAAGTGATCATCCATTAATCACTTCAATTAATTACTCTTGTGAGTAACTAGTTACTTCCATAAGTAATTACCAATTCTTAATTACATTCATTAACTAACCATTAATTACTTTATTAAGTAATTACACTTAATTAATCATAATTAAGTGATTATTTAAAATTAAATAAATAATTAACTAATTATTTAAAATTAATTAAATAATTAATTAATTAACATCTTATATTTAAAAATCCTTAATTAATTAATAAAACATTATTCTTAATTAAACTTTACTTATTTAAAAATTATTAAGTATTCTCAAATTCATATCCAAACAATTTAACTTTATTTATTTTTCATAAATAAATTATTTGAAATTAATCAAATTTTATTAACCTTAAAGACAAATTTATCCAATTTGGTTTACATAATTATAATTTATTTTTGGAAATAAAGTATTTAGAAACAAATTTCCAAATTTAAAACATTTTAAATTATCTAATTTCAAACCTATATATTTACAATATAAATTGAACTTAGTTTTAAACATTACTTAGAAATTTACCTTAAAACTTTGATTCACTATTTAAATTCAAAACACTCCTTTAAATTAAATTTCAAATTTTAATTAAGATAATTACTTTTAAAAGAAATCATTTTAACAATTTATTTAAAATAATTTCAATTTACACTTTTTAAAAGATTGATAACTTTTCTTCAAAGGCCATGATTTCATTTATTTGAAAACTTGTTTATGACTTAATACTTGATCTAAATTTATTCAATAAGTTTTAAATTAGAAAACTTATATTTTATACAGTACAACCAGAAAACACTACGCCTAAATGCTCGAGTAAATCACTAAACCCACCCGTGCCTTCCCCGAGGCAAACCAGATACCTTCATCTTCGAGTCGCCCCTGGAGCCAACACGATAGCTTCTTCGAGTTCCTCAACTCATCTTCCCCAACGAAAATCCCAGCTCCTCATTCCATTGCACAGACCCATCATTGTGCACGTGCACCAGAATCCTCGGCCAACGACGGTCACCGCGACCATCTACAACCACCACACGATCGCGTGTGAGCTCGAAAACGTCCCCAGATCCATCAACATATATGCGAAACGAAAATTGACCCATTTGCTCGAAACTGCAGCAACCACTCGACCTTAAACCCCTCCACGGCCATCGCCCTGACGTCGTCCAACCCCTGCCGTCCTCACCATCGAGGCGCCATGACTACGAACCACATCTCCCCAAACGCTAACAAATTCCTGTTCCCAAACCAAGTCGCGACAGCCTCTACAGATCAACTCAGCCAAAAACACAATAAAACCCTAGTTTGTTCGATTACGAACAAATTAAACATTTGAAAATTGTAATTATATTTTTCCCAACATCCTCAACATGAAAACAAGCTTTGATCAAAGATCCAGCATCAATTGTCACCTGGATCATTGGCAAATCACTAAAACCCAATTTTTGAACAAACCCCAATTACATACGAAATACCCAACTAAATATCATGATACAGGTATTAAAAATCATGATTTCCTGATGCTATTCCAATCATGCAATCAAAACTAAAGATTAAGTTCATAAATTTTTAACCCAATTTGATTTTTTACTGTAATTTTGAAATTTCTGAACCATTATTTCATTTTAAAAACTTATAAACATTTTTAGATAAAAAGTTATATGATTACAAACAACTTATCTTCATATATCAAGATCTAATATAGTTTGGATTAAAAGATTTTGAATTTTTCTTTTAACAGATCATTCACAGTAGTCAACAGAAAACATACTTGCATGTATACAAACAAACAAGCTCTCACAACATATAGGTACCAATCCATATAAATTCAAGCTATAGAATTTTAATACAAGTCAATAATAACACATGCATGGCAGTAAAATAAGATCAACTGTTTTTAAAAAAGTATTTACTCACCTAATTCCTTTAAGCATAGCAGGTTTATTACTTCCAGGCCTTTGAAATTCATCTGGAGAAATGTTTTTGCTTTGATTGTACTTATGAAATCCTACTGCATGCTTCAATCTGTTGCTTAAAAAGTTGAAACTAATTTGAACTTACAGGTTGAACTCCATGCAGGTTGAAATTGATATGAAGTTGCAGATTCATTTTACAGATTTGAATGCTATGAAGAGCTTCAAATTTGTTGTTTGCAGGTTGATTTTGCAGACTTAATAATTGCAGATTTTTACTTTGTTGAAAAGAACATCAGATTTTCTTTTGGTTATCATTTTTAGGTTTGATAAAATAGTTTTTCAGGGTTGCCATTAAAATTAGAAAGAATGAAGAAAGAAAAGAAAAGAATTTGAGCTGAAAATGAAAGTGGAAAACAAAATTTTTTTCTTCAAACAATTTTTTTTATATAAATTTAAATTCTAAATGAGAGTAAATGTTGCCACATGTTCTTTAATTCAAACAAATGTCATTTGCATGCACTTCTCAGTTTACAAGTGTTAAACTCTAATGTATTAAATTACTTAAATTATAAATGTATTCATAAAGTATTTATATGTATTTATGAAATGTTTATATGCATTAGTGAAATGTTTTTATGATTATAAGCTTTTGGATTTTAATAAATACAAGTGTGAAATCTTTAAACATGTATCTTATTAGCATTTAAAAAAAAAGCAAACAAAATGTTTAAATCTTTTTAAACTATCATATTAAAAAACAATCTTATATTTGAAACAAATTGAATTAAACTTTAAATTTACTTTTGAAAACTATTAAATTTTGAACAAAGCTTTAAATTATAATTTCATACATATTCAAATTATCAATAGATTAAAAATAAATTTCAAAACAACTCAAATTATAACATATACATACATATATATTACAATTTGAAACTTCAATCTTTAATTTAAAACAAAAGCTCTTCTATTCAAAATATATATCAATTTTATATATATTATAAATAGAACAAAATTTTTATTAGCTTTGACAAACAATCTTATCACTATTACCAGATTAAAATTTATCAACCTTTAAAAGATTAAATCAGCCAATTTAAATTAAAATCATAAAGAAAAATTATCAAATCAATTTAATTATTAACACAGATTATTAAATTGATATTGCCCAAAATTCCGGGTCGTTACATAAAATTTGTATTTTTCTTTTAAGGAAATTTTGACTCCTTTTTATATCCTAATCCATGTTTATTTGAAGAGAATTGAGAATTTTCTAAAATCTTAGATAAATTTTCTCTTCCTTTGTTAAAGTTAGAAACATTTTTAGTGATGTTATCTAATCTAGCTTGAAGACTATTATTTTCTAACTCAACTTGTCTAATCTTAGTTTTTAACTCATGATTTTCAGAAACAATTATATCATTCTTTGTCTTTTGAGTTTCAATTTCTTGACTTAAAAGTGATAATTGAGTTTCCGAATTTGAATGAGATTCTTGAACTTTTTCAAGTTCTTCTTCTAGAATTTTCTTTTCATCTTTTAACATATCCCTTTCAAATTCAGCTTTATTTTGATTTTCTCGAGTTTCCTTGAGTTTCTTTTCAAGAGTTTTTATTGTGCTCAAAAGTTCAGTGTTTACTTCAATTAAATCATCGAAAGTTAAATTACTAACCTCAGATTCTTGAGCCATAAAGCATACATTCTCCTGTTCATTGTCGCTATCATTTTCACTTTTAGATGAAGTAGAATCTGAATCGTCCCATGTTACAGAGAATGCCTTCTTTTTGAATTTCTCTCTCTTGTTTTTATTATTGAGAGCTTTCTGATTCTCCTTCTTTTGCTCTGGACAATCCTTGTGCATGTGACCTTTCTTGTGACAGTTGAAACTTTCTATATTCAAGGATGTAGGTTTGTTCAAGAAATTCTTATTGAATCCGTTTTTATTTCATTTTCTATATCTTAAGAATTTCTTGAAATTTTTGGCTATAAATGCTAAATCCTCATCTTCAGATTCATATTCTTCCTTTTTCGCATGAAAAGCTACATTCTTTCTTTCTTGAGCTTGATCTTTCTTAGCTTGCATATTTACTTCATACGACATAAGATTTCCAATTAATTCCTCTGGTTTCATTGTAGATAGATCATTTGCTTCCTCGATTGCTAGTACTTTTCTCTCCCATTCATCAGTGAGTGAATTTAGAACTTTAGACACAATGTCAAAGTCTGTGTATTTTTCTCCTAGTCCTATTAATGCATGATGAATGTCTTGAAATCTCGAGTACATGTCATTGATGGATTCATTTTGTCGCATTCTAAAGTTTTGGAATTGGTTCTTCAGCATGGATATCTTTGTTTGTTGACCTTGTTTGTGCCTTCATGTATGACTTTAAGTGTTTCCCATATCTGATATGCAGTGGTACATATGCTAACACGGTTGAATTCATTTCTATCCGGGGCGCAAAATAGCATATTCATAGCTTTGGCATTTGCACTAGCTTCATTCTTCTGAGTTTGTGTCCATGTAGGATAATCGATCGTGGGTACAACGAACTCTGCTTGAGTGGCATTTCAGGCTTCGAAACTTGTTGCTTGCATATAAATCCTCATCCTTGTAGCCAATAGTTGTAGTTTAGTCCATTGAATAGGGGGGTCTTTGGGTAGATTGTCCTTCTGCAAATGTAGAACTATAGGCAGACGTTGTCCTTGTACTTGCGTTATTTTCCATATTATCAGTATGTCTAATAATGGTGTTATGGTTATAGGACGGCCTTGCTCTGATACCAATTGAAAGAGGCTATGCGGTAGGATCATATAATATGGAATAGTGGATGGTATAGGTAAATAACAATAAGCAATAAGTAAAGTAGACACCAGGATTTTATATTGGTTCGGACCTCTAGTCCTAGTCCAGTCCCTAAGCTTCACTTAGGAATTCTACTAACTAAAACCCTCTCTTAACCCGGAGGAATAGGTTTACAACTTACCCAAACACCCGAATGGGATTTTTGGCCTCAACTACCAAAGTGGACTTCAACTCAATTACTAAAAACAATTATTCGACTTGTTGTGTTCTTGTTAACACTAATGAGTCCAATGTAGTACAATATTCCTATAATCTTATCCTCGAGAGTATGCAATGTGTTTGTGAAGATTTAGAAAATGTGAATTGCTATGAATCATAAGAATGTTATAAACAACGCAGAGATTCAAGCAATAGATTGGTGATCGCTTTGAAAACTTTTAGAGAATATAAAATATGTTCAAGAAAGTAGTGAGATTAAAGCATAAAAAATTGGTAAATTGAAGATGTTAGAACCATGTATATATAGGTGTAGAAGAGATGCATTTGTTGGCTAGAGACGCAGATAAGAGATGCTTCCATTTCCATTGGAGAATGGTTGCAACTCTTGGGAGGAAGAAGGTGTCCATTCAAAGAAAATTCGCAGGTTTAAATTCAGTCGACTGAGCAGGGATTTTAGTTGACTGGAAATATAAAGAAATTTTTTTCAGGAATAGATTCAGTCGACTGAGCAGGCTGTTTCAGTCGACTGGAACTGTGCATGTTTGTATATGTGTAACAGGTTCAGTCGACTGGGTTTACCTGTTCAGTCAACTGAACTATTGGTTTTTGCACAGTGAATGTTTATCTAGAAAATGAAGTTTATGTTCTAGTGTTTGTGCAAGCCTCTTGAGGATAGATTTTAATAATAAATCTAAACTAAGACCTATATTTAAATTATACTCATGCTATCCTCGGTCTTCATCGTTCTTCCTTTAGCCTTGCACATATCTCTTCCTTTTTGTTGAAGCACATTGTCATTGATCAAAATATAGCGTATCAACAAGCCCAACATAAACCATCAAACTATAACACACCCATTAAACCACTTGCTAGCTTTCTTGAAAATGATAATAATATTGAAAATAAAATCTATTCTAAGCATGATCTATTAACTAGATTAGAAATATAGATCATCAAAATTTTAATTATAATTTCACTTCATTGCCATAATCATATTTAGATGAAGAGGCAATTTGTGAATAATGTGATTATGCATAGCCTATTTGTTATGAACAACGTAGACTATCAAATTCAACATGAAATACTAAATCATATAAATATCCATTTTTGCATTAAGCATAAAAAGAGATCAAAAATATCAAATTATGTTGAATCTACTAAATTAGAGAGCTTCATTATCCCTAAATTGAAGGGCTTTAGCCTCTTATATTTGTTATCATATCAAAAAATGTAGATTGCAACATGAAACAAAAAATAAGAAGAAAATGAGAGCCAAACGAAATAAAAGCTAGGCTACTTGCATAAAATAAAACTAACTATTAACATGAAAGGAAAATAGCATGTAAATAAAAAAGAGAATGAACTAAAATTGCATATAAAAAATTACATGAAAAGAAATGGCTAAGTAGCCATGAAAAGGAAGAAAAAAGAGCTTTGTTTATTTTGAGCCTCCAACTAAACTAACTAAAATAGTTTCTAAGTAGGCTAAGAGGAAGAGAGATTACATGAAACATAAGGGGTATTTATATAAGTTTAAAACCCTAATCCATAGTTTTAGGAAGTACCCAAACCACCCTTGAAGAAGTGTGGCCACCAAGTTATTATTTGCTTGGGATAATCCTCCATTTAAATATGCATGAAAATTTAATGGCCATTAGCATGCGCATTAGCTCCTAATTTGTACATCATGGTAAGTGGGTAGGTGGGATCCCCCATGTTTCATGAAATGAATTATTTTCATCTTCATTCCTGTGTATCTTCTTGTGCATGCATATTTTCCATTAAGCTACTTGTAATTGAATTCATATTCCTACAAAATAACATAAAAACTTTCAAATAAATTTTCTCAAATTATTATAAGCACAAAAAATGACCATTTTGCTCCTATATGAAGAAGAATATATGACGATTTGAAAATAATTTGAATTTTGGTTTAAACATGTTAACATACCCTATATGCTCATTTATTCAATTAAATTCAATAAAATATGGAAGTAAAAATATGCACATTTACGTGCACATCAAGTACTCCGACACTTATCTTTTTATTCGTCGTCGAATAAACTAAAACTAAAATAAATCCGTTTTCTTAGGAAGCACGATTGCATTGAGCGTATGCGACAAGTCGTTAAATCTCTATGTGTCCATAGTAGGACGATTGTTGTCTCGTGAGGGTTTTCAGCGGATACTACCCACAAAAGCCAAATGCAATATGAAAATATTTACAAAATGCAAGATTTATTTACAAAGAGACGAATGCAAGTTTTTAAAAATATATACAAATAAAGGATTTACTTTTAAATTGACATGAATAAGTTAAATATAAGTTTTGGTTACTATCAAGAAATTTAGTCATTTTACTTGTCAAAATTTCCAATAAAATTAAGTCATCATAACAAATAGACTCTAGTTTTCTAGTTGTCTCAGTTGATAACATAGTGCGACTATGAAATAGACCCTTAGTTGATTATCAAAGTTTTTCAAAGTGGTATTTTCATTTCTTTTGAAAGTCAAATCAAATAACTATAAATAATGCTTGGATTTCAACTGCCCACTCTCTCTATTTTAAGAAAATTTTATTGATATTAACAATATTTATTTATGCCTAACTCAGATAAACTAAAGCCAGATATGTTACCCATGCACTGCCTTTCGGTTTACGTGAGGGGAATACAGAGCGTGGCGAGTGAATACACAAGTGTGAACACCTATCAACTATAGGCATTATTAATAAAAGAACTTTTATACACAAACACCTAACTTAGATAAACTGAGGCCAGATACACCGATCGTGCACTGCCTCTCGGGCTTACGTGAGAAGGGTATAGAGCACGGCGAGTGAACACACTTACGTGTGAACACATGACTCTAGGTGTTAACAAAATATACATACATATATACAAAATATTGTTTTCTTCTGTTTGTTTTTTTATTCTTTTTTTAAGAGAGAGTTTCGCAAAATCATCTTAGCACCATTTAACTTAGAAGATTAAAAATGTTATTTCCTTTTACTTTAAATCCATCACTTTTTAAACAAAGATTTTCAATTAGGATATACTTTATAGTTATCACCTACGAACGTTCCTATATCCTAGATAAACCATAGCTATTTTTAATCACACTTAATTTTTATTTTTGTTGAGAGAAATAAATTTTCAGAAATATCAATTTAATAACGAAAATCTTATATTTCCTATAGTGCTTCTTTAAAAGTAATTAAAAAGAAAATTTGTTTTTGGGATTTTTTTTATTTTTTTATTTTTGGAAAGAAAATGCAAAAAATAAACCATGAAAAATCAAAAATGAAGTTGAGACTTCCCCCACACTTGATTTTGACCGTGTCCCCATAGTCAACCCAAGTGAAAGGAGAAAAATAAAAATAAAAATATGACCTATATTTACATGAAAATGAAATGATTCTATTTACAGTACATCAAAAAAAATATCGTCAAAGAGCAAATGAAATGGTCTTCCAAAGACCAATTCATTTGTCTTGTCAAGTACGAGTGTTAGAACCACAATTGGTCACTAACACCCTTGAGTAGAATTATGTAGAGAGATTAATGAAGAAAGTAAATTAAAACAGAGGAATATCACAGTAAGATGAAATTAGAACAGTAAAAGTGAGAACACTAGAATTATAGTGGTTCGGCGTAACTGCCTACGTCCACTTTGAGTGAAATCTTTATTGCTTCTTCAATGAGTTGAATACAGATGCAATTCATACACAAACAACTCTAGTATAAATTTAGACAGCAAAGAAATGAGTATAGAAAATGGCAGAGTCTCCCTAGAGTTCTCGACAAAAGGTCCCTTTTACTGCACCCCTGCCTCTCTATTTATAGACGAAAATAGGCTGGTTCGCCTACGTAGGCCCATGACCAAGATGACTCGGTCCATATATGGTATTCTCGAGTAGGCCAGTCCAGGCATACCGAGCGACTTTCCACCGATCGAGAAATGTCAAGCCATGTCCACCGAGCTACCTATGCCGACGCAGAAGTTGTCTCACTGCTGACTCGAAGCGGACCTTCAAAGAACTCGAAGCGAAGAAGTGTTATGCACGTCCCTCTGTGGTAGGACGCAGAGATTACCATCCACCATAAAGTTCATTGAACCAGGCCCGCCGCTCCACACATGCCGAACCATCAAGTTCGAACCATGAATACAGGAACACAACCGACCGAACTGTCTTGGCCTTGCTTCTTTGACCGAGCGATGCATGCCATGCAACCTCAACTTTTTCGACCGAGCGATACGTGACTTAGTACCTCCAAGGCCGGACCACGACCAGCCGAACCATCAAGTTCAATCACACTCACACTGAGCGACTGGGACCGAACTCGTCCCGGTCGAACCACTTTATCTTGCCTATCTTGGCCGAGCGATGAACTTTCCTTCCAGACCGAGCGATGAGTGGCCGAATGACTTTAACGGACGACATTGGCTGAGCCACTCTTAGTTGGTCCACCACATTTACGTTCTAACGCCGATCCACCTTGCATTCTTATGCATTATAGTCATGCCGACCGACATCTAATATACCGAACCATGCGTATGCCAAACCAAACTTATATTACACCAGCCTCTTATACTTCCAACCCATTCTTAGCTCAAATCCTATTCAAGTTCAATCATAAGCTCTACGACTGTCACCATGTAGCCGGACCATAGTGCCAGGTAACATTTTCCCCCTAAAGCGCATCGTGTGAATCAACACGACGTGCTTTGAACTATCACTTAGTCCTCTCTTTCAGAAGCTAGCTCATCCAGAAAATTTTCTATTCTCGACTTTTCAAAAGCCGAATGTACATGATTTTACGAAGGCTGAATCTTGACGGACTTTCCTAGCATCACGTACATACGCTTATATATTTTTACTTAGTAATATTTTCTTTCTCTCTTCTCTTTCTTCCTTTTTTTACAAGAGAGGGATCGGCATACGAAGGCCGACTCACTTGTTCGGCTCATCTGGGATGGTTCGGCATGCTGCCTTGCCGAACCTGTGAAACATGGTGACTGGGCCTTTAAGAGAACGTCGATTTACATCCCCTTCTACATATAAAAACACAAGCCTTCACTTTATTCTTCCCATCTTTACTTTATTGTCTCTTCCCTTCAACTCTACTCACAACCAAAAAGTCCTCTCCCATCAAACTGCCTCTACCTTCCTTTTAACTATCTTCCCATACGCCTGCACAATTGCTGTTGACTTCGGGCATCAAAAATCACGTGCCTTAATCCCAAACTATTTCATAGGTAAGGATCCACTTTTCCTTTGAGCTCTTAGGCCATGCCTCCTCGGACTCACCCTGGATTTGAGTCTTACTCGTATTCGACCCTTCTTGGTGGGGACGAGAGGACAAAAATGGTGGGAGTGAGTCGTGGATTAAGATAATGGAGTGAGTGTCATGGTTCGGTACCAAATTGAGGGAAGCTGGCATAGGTGCTCCTAGGAATGGAGTTCGGTGACATACTTAAGTGAAGAGTTTTTTGTTTGGTAAAAGGGAGAGAGTCATGGCTTGGGGAGTAAAGAAGCCGAGCTGGTAGCCTTCATAGGCTGATCCGTAAGGGAAAGTCATATCAGCATGTTCCAAAAGTAGCTGACCGGTAGAGTAGTCTATAAGGTTGGGTCAGTGCGAGTTTATTAGTAGAGTTGTTCTTTATTCTATGAAGGAGTGGCTGGCATAGTTATGGTGAGGCTGTTCGGCGATTAGAGAATGAGTGTGGGTCGGTTAGGACCCAAAGAGTGGGTTCGTGAGCAGAGAAAGGAAGGAAGCGAGTGAAGTAGGGTAGATTTTAGAGGTATGATTCGATATTTTGAGTGAGGGAGTCGTTCGGTGCTGAGGGAGTGAATGCGGATCGGTAGGAACTTAGGCACGTGGTTCGACATTGTCCCATTAGGCTCTTCGGTGATTAAATTGTGAGAGTGAGTGAATCGGTGTTTTTGGTCTAGGGAGATGGTCGACTTTAGGCCTTGGGATCGGCATTGATAATTAAAATCACCTCAACTTGAACACAACATAAGTCAAGTCCACATATTCCCACGCCTGATCGTAGAACAATGAATAATGACAAGAATTTGAGCACACGAGCATATGGAACTGGTTTAGACTAATATCTTCATAGTTTTACCAATGATAAACGCGAATTCAACTCAAAAAAAGCAAATAACAGCCTTTAACATATGATGCTAATGTCCGATTTCGAGATCCCTTCTACCTAACATAGGACAAGCTCTTAGAGATAGTCAGCGACGACAGTCTTCGAAGATGATAGTTTATTTCTCAATCACACTTCATCAGTCCTTAAATCTTTAATTCTTTTTACTCATGCTTGAATGATTGCACTAGTCCACACACCACATGGGGAGAATATTTTTGTCATTATATCTGATACCGATTGTCTTTCAAGTATAGTTTAAACAGGATTCTGTTCCCATCCATCATTCTTTATAGATGTCCAAAAAATCGAGCGTTGCTACAATTCCCGATAGGCTTGAGCCAGGTTCTCAGCAAGAGGTAGTAGGAACTTCGAATCCACCAACAACCTCTACACAGGGTATTCCAGATCCATCTGCTACCGGCCCCTGATGTTATAGATGGAGCAGTTATCTTGGATAATCCGACTGATTCACAAGCTTCAAAACCGGTGAAGTTGCTCTTCATCGGTTATGTTCGATTTATGGAATTTCCTTTGATGACATTTTAGTTCGGTCAGGACAAGATCGGCCTCACCTGCCCCCAGTCGGGTATACAACGTGTAACAAATTCATATGCTGGGTCGGAAGTGTGCCACCATTCAATCCATTTCTCCATGAGGTGTTGCGGTATATCGGGATTGCTCCGGCACAGCTTCACCCAAAAATCATGAATTTATTCATGGCACTTGCATTCTCTTCATGGGCTTCCTATTCAGACTCGCTACTCCCGAGGATATCCGCTACATTTATCACTTCAAAAGACGGACTGACAGTCCATCCTTCATATTTCTTGAGCCACACTCCAAGTGTCAGATCCTGATGGGGGAATGGAGTAAATTCTCCCAGTATAAGCAAGAATGGTTTTACGTGCGCTGTCCCTTAGCTTTGCAAGAAAATGGCTGGAAGGGAGTAAGTTTCATTTTCGGACTCAATATTTGTCTAAGGCACGAAGTGCATTCTTTCTAAACTTCTTTCTACTTTTACAGGTATCACCCACATCCCGAAGGCATTAGGTATTCTAAGGCCGTTGAGGTCATTCGAGGTATTCCTGTGGAAGATCGGGAGATCAAATCCGTTATTTCCAATTAATCGCTTTTAAAGTTTGGATTGTTGGCGAAAGTTTGTCGAACTAGTCTCCCAACCAGCGCCACTAAAACCGGATCCATGGTAGAGAAAGGCAAAGATCAGGCCAAGCCTTCAGTGCCCCTATTGGTGGGGCCCCCGACACATCCGAGGAAGGTGAAATTAAAGAGGCTGGGGTGCCAGGAGCGTCTGATGAGAATATAAGTCTCGATTCAGCACTGGTGACTGATGTACCCGACATCAATGAACCTCCTCCTCCTTCAAAGGGGAAAAATAAATTAGCCTATAAGCTGAGAAAGAAAAAAGTGGGCGGAACCACAAAAGTTAAAATTATTCTGGTTGAGAAAGATTCGTCTCCCCAACATCTAGAGGGTTCACTAAAAGGTCTATCAGATCTGACCACCCTGATGACTTTCTACATTAAGGTTTCAACGATCCAGTGGCCTTGGGAGTTAATTCACCCGCGAGAGGCGTGAAGCCGATCAAGTTCATCATCAGTGAGAAAATACCTCAATAAGTAAAGCAAAAGAAACTGGTCCATTGGTGGAAAATACAAGGACACACACGAACACTCACACTTCACCCAACACTTAAGTTTTAGCTATCATGTGATTCTCACTAACTCATCTTCGCTTGGTTTCTATGTAGGTGATATGGGACGCATACACGGCTTTGGCCGTCTTCGCTGGTCCTCTATCTTGCACCACTCCAGTCGGGATTCAGGACGTCGAGACATAGATGACAATGGTGATAGGGACTACCATCCCAGAGATTCGTCGTCTTCCCGAAGAAAAACTTATAGCCACTCTTTATATCCCAACGATCCTCCCTCTCATTCAGAGCACAATAGGCAGAAATATGCTTAGAGGGGTCTCAATCTGAAGCTTTCTGCGACCAACATTCCGGCTCGTCTAGCATTAAGCAATCTCGTGAGCCCCATAAGCAGTTGGTGACTCCCGCTAAGCAAACTCCTCCAATCTCTGTAGATGATCCATCGATAGCCAAAAGATTAGCCGAGCTTCAAGCCACATTTCCAAAGATATGCTTCGACGGGCTAAAATTCCTTCCTGCAATTCACCCAATTCCAAGGCGTGTCAAACAAAACGCCATCGCCTGCAATAACGATGTCTATGTCCAACACGATGAGTTTGTTAATTTGGTAGAAAAAGTTTTAGAATTTTCTATGGAACGTCAGCAGGAGACTGATCTCCTAAAACCTAAAGCCATCCATGATAAAGATATTATTAAAGCCTAGGATGAAGATCTTTCCTTGTACAAATCTCAACATGAAGCTGCCCAACAAAGCGCTAAAGATACAGCCGAGGCAGTCATTCATCAGGAAGCTACTCACAAAAAGGAAATTGATGAGGCAGTTCAACGCAGTGGTGCTCTAGCCCTAGAAAAAGAATCCATCCAAATAGAAAAGGATATCCTCGCTCGAGGAGTTAAAGAACTGGAGGAGCTGCTGCTCAGAGAGAAAGAAGAAAAAATCACTATGCAGGAAGAGTCACAATGATATTGCGGTGAAGTCGTCACAATACGACTCTTAAAGACGAAGCTCTCCGAGGAACTTTCTAAATTTGAAGCGTTAAAGAATGCAGCCAGTGAGGAGGGCAAAAGAATGGCGCTGACAGAAATCGATTCTCGCCTCGAGGCAGCTGCTGAAGCCGGCAGGAAAGAAATTAAATGCTTACTCGATCCGCTTATTGCTGAACATAATGCTCGAGTTCTCATGCATCGAGATCTATCTTTTCTAGGCGAGGGTTACCTTGAATCATTAGCTGAAACATGTGATACTTTATTAAAAATGAAACGAGTGGAGCTGGGCACCGAAGAGGTTGATGAGAATTCTCTTGTGAAGGAAGTGCTTTGAGGAAATGAGCCTTCCGACTTATCTGCAGCCAAAGCCTTCTACGGAAGAGATTTCTCCTGATCAAAAGGGAGAAACGACGTTGCTGGCCCATTCGGAACTAATTCTCCAGTTCCTCCTTTCGCTCATCCGGCTGGTTGCTCATCACTCGATCCTTTCGAGCAGCATGCTTGCTATGACCTAGAGGAACCCATGCTTGATGTTCATATTCTTTCCCCTATTCCAGAGGATGAGACTCCCAAAATAGCCGAGAGTCAATCGAAAGCCGGTATGTAATTTATTTTCAAGGGTTGAAAGGACCATCGCCTTTGACGAATAAAAAATGTATTCTAACACTTATCCTTAACTGGTCTATGTAGGTCATTCTGATCCCAAACCAACTACAAGGAGCGATTTTGCCATGGAGAAGGAAGAAAAATAGCAGAAGAGCTCCACCTTGAGGATACTCCTGGTCTAGATGCCAAAGTAATTGGAGCACTCAATGAGGACAAACCCAAGAATCCTTTGCTTGTGGACGAACATGATGAGGTTGAAATCATGGGCTCTTCTGAACCTACTTCAAAACTTAGCAAGGGGAAACAAATTATGGAGGAGGAGAAAATGAAGGCCCGAAAATAAGATTGAACCTCAGATGGTGGAACTTTATGATCCTCTAAATAGGCCCCTGAAGGTAATTCTCCCGTGTAGAACAACACCTCTGGAGGTCCCTCTTCCTTCCCCAGATACTATCTCATTAGGAAGCAAGGCGGCTAAGAGAAAATTCTTGGGTGAGGAGCCTTCAGAGAAACCGAGGAAGGAGAAAAAAATAAAAAAAGCAGCTATGCGGCCATGCCTCCTTCAACCCGAATAAGCCTGAATCATTCACTTTTTTTTATTTATTTTCTAGCCGTTGTAAATAGTCTTTTGCTCCACATTTCAGAAAAGTTGTAATGGAACTTAATTTTGGATTAGTAAATAAAATTCTTTTTCTTTGTCTTTCACGAATTTCATTGTTTAACTCATTGTCTAACTTGTAGCTGAAATTTGAAATCTTGCGGGTTATATAAACTCCGGTCCGCTTCCACATGACTTGAATTTTTTTGAATCATTTATACTCTAGTCCGCACTCCAAGGACTCAGAGTACTCTAGTCGGCGTTCCGGGGACTTGGAGATTTTTAAGTCATTTATACTCTAGTCCACGCTTTGGGGACTCAGAGTATTGTAGTCCACGCTTCGGGGACTTAGAGATTGTTACGTCGTTTATACTCGAGTCCGCACTTCGGTGACTCAGAGTACTCTAGTCTGCGCTCTGGGGACTTAGAGATTTTTAAGTCATTTATACTCCAGTCCGCACTTCGGGTACTCAGAGTACTCTAGTCCACACTCCAGGGACTTAGAGATTTTTAAGTCGTTTATACTCCAGTCCGCACTCTGGGTACACAGAGTACTCTAGTCCTCTATCCGGGGACTTAGAGGTTTTTAAGTCATTTATACTCCAGTCCGCACTTTAAGGACTTAGAGTACTCTGGTCCTTGCTCCAAGGACTTAGAGATTTATAAGTCGTTTATACTCCATTCCACACTCTGGGGACTCGGAGTACTCTAGTCCGTGCTTCGGGACTTGGATATTTTTGAGTCGTTTATACTCTAGTCCGCGGGGACTTAGAGTACTCTAATCCGCGCTCTGGGGACATAGAGATTTTTATTTTATCGATTGAATTTTAATTTTGTGCGTGCATTCGTACGCCAGACAGAATAATGTAATTTAATTTTTTACCATGAAATTATAACACATGGAACATCAACTATTCGCAGAAAACCGACTTCAAGCCTTTATTGATCATAGCAAATAGGAACAAATTAAATTGTCTTATTACATGCTAAAAACAAAGAACAACAAAGAAACATATACTGGAAACAATTGCTACTAAAATGCAAAAGAAATTGGCTAAGTGTAATAACGGCGCAAATGCTCACTATTCCATGCTCGGGGGAGCGTCATGCCATCGACGGTCGCTAGCTTGAAAGTTCCTTCTCCAAGCTTCCGTTCGATGACGTATGGGCCTTCTCATGTGGGATTCATATGTGATGGGATCAGGAAAACTTGCTTCAAAACAGATCACCCACATCAAATATTTTCTGTCGAAAATTTTCATTATAATATGTAGCAACTCGGTGCCTATATGCAACCGCCCTTAAATCAGTATCTTTACATTTTTCGTCGACAAAGTCTAGTGATTCCAGTAAGAGATCCCGATTCGTCTTAGGATCATAATGAGTCACCCGATGAGAAGGAACTTCAAGTTCCATGGGTATAACAGCTTCATTGCCATATGCTAAAGTGAATGGAGTGTGGCCAGTCGCGGACTTGTGGGTGGTTCTGTAAGCCCAAAGTGCTGTCAGAAGCTCATCCACCCACTTGCCTCTAGCCTTCTCCAATCATTTTTGCAATATTGATTTGATCATTTTATGTGGCTTAAACTTGCCATTGGCTTTAGGGTGAGCGACTACCGCAAACCTTTTCTCAATGCAATACTTTTGGAAAAATTCTTTGAACTCCCTACTTTCAAATTAAGTTCAGTTATCCTTAATGATAGTTCGTGGGAGGCCAAAATGGAATATGATGTTTCGCACAACGAAATTAATGACCTTTTTGGTGGTGATCATAGCTAAGGGCTCTGCCTCCGCCCACTTTGTCAAGTAATCGACCGCAACAATTGCATATTTTGCACCACCTTTAGAGATTGGTAAGGAGCCGTTATATCGATCCCCCATATTGCAAATGGCCAGGGACTAACCATTTGTGTTAGTTCCATCAGTGGAGCTCCTAGGATTTTCGTATATTTTTGACATTCGTCGCATCTTGTTACATAGTCCATGGCATCTCGATTCACATCGGTCAATAGTACCCATAACGGAGGATCTTTTTTGCTAGTATATGCCCCCGGTATGGTCGCAACATTCTCCTTCATGAATCTCTTTCAAGATCTGCTTTATCTCGTCGTGGGTGATACACCGAAGTAAGAGAACCAAGAATCCTTTTTGATACATTATTCCGTCGTGCATTACATACAGCGAAGCTTTGCGAATGACTTGTCGTCTTTCGTTCTTTCTCTTGGGCAAAGTCCCATGTAACAAGTATTGTTTGAACGTGGTTATCCATGACACCCCTTCAATTTCCATTTCTAACACAGAATCTACTTCCATCTCGTTTAAACTCGAAGCATGTAAGGTCTCGACGGGAACCAAGCCCATCTGTTGTGCATCACCAATACTTGCGAATTTTGCCAATGAATCGGCTTTCCCATTTTGCTCACGTGGAATGTGTGTAATATCATAATATTTAAGGTCTGCCAGCAGTTCTTGAACCCGATCAAGGTATGGGTAAGTCTCTGCCCCTTTGCTTGATAGTCTCCATGCACTTGGCACACCACTAATTGTGGGTCACAAAAGATTTCAACCTATTTTACTCTGAGTTCCCTGGTATATTTTATGCCAGCAATCACTGCTTCATACTCGGCTTCGTTATTCATAGCTGGGAAACTGAGCTTCAAAGCATAACAAATTGATCCGTTTTTGGGAGTTATAAGAATAACACCAGCCCCGTAACAACGATCGTTGGATGCCCCATCGGTGTATAGTTTCCATAGAATGAGGGGAGAGTTTCATCACTACTTGGCTCGTCCGATATAGTGAATTCTGCAATGAAGTCCACTAGCGCCTTCTCTTGGATAGCCCTCCGTGGCAGGTATGTGACCTCGAATTGACTCAACTCAATGTTCCATTTAACAATCTTCCAGAGGTTTCTGGTAATTAGAGCACCTGTCGTAGAGGTTTATCTTTATAAACACTGATCGGGTGTGCTTGAAAATATGGGCGAAGCTTGCGTGATGAAATCACCAAGCAGTAGGCTAGCTTCTCAATTTAGGATCATTTCTCTCTACCCCCTTAGACGTTTACTGACATAGTACACTGGCTTTTGAATTCGGTCCTCCTCGCAAACCAAGGCCGTACTAGTGGCATGCTGAGACACGGCTAAGTAGACATATAAAAATTCATGGTCCACAGGCTTTGATAGAACCGAGGAACTTTCCAAATGTCTCACCAGAGCTCGGAACGCATCCTCATAGTCGAGGATCCATTCAAAATTTCTCTTCCCTTTCTTTATCACATTGAAAAAGGGAATACACTTGTCGGTCGCTTTGGATATGAATCGATTCATGGGGGTGACTTTTCCATTTAGGCTTTGTACTTGCTTTATTGTTCTGGGAACTTGTATGTCTCGAATATCCTGATCTTTTCTGGGTTAGCTTCAATTCCCCATGCATTGAGAATAAAACCCAAAAACTTTCCTGATGCAACACCAAAGGAACACTTCAATGGACTGATTATCATTCCGTAGTATCTAAGGATATCAAACACTCTGCTAAGTCTCGAATGTGGTCGTTTCACTGCCGTGACTTCACGAGCATGTCATCCATATGGACTTCCATTGTTCTATCAATTTGGTCTTTAAACATCCGATTTACCAAGCGTTGATAAGTCGCTCCTGCATTTTTCAACCCAAAAGGCATCACCACATAACAATATAGTCCAACATCCGTGACAAAAGTAGTGTATTCCTGATCTGAAATGTGCATCGGGATTTGATTGTATCTCGAATACGCATCCATGAATGACAATAACTCGTGTCCTGCTGTTGAGTCGACCAGTTGATCAATTCTGGGTAAAGGGAAACTATCCTTAGGGCATGCCTTGTTTCGGTCCGAGTAATCAACACAGGTCCTACATTTCCTATTCGCTTTTCTCTCTAATACGAGGTTAGAGACCCATTCTGGCAAGAGGGCATCGCGGACGAACCCATTGGCTTTGAGTTTGTCCACTTCCTATTTGAGAGCAACAGACCTCTTTGGGTCCATACCTCTCCTTTTTTGCTTCACCGGCACATATTTCGGGTATATGTTCAACATATGACTCGCTATGGTGGGAGAAACCCCGCACATATCAGAATGTGTCCAAGCAAAAATATCCAAATTCGCTTGGAGGAAATCAATAAGCTCCTCAGTCATCAAGGGGGTGATTTGTGATCCAATCTTGAGCGCCCGTGATGGGTCATCATGGCTAACTGGAATGTCGATCGTCAATTCAGTCGGCGCTGCTTTAGATTCCTTAGGTTCTTCATCATCGTCTCTCGGATCTATGTCTCTGTAGATCCGAATCTGCTGCCTGAGCCAAGGCTGGGCGTTACTTGTCAATTTTGAGCAACGTGGATGCAGATAGAGTTGTCCATAAATTTTCCCCTCTCTTTTCGCTAGGCCTCTCTGAGCTCAGCCACATAACATGCAGGATCAGTCACTTGATCGTCATGCACTACACCAACTCCTCTATCTGTTGGAACTTCAAAGTCAAACTCTACGGGGCCAAAGCTGCCCTAAATTCGCCAGGGTCGATCGGCCCAGAAAAACATTATACAGAGAATCAACATCCAAAACAATAAACAGTAGGATCCGTACCCTCATATGGTCACCTTCTCCTAACTCAACTGGTAATTCGACAAAACCCACTGCATCAGTAGCCGCACCATTAAATCCATGAATACGTGCTTTGGATGGTTTTAGGTCTTTCGCCTCTATCTTCATTTGGTCATACATCCTTTTGAAAATAATATTCACAGAACTCCGGCAATCAATCAGTATCCTTCTCACAAATGCTGGCCTAATCGTGGCCGAAATGACCATTGGGTCGATAGTGGGTGCCTCCATCCGGTCGGCATCCTTGCTCCTAAATACTACATCATCTGTCATCATTCGATGCTGTTTTGCTGGGGTCCCGTATTCCGAGTTCGAGTAGCATTTGAAATCCACATGTTTCAAGAAATTAGCATAGCTTTCCATTTCTTGCCAACTCTTGTATGTTGGATGGGGCCCACCAACTAACGTGTTCATGATCAATCTACCCACTGTCCGAGCAGGTTCCTCAGGGTGACGTGGAGCTCGCCCGTGACTGGGGTTGGACGTTCCTTGTCTGCCTTCCTACGGATTCTTAACAAACTAATGTAACTTCTTTTTCCAAATAAGTTTTTCTATAGAATCATGGAGGTGTCTACATTCCTCAGCGTTGTGCCCGTAGTTCTCGTGAAACCGGCAGTACTTTCCAGTCTATTTTTGTTCCTCGGTGAATTCTTTTAAGCGCGGTTTTGGGTACTGGAAGGTATTACAAGTTGACAAATGAATATTCTCAAGAGATGTGTTTAGAGGAGTGTATTCGTTGTAGGCCGGGATCCTTGGTTTCCACTTTTCTGCTTCCCACTTCCTTTCGAAATTTCCTCCTTCGGATCCTTTAGACTTCTCGGGCTGGTTTTGAGCATTGACCTGGACTTTTCCAGCATTGCCGCCAGCCTGTTTTACCGCAATGTTGTTTTGCACTGTTTCCTTGCCAGGCCCGGGGCACTGCCTCGCCTCGTCCACCTGGCTTCCTCCCTTCTCATGAACTGATGCGCTTTTGAGCAAAAACATTCCAGGGTAGCCAGAGGTTTTTCTGCCAGCTAATCACCAAATTCCGATTCTAGATCTACTCCTCGCGTCACGTTCATAAGAATAGCATGGTCATTCGGGTTGCTAATTTTGGTAGCAGCAACATGAAATCTTTACAAATATTCCTTTCAGGACTCCCTAGGAGCCTGGATTACACTGGATAACGACATCACGTCCTTTGGGCGAGTGGTATGAATTATGAACCGCTCCACAAATTTCATTGCCAACTCAACAAATCTGGAGATCGATCGCGGAGGAAGTCTTGTGAACCACATGGTAGCGATTTTAGATAGGTTTATTGGGAAACATCAACATTTAGTCGCATCATTTTCTCTAGCCGAGTCCATTAACCACTCGTATCTCATGACATGCTGTTGGGGATCAGTCTTTCCTTCGTAGGCTAGAATAGTCGGCATACTAAACTTCCAGGGGTATTCAGCCTATAGGATAGTACCTGCGAATGGAGTATGACTCCTAGCTATGCCTCAATCATCGTTAGATAAGCTCTGACTTTATCTCATCGGCTGTCAAACCACAGTTGATAAATCCGAGGTCTTGATGGGAGGTGGTAAGTTGGGCTCCATCTTACGCGACCGTTCTGACTGGTGCCTCCTCGATCGGTGGTCTTCTAAATGCGTGTCCTGGGGACCTACTTCGCTACGACCTTGGTGAGCCGGTCGGCTTGCTTTCGCTCGTGCTCCAGATCCTAAGTTTTCCATTCCAACTTGAGTGTGATTTCCTAGATGCAAGTAAGGGGACACAACTTAATGTAGGGAACCTGGACCATTCATGTTGGATTGATCTGCTGCACCTGTTTGCGCTGTTTCAGTTCTACTGCGTCTATGCTTGAGATGTTCATCAGACGAAGCGGAGCAGTCAGATATGAGTAGGTAGCCGGACTTCCTCCAACATTCCGATGCTGTTGTTGAGTAAGCTAGGTCATGAGATTAGCATTTGCTTGAATCTTCTCATTAGGTTGTCTCCTGCTTTCCATGAGTTTTCTCATCAGTTCGTTAAACTCTATCCTGGTGACAACTTCTGTTTGGTTCAGGATGGTGGTGGTCTCTACACCTGTATTAGCTTGTTGATTGTTGGGTCCTACTTCCTAGACGCTAGCGGTCTTGTTGACATACACATTGTGGGTTTTTGATGTGATACATGGTCTTTCCATTATAGAGTTATCAGTCGGAACTTTGAGTAGAATCTATGAACTCTTTAGAATGAACTTGGATCTCCTTTGGGGGATTTCTTTAACCCAATAGCGACAAAGTAGATCCTAACAGCCTGAGAATGCAACTCTCAATGAAAGCACCAGAATTAGTCATTAACACCCTTTAGTAGAATTACGTAGAGAGATTAATGAAGAAAGTAAATTAAAACAGAAGAATATCATAGTAAGGTGCAATTATAATAGTAAAAGTGAGAACACCAGAATTATAGTGGTTTGGCGTAACTGCCTACGTCCACTTTGAGTGAAATCTTTATTGCTTCTTCAATGAGTTGAATTCAGATACAATCCATACACAAACAACTCGAGTATAAATTTTGACAGCAAAGAAATGAGTATAGAAAATGGTAGAGTCTCCTTGGAGTTCTCGAAAAAAGTCCCTTTCACTGCACCCCGCCCCTCTATTTATAGACGAAAATAGCCTGGTTCACCTACGTGGGCCCATGACCAAGATGACTCGGACCATATATGATATTCTCGAGTTGGCCGGTCCAGGCATACCGAACGACTTTCCACCGATCAAGAAATGCCGAGCCATGTCCACCGAGCCATCTATGCCGAACTAGAAGTTGTCTTGCTGCTGACTCGAAGCAGACCTTCAAAGAACTCGGAGTTAGGCGGCAGAATGACTCGAAGCGAAGAAGTTTTATGCGCGCCCCTCTGTGGTAGGACGAAGAGATTACCAACCACCATAAAGTTCACCGAACTAGGTCTGCTGCTGCACACATGCCGAACCATCAAGTTCGAACCATGAACATCGAAACACAACTGACCGAACTGTCTTAGCCCTGCTCCTTTGACCAAGAGACGCATGCCATGCTACTCAACTCTTTCGATCGAGCGATACGTGACTTAGTACCTCCAAGGTCAGACCACGACCAGCTGAACCATCAAGTTCAATCTCACTTACATCGAACGACTGGGACCAAACTCGTCCCGATCGAACCATTTTGTCTTGCTTATCTTGGCCAAACGATGAACTTTCCTTCTAGACCAATCGATGAGTGGCCGAATGACTTTGATTGGACGACATTGGCTAAGCCACTCTTAGCTGGTCTGCCATATTTACATTCTAACACCGATCCATCTTGCATTCTTATGCATTATAGTCATGCCGACCGACATCTAACATACCGAACCATGCGTAGGCCGAACCAAACTTAGATTACACCAGCCTCTTATACTTCCACCCCATTCTTATCTCAAATCCCATACAGGTTCAATCATAAGCTCCGCGACTATCACCACTTAGCCAGGCCACGATGCCAGGTAACAACGAGAGACACAGCTTAAGCTCAGAAAACCAAACCATAAAAGATTTCAGATTTGAATATTGATTCAAAAAAACGAATATCGTTTTATTAAAAATCATATAAGTTGTTTTATTTTCTATGATTTTTGGGGTTGATAGAACAATTAATTGAAGTTCAAGTTTATTTTCACCAAATTGAAATTCAAACTCATCATTGATAATATTTTCAAAATTATTGATTTCAAAATCAAAATGGTGATTTAACTCCACCCCTTTGGAATTCAACTACTTATCTTCGAAAAGTACATAAAATTTGTGTTCACAAAATTTGTCTTTCTTTGTTGAATTATTCACAACTTCATTGCATATGTCAAGTTCAAAATCCAAAGTTGTTTATTTAAATTTTCAAAATCAGAAAAAGGAAGATCGAATTTTAAATCGAGTTTCACACTCTCAAAAGAATTGAAATCCAACTCAATTACCGCATTTTCAACAACTTCATTAAGATTTTCTTCTTTAATTTCAGAAGTTGTTATTTGAAAATCATCAATTTTGGTAAATGATAGATTATTATTTGACTCATCACACGTTGGGATTTGATTTTGTTGCTCACGTTATGTCATGTACGTTTTTAAACAATAAATCCATGTGATCTTTGTAAATTTCATCCATTTTCTCGACAAAGTCAAATTTATAATTATTAACTTGAGAATTTTCAATTTGAACTTGTTGAGGACGAAACATTTAACCATAATGGAAACAACTCTTATTGCCAAAATCATTTAAATAGTACTTTCCATTTTTGTTTCGATTTTGAAGTTCAAAATTAAATTGGCATGGGTTATACTCGAAATCATTTGAATTTTGAAGTGAATTCAAATTTCGATTATCTTGCAAACTTTGACTTGAGTTATTGTAAAAATGTGAATTACACAAATCAGTTATCATTTAATCATTTTGTGTCATCGTTTCAATGATTTTTTCAATATTCGAGGGTTAGTCATTATTTTGAAAATTTTGTAGTTTAAAATCCGAGTTGTTTATACAATAGTTGTCGTTAAAATATCCATAATAATTTGGTGTGAAATTATATGGATTATATTGATTTTCACAACTATCGTAAAATTGATGTAAGCAGGGAAACTTGGACATTTTCAAAAAATCATTTTTTCTTTCTTTTTGGATTTTTTATAGAGGAAAACTATTTACCGAAAGGAATTATTTTTTTTAAAAAAAGGAAACTTGATTTTTGTTTTGTTGAAAAGGTTTATATATTTTTATGGATTTTTCTTAAAAAAATAACTTATTTTTTTTTGGATTTTTATTTTGATTGGGAAAAATTTCAAAGGATTTAGAAACTATGTTAAGAAATATTGACGATACTTTTTAGTTTTGGATTTAGAATTTTTTTTAAATAAACTAATGCAACTAAATGAATGCAAGGGTTTTATTACGAATTATTTACCCTAAGTAGCTCCTGACCCAAAATTGTATAATCACATTTTGTCTTAATCCAAAAAGATAGTTCTCAACCAGGTAATGGACAGGAGTTATCGGTGCACCACGAGTCACCGTAGCAATGCGGCCGAAGGTTTAAGTATTTTTAAAGAAACAATCAGTATAATTTTTATGAATCACCATAATATTTATACAGAAAATTATCGTGAAGGACAAAATTTCTCAGCGTTTTAGCCTCAAGGACAGACCTTAAATATTTTAGCCTGAAGGACAACTTTCTTTAGTATCAGTTTTAGTTATTGATAGCAGTTTTTAGGTATCAGTTTGTAGTTATTGGTAGCAGTTTTTAGGCATCAGTTTTAAGTTTGGTAGCAATTTTGAAAGAATATTTGTCCTTATGAATAATTTTGCAAGAATGTTTGTCCTTATGAATAATTTTGAAAGAATATTTGTCTTTGTTGTTAAAAGATTGAGGTCATGTCCTTGAGGCTAAAAATATAAAAAAAAACTGTCCTTTAAATTAATTCCACCGATTATTGCTCTGCACAACCTAGACACAAAGAAATTAAATTGTTGAAAGAGGCAACTTGTCAATATACAATTAAGTGTTATCGATGTCTAATCTTTATTATTAATCAAAATTCTAAGATGAAATGCAAAGCAGAAATTAAACATGTATTTACAATGCAACTACGAATGAATTTTTGTTTTTGTTTTTGTTTTTGGTTTTTGAATTTTTTTAAATGCAAGCAAACAACAATGTAATTAAAACAAAACTAGAGATGTAAGCATGATACCAAAGCGTGCAAAACTATTAGCAAATTATTAAACGGCATTTTTTTTAAGCAAACAAGCAAGCAATTTTTTTGTAAGCGGTTCTTCCTTTTATTTCCTACAACCTGAAAATTAAAAATAAAATATATACAAGTTATACACACACACACAAAAGTTATATATAGGGGTTTTTAGGCTCAAGGAAAAAGTTAGAGAAAAATTTAGTTTCGGAGACAAGAAGTTTGTTTTTTAGGCTGAAGGACACATTTTAGTGTAAATCACAGAATGATAGTTGTAACTATCATTTTCAGTTTACACTAAAAAGTGTCATTCAGACTTAAAAGTAAACTTGCTGTCCTTGAGACTAATTTTTTTTCAACTTCTTCCTTCTGCCTAATTACCTGTTATATATATATATATATGTATATATATATATATATATAAAAGAATGGAATTTAAAAAAAATAAAAATAAAACAAGTGGAAACAAAACAAATAAAAATAAATTAAAACAAAAACAAAACAAATGAAAATAAATTCAAACTTGTTTTTTCCTTTGATCAAGGGAATTGAAACAAGTTGAAACAATACACAATAAATGAAGACACTTGAAACTTTTTTTCTTTTTATTTTTTTACTGTTTGTTTTGTTTTGTTTTGTTTTTTGAAAGGTTTGAAAGAAACTAAAAGAAAAATAAAAAATAAAAAAAGCTTTAACACAAAGGGCCCGACCCAAACTCAAGTTATCAAGACACTCCCAATTTAATCAAATAAAACGAACACAACTTAAACGAGCCGAAGAAATCAAAATCAAAATCTCGAACACAACTTTCATAGCAAATTTCTAAATCAAAATCTCTAATTCAAAACAAAATTCTCCACTCGTCCCACTCTTGTTCGAGTTTGTCGTACGATTAGTTTGAAGGTCGCGGGTTTTCTGGTCGAAGGCAATTCGTTTGTTGGGGTTGGAATTTGGAGTTGAGGTAGATGTCGCGATTGGTCAAGCAGAGGAAGGCGATGGGGTTTCGGTAGTGGACACGAGTTCATAGAGGTTGCTGCTGCTTGGTTCGCAATGAAGTTTGATGATTTTGGGTTGTGATTTTGGTCAGGGTGATGTATGGATCATGAATTGTAGAGGCGGGTGGTAGTTGGGGAAGTGAGGATGTGGTTGGCAGGGTGGTAACAGCAGTTTTGTATTGCAGTGGTTGGTCAGGTTGGAGTAAGTACGGTGGTTACTGGTCAGCAGGTCAGTGGTCGAAGCAGTAGTTGTGTGATGGGTTTGTTAGTGGTACGGGTGTGTCAGTAGGATGTGGTGATGTAGTTAAGAAGGAGGGTAGTGGATGTTAGCATTCGATGGAAGGCAGCTGATGCTATTTGTTATGAAATGGTAGTAGGGATGAGTTGTTTCTGTGGCATTTGAATGTTGCAGCAGTGGTTTAAGGCAGGACAATGGTGAAAGCAAGGATGATGGTGGTTAGGGAAATTTGATGATGGTCAGATATGATGTTGATGGGTAGAGGAGTTGGATGAAGTGGTATTGGCAGACTGGAAATTTTGTGCAGTAGTTTTGTTTGGATGGTGATGTATTGAAGGATGTAGTTGGGGTTCAATGTGAATGTGCAGTTGCAAACTGCAGTCGATGGCTGTGATAGTGGCAAAATGGTGGTACGGTTTGTGTGCAGTTTGACAATGAGGGATGTTGAACTGCAGTGTTTGAGGATTGTTGATGATATGGGGAGCTTTATGGTTGATTCTATTTGGTGATTAATGGAGGAATGATATGTACTGTTGAAGATGAAGCAGGCGGTTGGTTGTTTGCTGCACTGTGACGGTTTATGAAGCAGTGGATGGACAAAATTTATATGTGAATGGTATATGGGTTGTTGTTGCTGTAGTAAGGTAGTTGCTGTAGGAAGTGTTATGAAGAAGTGGTATGTGAACAAAGCAATATACTAGTGGTGTGTTTGAGGAAATAATGTAGCGTGGTTTGTGATATGAAATGCAGTTTTGATGGGTAGAACTGTAGTGGTGTGTAGCAGTGCAAATGGTGGTTGAAAGAAAAAGTGATGAATATGGTGATATGCAGTATGGTTACTGTTTGAAGTGGTTGTGGAGCTTGTTTTTAGCTGTGATATGGTTAAATTATGATATGGTGGCAGAGGTAGCAGAAGGCAGTGAAGGCTTGATGTATATGAACAGTGGAAGATTTGGAGTGGTATGTGGTTGAACTTTTGCAGGAGGAAGTTGAACGAGGCTTCGGATTTGAGGAGGAAGTTGACTGCAGAAGTGCAGTTGTTATGGCAGTAGCAAAGGGTAGATGAGGAAGTGGGTGATGTGTTATCACTGTGTAACTCAAGTGCTACAAAAACCGCTATAACTATTTTTTTTTTTTTGAATACCCAGGAGAACCCGGCGGACCGGTAAACTCCTGAGGAGGGTATAGTAAAGCCGTCCGCTGATCCAAGCCCCCATACCCTCGGGTAAATTTATATAGGATAGGGAAGCACATGGTAGGAATCGAACCTGGGTCTTTTTACTGTAACAAAACCGCTATAACTATACTGTAACGCTACCGCAATTATGCTATAAAAAACTGTTGCAAAAAATACTACAAAGTTGATGTTTCAGAAACGTTTTCTGATCTGTTGCAAAACCGATGCAAACAGAATTTCTCAGTAAATAAGCAGTAAGTATAGAATCAGTAATTAAATTACCAATCAATCTATTCGAGTGCAGTGAATACCGTTGTCTTGAAACAATATTATTCCCTATATGCACCTTAGTTTGCGAGCAATTTGCTTCCTAGGATGAAACGGACCAACCCCGCAGTGCTGTTCTTGCAAGCGGAGCGACGACGAACTGAAGAGAATATAGAATTAAGAACAGAGTTATCTGGGGAAGAAGAGTGGCAGAAAAACAGAAGGAATGATTATCTTTTCGTTTTCTGTCTGCCTATATATACGCTCGAGGAGGCGTCTATTGGAGTCTGAACGGTCGTGTCTGTTTGAAAGGTTGCGACCCTTTACCAGCTGACCATTTGTTACCATTCATCCAAAAAAGTATTTGAATTCAAAAGAAAATGTCTAGTCTGAATAGCCAAGCCAACTGTCAACCGCCAATTGCAAAGTGCTAAGTGCCTCTAATACGCCTCAAACGCCTATTCGCCTACGTCGTGGGTGCGGGCTTGAGCTCGGGCACGGACACGGATACGGACACGGGAGTGCGCGACGTGTTGTGGTTTTATGTCTCTCTTTTCTTATTGTAACTATAATAAGGACCACATCTTAGTATATAAACACATATTGTGTTGAATCATTAGTTTTGATTCATGACAAAAAGCTTAACCAATCAGTGATGAGACTATACGATCAAGCGACGAAACGAGAATGAGATATGCTAGCTATTAAACTACAAAGGAGATGAGACTTCAAATCTAAGTATAGTATAATTATTTACTGAAGTTTTAGTCTTAGATATGGTTTAAAATCGTTAAAATCTATCCTCAAGTAGTTTACACACAATCAAAGTTGTTTTAAGATTCAATTTTTTTTTTAAAAAAAAGAGCAAGCTGTGCACTGACAAACAGGTCGGTCGATTGACTGAAAACATCCAGTCGAATGATCATGTTTAGTACATAGATATGCACTGTTTTACACAATCTTTGAATATTCAGTTGACCGGTCAATTTTGCTTAGTCGACTGACCAACTCTAACAGCTATTTTTACTGAAAGGACACTTCTAGTTGTGAAGAGTTTCGATCCAAATTGAAGAGATATGACTGCATCTTTTGATTGAAATTCTTTGTGGATAGTTGTAGCTATTTGTTCACTATATAAACACGTTAGAATCACTTCTTAAATCACCAGTTTTTATTTTGATTTCTTGCTATATTCTCTAATATCTATCTCTGCAATCTACAAGCAAATCACAATTTATATATTGCTTGAATCGCTAAATTAATTAACATATTCTACGTTTCTAAGCAATATCTTCCTTTCATACCTTCACACACACAATATTTACTTGAGGATTTGATTATAGGAAGTGTATACTATTAAAAGACATATCCGTGTTATTCAGAACACAAGTGTCAACTGTTTTGTTTACTAGTAGAAGTCCTGGTCGGTTGTTCAGGTGGTAAAAGTCCTCTTCAGCTGTTGAGGCGGAAAGATCCTGATCGGTTGCTCATGTGTTGTATACATATTCCTCCGGGGTAAGAGAGGGGTTTATAGAGTTTAAATCCAAAGTGTAATCTGGAACTGGATGTAGAACGGAAAGTTCGAACCAGTATAAAAAGTCCCGGTGTGCTTATTTCATTTACTTTATCTATTATCTATATTAGATATTTGCACTAATATAATACTTCATATTACACGATTCTAAGTGATAACTAGCCACATAGTAGTCACCTTCATTTGGTATTCGAGCAAGGACATCCTATAACCGCAACACAATTATTTGATAAAAAAAATTTGTAATCTGGATAGTAACACCAACTCTAGCATTAACATTAAATCTAGTTTCACTAAAGGACAGTCAACTGCTCGACCACCACCATTTAATGGTCTTAACTATAATTACCGGTCTACTAGAATGAGAATATATATGCAAGCTAATGGTTTTGAAACCTGGAATATTACCCAAAAGAAATATACCATGCCAACAGAAGATTTTTCAACTTGGACTTCTGCACAAAAAAATGATGCCGCTTCAAATGCTAAAGCTATGAACATGTTATTCTGTGCATTAGATAAAAATGAGTTTAATAGGGTCAGTACGTGTACAACTGTTTATGAGATATGGAGAACTCTAAAAGTAACTCATGAAGGAACTAACAAAGCCAAACAAAGAAAAAACTCTATGTTGAAAATCAGTTCCAAAATTTCAAAATGAAACCAAATGAAATTATAAATGACATGTACTCTAGATTTTAAGATATATATCACTCACTATTGGCACTAGAAGAAATTTTTTCTGATTTTGATATAGTTTAAAAAATTGTAAACTCTTTAACGGATGAATGAGAAAGAAAGGTCTTAACTATTAAGAAGCAAACGAACTTTCCACTATGAAACCAGAAGAGTCAATAGGAAATCTAATGTCATATGAAGTGAATTTGCAGACAAAGAAAGTTCAAGCACATGATAAGAAGAATCAAGCCTTTCAAGCAAAAAAAAAAAGATTCAGATTTAGATGAAGAGGACATGGTACTTATTGCTAAAAATTTCAAAAAGTTTTTGAAATTAAAAAAGAATAACAAATTCAGGAGTTACAAAATTAACTCTAACAATAACAATAATAACATTAAACCATCATCCTCCATCATGGAATTTTATGAATGTCATAAAAGGGTCATTGAAGAAAGATTGTCGAGAGAAAAAGAAAAATAAATTCAAGGACAAATTAAAGAAGAAAGCATTTTCAGTAACATGGGATGATTCAGATTCTTCATCATCATCATATAGTGATAGTGACACAGAGCAAGAAAATATATGCTTTATAGCTACAAGCGATGATGTAAGTGAACTAAGTTTTGAAGATCTAGATGAAATTAATTCAGAACTAGTGGACTTTGTAAAACAAACTAAAAACAAAATAAATAGTTACAAGGAAAACTAAATAGATTTGAATTAGAAATTAGTATGCTAAGAGATGAAAAGAAAATTCTAGAAGAAGAACATGAAATATCTCAAGAATCTAATTCTAATTTAACATCTCAACTTTTTATGATAACTCAGGAATTAGAAATTCAAAAAAATTAAAATGATGATTTATCAGTGGGGATTAATGATTTAAAATCTAATACTAAAGTATTAGAGTTAGAAAATTCTAGTCTCAAAACCAAGTTAGAAGATACTAATAAAAATATTTCTAACTTCAATAAAGGACGAGAAAATCTTTCTGCAATAATAGAAAATTCTCAGTCTATTTCAAATAAAATGGGACTAGGATATAAGAAAATTGAAAATCCAAAGAAATTTGGAAAGTTTAAAATTAAGATTAAAAACAAAATTAAGAAAGATATTAAGAAGACGGTTTCTAAAGATTTTAAAACTATTAAGATATGGATTCCTAAAACAAATAAAAATTTAATTAGGAATAGACATATTAAAACATTTATGGAAACTGTTCATAAAAATAAGAATTATATTTATAAAGGGAATCCTAAACCCGCTTGGGTTTGGTTTCCTAAGATCTGACTCTTAGGATCCTAAAAGAAAAGTAGGTACCAACTTAATCTTTATTTTTTCAGGTACCACCTAAAAAGAGAGGAAAATGAATTTTAGACAGCGATTGCTCAAAACACATGACTGGTAATAAGGATATGTTAACTAACATTGTCTACTCAAATGGAGGATCGCTCGCCTTTGGAGATAATTCAAAAGGTCATATCATCGGCAAATGTGATGTGAGCAATAAAAGTATCTCTAACTTACCTCTCATTTCTGATGTTTTATTAGTTAAAAATTTAAAACATAATTTATTGAGCATAAGTCAATTATGTGATAAAAGTTTTAATATATCTTTTTCAAAAAATAAATGCAATATTTCTGATAAAAATCAAAATTTAATTTTTGAAGGTATAAGAGATAGAAATATTTATATTTTAAATATGAATATAAATCATAATACAAACATATGTTTAGTAGCTACAGAAAATGATTCTTGGCTATGGTACAAAAGATTTTGTCATATAAATATTAGTACTATCAATAAAATAGCTAAAAATAAACTTGTTAAGGGACAACCAGACATGAAATTCAAAATTGATAATATTTGTGATGCATGTCAGTTAGGAAAATTAACAAAGTCTTCTTTTAAATCCAAGAAAATCATATCTACAACACAACCACTTGAACTACTACATATGGACCTCTTTGGACCTACTCAAGTTCAATCTATTAATCACAATAGATATGTGTTTTTTTATTGTAGATGATTTTTCAAGATATGCATGAGCTATTTTTATGAAACATAAAAGCTATAATTTTGATAATTTTAAAATTTTCGTAAAAGAATTCAAAATATAAAGAATTTAAAAGTTAAAAATATTAAAAGTGATCATGGAGGTGAATTTGAAAATAAAGCTTTTGAACATTTTTGTAACAAGAAAGGAATTAATCATAACTTTTCTATTCCTAGAACACCACAACAAAACAGAGTTGTAGAAAGGAAAAATAAAACATTACAAGAATGTGCACTCTACCTAAGCATTTCTGGGCAGAAGCTGTTGCAACTGCTTGTTATGTTTTGAATTGTGTTTCTATTCGATCATTAACAGAACACACCCATATGAAATTTTAAATAGCAGAAAACTTAATATATCCTATTTCAAAGTATTTGGTTCAAAATGCTTTATACATAACACTGAAGATCAGTTTGGCAAATTTGATCCAAAATCCGATGAAGGGATATTCATAGGATATCATTAGAGAAGCAAAGCTTATCGAGTTTTTAATATAAGAACTAAAGTAATCGAAGAAACTCTTCATGTTTCATTCAATGAAAATTTCAAAATTTCTTCTAATATTACAAACTTGGAAAATAATTCTAATAAAATCATAACAAATATTTCAGAAGATGATTATATTATTTTTCAAGATAATAACATTAATAATACTAGAGAAGATGAAAACATTGTTCATAATGAAAATTTTGTAAGATCTCCTCCAAGAATTCTTAGAGATCACCCTGTTCAAAATATAATTGGAGAAGTAAATTCAAATGTAAGAACAAGACATTAATTAAATCAAATGGTCCATGTAGCTTTTCTCTTTAATATTGAACCTAAAAATATTAAGGAAGCCTCCACTGATGCCTATTGGATTATAGCTATGCAAAAGAGCTAAACCAATTTGAAAGAAACAAAGTTTGGGAGTTAGTTCCTAGACCAAGTGATCAATTGGTCATTGGTACAAAATGGGTTTTAAAAACAAAGCTGATGAACTTGGTAATATAACTAGAAATAAAGCTAGATCAGTAGCACAAGGATATAATCAAGAAGAGGGAATAGATTATGAAGAAACGTTTGCCCTTGTCGCGGGATTAGAAGCTATAGGTATTCTACTGGCCTTTACATGTTTTCATAACTTTAAATTATATCAAATGGATGTTAAAAGTGCTTTTCTAAATGGATATATAAAGAAAATGTTTATGTTGAACAACCTCCTCTTTTTGCTCATGAATAATTTCCAGACCATGTTTATAAACTTAAAAAGGCTTATACGGTTTGAAACAGGCAACTTGTGCTTGGTACGACCGACTTAAAAGCTATCTAATAGACTATAGTTTTGAAAATGGGAAGGTTGATCAAACTTTATTTATTAAGAAAACTAAACAATATATTTTAATTATATAAATATATGTTGATGATATTATATTTGGTTTAACTAATGAAAAATTATGTCAGGAATTTTCGACTACCATGACAAATGAATTTAAAATGTCACATATGGGAGAATTATCATACTTCCTTGGACTACAAATCAAGAAATTGCAAAATGGCATTTTTATTAATCAAGAAAAATATTGTAATAATCTAATTAAACGTTTCGGTGCGGAAAACACTTCTGCCAAGCCAACTCCTATGAGTACAACTATACATCTCAACAGAGATGAAGATGGTAAGAGTGTTGACCAGAAACTATACCATAGTATGATTGGATCATTATTTTATTTATCTTCTAGTCAACCTGATATTATGATGAGTGTTTGTTTATGTGCTCGATTTCAAGCAAATCCTAAAAAATTACATATGCGAGCAGTAAAACGTATAATTAGTTATCTTAGCAAGACCAACGATTTAAGACTATTTTATCCAAAAGAATGTCCTTTTGAATTAATATCCTATAGTGATGCTGATTTTGGAGGAAGTCGGACAGATAGAAAGAGTACAAGTGGAACTTGTCATTTCATCGGATATCCTTAGTATCTTGAGTTAGCAAGAAACAAAACTGCGTTTCACAATCGACATGTGAAATAGAATATATATCTGCAGCTTTAGCATGTGCTCAAGTAATCTGCATGCAACAAACATTACAAGATTTTGATATAAAATTAAATAAATCTATAATATACTATGATAACACAAGTGCAACAATTAACCTGAAATTCTTGTCAATCACTCGCGAACTAAACATATTGACATTCGTCATCATTTTCTTCGTGATAATATTGAGAAGGATATAGTAAATTTAGAATTTGTAAATTCTGAAAATCAGTTAGCTGATATTTTCACTAAACCACTCAATGAAAATTGCTTTATAAAACCGAGAAGAGAACTAAGTATAATTTCTTTAAAAGAATTATAATATTTAAATTTCTATAATGAATTTGAAAATAAAATAAAATAAAATATTTTTTTTTCATTGCTAGTACTTGAACTCAGCACCTCCAGATTGGAAGTCCCGTGTCTTCACCATTTCACTAGTTGTTTCACAATTGCTTCTATAATACATTGTTTTTTCTTATTATTCTACTCCTCTCATGGAAAATTCACAACCATGGAAAATTCTAATTATTCTACTCCTCTCATTATCTTCTAGTTATCCTTTATTCAATCTATCATTTAATATTTCTTTTACTACTTATTATTATATATACTGAAGGTTGTTTGTTTATCTCTCCATCTTGTTTGCTTTATTCATATATATTATTTCTTTCTTACAACAATGTCCTCCCAAAACAACTCTCCATATGACTCTGCATATTCTTCTGTTGATTTTTCCACACCTTCCTTTGGATCTTCAAATTTACCTACACCTACTCCATGTCATGAACCGGCTAGACCATCCAACTATCATACTAGTTATACTCCAGAAAAAAAGAAGGCGCGTCGTTTCTTATTCTTTGGTTCTCCATTAACAAAATAAAAGATTTATGATTTACATCATTATCAATGGGAATCAATAACAATTCAATGAGAAATGTACTATGAACAAAAACTAAATTCAAAATGACAGCTTTCTGGAACAACTTGGCTGGAAATTTTACGAAACATCTTCTTCCAGTGTTCATCAACCCACAATGTCTTCTTATCATCAGTCACCACAACCTCCTCCAGTGTCTGCAAATTCATGGGAACATGAAAATCACTGGTCTCCATTAAAACCATACAAAGAAAAGACTAAAGTTGAACCAGAAGATTGCAAGAATCCGCATTCATCCACTTCTTCTTCATCTAAATAAGCTTTATATTTTTTTATTATTATTTCAATTTAATTTGTATGCTTTGTTGATTAATACATTGAATATATTTTTTATTGTTTTTTTAACATACAAAAAGAATGATAATGCTGCAAAAGAGCATTCAGTCGGCCGAACGAATTAGGTCAGTCGACTGAATCTAGAAACAGAAAGTTTCGAAAAATTAAATCAGTCGACCGACCAAAATCGATCAGTCGACTGCATAGGCTATCTGGGTCCATTAATTACCATTTCATCTACTTTTTTACCCATTTAATCTATCTTCTTCTTTTTTATTCTTCGCTTTTACTTCCCCTCATCGAAATTTCAAAACCCTAGCCCCTAAAAAATTTCAAATATCTTTACTCAATTGTACATTCAAATGGCTCCAAGACACCTTCTGTAGAGGAGGATCGACATCGATCAATCTCCGCAAGCAGGTTGGTTTGCTTGCTGATGTCCAAAAGCTTCTACGTGATATCCGTTAATTCTGCAACATCTATGTCTATGATAATCATCTGATGAGCTAGAAGTCTTCGATGTAGAATAATTGGTTGGCTATAACACCCTAATTTTAAACAACATTATTTGGGGTATTTAATTAGATAAATTAAATAGAATAATGTTAAGTGATAAGGGGATTTTAGATTTGAATAATATTTAAGTTGTTGTGCTTATTAATTTATTGGGCTAAAGAATGGTTTAAAGATTAATTAAGTTATGTAAGGGAATAATGGGATTTATCTACACCCGCATATATATATATATATATACACACACACACACACACACACACACACACACACACATACATATGTGTGTGTGTGTGTGTGTTTACTTCTTAAGCCATGGAGACCCACAATCATTTTCATAAAAATAAGAATCGTAAGAAAAAGAAAGAAGGTCGGCCATTAACAACAAAAAAAGAAGAGGAAATTCAGAGAAAAGAAAATGAATTATAGAAAGAGCAATCAAACTAATCTTAATCCACTTTCCTTATCAAAGATTAAGGTGAATGATAATGTCCATCTCTATTTGTTAAATATATGTTTCAGATTTAAGTTTAAATTCATATATATGATATTTAATGATGATATGGTTGAATTATGGTTTGTTTAAATTTAAACAAGATTGTTTAAATAATGGTTCATACAGTTTTAGATCAAAACCGTGTGTTATTGATGTTTAAATGCTATGGAAAATTATATGTTATGCAAAACATGATTTTAGAGTTAGGTTTTGAGTTTGATAATTTTCCAAGCTTTGGAAAGATTATTATGAATTTTTGAATGAAAATGTAGCATGTTGGGTTTAATAATTTATTTTACAATATATATTGAGAATTTGGATTTGAAATTTTGATATGTTAGATAATATGGTCAAAGTAAATTTCTATGAATTTTGAAGATTTTTTTTAAGTGATTTGATATACAAAATAAATTATTTTGAGAAGAGGATCAAGATGATTAACGTGTAAATAAAGAGAAAGGTTTTATTTGCAAAAGTTTAAGTTTGATACTTATCCAAAATAAAAAGGTGATTGGTTTTGAAAAGCATGGGAAAAGTTAAGGCCACCAATAAGAAATGAACATATAGGCAGGTTAATTTATATAAGTTATTTAATTTAGTATTTAATCGAGAAAAACAGGTTTCGCCACTAATTAGAGTATCTTTCGCTCCTTTCCTTTCGCCTTCGACTATGTCAAAACCCCATTGAGTTAAATTCGATACACATGGTATCATCTAGATGATACATGTTGGATTGGAGAAAGGCAAAAGGTATGGTGTCCAAAGCATAGCTTTCGATGGGGTCATTACCTCGGTTTGTTTTATAAAGTTAAGCGGTTGCCTTTGTTTTATTAAGCTTTCAACTTAGTCTATATATATGTTTCCTGAAGAAGTTTTACAATGGCTTTCGAAGGGGTTGTCAAGTTTGTTTTAAAATAAAAGGGGTTTTCAAAAGAATTCCTTTAAATTATTAATCAATACTTTTCAAAGAAAGGGTTCCGACACAGTCGAAGCCCTACTGCTAACTCTTTTGCATTTCGATTGTATTAAAGTCATTAATGCTATCGAAAGGTATTTTTTATTTTAAAGCTATATCAAGCCACTTTCTAAATGTTTTCGAAAAGGTTATGGGCTTTGAAGGAAATGACATCGAAAGGGGTTTCGAAGCCATCCTTCTGTATTTTAAATATATGCTTTCGACTCCATCATAAATTTCTCAATATTTTTATATAGTAAAGAATGGTTTCAAAAGAGATACTTTTGCACATATTTACTTTGACCCAAATGATATTTTAAAAGGTAAACCCAATGATGTCAAAAGCGGGACTTTCAATGCTTTAGGAAGAGATACTTCCAATGGTTTCGAAGCCATGTTTCTAATAATTAATAAGTAACACTTTATTATATTAGAAAGGTTTTGAAAGAAGGATTTTAAAGTGTTTTTAAAGGCATAAGCCTAATGTTTTAAAAGAGATATATGCCTTCGAAGGAGGCTATCTAGTGTGGTCGAAAGTAAGGTTTCGAAAGTTTCGAAAGAATAGTTTCAAACAAATAACCCAATCTTATTTAAAAGAAAAACCATGGCATATTAATAAACAAAGTATTAACTTATCAAGAAGTCTAAATGGGTTAAAGGAATTAATCAAGTTATATTGTTTTCTTCTTCATATATGTATTGTTTGCACCAAATTGGCCATAAACACCCAATTGTCGATGAAAGCACCGATTTACAATCACAGGTCACAGATAATAAGTATGTAGAGAATTAAAAATGAAGAATACTCAGAAAATTAGGAAGAAAGCAGTAAAGAACACAGAAATTAAAGTGCTTCGGAAATCCAGCTTACGTTCACTTTGAATTTGATGATTTTATTGATGTATACTTGCTGGTTATGATAAGTTACAACTGAGTACAATAGCAAAATTCGAGTACAATGATGAATCCGCCAGACTCTGGACGTAGAAGAATAAAAGATCCCTTCTATGTAGACTCTGTGATGCTATTTATAGGCGTAGGTTACAAATATCTTGCTCAGATCTCGGAAGACCTTTTCTGGCACGTGTGCGGGCCCACACGATCGATCCCATGTGATTTTGACTCGATCCGTGATCGATACGAACGAATTTCGTATCGATCAAGATTTTTTCCGATTGAGTCAAAATCGAGCATGAACGTTCTTTAGGTTGTACGTAAGCCCCAGTGAAAATTTCGTAGCATTTGGACTTGTAGATTGTGAGATATGATCGATGCAAGTTCGTGTTTTACGAAGGCTGTCTCCTTCATATCGATCGCTGTTGCACCGTTTGCACTCAATTGCTGCTGCATTGTTCGCACTCGATCGCTGCTGCACTATTCGTACTCGATCACTGCTGCACTGTTCGTACTCGATCGCTGCTACACTGTTCGTACTTGATCGCAGTTGCACTTGGTGGATACGAACAAGACCCTTCACCTGATGGATACGAACAAGACCCTTCATCTGATGGATACGAACAAGACCCTTCACTTGTTGGATACGAACAAGACCCTTCACTTGATGGATACGAACAAAACCCTTCACCTGATGGATACGAACAAGACCCTTCAGTTGATGGATACAAACAGTTGGTTGCTTGAATTGCATCGATCATATCTTAAGCACACATACTCTGATTGACCTGAAATTTGGAATGTTGGCTTTCATAGTTTTGCTTGTCATGTTTTGGCAATTTTAGGCCGATCCGGACTCGGACAATATTGGTCGATATCCATAGCGAAACAGTGTATAACCAATCTTTGGGACGAACTGTTCTTGATTTTCTGTCAACTTTTTAGTGTCACTGCCTTGCCAACAGGTGGGATAACATGCATATATTCACTTTATAATGAGCCCAAAAACTGTACTTTGGAAAAATATAGAATAGCCGGTTGGGTTGACCTAGTAGTGGATAAATTAAGATATTGGTAGATGCCAATAGGTTAACAGTAAGTCCATGAAAATTGTAAAGATATTGGCAAGGGCCAATAGGTTCAAAGTTAGCACATAAAAACTATGTATAATTGATCTGCACGTAAATGTGCATTTTTTTACGTCCATATTTGATCGAATTTAATTAAATAAATAAGCATAAAGGTGTTTTAACATGTTTAAACCAAAATTCAAATTATTTTCAAATCATCGCATATTCATCTTCATATGGGGGCAATATGTCATTTTTGTGCATATATTAATTTGTGAAAATTTACTTGGAAATTTTTATGTTATTTTGTAGGAATTTGAATTCAATTATAAGTTGCTTCATAAAAAATATGCATGCGCAAGAAGATATAAAGGAATGAAGATGGAAATAATTCATTTCATGAAACATGGGGGAACCTATCTACCCACTTACCATGATGTACAAATTAAGAGCTAATGCATATGCTAATGACCACTAAAGTTTCACATACATTTAAATAGAGGATTATCTCATGCTAAATAATTTGATGGCCACACTTCCTCAAGGGTAATTTGGGTAGTTCCCAAAAGTATGGATTGGGGTTTTAAACTTGTATAAATACCCCTAATGTTTCATGTAATCTCTCTTCCTCTTAGACTCCATTTTAGTTAGTTTAGTTGGAGGCTCAAAATAAACAAAGCTCTCTTTTCTTTCTTTTCATGGCTACATAGCCATTTCCTTTTATGTAATTTTTTATATGCAATTTTAGCTCATTCTCATTTTATTTACATGCTATTTTCCTCTCATGTTAGTAGTTAGTTTTATTTTATGCAAGTTGCCTAGTTTTAATGTCATTTAGCTCTCATTTTCTTCTTGTTTTTTGTTTCATGTTGCAATCTACATTTGTTGATATGATAATAAATATGAGAGGCTAAACCCCTTCAATTTAGGGGTAATGAAGCTCTCTAATTAAGTAGATTCAACATAATTTGATATTTTTTATCTCTTTTTGTGCTTAATGGAAAAATGGATGTTTATATGATTTAATGTTTCATATTGAATTTGATAGTCTATGTTGTTCATAACAAATAGGCTATGCATAATCACATTGTTCACAAATTGCCTCTTCATCTAAATATGATTATGGCAATGAAGTGGAATAATATTAAATTTGATGATCTATATTTCTAATCAATAGTTAATAAATCTTGCTTAGAATTTATTTTATTTTTTAATTTCATTATCATTTTCAAGAGAGTTAGTAAGTAGTTTAATGGGTGTGTTATAGTTTGATGGTTTATATTGGGCTAATTAATAGCACAAATATTCTATATTATGATAAACACATCAACTAAATTCATTAATGACCAAAAAATATAGATCAAAATTTCATGTTGTGTTGATTTATGTGACTTAGAGAGTGGACTTATCTTTAAATTGCCTACAAACTCTCATATTTTTTATCCATTTTCTTTCGCTATTTTTCCTACATTTTTTAGCTTAAAACACTCTCAACTTTGGTTAATTTGATTTAATAGAAATTTTAAAATCTAAACAATTCTCTATGGATCGGTCCGTACTCGCCACGTAATAACATTGTGCGTCATGCACTTGTTGTAATTTTTAATTTAATTTTGATCGGCTATTTTCTAATTCGATGGATATTTAGCCGGTTCGAACAAGTTTTTCGCAACGATGCCAAGGATTTGCTTTGATTTTATTTCTATTCTTTGAATTATATTCGTTCGGTTTTTGTGTGTTTTAATTTTTTTTGTATTGCATTTAAAAAAAAACCGTGTTTGTGTGTGATTTTTGTGACATTTTGTTTGTGTGCATGTTGTTCTAGTCTTCTAGTTGCATTTGAATTGCATTTTTATAATAAAAAAAGCATACATAATTTCAAAATAAAAAACAATTTATTTCTTTTTCAATTTGGGCTTCATTTTATTGACAATTTACACTGCATTTTATTCCACATACTATCCACTGCCTTCACCACTGTTCCTCTGTGCATCCACTTACCACTATTGCACACAGCAGCTACCATTCCTCTGCCATCCACAGTAACTAGCATCTTCATCATGTTGGAAATAAACGAGTAAGACAATAGAGAGGTGTTGGAAAAAGTGAAATTGTGCATTGGCATATGTAAGGCATTTAATGACTAGAATATGAATAGTCCCACATCTTGGAATATAATAAACAATATGTTTTTACATACTAAGATGTGATCCCTATTACAGTTACAATAAGAAAAGAGAGACAGAAAGCCACAACCCATCTTAGCGGGCAGTGCAATGCACAATCCCGCACGCGCGCGCGCGCGCCCGTGCCCGTGGCATGGGCGAATGGGCGAATGAGGCATATTAGAGGCACTTAGCACTTTGCAATTAGCTTGGCTTGGCTATTCAAACCAGACATTTTCTTTTGAATTCAAACATTTTTTTAGATAAACGGTAACAAACGGTCAGTTGGTAAAGGGTCGCAACCTTTCAAACAGACATGATCGTTCAGACCCGAATGGACACCTCCTCGAGCCTATATATTGGAAGACAGAAAATGGAAACATAATCATTCTTTCTGTTTTGCTACCGCTCTTCTTCCGCACATAACTCTGTTCTTAATTATATATTCTCTTCAGTTCGTCGTCGTTTCGCTTGCACAACATTGCGGGGTTGGTCCGTTTCATCCTGGGAAGCAAATTGCTTGCAACCTATGGTGCATACATGGAGCAATATTGTTTCAAGGCAACAATATTCACTACACTCGGACGGGTTAATTGGTAATTTAATTACCGATTCTATACTTACTGCTTATTTACTGAAAAATTCCGTTTGCATCGTTTTTGCAATAGATTAGAAAACGTTTCTGAAACCTCAACTTTACAGTAGTTTTGCAATAATTTTCTATAGCATAATTACGGTAGTGTTACAGTATAGTTATAGCGGTTTTTGTAGCACTTGAGTAACACAACGGTAACACTTTTGAATCAATATCTATTATTCACTGAATCTGTAGACGACGATGTCTTAGAATAGCAACAACAACTCAGCACCAACTTAGACTATGACTAACACTCAGCATGTGCCTCTGATTCCAACAATGGCAATATCTCATGGAGAAAGCCTGAAAAGTTCATAGGGATGGACTTTAAGCATTGGAAACAAAAGATGCTATTCTATCTGACGAATTTGGGCATTACAAAATGTCTTATAGAAGATGCTCCCATAGTCGAAGAACTAGAACCTGATGCAACTATAGTTGAAGCCTTGAATGTCTGGAAGAGTTCTAATTTCATATGCAAGAACTATATCTTAAATGGTCTCGACAACAGCCTGTACAATGTATATTGTACTGCTTAAACTTCCAAAGTACTCTAGACTGCATTGGATAAGAAATACAAAACTAAAGATGTAGGCATGAAAAAATTCATAGCGGGAAAGTTTCTACACTTCAAAATGATTGATGCGAAGACCGTAATCAATCAGATTCAAGAGCTACAAGTCATTATCCATAAATTACATGATGAAGGAATGACTGAAAGCGAATCCTTCCAAGTTGCCAGTGCAATTGAAAAAACTTCCTCCGTCATGGAAAGATTTCAAGAATTATCTGAAGCACAATTGCAAGGAGATGACTATGGAGGAACTTGTAGTTCGACTGAGAATCGAGGAAGATAACAGAAAATTTGAGAAAATTAGTTCACTTGCAGTGCCTGCCAAAGCAAATGTAGTCAATTCAAACAAACCTAACAAGAGAAAACATGAGCATGCTCCTAAGAAGTCAAAGAAATTTTAGGGTTCATGCCATAACTGTGGAAAGAAAGGGAACAAAGCAGTCAGATGTCGGGAACCCAAAAAGAAGAATTCAGAAGCAAATATGACTGAAACTTCAGATGGAGTTTTTGATATGGAGTTATGTGCAGTAGTATCAGAATGCAACCTTTTTGGTAACTCAAAGGAATGGTTTGTAGACACAGGAGCCGATCGACACATTTTGATATGGAGTTATGTGCAGTAGTATCGGATTGCAACCTTGTTGGTAACTCAAAGCAATGGTTTGACGACACAGGAGCCGATCGACACATATGTGCAAATAAGTGGATGTTCACAACCTAAAAAACGCAATTGATGATTAACAACTTTTCATGGAAAATTCATCTGCATCAAAAGTTGAAGGCAAGGGAAAAGTAGTACTAAAACTGACTTTTGGAAAGGAACTTACTATGAGTGATGTTCTTTACATTTTGAAAACTCACAAGAACCAAATTTCTGGGTTGTTGCTTAGCAAGCATGGTTTCAAACTCACCTTTGTGGCTGATAAATTTGTTCTATCAAAGAACGGAGTGTATGTAGGAAGACAATATGTAAGTGATGGTTTATTTAAAGCAAATGTGACCACTATTATACCAAACAATGATATGAATAATGTTGAATCTTCTGCTTATAGTGTTGAGTCCTCTGACATATGGCCTTTTTGGTTATGCCATGTAAATTTTGATACCTTGTGAAAATTGATTAATCTAAATTTTGTACCAAAATGCAAAATAGACTTCAACTATAAATGTCAAGTTTATGCAGAAGCAAAATTGACAAGGACCTCATTTCACTATGTTGAACGAGAAATTGAACATCTAGACCTAATATAAACAGATGTGCGTGACTTAAAAATGTGTCAAACTAGAGGTGGAAAAATGTATTTAATTACCTTTATTGATGATTGTATAAGATATTGTTATATATATCTCCTTAGAAGCAAGGATGAGGCATTCGAGATGTTTAAACACTATAAAGCAGAAGTTGAGAATCAACTTAACAAGAAAATAAAAGCTTTGAGAAGTGATAGAGGAGGAGAATATGAATTTTCCTTCATAGAGTTCTGTGCCAAACATGGTATTATACACCAAACAACGGCACCATATTCCCCTCAATCAAACGATATAGTAGAACATAAAAATCATACCCTTAAAGAAATGATGAATGCTTTGCTCATAAGCTCTGGTCTACCAGATAATTGCTGGGGAGAATCTATACTTTCTGCTAATCACATTCTAAATAAAGTGCCCCGAATGAAGACTTCGAAATCTCCACTTGAACTGTGGAAAGGCAGACCACCATCCTACAAATACTTAAGAGTATGGGGGTGTCTTGCCAAAGTAGAAGTACCAAAACCGAAAAAGGTCAAAATTGAACCGAAAACTAAAGATTGCATATTCATTGGATATGCTCAGAATAGTAGTGCATATCGATTTTTGGTGTACAAATCTGAAATGGATGACATTTATGAAAACACCATTATTGAATCTCGAAATGCTAGATTCTTTGAACATATATATCTTCTAAAACCCTCTATTTAAACTATTGTTAAAAAGAGAGCAAGACATCCAAAAACTCCCGATGATAATGATGATCAAAGCACGTATGAAAGTAATATTGAACCAGAATTAAAGGAACCAAGAAGGAGAAAACGATAGAGGACCTCTAAAACCTATGGACCCGATTTCTATGCATATATGATAGAAAATGAACCTCTAATATACCAACAAGCATGTCATCTCCTGATGTTCCTTATTGGAAGGAAGCCATCAGTAGTGAAATTGAATCCATTTTGCAAAATCATACATGGGAACAAGTAGATCTACCAAAAGGATCAAAAACGCTAGGATACAAATGGATCTTTAAGAAAAAACAAAAAGATGACGGCTCAATAGACAAGTATAAAACAAGACTCGTAGTCAAAGGATTTAGACAGAACGAAGATCTAGATTACTTTGATACATACTCACCAGTAACTAGAATCACATTAATTAGGATGCACCTTGTAATCGCAACCATACTGAATTTAGAAATACACCAAATGGATGTGAAACCTGCACTTTTGAATGGTGAAATAGAAGAAGAAATATATATGCAGTAACCTGAAGGATTTTTAAGCCTATGAAATGAGAATAAAATATGGAAATTAGTAAAAAACACTTTATGGCCTTAAACAAGCGCCAAAACAATAGCATGAGAAATTTGTTGAAACTATGTTATCAAATGGGTTCAAGATAAATGAGTCAAATAAATGCGTCTATATGAAATAAATAGATATTGGATATGTAATTGTCTGCCTTTATGTTGATGATTTGTTAATCCTAGGAAATAACAAAGATGTAATAAAATATATGAAGGATATCTTATCCTCTAGATTCGACATGAAAGACCTAGGAATGGCTAATTTGATCTTAGGTATAAAAATTATGAAGACATCACAAGGATATTCGGTGTCTCAATCACATTATATTGCCAAAATACTTGAAAGGATTAAGCAGCATAATATAACTATGGCAAAATCACCAGTGGATATGAACCAAAATTGGGTAAAAAACACTGGTGATGGTGTATATCAGCTTGAGTACTCTAGAATACTAGGAAGTATTATGTATGTCATGAACTACATTGGCCTGATATTGCATACGCTGTAAGCAAGCTAAGTAGATATACCAGCAATCTTGGTAAAAATTACTGGAAAGCAATAATCAGAGTTCTAGGATGTCTAAAGCATACGCAGAACTATGTTTTGCATACACAGAACTATGTTTTGCAATATGAAAAATATCCTTCATTAATAAAAGGATATAATGATGCAAATTTTATAACCGGTTCAAAAGACACAAAATCCACAAGTGGATATGTGTTTACATTAGGAAATGGAGCAATTTCATGGAAGCCATCCAAACAGACTTGCATAGCAAGGTCAAGAATGGAATCAGAGTTTATTGCTCTAGATAAAGCCGCAAAAGAAGCAGACTGGCTTCAGAGCTTTTTGGGAGACATTCCAAATTGGAAAAAATTTGTACCTCCAATATGTATACATTGTGATAATCAATCAGCTATAGGAAGAGCTAATAGTAGACTATACAACGACAAGTCTCGACATATTCGTCATACAAAATAGTAAGACAACTTCTCTTTAATGGAGTTATCACCATAGACTATGTAAGGTCAAAAGATAACATTGCGGATCCACTAACAAAAGGCTTGCCTAGAGAGAAAGTTCAAACTTTGTCGATGGAAATGGGGTTAAGGCCTATAAATTAAAAAGTTTCTCTAAAATGAAAACCCTGCCTAGTTGACTAGAGATCCCAAGATTTAGGTTTAAAAGGACAACTAAATTTAAGATAAACTTAAAAGCACTAGTATACACTCAAGCCATTCCTATATATGCATTACTTGTTGGAGAATAGGATAAGTTTTGATACTTTTAATGATGTCTGTACTTGGTAATACTAAAGAACAAAGCGGGGAATTATGAATACCCCTTCAGAATCACCTACGTGAGAGGGAAGGCGCCGCTTCAAGGAGAATTATAAGGCCAAATTCTCTAAGCACTCATGAGACCAGGCAGGTATTCATGGCAAAAACAAACACAAACAGAGAACGAAGGAGTATAAGAAGCGTTTATCGTGTGCTTTCTGTTTTAGAATTACACAAAAGGCTTACAGTTCAAGGATATCCTAAGTCTACTGATTCACCAGCAATTCAATTAGGTAATCAATAGGAAAGTTCAAAGCCAATAGTGCTACTTTAGCTGATACGTTAAATGTTTTCGTGAAATTAAGAACGGTTGAACAATTACTCATTTATGTGGGGGATTGTTTGAAATAAATGAGTAAGACAATAGAGAGGTTTTGGAAAAAGTGAAATTGTGCATTGGGATATGTGAGGCATTTGATGTCTAGAATATGAATAGTCCCACATTTTGCAAAATAATAAACAATATGAAATTCGCTATGCTCTGAAACCAAATGAAAGTGACTGCTGGCTAGTTATCACTTAAAATCGTGTAATATGAAGTATTATATTAGTGTAGATATATAATCTAGATAGTAGATAAAGTAAATGAAATAATCACACCAGGATTTTTATACTGGTTCGAACTTCCCGTTCTATGTCCAGTCTCATATTATACTCTGGATTTAAACTCTATATACCCCTCTCTTAACCCAAAGGAATAGTATACAACACCTGTGCAACCGATCAGGATTTTTCTGCCTCAACAGCCGAAGAGGACTTTTACCGCCTGAAAAACCAAACAGGACTTCTAATGGTAAATAAAATAGTTGACACTTGTGTTCTGAATAACATGGATATGTCTTTTAATAGTACACCCTTCCTATAATCAAATCCTCAAGTAAATATTTTGTGTGTGAAGATATGAAAGAAAGATATTTCTTAGAATCGAAGAATATGTTAATTAGTTCAGAGATGCAAGCAAATTATAGATTGTGATTTGCTTATAGATTGCAAAGATAGATAGTAGAGAATATAGCGGGAAATAAAAATAAAAATCGGTGAATTGAAAAGTGTTCTAACGTGTTTATAGTGAACTAAAATAGTTACAACTATTCACAAAGAGCTTCAATCAAAAGAGGCAGCCATATCTCTTCAATTTGGATCGAAACTCTTCACGTTTAGAAGTGTCTTTTAGTAAAAATAGCCGTTAGATCGTCAATCGACTGAGCAAAATCGACCAGTCTACTGGTATTCAAAGATAGTGTAAAACAGTGCATATTTGTGTACTGAACATTGTCAGTCGACTGGCTGTTTTCCGTCAGTCGACTGACCTGCTTGTCAGTGCACAGTTTGCTTTTATTTTAAAAAAATTGAATCTTAAAACAACTTTGATTATGTGTAAACTGCTTGAGGATAGATTTTAACAATTTTAAACCATATCTAAGACTAAAACTTCAATAAATAATTATACTATACTTAGATTTGAAGTCTCGTCTCCTTTGTACTTTAATAGCTAGCATATCGCATTCTCTTTTTGTCGCTTGATCGTATAGTCTCCTCACTGATCGTTTAAGATTTTTGTCATGAATCAAGACTCATGATTCAACATTATCCCCCTTTTTGATTGATGACAACCTATTTTAGATGATGCTATAGATTAAGAATTATATAACGGAAGTTATATATATCCCCCCGAATATCTGGTGGCATATCTAATCCTACAAAAATTGGTTAGTCAGACAAATTCTCCCCCTTTGTCATCGAAAAAAGGAAATAAACAATAATTTTATCATTATGAACTAATAGCATAACAATCACAAACAAACATATTGTTTCAAATTTTATCGAGCTATTTATACAAGCTCATAAAAAATAAACAGTAGTAGAATGTTTTGAATTTAAAAGAAAATATCTTACTACCACCAATCAAGAATTACCAACATCACTCATCAGAGTCTGAATCTGTTTCTTACTTTATTTGCACTGGTCCTTTGCCTCATGAAGAACTTTCCAAAATTTTCAGCCACCACCATTTCCACTAGTATCATAACTTGTATGTTCTTCGGATGTAGACCAAGTAAAACGAGGTGCTGGACGTTTTCCTAGATCACGATGTGAAGGTTCTACAGTGGTGGAGGAAGAACAAGGGATTGCGTCCCATAGAATCCCGTAAAGCTTTTGATTTCGTCAAACTTCTTGTCGAGATTCTTAATGCGAGAATCCAAAATTACTTGATTACGTGCAATTAGATCAATGGACTCTCGGGTGCTTTGAGATAGGGTTGAGGTATGAATTTCATCTCTTCATTGCTGTGGAGTAGCAGCTTGCTGGCGAGGCCTTGATTGCCAATCTTGGAATGACATGATAGTGAGCGGTCTCGGGGGCAATTTCATCAGACTAATTGTGCATCTATTTAGAGTTTTAGTAGTGGAGGTATCAGATTCTGGATTAGGAACTTGTAGGTTCATAAGTGGCGCATAATATACTCTCGTAATAGATGATGTTCATTTGACTTTGGTTGAAGTTTAAGAATTCCTAAAGAATAAGCTTAGGCCAATTAATCTGAACATCTCCCCAAATTGCATATGAAGCCCTAAAATTTTCTGGATATACAAGCTCATAAGAACCGATACGAGGAAGAATTGTACGCATTAAGGCTCGATGCATTATTCAAGCTGTAGGGTATAAGGCGGTAGATTTTAATTCTTCTATGTCGTCTTCCTAAAATTTATGACTTACTTCATCTCGTTCGCCTATAGGAACATTTAAATCTTCTAAAGGAATACCATTTGTTGATGTTTGAAGAATGTGTCCAATTCTATCCAATGACAAGAATACCTGTTGACCACAAACTAAACTCCATACACAATTGTCACAATTTCGTGGATTTTGATGACCCAAATTTAAGTTAGCATAACAAAGTTTTACCATTGTATGATTAATTTTGAGATTTTTCTGATTGTGGTCAAGAAGAGATTCTAGACGACTTCTTCTTGCAAGATCTTGAATTCTATATGCAGCAAAGTCAGGAAACACAACAAAAGATCCTTATAGAAAGCAAACTTCCTTCATCTTGTTCCATCTTTGGATAGTGGTGGCATCATAAAGCCGTTGAGCTATTTGGGTGTCAATAGGTTCAGAGGTAGAGGATGAAGCTTGTCTAGATTGTTTAGGTTGAGCTTACCTCTTCATGTTACAACAAAAACTGGAGCGGCTGCGATTGATTTGGATGCAAACCGGTTACCTACTTGGAATGATGATGAAGTGGACTATGTGAAACAAATCGTGAGGAAGTTGAGCCAAGAAGGCATAGAACGACTCGTAGACATCGACCTGACCGTTCACGTGAGGTGGAGTACCGCTTGGCTCCAACTATCCAAATGCTGGACTTGTCGGCTATGGTTAGACAACTAGTTAGGGAGAACCAAGGCTTGACCAATGATGATTGGGAATCTTTAGAAGCTATAACCCGGTCGTCGGCAATATCTTACATGCGGAGTATCCAAGGAGATTCAGCATGCCATCGATGCTTTCCTATGAGGGAAAAACCGACCCTAAGCAGCACACCATAAGATATGAATGGCTGATGGATTCAGCATGAGCTGATGATGCAACAAAATGCAAATGTTTTCCTATTACCCTCTAGCATAATGACAATGTGGTTTGCGAGATTACCCCCGTAGCCAATCTCTAGATTTGCTAATTTAGAAACAAAATTTGTGGAGCAATTCTGTGTGCATGCAACTTACTCCAAAGATGTGATGTCCCTATCCAGCATGATCTAAGTTCTAGGAGAATCGCTGAACGATTATTTGAGAGATTTCATATGACCATCATAGAAGTCAGTAATCTGAATGACCATTCACTATTGATGGCGGTAATAAGAGGGATTGAACCACAATCGGACTTTGGCGATTGGTTAGCTGGCAAGCCACCCACAACATTGAAACTTTTCTATGAAAAACCAGCTTAGTATATGAGGAAAGAGGAAGCTAGATGCTCTATGTAACGACCCATTTTTTCGCACCCCTTGAATCGACAATAAACCACACATGTCCAACTCAAATTGCATGAAAAGACGGATCATTAAGGGTAGAAAGAAAATAAAGACAGGATAGAATCTCACACAAATGGAATAACATATATTATTGAACAAATATCTTTACAGTAGAAAATTTTAAAATACAATATTAGAGTCTAACTAGATTCAGCCTGAACAGTTATAAACACAAGTCCTTACAGTGCTGACAAACATAAAACTAAAACTAACAAACCACAGCAGATAATAGAATACATCAATACGTAGATGAATATCTCCAGCTCTCCTTTGGAAACTCCAACCATCTTCAACTCAACCTAAAACTACTCGGATCTGACCCGAGTATTAAAAATATATGGATCAGGCTTGATAAACCAGCATAAGATACTCAAAATTTAAAATAACTATATTATCAAAACCCTTGAAAAAAAGGGTATCTCATAAGACCACGCCCACATATAAATACAAATGGGTTTTTACCTTATGATAACCAAAATACTATTATAACAAAATATACCTGATATTATTTTTAATGACATTCTTTTGAAAACAATTTTCAAATAAACTTATCAAAATAAGGTATTAATATCTGGACTAAGTCTAAGGTAATATATCCAAACTAGGTCAACTGAATATACCGAACTGAATATATGATACCAGAAAGGAGTAGCTCAAATGCTTGCAAGTCATTACAGCTATTTTGGGACTACAATCAAAATCGTAAATCTCGTATTGGGATTGAATTTCCAACATGATAGGGAAGTAGTGGAAAGATCAATCTGTATCCACGGCTTACGTCCAAAACTCAGACGTCGTTATACAATAACACAAATGGCTAAAAGTGGATACAATCTGCGAATAACATCCAAGGATTCGGACTTCATGCATCCTTGCCATAAGGCCCAGATGTATCTGGTACATAGGGATCAGAACATCTGATAACCCAAATCACTACTATCTGAAATGCGAAAATACATCTGACCACGTAGAATCCCATCATAACCGGGGTGTGAGGCTCGCGAGGCTATGAACAATTTCTTCAAAGCCATGCTTTTCATACAAAGCCATGCTTTGATCATAACATGTTCCACTTTGAATGCCACACTGTCATTCCTTTGATCACTATTTGACTCCCACAAGCATACAACCTCTGAGCTCGTATGTCTCAGAGAAGAGTGTTAAGCTAAGAGAAGTTGCCTTCTCAGCCACCAAGTAGATGTACATTTGTAAAATTCAAATGTTGTGTCTCAAAAATGCAATGTCAGACATTCGTCCATACATGTTCGTCCTAGGACTGAACAAAACCGAAGGCATTCTCCTATTACTACTAGTAGCGAGTAGTCCTTGCAATCCGAAAAATCTCCATGATGAGGAGACCACTGCTATAAATAACTCTATAATACGAGCGACCCAGAGCATGTAAACAAGAAGTCCTCATGCTATGAAGATCCCCAGTCTTCAATAATCATCATCTTCAACATGTCATCATTTTCGAAAGTACACACTGGTTCAAAGTAGTTTTCGGATAGGAATCACCCAAATCCGACTCTGGTTCCTTCGAAGCCAATCATCGTTTTTAAAGATGTTAAGTTCATATATGGATATCAATCATCAATCATTTACTTCATCTTTTATTTAAATCAAATATCTTTCTTAGATATATTCTTTTCAGTTTATTCCATTTTCTTTTCAAGAGTATATGGAATCATTAAGCCTCATTTATCAAATCATTTTGTTTATTTATACCTTTCTTAAATCCTACAATTATTTCAAATAATTTCCTCTTTTACTTAGAAAAACCTTTTCAAATCATTCATTAAATCTTAATCAAAGATTTCTTATATTCAAGTTGTAACTACTAACTTAGGGAAAATATTCCCAAATCATTCATTAAATCCTAATCAAAGATTTCTTATATTCAAGCTATAACTTTTAACTTATGGAAAATACTTCCAAATCATTTATTAAATCTTAATCAAAGATTTTTTATATTCAAGCTATAACTTTTAACTTAGGGAAAATATTCCCAAATCATTTACTAAATCTTAATCAAAGATTTCTTTCTTAACTTCAAATCATATTCTTGCAAATAGAAGATTTTCATAACAGAGTACTATTGCCACCTTAGATATGGTAAATTTTACTTTCAGGGACTAATGACAAGTAATCCTACATCATGAAGATCTTTATAATAAATGATCATTGTGTTCAATATATTTTATTTGAAAAATTAGTTTGAAGGGGTTTTTGGATAGGAATCACCCAAATCCAATCTCGGTTCTTCGGATAGGAATCACCTAAATCTGATCCCGGTTCCTTCGTACCAATCATCGAATAAAATATTTTAAGTGGTTAATTAACATTCTAAGAATTTATTTCTTTTCTGTTATCTTGGAAAAACTTAAATATGATCTTTTAGAGCATTTGAGCTTTCCTTTCGATCTATTCCACCCCTCGCCTAAAAAGAGAAAACATAGGCCAGGTATGTTCAGGGCACTGGTTGCTCCATCCCTAACCTTAGTTAAACACCTTGTTTTATCTTTCCAGATCTCACAGACGGGACAAATGTACTAGTCATTTCCACATACTCAGTTTGTTGTTACATTCAATATTCTTTTCTTTTTTTTAAGTGGTATAAACAATACCTCTTAACCATTTATTCAAAGTCTTATTAAAACTTCCAAATCATCTTTAAATTACTTAATTATTACTTTAAAATTATTCACAAAATATTAGGAAAGAATTGTTAAGTTTAAACTCATATTCAAAAGGTTATGAAATTCGCAACATAAAGTACTACGGAAAGTGTCATATAAGCTTATTTGATTTAAACAACTTTTATTGATTGAAAATTCATATTTTCCATTCCAAATCTCTTTTAAACCATTTAAATAGATTTCTAAAATTTATTTCATATTTTTAATCATTCAAAAATATCATTTATAAAGAAATCCGTTTTAGGATTTCGAACTGCAAAACCATGATGTTTTTAGAAAATTGTTTTGGACATATTTCAAAATCTACTTAATGAAATCTTGGTTTTATTCTTCGTTGGAAAACTATTATCATTGTGGACCAAATAATTTTTATTTCGAAGAAATCCGACTTATATATCATTCTTTACGATTAATTTAAAGTTATGGGTTGAAATTTACGAACCGCGGCTACGCGACGAGCTCGATTTTGAGAAATTTTGTGTATTGCTTCGGAACTTTTCTAAAACACTTAAAATTTATTTTAAACCATATTTAAACTATTTTAACTTCTTTAAAACAATATTTTCATCATTTCAAACTCATTTTTCATTTCATTCATGTTATATTATTATAATATCATATAACGACCCTGACTCGACCTTCGAAAATCGGCACCGAATACGACACTCATATTCAAATGCCGCAGATCCAAACGTCGAACCTGGTTCGCCGGAGCTTATAACGCATTAAGTAAATAACACAACGGAAGAAAAGAATAGCATATAACAATATACAACATTTGATACAATAGCTGATACAACATGAATGATACAACAGAATGGTACAATAAATATCAACATCATCAGAGATACAAAGAATAGCAGCGGAAATAAAAGATAACACCAGCAGCGGAACAATATCTTCAATATAGTCTTCAAGAAAGAACTCCAGTATCAGTAATCTCCATCTCCAAAGCACCAATCCAGAAACAGCTCGAACTCCAAATCAAGATGAAGAGAAGCAACTCGATCCAAAATGCGATTGCCAAATCCTAAGGCTGAAAGCTATCGAATCTACACCTACTATAGATTATCTGAAAATCCCAACTCTAGACTGCCCGTGTGGGAGATAGTGGGCACCCAGAGTTTAGGAAAGGAACAATAAACTCCAGGTCAGTCGTGGGACTGGTGTGAGCAAACAAAAGCAATTGGTCTTTTAAAAACAAGCAAAGGATTTAAATTTGAAAATTCGCAATGCTTTTTAGAAAATGAAACTACCATAAGGCCTCCCGCCACACACACAATGCAAACGCAGACTTGGAGGAGATTTCCCCTTATGATAGTCAAATATGCTTAATACGAGAAAATTTCTTTGATATTATTATTAGTGCATAGGGTAGAAAACAATTTCGAAAGTAGAATATAAATCCTAGCCAGCATAGACATTCCGAACTATGCCTACTATAGCTACCATCCAAACAGTGGTGACCACCATAAGTGAATGGCAGGTAATACAACTAAAACCGTACAAGGCACGTATTGGATGAATGGATTTCCAACGAATGGTCAGGCTAAGGAACTTCCTACTGTCAATGGGATCGCCTCTGGCGGGACGTCCCGAGAAACTAACGTTACAGTTAGATCTCTGCCAACACAAGGCCGGGTTACCTCTGTAACTAGGTAACTACTACACGAATATGCCATCCCCCGGTCCTTTGGGACCTTTATCCGAGGCGCCTCAAAGCAACAACCACACAGTAAATGAGATTGGAGCAACCACATAGGTTAAATACCAGGGCTCCATACCTGATACCACCCTTTACCAGAAGGGAATGACATACCCTAAAGGGAGCGACCCTCATAACCTTGCCGCATCTTTCCTGTTTCGACCATTTCCGGGGTGTGAGGTCCTGATGCAGTCTCGTCCACAAAGCTACGCTTTGGCACAAAGCCATGCTTTGGGTCAACAGATGACCAAAGCAATGATCACAAAGATAAATGATCAAACAAATGATCATATCACAAATGATCAACCAATGATCATCACACAGCAGCACTCAGCATGCCACATTACCAAATTGGGAATATCACTGATAAATATCAACTACATAACCTCTGAGCTCGTACGTCTCAGAGAAGGGTGTTAAGCTAAGAGAATAAATTCTCCGCCACCAAGCAGAAATGTATTTGATAGAGATCAGTTAACATCTCAAAGTGTAATGTCGGACATACAACCATACAAGTCTGTTCCGGGTTCGAACAGAACCGAAGGCACTTCCGAAGAAGCCCTTGCAAATCCGGGTATCCACAATCCCGATCGGACTTCCCATCACTAAGGAGAACTCTATACCGGAGCAACTCAGTGCAGAGTCAATCGATAGGTTATCCTATCGTTCTCATAAATACCCGGTCTTCACCACCGGTCTTCAATTGCAATCCATAACGTCGTATCACTATTCGGAATGGGTTATATGACACAAGGTCCTCTCCCGGCTAAACCGAATAGTAAGCGCCATATTTTAAAACATATGGATATGGGATTTCAGTTAAGTCACAACTTAAAAATCCAAACTTTTCTTATAAATGGTTAAACAGATTTCCATTTTAAAATCTTCAAACAAAAAGATTTATTTCACAAAGATCTATTCATAGATTTCAAAACAATTCCCATTTCAATTGGATTAACCCAATTAAATCCTTAAATTAAAGATTTATAGCTTTCAAACTCATTTCCAAAGATTTATCTATAACTTGGAAAACAATTTTCCTTTTAGACTTGAAAATCCTTTTAACACAACTTGGAAGTCCATTTCCTATGGGAAAGCAAATCTAATTTATACAAGTTGAAACCTTGAGTTGAATTTAAATTCCAAAACGTCATCTTTAAAAATGGTTTAAAACCCATATAACCCCATTTATATGTTGAATAACTCTTTTTAAACCCTAGTTCCCAAATCATAGAATTCAATCCCAAATATTGAGTTCAAATTTAAATCAAATTATTTAAATTTCAAAACTCAATTAAGTTATTCAAAATAACTATTTTCAAAAGCTTCAATTCTAATTCCAAAACTAATTTGGATTCAAAAATTCAATCTTTAAAACTATTTCAAAATCTGTGACTTAACCCATTTCCACGTGCAACCCATATTTGTGTGTGTATAGTGTGGTCCAGGGGTTTTACACAATAGTGCACAACATCATCAATCAGCACAGATTCAATTACTACAATTCGATGTGGGTTTCGGATAACCAAATGGAATTCGACTCCCTGTCGCATCAAAGTTTAAATGCCGTTTTACGGGCAAAAAGGGTTTCACACACATGTAGGAATAAATCACAAATCACAGTCCATCACAAAGCAATCACAGCATCACAACAAAAATATCAACCCAATACAGAACAATTGATGATAGTTAATCATCTCAAATTAGGGTGAATATGATTAAGTGTGTTAACCACACAATTTATTTTTATAAAATTTAAATCAACGATTAATTATTCTTAACTATAAACTGGTTCAATCCTAATTAACTTTATCAACTAGCTTTTCTTAATTTAATTATCTTAATTCATAAAATCCTAAATTTATAATTAAGTAAATCTTAATCTCCAATTAAGTTGAATATGATTAAGTGAATTAACCACACAATTGTTTAATTTACTTTAAATAAATGATTAATTATTCTTATCTATACATTGATTAAATCTTAATTAACTTTATCAATTAATTACTCTTAATTTATTTATCTTAATTAATTTATTCTTAATCATTAATTGATCAACTTTTAATTATAAGATAATTAAAAATTTAATCGTTTAAATCTTTATTAAATCCTTATAAAGAGATTTGTTTTTAAGTTGAATTTGAATATTTGTTTTATCCCTCAAATATTTTATCAAGTCAAATTTTTAAATGATTTTATTTTTTCTTTCTAAGTTTTAAAATACTTCATTTATTTCAGACAACTATTTAAAAAAACAAATTTTAAAAAATCATGTTTTCAGAATTTTCAAAACTTGAATCTTTACTGTTTTAAAGCCCGACCCGAGACCTTCCCCGAGTTTCCCCCCGAGACCAACATTGCCCTGCTTCGAGTTCCTATTCGAAACCACCCGAGAGAGAAAAATTTTCACAAATTTGCCCAAGTCCAGAAATCTACTCGATAGAGCTCCAAAACTTCACGATCTCGACTTCGAGTTTTTCGCTCAATTTCCCATGCCATGCTTCGAGCTTTCCTCACTGCTTCCCCAAACCAGTCCACTGACACAACGATCATCCATGTGCACGTGCACCGCTGGAACTGCCGCCGATGGTCAGAGCTAAGGCCACCAGTAAGTCAACGATCCTCCCCCCAAAACCACACAACCACCCAAACTCGAATAAATTCGAAAACAAAAATTTGGGTCAACTCAACCCAACAACTCAGCACACCTCGCCAGAAAATATGGGTCGTCCCGCCTCCACCGATCATCAGAGGCCACGAGGTTTGGTCCACAGCTTCGTCGACACGTGACGCTTCTAATGGCACCGGAGACGTGAAGTCCGGTCGCCTATCGATGGCGCAGCTCCGTCGTTTCGTACGCAAACCCAAATGGGTTCTTAAACCCTAAATTAAGCTCGAGTCCAAAATCTAAACTTTTAAAAATTCAACTTGCATTTTTCTGGTGATCACGAACACCAAATCATGCGGCGACCACGAATTCGAGGCTTATAACTACATAGATCACCAGTATAGCTCAAAAATTCATTTTTCAATCAACTCCCATTTTCCTGAGCAATATGCAATGAAAAAATTTGATTTTTGTTTCTAAAATCATTGCTTTTAAAGAAGATTAAGATAGTGTTATTGAATTTGAAATTCATAAAGTTCGAATTTCTTGAACATTTGAATTTTGGCTGTGTTTCATTGTTTACAGGAAGAAGAACTATATGCTGTTTTAGTTCATTACTGGAATGTAATATAGGTTTAAAACAATATTTCACTTGTTTAAAAATCTTTGTTAGAATAGAGGAAAAAGATTAGAGTTTCCTTTTTGATGTGGTTTAACCTGTAGCACAGAACTTGTATGAAACTGTGACTTCATGGGTTTCAGTGAAAAGAAATTTCAAAACTTGTTTTGGTTTTGTTACTGAAACATGGTGCAAACTTAAAGCTCAAACTCCAACTTGTTTCATTTTATAAATGCAACAGGAAAGAGAGACAGAGGGAAAGAAAGAATGGAAGGTTTGACATACTATAGTGTTTTCACTGACTATCCTGGATTTCAGTAAACAATTTGATGATTAAATTAGAGGATATATTTAAAACTTGGATATTAAATTCATAAACATAATTTGTTTATATCCTGAGTTTTATCAGTTATTTAATTAAGGGATGAGAATTTTGTTTGCACATTTGGTCTGGAATAAAACAAGAAACAGGGGCAACTTAATTTATATAGGCAGGCTTATATTTCAACTTCAACATTTATTCACAGGAAACCACTATGCAATCACAATCATATGCAAGCTCGTTCACACACATTCATCAATACCAAACTCATGCAAACCAAAATATGTATAAGGTTAAGGGTTTGCTCACCTGAAATTGCAGCAGAAATAAAGAACAGAGACAGGCTTTTTATTTTTAAATTTGATCTTTGCTTTGCTGCTTGTCTCAAATTGAAACTAAAATACTTTGATTTTGAAATTTAAATCTGCAACTTGAAATTATAACACTTTGTTAAATCTCTAATGCATGCTCTTGTTTATTCAGTTTATCAGAACAAGAATTTTAAATTCACTTACTGTTTTGAATAAAACAGAGAGCTATTCCCTGGATCTTGAAAAACTGCAAATAGTTTAAGCTTTTGATCTTGATTACTTTGTTGCAAATGATTGGTGAATCCAATGGTTAAATTCTTGTTTTCATTAATGTTTGAAAAATTCAAATTAAAAACTTTTAAAAGAAAATTTTACTTGCCTTCATTGATTTTCCAAAGAACCTTGCATTGGCAAAACTGAAGCAAATCTGCAGGCTTGGCTTTTGTTCTTCCAAAGCTTGAAGATTGTTTTCATGATTCTTAAGGTGTTTTGAATTTCTTTTTGCTTGCCTGAACTTTGATTTGCTCAGGTTCTGTTTGAATCTGCTTTCAGATTTTCATTTGCATTGAGTTTTTTTTTCTCTTCAGGTTTGAAACTGTATACATTTTTTTTCTTTTGGTTTTAAAAACTGAGTTGTTTCTTGGTTTTGAACAGTTTTTGATATTGAGAATTGTGGAGGCAAATCTTATTCTCAGATTTGCTAAGATAGCCATGATTACACATGGGAAAATGAAAAGCTTCTTGAAATTCCATATTTGACTATTTTAAAAAAAAAATGTTGATGCCATTTGTTCATATATATGTATATAGATATATATGATGTTAACGGATATTTACATTTATTTGCATATACACATATACAATATTAAAAGAATTTTTTTTTCTTAGCCAATATTTACATTTTGTTTTATTAATTTTAAAGAAAGAAATAATTTCTAATGCTACTTAATTATTATTTTTTAAAACATTTATTTCAAATTTAAATTCAATTTTCCATTTCAAACTTGAAATGTAAACTTTCATATCCATTTATAAATTCACACTTTATTTTGAACAAGTTTAAATTAATTTTACATATGCATTCAATTTACTCATATTTGTAATATACATATATACACATATATAAGATTTTAAACTTAAATGACTTTTTACAATATTTATTATTTCAATATTTTAATCTCAAAATAAAATTGGGATTTAATTATATATTACTATCACTCATTTTTATTTGTTTAGGATTTTTCTTCCAATTTAATTTGAAATTAGATTCCAAAAGTTTAAAACATATAATTTATTTAAATTGTTAACTTTGGGATGTTACTTTTTATCTATAAGATTTTAAATATAGAAATTCAAAATCTCAATTAAATTTTTTTAAAATAAATACTCAAATAAACAAAAATTCCTATTTAATTTGAAAAATCCAAATTAATTTACAATTTATTCCAAAATTTATTTACACCATCAATTAAATTTAAATTAAAAATCTGGATCGTTACATATCATTTCAATCCTTTTAGATATTTTAAAATCATTAAGAGGCTAAATAATTTCCATACACACATTTATAAGGATTTAATTCCCAATTAATTAAATATGGCTAATTACTAATCATTTCTCTTATCATTTATCAAACAAGTTATCATCCATATCACAAACATATAATCAACCATAATATCAACCAATATTCAGCATATTAATTTCTAATTTAGCATGTGTATTATCAACTTAAGTTTTATTAAAATAAAACTAAGATTTGAGTACTCACCTTTTACCAAATTGTTCACTACCAGCATTTATTTAATCCAACACTTCATTAAATCCTCTTATCTTCACCAAATCTTTTTCGTAGACTTTCTTTTTGATTCCGGCAACATTCATTCTCTTTTTCTTGCTCCGAAGCTTTCCAACTTACTTACTTCTCCTCTATAGGTTTGGCCTCCTCCTATTCCACCCCTTCATCATTTTTTCACTTCTTAAATGCTAAACCATGTTTAAATGGTATTCTAAGGTCTTTGACAAAGTGTGGTGGTCTTTGAAGTTGATTTAACATGATTTTAAGAAAAGCGAGTAAGGAAAGAGAAGAGAAGAAGCCATTAGTGAATGGAAGAAATGCTTGAAAAAGGAAGAAGAAGTGTAAAAAAGTGAGAAAGTGGATGCTTATTTATAGAAAAGCTTTGGATTAAAATAATATTTTATACAAAGACCAAAATACCCTTTACTTACTTTTTAAGCAACCTTATTTTTTCAACACTTAACATCACATTTCAAATCATTACTTTATGTCATTTTCACTTAAAAAGTAAGTAAGAAGATAATAATTATGTTTGGTTTGATTTGATGTTTACTTTGTTTTTTGAAGTGCAATGTTTGTCTTTTTGCGCTTACTTTTTCTTAATTATATTTTAGAATTTTCTGAGTATGTTTGGTAAGTAGAATTGATTAGTGAATTAATTAATACTTACACTATTTGAATATACACTAGTATATAAGAAAATCAAGGGGCGACGATGTTGCAACAAATTTTAATCGACAAAACGTTGATTTTCGACAAAATGTTTTATGGTCACGTTTTGATGTTTTAGTTACACTACTTATTTATGTAAACCCAATTTAAAAATAAATTTGTATGATTTTATTTAAAAATATAAACACATATGAATAAATTAAAATAATTTATTTAACAACTGAAACTTACTTCTCTGAAATCAGCATTTTGTCACTTTTGTCGATATATGCAAATGTTACTATTTTTGTGTATACTTTTCTTTCTAAATCCTATCTAATATTGTTTGAATCATACAACCTTACTTATTTTATATTTAAATCACTTTAAATAGTATATTTTAAAGCGGTCAAATTCTGAGTCATTACATTCCCCTACTTAAAAGAATTTCATCCTCGAAATTACCCAAAACAAAAGTTTGCCCAAAACATTTATCTTTAAAGTTGATTCCTTATAATATACACAGATCATCCGTATGAAATATCTTATTCGATCTCCTATTAAAATAAAAAACTTTATTTTCCGAACTAGTATCGATCCCCCAATCCTCTAGTGCAGACTTTAATCGGGCTATTTGCTCAAAAACATTTTCTTTCCTTGCATAGCTCTCAACTATGATAGAAAACTAAAGTACCTAATCAAAAATCCTCATCAATGTTCGCGGTCAAGAATCGAGTGATAAATCATTTTTCGGACCAGTGTAAATATCTCAAAGTTCTGAACTCTAATCTTAGATCAAAATTTGTGCGATGAAATGATCTACATGTACCATATATATTTATTAACTCTCAAAAACCTTTCATAAACTTTTATCTTAAGTTTGAACATTTTATAAAGGTGCTTCTATATATAATTCCTTTAATTATTTGTTTTCAAATAATTTTATTAAAGGAAAATATTCTAAAGAAACCATTTTTCACCCGAAAGATAATTTATCTGTATTAGAGTTTTTTCCACAATCCTTTAACTTAGTATATTTCCTTTAACATTGATATTCTTTATGAATCATTTCGTAAAACTATTACTTAAGTTTATTACATCTTATAACTTATGTAAATCAATCATATTTTAAAGACATAAGTCCAAATCCTTAATTAATGCTGGAATTCATTAATAAAACATTTTCGAAGTTATAATTACTTTGTGAGGAGTCATTATTTCACTTATAGTTCATGACTTAAATCTATATTTGTATGATATACCTTTACATCCTAAGAGTACATACAAAATCCAAATTTCAAATTGGTTTTACTTAAATCGGTCTGTCTAAAAAAATTAAACTTTGCTGTGATTTACTATTATCTCAAATTCATAAATTATAAAACTTATTTCTTATTTAATACTATTATTAATTTTCTAGCTTTGAAAAACAATTTTTTAAAACCATCCGAACTCTAATCTTAGTCCATTTTTTATAAATCGGATTTATAAATTATCCTATCTTATTTCATTTACTCAAAGTATTTCACAATCTTTTATCGGTTTTTTCATAAATTTCTTAGCTCTGAGTTAGGCGTGTTTTAGGAATTTTGACTTTTCTAAATAGTCGGAAATTCTGCTTTATTTTATCAATTAGCGATCCCAATTTATCTTTATTTTAAACACTTTTATAAAGATTACTAATCAATGATTCACATTATTTCTTTAACTTAAGAAAATTATCTAGATCGAGGAACTCCAAAACAATCCAAGGAACTGGATACTAACAATACTATCATATATCCTCTTAATAAGAAGAGTAATACTTAAGAGAAGTGCTTACCATCCGAACGCACCACTTGCCCATTTTTAGTTTATTTTCAAGTCAATAGAATTTATTATTGTAAAATACCTCCTTTTATTTTAAATGATACCATTTTCAAAATACTTTAGCGTTTACTTTACAAAGCCTATTTTATAAATTCATTTTATCTTATATTAATTAACTTCATTTAAATTACCATAATTCTTTTACTCGAATTCAAATTCTTATTCCTTTTATATTTATCTATTTAAACAATCGTTTGCTATTATTTAAATACATTTTTACTTTATATGTTCATTCCTTAAACAAATCTTATTACCAAACATCTTATAGTCAAATCGTGAAACTTAATTCATAAGGTATTTGTACTTATACTTTTAAATCAAACAATCGATCAATTTACGATAGTAACTTAACATTATCACTTTTTAATTTATTATTTTGGAATAAGTATAAAGATCTTAATTACATTATCAGATTTCTTACATATTGAATATCTTTATGAAACATCTTATAGTCAAACTGTGAAATTCTAATCACAAGATGTTCATATTTAATTTCACTAATCCTGATTTCTCACTATACAACTTTTCAAAGTATATACTGTATATTCAAAATATAATCCTAGGTAAAATTATTTTATTTACCAATTTTTCAAAATCAGTGTGTCAGTTCGTCTTATTTAAATGTTTAGGAATCCTCATCGATAACGGTGATCAGGCTCATCGATTAGAATCCTTAAATCACTCAACAAATAAATCACCACAAAACAAATTATTGTATATAATACATTCAAACTCATTCTAGGGTGTTACTAACCGTATCTCTATGAGTCACTCATCCTAGGGTATTACTAACCCTATCTCTGATGAGTTTTTACCCCAATAAAGCCAAGGTTCTTGCTTAACCTTCAGCTCTGATACCAAATGTAACGATCCATTTTTCCGTACCCTTTGAATGGACAATAAACCACACATGTCCAACTCAAATTGCACGAAAAGACGGCTCATTAAGGATAGAAAGAAAATAAAGACAGGACAGAATCTCACATGAACGGAATAACATATATTATCGAACAAATATCTTTACAGCGGAAAATTTTAAAATACAATATCTGAGGCTAGCCTAGATTCAGCCTGAACAGTTATAAACACATGTCCTTACAATTGATGATAAACATCAAACTAAAACTAACAAACCACAGTGGATAATAGAATACATCCATACATATATGAATATCTCTAGCACTCCTCTGAAAACTCTAACCGTCTTCAACTCAACCTAAAACTACTCGGATCTGACCCGAGTATTACAAATACCCGGACCAGGCTTGATAAACCAATGTGAAATACTCGAAATTTAAAATGACTACATTATCAAAACCTTTGGAAAGAACGGTATAACATAAGACCACCCCCACACATAATTACGGACGGGTTTTTTACCGTATTATAACCAAAACACTTTTACATCAAAATACACTTGATATTATTTTTAATGACATTCTTTTGAAAACACTTATCAAATAAACATATCAAAATAAGGTATCAATATCCAGACCAAGTCTAAGGTAATATATATGTGCTAGGTCAACGAAATATACTGAACCGAATATATGATACCAGAAAGGGGTAACTGAAATGCTTGTAAGTCATTATGGCTATTTTAGGACTACAATCAAAACTGTAAATCACGTATTGGGACTGGATTTCCAACATAAGGAACTAGTGGAAAGATCAATCTTTATCCATGGCTTACGTCCAAAACTCAGACGTCGTTATACAATAACACAAATGGCTAAAAGTAGATACACTATGCGAATAACATTCAAGGACTCAGACTTCACGCATCCCAGCCATGAGGCCTAGACGTATCTGGTACCTAGGGCTCAGAACATCTGGTAACCCAAATCACTACTATCCGAAATTCGAGCATACATCTGACCACGTAGAATCCCATCATAACAGGGGTGTGAGTCTCGTGATGCTATGTTCAATTTCTTCAAAGCCACACTTTTCATACAAATCCATGCTTTGATCATAATAGGTTCCACTTTGAATGCCACACTACCATTCCTTTGATCACTATTTGACCCATAAGCATACAACCTTTGAGCTCATATATCTCAAAGTGGGGTGGTAAGCTAAGAGATGTTTCCTTCTCCACCACCAAGCAGATGTACATTTGTAAAATTCAAATATTATGCCTCAGAAATGCAATATTAGACATTCATCCATAAAATTCGTTCTTCGACTGAACAAAATCAAAGGCACTCTCCAAATACCACTAGAGCGAGTAGTCCTTGCAATCCGAAAAATCTTCATAACGAGAAGACAACTGCTATAAATAACTCTATAATAGGAGCGACTCAGACCGTGTCAACTAGCAGTCCTCATGTTATAAAGATCCTCGGTCTTCAATAATCGTCATCTTCAACATGTCTTCACTTTCGAACGTACACATTGGTTCGAAGCGGTTTTCAGATAGGAATCACCCAAATCCAACTCTGGTTCCTTCAAAGCCAATCATCGCTTTAAAAGATGTTAAGTTCATATGTGGATATCAATCATTAATCAATTACTTAATCTTTTATTTAAATCAAATGTCTTTCTTAGATATATTCTTTTCAATTTAATCCATTTTCTTTTCAAGAGTATATGGAATCATTAAGCCTTATTTACCATGTCATTTGGTTTATTTAAACCTTTCTTAAATCCTGGAATAATTCTAAATCATTTTCTCTTTTACTTAGAAAAACCTTTCCAAATCATTCATTAAATTTTAATCAAAGATTTCTTATATTCAAGTTATAACTTATAACTTAAGGAAAATATTCCCAAATCATTCATTAAATCTTAATCAAAGATTTCTTATATCCAAGCTATAACTTTTAACTTACGAATAATATTCCCAAATCATTTATTAAATCTTAATCAAAGATTTCTTGTGCTCAAGCTATAACTTCTAACTTATGGAAATTATTCCCAAATCATTTACTAAATCTTAATCAATGATTTCATTCTTCAAATCATATTCTTGCAAATAGAAGATTTCATAACAGAGTACTGTTATCACCTTACATATGGTAAATTTCAACTCTAGGGACTGGTGGCAAGTAATCCTAAATCATGAAGATCTTTTTCATCAAAGATCATTGTCTTCAATATATTTTATTTCGAAAATTAGTTTGAAGGGGTTTTCGGATAGGAACCACCCAAATCCGATACCAGTTCTTCAGATAGGATTCACCCAAATCTGATCCTAGTTCCTTCGCACCAATCATCGAATAAAAGATTTTAAGTGCTTAACTAACATTATAAGAATTTATTTCTTTTCTCTTTTCTTGGAAAAACTTAAATATGATCTTTTAGAGCATTCAGGCTTTTCTTTCGATCTATTCCACCCTTGCCTAAAAAGAGAAAACATAAAACAGGCATGTTCAATGCACTGATTGCTCCATCCCTAACCTTAGTTAAACACCTTGTACTATCTTTCCAGATCTTACATACGGGACAAATGTGTTAGTCGTTTCCGCATACTCATTTTTGTTAATACATTCAACATTCTTTACTTTTTGTTTAAGTCGTATAAACAATTCCTCTAAACCATTTATTCAAAGTCTTATTAAAACTTCCAAATCATCTTTAAATTACTTAATTATTTCCTTAAAATAATTCACAAAATACTTTGAAAAGAATTGTTAAGTTTAAACTCATATTCAAAAGTTATAGAATTCGCAGCATAAAAGTGCTATGGAAAGTGTTATATAAGCTTATTTGATTTAAAAAACTTTTAATGATTGAAAACGCACATTTTCCATTCCAAATCTCTTTTAAACCATTTTAATAGATATATCAAATTTAGTTCATATTTTTAATCATTTAAAAATATCATTTATAAAGAAATCCCTTTTTGGATTCCGAACTGCAAAACCGCGATGTTTTTAGAAAATTGTTTTGGACATATTTGAAAATCTACTTAATGAAATCTTCATTTTTTTTCTTTGTTGGAAAACTATTATCATTGTGGACCAATTTTTTTTATTTCGAAGAAATCCCACTTATAAATCGTTCTCTACATTGATTTGAAGTTACGGGTCGAAATTTACGAATTACGGCTACGCGACGAGCTCGATTTTGACCAATTTCGTGAATTGCTTCAAAACTTGTCCGAAGCACTTCAATTTTGTTTTAAACCATATTTAAACTATTTCACTTATTTAAAACAATATTTTCATCATTTCAAACTCATTTTTTTATTTCATTTCATATTATATTATTATAATATCATTTTCAATCTTTTTAGATATTTTGAAATCATTAGGAGGCTAAATAATTTTCCATACACATATTTATATGGATTTAATTCTCATTTGTTTAACTGTGGTTAATACTAATCATTTCTCCGATCACTTATCAAACAAGTTATCATCCATATCACAAACATATAATCAACCATAATATCAACCAATATTCAACATATTAATTTATAGAAATTTAGCATGTGTATTATCAACTTTAATTCTAAGATTTGAGTAGTCCACTTTTGCCAAATTGTTCACTTCCTACCAACATGCATTTAATTCAACACTTCACTAAATCCTCTTATCTTCACCAAATCTTTTTCGTAGACTCTCCTTTTAATTCCAGCAGCATTTCCTTCTCTTTTTCTTGGTCCGGAGCTTTCCAACTTGCTTCCTTCTCCTCCATAGGTTCGGAATCCTCCTATTCCATCCCTTCCTCCATCATTTCTTCACTTCTTAGATGCTAAACCATGTTTTAGTGGTATTTTAAGGTCTTTGGCAAAATTTGGTGGTGTTTGAAGTGATTTAATATGATTTTAAGAAAAGTTAGTAAGGAAAGAGAAGAGGAAGTCATTGGAGAGTGGAATAAAAGCTTGAAAATGGAAGAAGAAGTGTAAAAAAAGTGAGAAAGTGGATGCTTATGTATAGAAAAAGTTTTGGATTAAAATAATTTTTGATACAAAGACCAAAATACCCTTCACTTACTTTTTAAGCAACCTTATTTTTTCGACACTTAACATTACATTTCAAATCATTACTTTATGTCATTTTCACTTAAGAAGTAAGTAAGGAAGATAATAATTATGCTTGGTTTGATTTAATGTTTACATTTTTCTTTGAAATGAAATGTTTGTCTTTTTGTGCTTACTTTTACTTAATTATGTTCTAGAATTTTCTAAGCATCTGCACTATCATATTATTAGTGAGTTTAATTTTAAGAGCACACGTGCCCCTTCAATTTTGGCAACTGAACAGTCTCCAAATTTATATCGAATACGCTTTTTCCTTCTTCCGTCGCACCTCCCCTTTCATCCTTTTTCACTTCTTCCATACTAAATTAGAGAATTCCCTGTCCATCTTTTCTACCTCAAACCCTAATTCTCAGTTCCTCCTACAAGGAGGTCGCTGTTGTGGCTCCTTCTACCATCATCCCCCTTTTACCCTTGACCGGGTATATTTACTTCCGTTTCATTCCCTGTCTACGCGCTAACCCTAAATCATAAGAAATTTTATTTGACCAACCCAAGGCCGCCCAATTTTTTTGCTGTCGATCTTCCTTTACATGTCGATGGCGGCTACCAGTCTTCACCGACCGTCCGTCTAATTATCTCCAAAGTGTCGAAAGGTCATCAACTGATGGTACCCTCATTGACATTTTCTCCCCCTTACTTTTAAATTCTTTTTATACCACCCATTTCTAAGCCATGGATTTTTGAAAGGTTCATGTTTTTTTGAAAGGTTCGCGATTGTCTTGCTATTTATAATGAAAAGTGTTGCTATAATACACCATTCGATTTCTTTGAGGTTTTTGATAATATAACTCTGATGTTACACACACATTTCTTGAGTCATGTTTTCATCCTTTGAAATGATTTTTTTCACCTGTGAGTTATGTATGATGGTAACATTGAGGCATTGGATTTGGATACAAAAATTAAAGATGAGAAAGAAAGTAAATTTTTGAATGTTTGCTGCTTTGATGATGCAATAGTAAAAAACTCTTAGTGGTTTGAAAAATATCCTACATTGAGTGCTATGTGTTTCGCCTAAGTGCCATGAAGTTGTTGTATGCATGTGTACTGCTCTACATAGTTATAGTATTCATGTGTGACGGTATTGTTGGTATACAAATTTGGATACAAAAACTAAAGAGAAGAAAATATATAAATTGTGGGTTGTTTACCAACCTAAGAGCCTTAAAAGGGTTATTTCTATCCATAACCATTCCATTTATAATGTGATTGCAACCCACCTTACTACATACCCAAATCAAAAAAGGGAATTATTCTATGATATATGTGTTTTCATATTGAGATGCTAGGTAATACATGAAAATTGTTAGATAAGTTGGTATGTGTAATCAAACTGTCATTTTGATTTATAACTTGGATGATCAATGCTATTTGTATTAACAATTATTTTCTAAAATGGCAAAGGATAAATGAGTACAAATATAGTTTTGTCACTCTACCAACTTCAACGGAAATGAAGTTATTAATACATGCATAAAAGATTTATCCCTTCATGCATAAAAGCTTTATTGTTGCATGCATAAAAGCTTCAGCTATATGTTTAATTTTTCCGTAGTTGCTTTTCCACATGTATTCTATATTTAAAAACTTATGTAGTATGAGTAATATAAGACAACCTACATATACATCAATAATTCATAAAACCATTGTATCTTGCATATATATTGGAATTTAAGACAATTTTATATGTAGTTGGTTGTATGACTTAATTTATTTATTTTTGAAAGAAGAGTTGGCGGACAACTATATGCATCGCTTCAAATAGAAGTTTCCTAATGTTTCTCTCCTATGCCATTTATTTTTTACATTGATTTTTTGGTGAGTTTCTTTTGATTGTGCTAACATTAAATAATATTTCGAATTTACAAATATAAAATACCCCTTCAATTATTTTCTTTTACCAGAACAAATGATGCAGATTTATTTCGCTACCTTTAAATATTTCCACGTCCCTCGGTTTATGTCTACGGATTACTGTTGTTAGCACCAAAAAAATTTGATAATTACATTTGTATATGCTCCCGATTAAATAATTTTAAGCAACTATAGTTTCAAGTTCTTAGAACGTTTAGTGCATGTTTGTTTCTATTTTATTATGTTTTGGGGAGCCTTGATTGTTCTTTTATTGCATGAACCTGCAACTTTTAACTATTTAATATCACGACTAAAAAATTATATTTCACTATGGACTATTGAAAAGTAGTTACTATAATAAATTTTTAAATAAATATCATCTTTACCTATTAAACTACTAAGCATATTGGTACGCCTACTATCCACTGGGTAGTTCCACCATGAGAAAATATTCTAGCTTAGTGGATGTTTCTATATTTATGAATCGATACATACTCAAATACAAAACAAGAAACAAAACCACCTAGCAACATGTTTGGTAGCCATTTAATTACTTCATACATTTGTTTACATTTAAATTAATGCCACTATGTTGTTTACTTTTATGTCAATCGCATACTCAACAGGTCTCATTTATTATATATTTGATGTAATTAAGCATAAAAAGCATGCATATTTGCGGCACTTACATTTTTATTATGGTTATTCTCTTAGGTGAAATCATCAAACCAGCAACTATCTCTTGAATATTAGACGATGACCTAATAGCTACTCATTTCGACGTGGTAGGAAAGAAAATCTATTTTATTACTATTACTTTACTATTGAGCTTGCATCGGTTTAGTTTGCTTTTTTCATTGTTAGTTTGTACCGTAATATTAAATTGTCGAGCGGTAAGTCATTGCCTTGGTGTTGTACTTATTAACTATTTAAAATTATGCATTCATCATCCTTGAACTTAAAACATATATAAATGTGACAAAATGAAGGCTGCAATCAAAAATATTTTTCGCTAGACCTATCAATGGTTAGCTTGTGTTTAATTCTGCTGTTGCATGCAATTTTCAGTTTGTATATTTTATTTAACATGCTCAACCAGGTACTCGCATTATTTGTGCACCTATTTCATGTTCCCTTTATATACTAGCTTCATGCTTCATGCATGGCAACCTGCAATTCAAAGTTGTAGATACAGTATAGCTTATTTTATTTTAGCTCCCTCACAAGGTTGACTTAGCCTGTTCTTTTATTATATACAATAAAGCAGTTTATCATATGTGGTAGTATTGTGATTAAAGGTTGTCAAATAAGTGAGATTGCTGAATCGAGTATTGAAAACAGGTCGCTGGCATCCGAAGACAGTTAAACAGATATAATTATGGCTTGACGAACTATTGTGCACTACATTTCATCAGGAGCAACAATGCTGACTGCTCTGCTGATTGAAGAAAAGTTGTACGCCTACCATCTTTTTATATTTCACATTTCTCATGAATTCGCTACATACATATCTTCTTTTTTCTACCAAATCTCACACTGATTACATATTTAAAGGTTCCAATAACACTAACAAGTTTTAAGTATGAAGCTTTAGAAATTGCTTTTCAAATACAACATGAAATTATAGCATTCATGAATTCATGTCAATGATGCTGCCACATTAGTAACTATTTTTTAAGAGATAAATCATTACTAACAATATCACCTTATCAAATTTACTATTTCCAGTTTGCCTTGCTAAAAATATGGAATTAAACCACCTAAAGCATAGTCAAAAGCTATTTCCAAGTTCAATTTACGGTAAACATATAACCTTAACACTATTTTCACACTGACCGAGTAAACAACCTACATGAGACACTTATGTGTAATTATTAAAAAAGGGTAATAGTATATTTTATTCACCTAAAAATGAATATTTATTTCTTTTTCCCAAAACTAAGCAGGATCCATATTTTCATGAATCTTAAAATTGGTATGATGTCAAACACAAAATTCTATATAAACTTATATGCAATGTTTATTATAACGGTCGCTACACAGTTTACTGCACAGATCGATATACAAGTTCTTTATAATATTGCATGGATTTTCATATTATATATTCTATATGTAAGTTCCAGTCTATATTCAGCTTTTTCCAAGCATTCAACAAGGCTTACAAGTAGTTGTAGAGCTTAAACAACTGTACCAAGCTACATTGTACTTTAGACATCATATTATTATACCAATCTTAGATTTGAGCCTCTACCGACAAAGTACATAATCTTCAGCATGTTCTCTCATTTACTATAAAATTAACTATAATTTATCAGCTATCGTTTGTCTGTATCACAATTTAACTTGGCTTATCAAATTGGCCTTCACCAGATCTGTGGGCTAAGAAAACCTTTTTATTTACTAGCAACCTCAATTTTTTCATAATATTCTTTTTAAAATGTCCATCTTCTGAAGATAGACATTTTGAAAAATATTATGTCATTTAGATAAATCCAAGTTGAAAAAATTTACGCTTACTGTAATAGAAAGGTTCATCCACAAAATAAACTACTATTTATATTTTTCAAAGCTATCACTTTCACTTGGTGAGGAGAAATGGATGACAATAGAAAAATCATTGAAACAAATTCGTCTTTATTCATTTTTATTTCGATGCTTTTGCATTTATTGAGCTGTCATTTATGCTTTTGCATTTATTGAGTTGTGCTTTACCTTAATTATGCTTTATCTTAATTGTTATTTAGTAGTTTTATCTTATGATATTAATGTGTTGTGGCATATATTTCCTATCCCTGAGTTTAATATGTTTTCTTTATGTTTTCTTATTCTAAAGACAATACAACAACCCTCTGTTACAATGGCTAACTGTGTGATTATTTATGGTGATAGGTGCAACTATTTATGATGTTAAAGTGATACTACATGACCAGTTGCATCTCTTATGCCTAAAGATGATTCAGTTGAGTTCTCCAAGTGTAAGTTTGTTAATCTATGTTACTTCGAAATTCGGTAAATTTTGGTTACGTATGTAACAATTAAGATTTCCAATGTATTTAATGAGTTTGTTTTCTATAGTTAAATATCAATGTAGACCTATTCCTAAAGGCTTTATATTTTCCAATCTAGGTTTCCGTTTTTTTTAATTTGTGATGGTTTTGGCGTTTAATCTATGCTTCAGCAACTCTTCTTGATAAGTCATGTAATAACCATTGTTATGCTTCATGATTTAATAACTTAAAGTATACTAATCTTAATATTTATGAAAAACTGTAATACAATTGTTTAGTCTTTTGATTTTCCTTCATACGATGTTGATTATTTAACAGAGTATCAATCTTTATATGCTGAACGCTAAATATTTTATGTGCTGTTTGCTTTAATGTTTAATGTAACTTCACCTAAATATACTGCTTTATTTTGATTTTTCTGTAGCCAATTAGTGGTATATAAATGCTTTCATTAATTAATTTTACAATATCTTGTAATATTTTTATTTGTTGTCTAGGTTTTGAAGAAGGCAATGACACGATTCAAATAAACCATTTAAGACTGTATATGGTAAGGCAATGATTTCATAGTTGTGTCTCTCTGAATGATTTGTTTTTAGGTATGGTATATCATTCTGTCACAAATGAATGGGTGATTAACAAATTGATATTAAATTATTTTAATCCATCTATGGATGTTTGAAATCTTTGCAATTTTTTCATAATGTGGTTGGTTTATTTTATGTTCTTTGATCCGCACTTTGACATTTTTTTCATTTAATCATAAATCTTTTTTTTTTGAAAATGGAAATGGGCCAGGCCCAGAAAGTTACATAAGAGAAACGGGTATAAACCAAAACCCGAAACCACTCAATACATAGGAAACACAAACCCTAGAAATAAACCAGCAGCGCCTCCAAAAATAAAAATCAAAAGAGAAAAATAAACAGGCGAAGCGGCCAAAGCAGAGAAAACTCTGCATATATCTCAATGGAAAAGCACGCATGAGCACGCATAAGCCATCGCTGAATCTTATGGGGGTCTCCACTCCTTGGTATCTTTGACACAAAGCCTGGAGAGACCAGGATCTAGGCTAAAATGGCTTTGACAAGTTGTTTTAGTCGTATCATCCTTGAGGTTGGTCTCCTTGTTATTGCAATTGTCTCCAAGCTTCAGATCTAAGGGAAAGTAGGTAATCAGGACATTATCAAGGTCTGAACTAGCAGAATTGAAGCAAGTATCGGCAAATTGGTAGCTGCTTTCTCCTTTGTCCCAAACAGATAAGTGGTAGATCCGGTTGTTCAGCTTGCTGATGTAATACGAGTTTCCTAATCTTTGCTCATGATTAGGCAGAGGAAAGTTGATGTTGGTTTCAGCATTACAGCGGCTCCTCTTGATATAGTCAAGTAAAAGAGTATTTTTATTAGTACAAATTCCCTTATTAATTCTAATATTATTGGGATTAAAAGTCTTGTTACTTCCCTGACACATCGAGATCTGATTGTTTGATAGGTTGCAAGCAGTAGCCTTGCTAGCGACGTTGCCCTGATAAATCGAGATCTGATTGATTGATAGGTTGCAGGCAGTAGCCTTGCTAGCATCATGATCTGATTGCTTGATAGTAGCTTTTGGTTAGGCTTGTGTTACACAATCATGCTAACATCATGATCTAAACTATCCTTTTCTATTATCAAGCATGTATAGGCATTCAAAATTAACACCACAGAACCAAGCATGAAGCCTGTTCACATACACACAAGCATGTCCACCTATATACATGTGTTTGTGTGTATATAGTTATATACATACACACAAAATAGAAAAATAAAACTTCAAGTTTAAACAAGACAGTTTGAAAATTTAGTTTATTTTTGGATGCTTTAGTTTTCATCTGTGTGCAAACACACGCACACAAAATATAAAACAATAATTCAGGTTTAAAAAAGATTGTATGAAAATTTAGTATAATTTTGTGTGCTTAAATTTTCATGTCCAAGTTAAAATTGTTCATACTTTGTTTTTAAGTTAATTTAGACCGGAATTCGGAGCTTGACAGACCATGTTACGCTTAATCTGTCTATTTTATTATTCCTTTATGGGTAATCAATCTTAAAGGTAATCAATCTTGAATCATAACAATTCTGTCCTAATAAAGTCTTCATTCATATTTGATCATAAACCCGATTTATAGTACTTTTTCTCTTACATGATAAATATCCACGATGCTTAACAATATTTACTTTTTAAACTTCCTGACAGAAGTTCCTAATTTTCAACCTCCTTCTTCATTTACCTATAGATGATGAGAGAAATGCATATTACAGTTAGACAACTTGCCACACAGAAGATCCTTTGTGACATTAATAAAGGTCACATACAACACACTTAAATTTACCTTACCTCTTAGGATGATATTTGATTGTTTAGTGGACATTATGTATAACAAATTCAATGGGAAAAGATTTCTATTATAACTAAAACTTTGTATTTATGTGTTCTAATTAATTAAGAAAAATCATTGATTATTATACAAAAAATATATAGGTGAGATGAGATGGGTGGTGAAGACCAAACTGAATGGGGTTTGGTCCAGACTACAGAGTTCTTAATTGAAGTTCACCTTATAATGAATTTACTATCATCGATACAAGTAGTTAATGAATTTACTATCATTAATTTCATTTATTCTTTGTTCTAAGCCAACTAGTCTTTTATGTTACTCTTAGCATCTTCATGCTTCTTACAACTGTTCTTCCTTTTATGCTTAATATTATTTTGTTGCGATAATGGTACATAATTTACTTACTATTTTGGGTGTAATAAAAAATAATCCCTTAAGCATTTTCCTTGCTTTTCCAATTTTATAGTCTTAGTCACTGTAGATATTAGGTTATTCTTCAAACGCCAATTTCTCATGAAACAGTGGTATTTCATTGCTAATGCGATTTGTAGTATTTAATTGCTAATGTGATTTATCATGACTTTATGCACTGAATTTGATTTCCTTCATCCGTCATTTGATCAAAGGAAACTCATTTAGGGACCACCTTCAATTTAAATGTTTAGCTACATATCATATTTAATGGTACTTGACTTACAATATAAGTAGAAAATTTATAAGCATTTCAAATTCATTGCACATGCATTTAACTGCGGCAATGAATTAAATTGGAAAAATATTTATAAGCTGTTTATATCAAAGACAAGAAAATATGCCCAAATTAATGTAAACCTCTACTTTGGATCCTATTTAAAGGAATAAACCATTACTAGATTTAGTGGATGTTTTTGCCAATATTTTATTTCCATCCTTGGCATTTTCGTATTGAGAATGAAAATTTGGAAGTGTTAAACTTTAGGAACATTTTCTTTTTGGTTTTTGATGCTTTCTTTCTACTTTTTGGTAGTCTATAACATATGAGATTCACAACAACTATAGAGACTGATATGCTGCCTCATCTGTTAGTAAGCTGTTCAGCAATAAATAAAAATTTAATGAGGTAAAATCAAGGTTTGAGGTTTTGATCAAAATGCATATATTTCGATCATTCCATTTTGGTTTTAGGAGAGACCAAAATGAAACTAAATCGCACATATAATAAAAAAAGACTATTAAGCTTCAACTTTGCAAAAGAAACTCAATATTAATTTGAGTTCTAAATATATGAATACTCAAATTTCGAAATTTTTATAAATTGTCCCATTTCAGGTATATTTCATTCATACAGTTGGAAGAGGAAATGCCTTATAAACTCATCATAAATCAGCTATAACATAAAATTTAATGTCATTTGGTCAATTATTGATGAAAATAAAGGTAAATAGTATTGAAACCATACTATACCACTATATGTGCTTTAGGTATAACAAACCATGAGCAGATTCAATTTCATGTTTACATAGATTTGTTTTTAGCTGTTTGACAACAAGTGGTGGTTTTGCTTAGAGAGTATCTTCAATGTAGTGTCGGGTAAGAGAAAAGTAGCAAAAAAGTTTCAATATATAGTAATTGTACAAAATATGCGGTTACGATAATTGCGACGGTTGTAGGTTGATAGATTACTGTAATCGTAACTACTGTAATTTTGATAAAGCAGTCAGGTGAAAGTCAAACTGGGTAGTCAGGTGTAAATCAGGCTAACGTAGACTGGTTAGACTGCCATTGAATTAATAAACTAGCTAACTTAATGAGCTAATATATATTGAGCGTAATTGCAGGAATTTGGTCATAGTGTAGCCGAGACAAATGGTCTGACTGAAGAGTGGGTGATGCTAAAATTGTTAATTGCCGAAGCCATAGCCGAAGAAATGACTATAAGCATGAAGAAAGAGCATTAAAATCTAAAGCTGCCATTTATAGTTTCTGACAGTCTGATGCTGAATATATACGAATGGAGGTGAATATTTTATTGCCATGCATTTTGGTGAAATGCCCGATTAGGGAATATTACTATACTTTTTTTGAACATAAACTATTTCATTAATTTATTACTACTCCCTTAGTTATGAAGTGAGGCTGCAGCTATAAAGCAATTAGGACATGATGCAACACCAAATATATGAAAGAGCCTTAGTCCTACGGTTATAAAGTAACAACATGTTCATACAACCTTAAAAGATGAAATATTGATGTAGTTTGGTTGTATTAGTCATGTTTATGTTTCTTTGGTTATTTATTGTAAGGGATTTAAATTGTAGACCGCCTATTTTTGCTTGATTTTTTGAATTACTTCATAGGATTGTACACCGTGCAAGAATACTTTTATACAAAAACCAATCTACTAAAGTTCACATTTTAGTTATGTTTTACTTTTGTTAGAAATTTTAATACTTTGCAACCTTTCAAAGTTTTTTCTGGGTATTGCTCATAAGTTTTAGCTGGGCATCGGTCACTTTCGTGTGATTAATAGACATATTATGGGTGCACGACAAAATATTCATTGGCAACTAATCCATATTTACAAAAATAATTATGTTTTTTAGGCGATGCTTATATACTGCAATAACCAGACCGACCGTCAATATGATAGTTCCATACTGCTGTAATATGAATCTTGAATTATAATTGTTAGGCACTTAAAGATTCGTTTGAAGCAAGTCTTCTTTTACTACCGTTGCAACCATTAATTCTCTACAAATTTGTCCAATAAGCTTTGATCCCGCATAGACTTTATTAAAATATGATAAATATTAGTTGTCTGAAGCAAGTCTTATTTTACTTTCAGATAGTAGATAAACGATTTGTGTAATCTCTCTCTCAGACATGTATATACTTATATGTGTACGTAAATGTGTGTGTATATAATGGATTCAAACCATCTTATCATTTTAAAATACTCAAAATAAGAATTGACTCAACCAATAAGGTTTTGGTAAATTTAATTTCAACGTCGATATATAAATGTATCCCGTGTGCGTAGCACGGGTTCATACTAGTGTTTAGTAAAAGTAAACTTGATTAGTGAATTAACTAATGCTTACACTATTTGAATATATGTTAGTATATAAGAAAATAAAAGTGCGACGACGTTGCGACAACTTTTGATCTGCAAAACGTTGATTTTCGACAAAATGTTTTACGGTCACATTTTGATGTTTAGTTAAACTATTTATTTATGTCAACCAATTTTAAAAATAAATTTGTATAATTTTATTTAAATATATAAACACTCAAAAATAAATTAAAATTTTTTATTTAACCATTGAAACTTACTTTTCTAAAATCAGCTTTTTGTCACTTTTGTCGCTATATGCAAATATTACTATTTTGTGTATACTTTTGTTTCTAAATCCTATCTAATATTGTTTGAATCATGACCTTACTTATTTTACATTTAAGTTCACTTTAAATTATATATTTTAAAATGGTCAAATTCTGGATCGTTACATTCTAGGAAGAAGAATGTTGTGGGACTAAGTTGAAAGGGAGTGTAGTAACATTGCAGTGAAAAAATCAGAGGAGAGTTCCGAAAAAGTTCAAGTAAATGTCGAAAATAAACTGAATCAACAAAATAAAGGCAGTGATAGGAACCGTAAACGAAAGAGGAATTCCGGAAGAGGAAAGCCTAGGATTCTAATGTATGATACCTGCACATCACCGAATACATCTCTAGAGAATGTTTAACTTTGCTACATGCAATACTATGTGGTATAGGAAGCCACTTTCGAAAAAATCAAGGGAGAAGTAGAAACAAATTAGAAAATATTGCCAGTTCAACGAATGCTATGGTCAAACATGCATGAGTTAGGCATCTCCAGGATACTATCGAGAAATTGACTTAGGAAAGAAAACTACTGTAACAACCCAAAATTTTTATAAGCATTTTTAAAATTTAATTTATTTGAAGACCTTGATTTTATTCACTAAAATTTGAATTTTTGGAATTTTCCCAGTGTAATTTTGGAATTGTTTGCAATTTATCTTCCAAATAGAATAAAATAAACATTTTCTCGAAATGTTATATTTTGGTCAAACTTTGACTTTTATTTGAAAATTTAAAATTTAAAATTTAAAATTCTAGTCTTTTTATTTGAAGTTGGATACAATGCTGATATCCATTATGCTTTCGTTTCGTTAAATTCTGATTTATACTTTTAAAATTGGATAAAATACAGTGTTTTACATGCAATTAATTTCTGTATTTTATTTTATATTTTTCCTATGTCCATCTCTTTATTTTATTTTTCTATTTTGTTTTTTCTAGAATTTATTTTATTTATTGGATTTTACTTGCGTATATCTTTTTTATTTATATCTTGGAAAAAAATCAAAGAGACATACGTTACATTATTTTAATTAGACATACGTTACATTGTATTAAATTCTTGCCTTTTTATTTGACTACCCTCTTTATTATTTTTAGCCGTTCATGCCCCAAACCCCAGCAGCCTCCTACTTGTGAAATTCACGTGCAAAAGAAGTTTCTCTCATCTCAAATTCAATCGCATTCTCCTGAGAAAAATTACAGTAAGTTTCCATGGATTCTCGTCCTCTTTCTTTTTCATTTTTCTTTTATTTTCTTTTGTTTTCTTCATTAAGTGCTCGGCCTACACCATATTTACGACCACCATCTGCTCTCCTCCTCCACCATGGCCGGCCACCACTCCTCATCATCATCCCACGCCCGTGGCCTTGCCCATAGATCAGGATCCATCACCAAAAGCAATACAAAAATCCATCACAAGCCTATTTAATCACCACATCCTATGCTATTTGCCACGGCCTCCCTTATTCCTCCACCATATGTTGCCTTGCCGACCATACCTCATTCTTAGCCATGCTATGATGTGCATTGGACCCAAACAAGACCATGGCCGAGCCATCTAGACCCATGGCCAAGCCTAGTTGAACCAAAACCCCTCCTTTTGATTGCCTTTTTGCATTTCATGGTTGTAACTCCACCACTTCTCCGCTTCCTTGCCTTAGTCGTGCCTATGGACCCCATAACCTAGCCTTGATGCCTCAAACACACCATGGCCTAGCCCATAGGTGTTGTGGCCGAGCCTATGTCCATTGTGGTGGCTGAGCCCACTTGATGTCTAAAGCATGTTTATATCATTTTATTCCATAAATTTTCCATTGTTTTAATTTATTTTGTTATGTTGAAACATATATTTCTATTTTTTTTATTTATTTGATTACAAGATTTGAATTTGCGTGTTACTTCTTCTCGAATCTTGTAGTGCCTTTTCGTGCTTTGTGGAGTGTGGATTTTTTGTTTTGAATTGATCTTTAGCTTCAAAAAGGTGAGTTATTCACTCTCGACATCCGTACTTATATGACTGTGAAACGATAACTAGTGAATATTTAATGATTGATATACTATGTTCATATATGCCTGTGATCTGTTTATATGATGTATGACCTGATTTATATACCTGTTACATCATCTGTTATAATGCTATACTGTTATTTTATGTATCTCACAACTGCAAGTTCCCTTATCACTATAGGTTGAATTGATACATACCCGAACGGACTTTAGAATAAGAAAAAATCATTATGGGCTGAAATGATAGGCTCGTATGATTTTTATTGTATTTGATTTTTTGGGATTGCAGGTTTGAAATGATAGAACCCGGATTTTTCTTTTTAAATTAAGGATTGAAATGATATATTATCCTTATCACTTGACCTAGGTTAGAAAATATTATACAAACCCGTGGTTAATTATATGTATTTTCTAAAATTTATAAGTATTTTTAAGTGTAAATATGACATTTTAACTTAAATTGTATTTAAATAATTTAAATGAATTTATAGTGATTTTTATACAAGTTAAAGTGTATAAAGAATTAAATAGAAAATTGGAAATTTGGTTAAATGGAAATTGGTAAGTTGAATAAATGAATGGAAATTTAATTTTATTTATGAAATGGGTAATTTAAAATAAAGCATTAAGTTAATTGTAAAAATAAATAGTTGAGAATATAGTTTACTTTTGATTTAATAAGTGAATTATTGTTTAAATTGGATATTTATTTATTAAAGGTTTATTTTATTGAATCATAAGTTGAATGATATTCAAATGGATATTTTGAAGCGAAAAATATGATTTTTACAAGTTAAAATGGCTAAAATTGAGATTTTGATGTTTCTGAAATTTTATATTAAATCTGGAATTAGTAGTGTAGCACTTCAGAAAGGCTGTGGTTTTAAGACAGCATTTGTTAAATGCTGTCATTTCTGGAAATAAACTAAGTTCTGATATTATAAAGAGCTACTACAGCACTTGATAAGTGCTGTTTTTGCTGAAGCTAATCTAAGTTCTGGAATAACTAAATAGCTACTGTAGCACTTTGTATGTGTTGTTGTTGCTGAAAGTAAACTGTTTTGAATAATTAAATAGCTACTGTAGCACTTGGTAAATGCTGTTGTTGCTGAAATGAAACTGAACTGTTTTAAATTACTAATACCTAATGTAGCACTTTGTAAGTGCTGCTGTTTTTGAAATTGAGCTGTTTTGAAATAATTAAATACCTACCATATCACTTTTTAAGTGCTGCTGTTTTGAATTTGACAATGTTTTTGAAATATTACCATATCTACAGCATTTTATAAGGGATGTTATAGCTGAAATTTACAATGTTTTGGAAATTTTATAACTGAATGAATGAACTTAGAAATATTACAACTTTGAAATGAATATTATTTGATATTTAATTTTAATGGTTTAAATGAATATGTTTTGAAGTGAAATATAAACCATTTTTGAAATTATAACTATGGGTTGTAACAACGATTGGTTGGTAAAGAGACCAGGATCGGACATGGGCATACCCTCTGTCGATACTGAAAATCACTTTGACAACCGTGTACGCTGTGGAGATTCCAGAATGAAGTAGGATGGTGGCGACGTTCTATTAAGGTATATACGTGGACCCGACTCCCGCGAGTTGGCATCAGGTTGCTAAAATAGGAGTGATTCCGGGCTAGTGAGGTAGCTCCTTTATCGAACACACTTCTTCGTACGCCATTCTATTACTTTGTGATTGATTGGTGTGCACCTTTGATTTTGGGAATGTGGATCGAGGTGGGCGGTAGTGGCTGCTAAGCATCACCACCAGTCTGGATAGTAATTGGTATATCTACCCTGGCATTGCCTAGTTGTGCCGTGTCAACTTCCTTAGAGAACCTTGTACGAGTTTGATCTGTGTCGTACCTATGAAGTATCTTCTCGTAGCCTCCTGATCAGGAGGTATGCAGGTGCTATATAGACTATTGGCACTATTTATGTGTTAAGGGGGATATTGGGTAACTCCTTAACGCTATTTTGAAGTAAGTTTACTTTACTTCTAAACACTATTATAATAGCGTGTATTACTACGTAGTAAATAGTTTAACGGATCCTTAAAGGATGGGCAGTCTCAAGCATCCTTTAAGTTACTAGTGCATTTATTTTATAGTTCACTTGAGTTGGTTTACATTGTATAACTATGTAGTCCACACTCGAGTGTTTGTGTTATTTCTTATGCTCGGGTCAGCCTGAGTATCACAGCTTGGATCTATCTTTTGGAAGCTAGAGATTTCTGGAGTTTATATACTTATCTAGTTTTATCTATTTCAGTTCGGTCATTCTATTTCAGCTGATGTATCAGAGACTTACGTATTCGAGATTTCTACCGTATTTGTTTCAGAACTGTATTTTTGTTTCAGACTATGTATTTTGTACTTGTTTGAGACTGAGTTTGTAGTGGCTTCATGAACCACTATGGTTATTTTTATTTCCGTTACGAGTATTTTGATATTCTATATCTGTGATTGGTTTTATTTGCTCCAACTTTTATTACAATCTATTGTTTTGAGCTATTCAAGTCAGACATGTGTAGTTTTATTGTCGAATTTGAATGGTGCAAAATAGTGGGTCGTTACATTTGGTATCAGAGCTTTGGTTTAGGCAAACCTTAGCCTGCAGAGCAAAACTCATTAGAGATAGGGTAGAAATACCCTAGAATGAGTGAAATCAATCCTGGAATCCTATCTTTGTGAGAGAACATATTTTAAAGTATAAAATGATTTTCAAAGGTTTTTCAAAGGATTTTAAAAGAGTATTTTGATATAAAAACTTTCCTTGTTTTAAGGTCAAATTTTCTTAACTTCCTTCTTGTCCTTGTCCACCTTGTTAGTAATTTCTTTGCTCGGGATATTTAATTCTTGTTGCATCTTATCCTATCTAATCTTGTCTTTGTTTTTCAATTACCACTATCCTGAAATTCATTCTTGATTTTCAGGATGAGTCATAGGAACGCAAGAGGTAGGGGACGTGGTATCGCCCCAGCTCCTGAGCCTGCTGTCCCAGTCAGGTTCATGAAGCTTTAAAAGGAATACGCTGAGCTTGGTAGCACCAAGTTCACCGTATCTGAGAGCATTATTGAAGCTCAACAGTGGTTGTAGGATTTGGAGAGAATCTTCTCCGACCTTGAGATCACTAATGCCAAGCAGCGTTAGTTGGCAGCTTGGCAATTGAAAAGAGCAACCTTGGATTAGTGGGAGTCCGTCACAGCCCACACTGCTAAGGCTGATATTACATGGGAATAGTTTAGGTATCATCTTTATTTGTCTTGAACTTGGCTTAGTTTATCTTTTTGAAATCTACCTTATGCTCATTTATCGTGCTTTAAGGAGGCTTTTCTTGTGAAGTGGATGCCCGAGGCAGGAAAGTCTCAGCTGTATCGGGAATTCATGGATCTGAAACAGGATAATATGTCTTTTGCTAAATATGAGAGGAATTTCAATGAACTTTCGAAGCTTGGCCTTAATCTGATTAACACCCCTCTCAAGAAAAATGAGAAGTTCATTGCCGGTGCCCATCCGGAGTACTACGATCGTCTCACCGCTCATGTTCACAACCCTTTTACTATTCTAATAGACATGGCCATTAGATACGAGAACCTACTTCGAAGGATCCCCCAACTACTCAGTCTGCTTCATCTCGGTCTTTTTCTGGCAATCCTAGGAAGAGGAAGCCCAACATTCTCCATCAGAAGAGGAATCAGAACAAGACTCCGGCGTTGGGATCATCTTCTTCATCTCAGAGGCAGTCTGTGGACCTATCTTCCATCACTTATTTTGAATGTCATCGGAAAGGACACTATGCTAATGGTTGTCCTACTTTGGTTGGTGCTGCTGTCCCTCCTCCAGCCCAGTTGACCAGGCGCGATCTCTGCCACATTTGTCTGCAGCCTGGCCATTTCAAGAAGGACTGCCCTACTCAACAGAAGGGCAAGTCATCGGGTATTTTTGCTGTGACTTTTGCATCTTCACCAGCTCCACCTCCTGCACCTTCTCCTGCTCCTAGTGATTCACAAGGTACACTTCATGGCACTTTTTCTCTGTTTAATTTTCCTATTTAAGTTCTGTTTGATACTGGAGCTTCCCATGGCTTTATCTCTATGGATATTTGTGATAAATTTAAGCATCTTCTTTCTCTTGAGTTGGCTCCTATGCCTTTGTGTGTTTCAACACCTATTTGGTGGTCCTACGAATCTTAGTAAGATTTGTAATCAAGTGAAACTCCTATATATTGATCACTGTTTCAGTGGTGATTTCTATGTTTTGGGATTTGATGCTTTTGATCTATTGCTTGGAGGAGATTGGCTGAAGAGGCATGATGCGTTTATCTCTTGTAGTGCCTAAACTATTTATCTTGTAGATGATCTTGGTAATTCATTGGTGATTCAGTGTAGTTTGCTCCAAGATTACGCTGACAGCTTTATTTATTCTCTTGATTCTTCTCCTGGTGATCTTCATTCGACATGTGCGGTCAAACTCTTTCCTGATGTATTTGGTGAAGTCACTGCTTTGCTTCCTAAGTATGAAATTGACTTCTGTATTGACCTTATTCTTGGGCTTGACCTGTAGTTCTTCCTCCTAGAAGAATGGCACCCCGTGAGAAAGTCGAATTGAAAAAGCCGATTGAGGACTTGCTCTCCAAATGTTTGATTAGACCTAACCATTCCGAATGGGGAGCAGCGGTGGTTTTTGTCACCAAGCCCGATGGTTCTTCGAGGATATGTGTTGATTATAGGGAGCTGAACAAGCTCACTATGAGAAACAGATATCCAATGCCTCATATCAATGATATGTTTGATCAGCTCCATGGAGCTACTGTCTTCTCTCAGCTTGATCTTGCCATCGGTTTTCACCAGCTCAGAATTGTTGAGGAAAGTATTCCCAAGACTGCTTTCCGTACTGAGAATGGGTTTTATGAGTTGTTAATTATGCCTTTTGGTTTGACTAATGCTCCTGATTTCTTTGTTGATTTTATGAATCATGTTTTTCGTGATGTGCTTAATAAGTTTGTTCTAGTCTTTGTTGATGATATCCTTGCCTTCTCCAAGTCAAGGAAAGAGCATGAGTCGCATTTGAAGTTTGTTCTAGAGACTCTTCGAAGTCATCAGTTGAAGGCTGAATTCTCTAAATGCCATTTCTGGGAGGATGAAGTCCGATTTCTTGGGCATATTGTTTCTAGTAATGGAGTTTTTGTTAATCCAGTTAAGATCGCTACGATCAATGTAAGTCTTTCCTTTCTTCTATTTCTTTAATTTGATCGTTCTATCTTTTCTATGGTCCTTATTTCTCCGTATTCTATTACAGGATTGGGAAACTCGTAGGACTCCAACTGATATTCGTAGTTTTCTGGGCGTTGCAGTTACTATCGGAGATTCATTGAGAATTTTGCTCGGATTTCTACACCTCTCACTACTTTAACTTGAAGGAATGCTAAGTTTATATGGGATGATAAGTGTAAAGCGGCATTCAATGAGTTGAAGCATAAGCTTACTTCTACGCCAGTGCTTACGTTACGAATGGAAATGAGGGATTAACGGTATACACTGATGCTTGTCGTGAGGGTTTGGAGGCTGTTTTGATGCAAGATGGGAAGGTGATTTCTTATGCTAGTCGCCAACTGAAGACCCATGAGGCCGATTATGCAGCCCATGATCTGGAACTGCTTGCTGTAGTCTTTGCTTTGAAGCTTTGGAGACATCATCTTTTGGGTGCTAAGTTTGAGCTCTTTACTGATCATCAATCTTTGAAATATATCTTCACCCAAAAGGATTTAAATCAGCGGCAGGTTAGGTGGCTTGAGTTTCTTGCTTCTTATGATCTTGACATCAACTATACCCTTGAGAAAGCTAATGTTGTGGCTGATGCTTTGAGTAGGAAGAAGGCTATGTTGTGTCAGCTTATTGTTTCTTCTCCTCCTCTTTTGGACCGTATCAAAGCTAGGCAGGATGAGGATGTGATGCTTAGGCCTATGAAGGAGAGTGTTCGTAGCAGAGTTGGTGGTAGTAGTCTTGATGGTAGTGGAGCTCAGATCGATGATAGAGGGATTTTGAGGATTAATAATAGGATTTGTGCCCTGAATGTTGATGGTTTGAGGCAGGAGTTACTTCGGGAGCATCATCGATCTAGACTTTCTGTTCATCCTGGTGTATCGAAGAAGTATCAGGACATGAAGAAGCTTTATTGGTGGAGGGGTATGAGGCGAGATATCTCTATCTTTGTTAGTAGGTGTGCGACTTGTCAACAGGTCAAGGCAGATCACCAGAAGACCCCTGGTTTATTACAGCCCCTTGAGATTACCAATTAGAAATGGGAGCAGTTTTCCAAGAATTTTATTGATTGTTTACCGAGGACTCGGAGGGGTAATGAGAGAAACTGGGTTATTGTGGATAGATTGACCAAATCAGCTCATTTCATTTCGGTCAAATCTACCCATTCTGCTTCCAGTCCGGCTGAGATTTATATGACGGAGATTGTTCGTCTCCATGGTGTTCCTATTAGCGTCATTTGTGATCAGGACCCTGTCCTTACCAGTCAGTTTTGGAAATCTTTCCAGGAATCTTTGGGTATTCGTGTGAATCTGAGCACTGCTTACCATCCGCAGACCGATGGTCAAACGGAAAGAGTGAATCAGATTCTAGAGGATCTTCTTCATACTTATGTTCTGGATTATGGAGGATCTTGGTATGATCATCTCCATCTTGTCGAATTCACCTATGACAATAGTTATCAGGTATATTTCCAATCTTCTATTTTGATCTCATCTTGATCTTTTATCTATCTCATTCGATCCTTGAATTCAGGCTAGTATTGAGATGTCTCTGTTTGCTGCTCTTTACGGAAGACCTTGTAGATCTCCATCTTGCTGGATTGAATCAGGTAATAATTGGTTCTTGGTCCTGATGTGATTTTGGAGGCTTATGAGAAGGTTGAGAAGATTAAGAGGAAGTTGAGGATTGCTTAAGATTGGCAGAAGGAGTATGCTGATCGTCTAGGAGGAGTTTGAAGTTTGTTGTTGGTGATCAAGTTTTCTTTATGGTCTCTCCCTTAAGGAATGCGATTCGATTTGCTCATCGAGGGAAGCTTGCTCCTAGATCTGTTGGTCCCTTCCGTATCTTAGAGAGGATTAGTTCTTTGGCTTATCGGCTAGATTTGCCTGAGAAATTTGCTGGAGTACATAATGTGTTCCATGTTTTGCATCTTCGTCGGTATCTGCATGAACCATCTCTTATTATCCAGCCCTCTGCTCTTGATAGTTTGGATATTGAGCCTAATCTGACGGTTGAGAGGAAGCCACTTCGTATCGTCGATCGAGGTACGAAGCAGCCAAGAAGGAAATATGCCAACCTAGTCAAAGTGTAGTGGAGTATTGATGATCGGGATTGTACCTGGGAGACGGAGAAGAGAATGCGTGCTTCGAATCCGGATTTGTTTGTTTCAGGTACTTTTGCTTTGCTATCTTATCTTCCTTTGTTTTCCTAGTTTCGTTCCTTTTCGAGGACGAAAAATGTTGAGTGAGGGAGAGTGTAACAACCCAAAAATTTTATAAATATTTTTAAAATTTAATTTATTTGAAGACCTTAATTTTATTCATTAAAATTTGAATTTTTGGAATTTTCCCAGTGTAATTTGGGAATTGTTTGCAATTTATCTACCAAATAGAATAAAATAAACATTTTCTGGAAATTTTATATTTTGGTCAAAATTTGACTTCTATTTGAAAATTTTTAATACTTAAATTTTAAATTATAATCTTTTTATTTGAAGCTGGATATAATCCTAATATCCATTCTGCTTTTCGTTTCGTTAAATTCTGATTATACTTTTAAAATTGGATAAATTACAGCGTTTTACACGCAATTAATTTCTGTATTTTATTTTATATTTTTCCTATTTCCATCTCTTTATTTTATCTTTCTATTTTGTTTTGTCTAGACCTTATTTTATTTATTGGATTTTACTTGTTTATATCTTTTTTATTTATAGCTTCGAAAAAAAGCAAAGAGACATACGTTACATTGTTTTAATTAGACATACGTTACATTGTGTTAAATTCTTGCCGTTTTATTTGCCTACCCTCTTTATTATTTTTGGCCGTTCATGCCATCAACCCTATCCGCCTCCTACTTGTGAAATTCACATACAAAAGAAGTTTCTCTCATATCAAATTCATTTGCATTCTCTTGAGAAAAATTACATAAGTTTCCATGGCTTCTCTTCCTCTTTCTTTTTCCTTTTTCTTTTATTTTCTTTTGTTTTCTTCATTAAGTGCTTGGCCTCCACCATATTTTCGACCACCATCTCCTCTCCTCCTCCACCATGGCCGACCACCACTCCTCATCATTATCCCATGCCCTTGGCCATTCCCATAGATCTAGATCCATCACCAAAACCAATACAAAAGTCCATCATAAGCCTATTTAATCACCACATCCTATGCTATTTTCCACGGCCTCCCTTATTCCTCCACCATAAGTTGCCTTACCGACCATACCTCATTGCCTAGCCGTGCTATGATGTGCACTGGACCTAGACAAGACCATGCCCGAGCCATCTAGACCCATGGCCGAGCCTAGTTGAACCAAAACCCCTCCTTTTGATTGCCTTTTTGCATTCCATGGTTGTAACTCCACCACTTCTCCACTTCCTAGCCTTAGCCATGCCTATGGACCCCATAACCTAGCCTAGCTGCCTCAAACACGCCATGGCCGAGCCCATAGGTGTTATGGCCGAGCCTACGTCCATTGTGCACTAATGCAAAAAGGCATATTGCTTCGCCTCATTTGAATTGGTTAAAGTAAAACTGATGCAAATAGATCTATTTGCTTTAGTTCTGTCTTAATAACCGATGCAATTGGCATGGAAAGAAATAGTTCATAAAAAATCAAATTTGCATCAGTTTTCACCAACAACCGAAGAAAATACGTCAATGCAAATAGTTTTAGTCACATCGGTTTTAAAGTCAACCGATGCAACTACGTTAATTTGCATCCAAAATAATTATTTTCGCATCGGTTCCCTAGAGAAGGTGATACAATTTCAAATTAATTAGGTTATCAAACCACTTTCATTGCTCACCGTTAATTCCTGGCATTCCAATTTTTTTTCGCCGCTTATTTTCCTATTCTTTTCCCCAAATATTTCGCCTGCTTCAAAACAAAAAAAACTCTAAAATTGATTGTCACCGTGCGTTATTTCGTGGATTAGATTTGGCCTACCAAATCACCGTTAAGCGATCAATTTTGAGTTTGCTATGGAGACAGCGTTGAAAATTCTTATGGAGAAGTGGAAGTATTTGCTTGTTGGATTGATTTTTCAGGTATAAAATGAATATGTTGTTGCCTTTGATGTTTTGAATAATGAATGATTGTAAGCTAGCGAACACCAGAAATTTGATGCTTCTAAACTTTGAAAGCAACTCGCATTTGCAATTTCCTAGATACAAATTCCGAATTAAAATTCAAATCGAAGAATGAAATTGCAATTGCGATTAGCAAATTAAAAGCAGCTTTCGAAATCGCGATTAGGAGTGGCGACTGAATCACGATTCGAGCGACTTGATGATTTGGGGGCGAGGTCGGCCTGTCTATATGATGGTTGATTCAGGCGATGGAGTTAAGGTTGGAGTTCGAAGGTTTGGGTGATTTGGGTTTGGATGATGAACGGGTTTTGTCGGGTTGGAATGATGGAAGAGGGATGAAGCTAGGTTGTAGTAATAGGTAGCGGTGGCAATTGAAGTGAGTTTGGAGAACAGTTTGGCAGATTAGGGTGAGTGATCATAGTTTTTCTAGCAGAAGTGGAGATGGGGTGTGTGGTAGAGGCAGAAGTAAGTGATGATGATATGTTGTTGTGGTTTTGGGTTTGCAGCTATATATGGCAGAGTTGTGCCGGTAGTTGTGGGTTGTTTATAAAGGAAGGTGGTGATGTTTGTGTTTAGGCAGTGTGTGTTGATGATGATGGAGATTAGTTGTTGGTTGTGAATGAAAGTGTCCCTTAATTTTACAAAAAAAATTATAATGAAGAACTAAAGCACCACATCAATGTGCACAAGTGTTAAATCATGTCCTCTTATTGAAAGATAGGTTTCTGGTTTATAAAAAGAATTTATTTATTCTTTTTTTCTTTCAAACAAATCCACATTTAGGAATATAATTTCATTATTGAAATTTCTATGAAGTAAAAGTTAACATATGAACTTGTTATCTGTTTATATTTTTTATGCTGCTAAAGCAAAGTATTCATTATTTTGAAATATGAAACTTTGTGATAGAGTGCTTTTGTTAGATGTTTTCTATTTTGAGAAGTATATTTTACTGTGTGAATCTTGTAAGTCATTATGGACAATTGCAATAGAATTACAATATTTTGGTCTGGCGTACACTTCCCATAATGCCCTCATAAGTAAGTGTGGTCATTCCATTGAATCCCACTAAAGTTAAATATTGATGTTTATTTTCAATTAAAAAATTGAAACACATAAATGAGATTGTGTGTTCGAATCAATCCTAACAAAAATATAGTTCTGAAGTTATATGTAGGCAATGTACAATGACGTATGACAGGTTGGTTTTATTAGTTATGTGGCAGATTGCTTTGAGTATGGTGGTGGATATGTTTGTATTTGGGGAATAGTGTTGAATTGTAGGTTGACCGTTAATGGCAGTTTTGTGGTGGTCTAGTAGAAGAGAGACAGAGGATGTTGATGTTGATGGCTCTAACAGTTATGAATATGTAAGGCAGTGAAAAAAGTGGTTTGCAGAGGGGTATTTTGTGTGAAGTATGTTGTGCATTGGAAGTTGAAGGTAGGGGGTGATATGCACATTTTTGTTGGTGGAAGATGTTGCATTTGTTGGTGGTGTTGAAGTTTGAAGTATGGTGTGATGATATTGGTGACTGTAGTTGTGCAAGACAGTGAGAAGTTTTGTATGATTGTATGGTTTGAAGAAGGAGTAAAGGCAGTGTGATTTGTGATGGATTTTGCAGTGGATTTTGTATGTGATGGAGTATGAAGTTGATTTCGATTTTTTTTGATTTTTTGTTTTTGGTGACTGGTGGAAATGGAAACGGTGATTTTGTTGATTTAAGAAGTTACAGTAGTGAAGTGTTGTTTGTTGTTGATGAGTTGTGATGGTATGGGGAGGTGATAGATAGGTGATGTAAGCTGGAGCAGTTAAGGTAGGCAGGGTATGTGAGGAGCAAGGAATGATGGTAAGAAAGCAGTTTGTTTGTTGACAGAAATGATGGATGATGTTGGTGGTGGCAGTGTGTATGCACAGAGGTAAATGGGTAATGAGATGAGATGGTAGCGTATGTATGCAGTGACACTGTATAATAGTTAAATGAATGCGGTGGAGTATGGTGGTGGCAGTCAGTTTGTTGTAGATAACACACTGGGTTTTACAGAGGTTGTACTTGTATTAGGTTTTGGTTGTATGGAAGTTGATGAAATGTATTGAAATATAGGGGGTTGATGAGGAGGTTGTGACACAGTTATATGCACAGCAACTACACTATAACTACAATGTATGTCTATGTGAAGACATAATGGTTTGGATGGTGATTGAAGTTGAACAGTTGAAGTTAAAGTTGAAGATGACTGCAGTTGAAGCTGCAGTTGACTGCAGTTGAAGTATGGATGTGGTTAAACTTGGTGCAGAAGTTTGTAGGCTATGGTACAATGAAATAGTATGATGGTCAGTGTGTAGGGGTAAGAAGTATAGGTTTTTGGTTTTTATTATGGTAGGGAGATTGTTGTAGTTATGAGGAGAAGTAATGTTCAAGTTGTTTATGAGAGTTGGATGCACTGTTAGATGTGCACACAGTTGTATGTTTCGGCAGTAGGTAGTGGAGGTGGTTGGCAGTTGAAATGATGGTGAGGCTGTGGGTTGTGGTGATGTTGTGATGGATATGCACAGTTGTGTTTATGGAGTGATGTTGAAGTAGCTGGTCAGTATGGTATTAAGCAATTGTGTCGATGGAGAAGTTGTTTGTTGTCAGGGTTGGTGGTTGCTATGAAGCAGTTGCAGAAGTGGATGGTGATGGAGTTGTTCAAAGAGGAGGGTAGAAGTGGTGAAATGGTTGGTGATTGCACAGTGGTTGTGTTGATTGTTGACAGTTGTTCAAAGAGGAGGGTAGAGGTAATGATATTGCAGTGATGGGAGACTCGTATGGTGCATTAGTGTGCGATCGGTTTGGGAAGAAAGAGACACGTGATGCGGTTCAGTTATCTCAATGGTTCTGAAGTGGCGTTATTTTCAATTGCAAATTTGCACTAGACCCTGATTTCAAAATTCAAAGTAGTACGGGTGTATGATGTGGCAAATAGTCTGCGAATACATGCTCACAACCGTGAGCGGTTATTTGGTTCATGTGATACTTAGTCAATTTGTACAAGTGGATGTACTGTTATGAATGTGTTTATCTTGATATGCTAGATTAGGTCTTAGTAATTAGGCTGGATTGGGTAGATTAGTAGATAAAGGAGTTAGTGATTGTAAGCGTTATATATCTATATGTTTGCTGCATCGCATTAATGCATGAACTATATTTGTTAGTTATTAATAAATAAATCAATTTTCAAAAAAATTATATATATGTATGTATTTATGTGTGTTTTTTCTTCTTCAAATCATTAATGATAATGGAAAAGCTATTTTTTTATGCTTTCTTCGTGTTACAAGAAAAATCGGCGTTTACTTTCCCATACCTTCTTATTTCCCCCATTTTGAAATAGTGACACTAGAATTTGGATGCATTAACATTAATTGTCATCCGCTTCTTTTAAATTTTATTGTTGGCCGTTATGCTTTTAGGATTTGTGTTGGAAGTCTAATTTCCTTTTATTCGTTTTACAATGAATTTCATGGGAAACTTCATTGTTATAGTTTATGACTATTTCGCACATATATCGTCTTAACCTATTTTTTACTGATACTTTAATATTAGTGTCGCTTTTAAGGTTAGAGTTCTTTGGACATTGATTGTTTGTATTTGTGTATAAGGGGAGAATGTTTGAGTAAATTAAGTCACACAAGCTCGTCACTATCTAATTGACTGTCCCGCTGGCTTGATGGGTTCGAATTTAAGATGGTTTATTTTATTTTATTGACTAATTAAATTACTTACTTCAGGTAATTTAAAAACGTTAATCATAATCATTTAAGGAATAACATGCAAAATCTTTTACTACTTTGAATATTCCTAGATATATATATACATCGAAATAACCCCTAACATCATTATAAAAACTGAAACATTAAGGATATGAATATTAATGATAATAAGGTGACAATTACAATTTCTCTTTATATAAACTGAGACTTCTTTCAAAGAAGTACACCAAAAGTTTTAAATTATCATCTGACTTACGGAAATAGCTTTTGCCATTAAGGTGCAACATTTATTGAAAAAAGTCACAATTCATCAAAACCGGATAATCATTCAGTAGCAAAGAGTTACAAGAACTAATTATCCACTCCACTCGAATTAGCTAAAATATTGATTTAATAATGAATGCTCTTCGTAATCCAATGTTTTTTTTGCTTGTGTAGTGCGTCTCTAGCATTTGCATATGGATCATAGTTGGATGTACAACGTAAAACGTAACGATGACGAGTTCCTAAACAAAATTGAAGAGTTCATCAATTGTGCACTAAATGATCAATTAAGAAGAGGGGAAGAAACTATTTTTTGTCCTTGTAGACACTGTAAAAATAAGAGGAGACTTCGTAACATAGATTAGATTAGAGATCACATAATCCGTTATGGGTTTAAGCAAAATTACACGCGGTGGATATGGCACAGTGAAAGTATATTTAGTAGAGCTGGTTCTAATAATCATGAGAATGACCGGGAAGATAACATGAATAATGACGCGAATGATGAGAATGATTGTGTTCATGAGACGTTTCGTGATGCTGAAGAACATTTGATGGAAGAGCCAAAGTTGTATGAAAGAATATTAATTGATGCCGAGAAGCCTTTGTTTCCTAATTGTGCTAAGTTCACAACATTGTCTGCTGTGCTCAAGCTTTTCAATTTAAAAGAAAAGCATGGGTGGAGTGATAATTTTTTTACATCTTTGTTGGAACTTTTGAATGACATGCTTCCAAAAGGTAATGAGCTTCCAACTTCTAACTATGAGGCAAAGAAAATTATGTGCCCAATTGGTATAGGATATAAAAAGATACATGCATGTCCAAATGATTGTATATTGTATCGAAATGAATATGAGAACTTGCACGAGTGTCCCTAGTGTGGATTAGCCCGCTACAAGTCGCGAGGGAATGTTCACAATGACCCAGATAAGAAATGGCCTCCAGCAAAAGTCTTGTGGTATTTTCCAATTATACCAAGGTTTAAACGTTTATTTGCAAATAAAGAAAATGCAAAAAACTTAAGGTGGCATGCAAATGTGAGGAAAAATGATGGACTATTGAGGCATCCAGCTGATTCTCCACAGTGGAGAAACATTGATACAATGTATCCTGATTTTGGTGAAGGAATTAGAAATCTCAGACTTGGTCTTTGCACAGATGGCATAAACCCATTTGGCAACTTTAGTAGTCAACATAGTACTTGGCCTGTTATTTTGGTGATTTACAATCTTCCACCTCATCTGAGTATGAAGCGCAAGTATATCATGTTGTCTCTTTTAATCTCTGGACCACGAAAACCAGGAAACGACATCGATGTTTACCTAACTCCTCTTATTGATGAGCTAAAACTTCTATGGGATAAAGGTGTGCGTGTGTTTGACGCATATAGTCAAAGTAATTTTACATTGCGCGCCCTGATTTTTTGTACCATAAATGATTTTCCTGCGTATGGTAACTTATCTGGCGATAGTACAAAAGGTGCCAAAGCATGCCCAATTTGTCAAGATGATATGGTTGTTGAGCTTTTACATTATTGCAAAAAAATGTGTATTTGCATCATCATAGATTTCTCCCTCCTAATCATCCTTATCGTAAAAAGAAGAAGCCTTTTAATGGGGAGATAGAGAATGGAGTTGCTCGTTTTCCATTAACAGGAAATGATGTTTACGAACGGGTCGAGGATATTGAAAATGCATTTGGAAAAGTATTTCCTCTTTTAGAAGGCTCGTGGAAGAAGAAATCTATATTTTGGAAACTTCCGTATTGGACACATTTACAGGTTAGACATTGTCTAGATGTAATGCTTATAGAAAAAAAATGTTTGCGACAGTATCGTTGGGACACTCTTGAATATACCTGGTAAGACAAAAGATGGTGAGAAAGCTAGGCAAGATATGTTGAAAATGGGTATCCGGAAAGAGTTAGCACCGGTGCAGAAAGGTAAACGTACCTATTTGCCCCCCGCATGTTATACATTGTCCAAAAAAGAGAAAACTAGTTTATGTGAGTGTCTTCGTGGTGTGAAGGTTCCAACAAGTTATTCTTCAAACATTAGCAGTCGTGTATCAGTAAAGGATTTGAAATTGACCGGTATGAAGTCTCATGATTGCCATGTGTTTATGCAACATTTATTACCTGTTGCAATTAGAGGTATATTGCCTAAACATGTTAGGCATGTTATTACAAAGCTTTGTCTCTTTTTTAATATAATTTGTAGCAAGGTAATTGATCCCTATACGTTGGATGCTCAACAAGCCGATGTTATTGTTACCTTATGCCAATTTGAGATGTATTTTCCACCTTCATTTTTCGATGTTATGTAGCATTTGGTTGTTCATGTTGTAAGAGAAATCAAAATTTATGGTCCTATATTTATGAGATATATGTATCCGTTTGAAATGCATATGGGAACTTTAAAAAGAAAAACAAAAAACAGATGTAGACCCGAAGCTATATCGTAGAAGCTACTGTAGCTGAGGAGGTTATTGAATGTCACTCCATACTTAACTGGTGTTGAACCTATTGGACTTCGTAAACCTCGACATGAAGGACGACTTGACGCCCGGGGCATAATTGGATCAAAATTGATTTCAATTGGTTGAGATGTTTTACAAAGCACAGCTACTTGTTTTGCAGCACCTAAGTGAGGTACATCCTTACTTGGAGGAGCACATGGCTATTCTAAAGTCCTAGAATCCTTCAAAGAACGAAAGGTGGTTGACGAATGAACATAACCGCTCTTTTTTCATATGGTTTTAACATACGGTAATGTCTCAATTGTCTCAAAAAAATCATGGTATTTTAGATACAATAAAATGGTTAGCATATGGGCCTCGATTTCATGTCAATTCATGGGAAGGATATGATATGAGCGGTTATGTCTTTTATACGAAGCATAAGGATAAGAAGAGCAAAATGCAAAATAGTGGAGTTAGCACCGTTGCATCTTCAATAGAATTTTCTAGTGCTAAACATAACAGACCAATAAATGCGACAATGCTATATTATGGGATAATCGAGGATATTTGGGAACTTGAGTATAAAGACTTCACAATCCCGCTATTTCGATGTAGATGGGCTGATAATCATCATGTTGTATGAGTGGATGAACATGGAATCACATTGGTTGACTTTGGTCAAGTGAGTCATGATAATGATCCACTCATCTTGGCATCTCAAGCAAAACAAGTTTTTAATGTGACTGATCCTGCCGATAATAAGTGGTCTGTTGTTCTTCTTGGCAAAAGACACACAGTTGGGATTGGTGACGTGGTGGATGAAGAAGAGTATAATCAATTTGATGAGAATCCACCTTTCTCCGTCGGCTTAAGTCTACCAGAAGAAGTTGATTTAAAAGCAAACTATGCATGTTCTGATCACGATGAGGGGGTTTGGATAGTTGGGTAATTTTTTTTATGCTCATCATGCTTTAGTTGCCAGTTGAATCTTTCATTTTCTGTGATACTTTAGTTTTTTTGAGAATAATCACTAATAAGATATTTTATAGGGATATCGCTGTTTTTGTTGCAGACTTCGGACATTGTATCACTTCTTGCTCTTAGGTAATTTATTTGTTAACTCTATAGTGTTTTTCTTCTGCTTACCTGTATACTAATATTGGAAATTTTCCTACATCTGCATAAATTACAAAATCAACAGTTCAGTTGTAGATATGACTGTACTATATTATTTTAGTTGTACAATTTAATTAAAAAGCATGCTCCTAATATTTGAAACCACATTCTACCATCACTCAAGTCAGTCTAAATGGCTCTGACCACTACCTTGTTATGCTTGAATATATTTTTCGATAAAAACCATAAAAGTGAATTTTTTGACATATTTTTGAGAGTTTTAGGACTTGTAAGAAACGTGTGGGATGTTCTTACTCAATAAAAAGCACCGAATACTCATTTAAATATTTAACGAGTATTAAACAAAACTGAAGTGATAAAAATATTTATAGCTATACAGTGACTAGTTATTAAACAAAACTGAAGTGATAAAAATATTTATAGCTATACAGTGACTATTCAAAGGCTTTGACAACTGATATTGTTACAAAACTGCACCAAAAAGTGGAAAAGAATCACAACAGAGGGAAAACGGCAACAGAAGAAAGGAAAAATGTTGTAGTTGGAGATTGAAATGCTAATATATTTGATTAGGACTTCTCAGTTTACCAACTAAGCCACTCTAATTGCACTGAATGTTAAAACTAAGTACTTAAGTATATGCAATTCAAAATACCGAGGCTTGTTTATATCTGGGACACAATGATAACCTTGGTGGTGTTGGATGACCCAAAAAGAAAGTTTAAGGTCGTGCTAGGGGTTACTTCTCATCTTCTTTATTTTTGGATACGTGCAAGTGAATGTAGCAGCAGAAGTAATCTATGACCTTGTAGATCCAGCAGCCAATTTAATATTTGGAGCGATTATCGATCCATCACTCAATGTTAAAGTAAGCTTTAGACTGATGATAATATATATTGGTTGCGTTGCCAGGTTGTTAGTGGTGACTATCTACACTCTGAACAAAATCATATTGGGCTTTGTTTGATTTTTTTAATTGCATTGTGGAGGTTCCAATATATTTTTTTAGTTGAAAATTTAAAAAAGAAAAAGAAAAAAGTGGTGAAATGATGTGGTTGCTATCCAACTTATCCTAACTGCTGTCTTCAGTGGTCAGCTGAGCCATCATTGAAAGTACCCAACCTCTCGTTTAATTGAAAAAAATATCAAACAAAGTGAACTGTTTTATTAATGTGATATATTAGATGTTTGAGTGCTATCAATAGCAATAACTGCTTTATCTGTCTCACTGATAGTTTATCTTATTTTCAGACTATGATATTTCTTCCTTTTGGTCCATCCAAAATATTATTTTGAATAAGCTTAAATGATTCATGTTCATTTGCTATTTGTATAAGCCCATTACTTCTAAATTTTCACACATTTTCTAAAAAAAAGCTACTGTGTTATGATTACCATCAAACAATAAATAGACCATGCATCAGCAAAATCTCAATTTGTATCCATGCAGGTGAGTATAACTCTTATTACCAAAATGTTAAAAGATTAGACAGTATAAAATAAATGACAGTATATTTCAAAACTTAAGTATAAAATGTTAATATAATTCAAAACTTAAGTATAAAATACATGACAGTTTATTTATGAAACTTATTTCTTTCTTACCTTTTTAACAATATTTCAAAAATCTGTTAAAAAACTTGTAAGGAACAATATTTTAATCAATATCACCTCAGGTTAAACAAATCAGTTTTTTTAATTATTGATTCGTTTTCTGGAAAAAAATGTTATAACATAAGTTATTTAAGCATATGACAATAAATTTTTACTGTCATGAATGCGTCTTTACGTTAGTGGGCTATGACAATAAATTTTTAAGCATATGCTTCTCTTATATTTGGTGCAACGTTAGTGGGCTATGAATACTATTGTAAGTGCTTATAACCATTACCATGTAACATTGTATTGCAGTTTGGATCCCACCTAGAACCAATGCAGAGACATCACCAGTCACAAGCAAATGATGATAAAAAGAAATACTCACCCATTCTAATCCCACCAGGAACCATTGTAGAGACATCACCAGGACTGTGTTTTTATTAGCTGCAATGTGAACTACTTCTAGAACCTTCATTCAATGATGTTGTCTTTTCTATTTATTTATGGTCTCCTACAAAATTGTTATAGTATCTCCAATTATGTTCACCTTTAACCAGAATACTTCTTATTTCCAACTTCCATAACTAAATGGTCACTAAACAATCAACTACAGGAATAATGGAGATAGAACAATTTGGACAAAATAAACAACATGATCCTTCTACTTCACAGTCATTCTCTAAGAAGAGGCGAAGAGGCCCAACAACCGGGAAGAAATATAAAACACAACAACCAAAATTCATTGAGTGGAGTGATAATGGCAAACCTATTGGAAAGTGGGCGAAGTCTTATAAGGCGTATGTGGGCGATACTGCTAGACCTAAAATTGATATCAATATTAAAAATTGGGATGGCGTTAGTAAAGGGCTTAAAGATACTATATGGGAAGATGTTAAGGCATAATTCATTTGTTCACTTATTACTTATTTGGCTTTGAGACCCAATTGGACATTTGAAGTCTTATAAGGCGTATGTAACTATGATTTTTTTCATCTCATATCGAGTACCACATTGACGACAACATGAAATATAACGTGTTAAAATATGTCTATGGACGATGGAAAGATTTCAAAAAAAAAATGGTTGGTGGTTGGATTACGAAGACAAAAAAACTTCCAAAGGACCATAAAGAGCCGTACAAGATTTATGATGGCATTACACAAGCACAGTGGGAAACGTTCAAGAAGAATTGTGAAAGTGAGGAATTTAAAGTATTTTTTGTTAATTACGTTTCATTTACTAAAACATTTACTAAAACTTCCAGGTTTCAGAATGCCTGCACAAATACAGACTTTTATTTCATTTGGTAGATAGGAACAATAACCAAGCTTCATGTTGACACTTTGAGTATACATTAATATTCATTATTTTTTACAGCGATTAAGCAAGAGGGGTAGGAAGAGTCAAGCATACAATGAGCGTCCTCACTATTTGGGGCAAGCTGGATATGCAAGGAAGAAAACTAAATGGATAACCGAAGGTCATATTTCCTCGATTACATTACCAAGTGGTTCTTTTTTGGATCGAAGTATTGATTGGGTTTTGGCAAGATCAAAAAAAGAAGCTAATGGAAGTTACGTAATCCCTAATGAGAAAACTAGGATAGTTGCAGATAAAGCCATATGACTAATTTCGATGCATTTTATCCCATTTGGTTAATCTCTTACAAAACAAAGCAATAAATTATTGAGAAAACTAATTTTGTTGTTGTTGACGGAATGCTTGGAGTGAAAAAGCCATCGAAGGAACATGGGTTCCAAATTGACATGATGATGTCTTAAATCGTGCTCTTGAAAAAAAAGAGCATCCAGGTCGAGTTAGAGGAATTGGTGGGACGGTCGGTATCAAAGATGTATTTGGAAAGGTAGTGAAATATAAAGGTCCAAGTGGTGTAATATCAGCAGATAAACTACATCGTATCACCCAGGAAATAGAAACTAAAGTGAGCCAAAGATTCGAGTCTATGGTAGATACGATGGTTGAGCAAAAGATTGCAAACTTTTTCAATAGGATGGGTATGCAAATGCCTAATGATATTGTGGTCGAAAACATACCATCATTTAGTCATCGTAGCAGCTGTCAATCTGTACAATTGGACAAATTACAAACTACCAGCACAAATCAAGAGACGGATCCTTATGAAAACTTGCAGGTAACTAATTCAAAAGTCTATTTTTGTAAAATTATACGATTCTAAAATGTGTAAGTCAATAATTTCAATGTTGTACTTGTTATTCTAGAGGCTAACTAAATATCGTTTAGCTGTTAATTTAGACTCCAAAATTGTCGTAGTGGGTCACGGCATGGTGCATCCTGCTTCTAGGCCTGGAGATTAATGCCATAATCAACAAATCTTAGCCAATCATGTAAAGGTTAGAATTGACGCAGTAGAGCCTATTCATGTAGGAACTCCTCTTCCGGTTCTAAGCAACTATCACATCACGATAGGAGAAGCACTTGGTAGTTTTGTACAATGGTCTAAAAATCTCGTGCTTTTAGGCGATGATGATAAGGTAAAGAAAACACTTTTTGTATTTTTTTGAGCTTTGCTTGAATAAAATATGCGGACTCCATGCTGCTTATGAATTTTTTGTGTGCAAGCTACACATATTAGGAGCAAAGACAAAGTGGAAGAGTGTGTTGCTATGTACATAAATAATAACAAAAAGATGACAAATGAGTCTGCAAAGCGTAGGACGATCGTGGGTGAAGAGATCATCAATACTTTAACGAATGAATGCAAATATTTCCATGGCCTGATAGTTCAAGTGCCATCCCATGATAATAATTTCATCAATGCAATTCATGTGAACAAGGATTTATTTACATACGATGAGGACTTTGAAATCCATATCACTATGGATGAGATTATCCACTTCCTTAGTATAGGATGGTTGAATGGAGAATGGTTGAAAATTTGCATCATGTGAGTATTATATATATATATATATATGATGAATATTTCTATCTGTGTACCAATATAGCTACTATGTGAAATACTTAGGTTACATTTACAACAAATAGCTTATAAATTCATTATATATGTTCTATTTTATATTATGTATTATACAAGAAATGGTAGAATAACAATATTTGTATGTTGTACTTATTTTTAGGTGGTTAAACCATATGTGCAATGACCACGGAGTGGAGACCATCAGGTTTATGTGTCCATATAAGTTGTCTCAAGTGCAGAAATATTCAGACGCGACAAATATATATATATATATATATATATATATATATATATATATATATATATATATATATATATATATATATATATATATCGAACACATGGCGTGCGTCACAATCGAAGAGCTTACTCTTAGCCCCACACTACGAAGGGTATGAGCAATAAACTTTTAGAAACTAGTTTACAAATCTAATGTTGATATTAACTTCATATAAATCTTATAATGTAGGAAATATTGTCTGCAACTTGTTTTTCGTATAGAAAAGAATGAGGTTTATGTTTTGGATCCCGAAGTCGAACGCAAATCTAAACTAGAAATAAGACCACAAGTGAATATGTACGTTTTATTTATTTTCCTTCTGATATCTTTTTTGCTTGATGCAAGTGAATATGTACGTTGTATTTAAATTTTTACTTTATGTGTAGGGCCTTTAAAACTTATAAGGCATATGGTGGCAAATCTCGAGGAACTTACTTGAAATGGAAAACTGTTAAGGTGATTTATTTTGTACAAAATAAAAATAAACTTTTATGTTGGATATAAATTCAACTTAACCTAACTATTAAATTATTGTGTAATATTGTTGTAGTGTTTGTTGTAGTGTCCTCAACAATCTAGAACGATGGATTGTGTATCTTATGTGATGAGGTATATGTATGATATAGTAAAAAACCATGATTAAAGCACTGAAATACTTGAGGTACCACTTTAATTTTTTTTCCTTCATAATTTTTGTTAAGTAGTTATTCGATTAATGTTTCGAAACAATCTTGCAATTGCAGTACTTTGTACAAGATGGTTCTCATAGCCAGCAAGCGATAGATGAGGTTTGTGATAATTTAGCTAGTTATATCATGCATAACTGGATGTAGTCTTCTTATATGCTACTATATGGTTAGTTTATTCTTGTCTCTTTCATACTTTCAGCATTACATGATCTAAATTGACCTTGTTTATATCATTGTTTGCACCTAAAAAACAACACAATGTTTTTGTTGTAAACCTTTTGAGTGTAATAAAATTATATGCAGCTCCAAGAATTAATTTTAAAATGTAATAAATTTACGATGTTGCATTTTATTTTCTTATGGAATACATTTTATATTTATCGACATAGATAATTATCACATTTCCCTTAACAAATCATCAAAAATCGAAACCATGACCGAAACCAAAATCAAAATCGAAACTTCTGAAATCATCAAAACTAACAAAATTTCCAATGACCGAAACCGAGAAAGAAATCGAGTTTTCCAACCTTGGTTTCAACATCCAAAATAGAAAATCAAAGTCTGAATTATCATTACAACCATTCAAGGAAATCGATCCATGCAGTTAATCCAAGAGTTCATACGGAAACATCCATGCATCATACTGTAGAATGCTATAGAAATTAAATAATCAAACATTGTCATACTTGATAAAAACCACCTTATCATTACTCCAAAAAGCGCACAGCGAAAGATTTCCACAAAATGATTCGGTTCGACTGTGGTGGCTGACTGTGGTTCGGGCAGTTCGCAGTGGGTTCGAATCAAGGCTAGTTGCCGAAATTCGTTGGCTGGAGTAGCTTAGTGATGATTGTTGAGTTCGTGTTGCAATATCCGGTTCACTGGAGTTGTCGCAAATTGAGGTGATAACAGGTCAATTTCAGCAGTGGTGAAGTACGTTTGCTTGACTGCACTGGTTGTTGAATGGTGATCAGAGAGGTTCGATTCAAGGGAACTGCTGCTGTTGATTGATGCGTGGTGTTATGTCGATCAAAGTTCAGCAGATGGAGGCAATTTTGTCTATAAAGAGTTGAAGTGTGGTTGTGCTGAATAGCTGATGATAGCAGGAGTATGGTTGCTCGGTAGAGGGAGTGGTGATCAATCGAGCAACAATAGTTGGTGAGAAGTCAGAAGGTATGGCGGGAGTTCAGGCAGTTGAAAGTGGTGAACTATGATGCAATGTTTGCACTACTAGCTGCTATGCTGATGGTAAATTTTTTCTTTTTCTTTTTGGTTGTGTTGGTATGTTTGGACAGTTTTGATGGCGATGAACTTTGTCAATGAAGAGTAGTGAATGAGTAATGTTGCCGGTGAAGTTTGGCACTGATTGTCAGTGGAAATGATACTGGAGGTTGAATAATTGATGTAGTAGGTAGTGATGGATGTTTATAAAGAAGTGATGTTATGAGCAGTAAACTAGGTGGTGGTTTTGTTTGTTTTTGTGAAGTGATGAAGATGTATGCAGACTGTTTTTGTGTATGGTCGAGTCTGCTATTGTGAATGGAGATGGGAATGTGGTGAATGCAGTCAGAGGGGATTGGGTGGATGCAGAGGAGTGCTTGAGGCTAGAGAAAGGGGAAAAGGATCTACAGAGGCAAGAAATGTAGAGGTAAGAATTTTTTTTGTGTGGTAGATGATATGCAGGCAGTGGAATAAGGTAATGATGAGGTTGTAGTTGTGCAGATAAGCAATGACTGTTTGTGGTTGAACAGATGATGGGATGTTTGTGATGTGTAGTTGTGTAGATATGTGAAGGGTAATGAAACAGTGCGTTGATTGTATCTTTATTCAGATTTAATTTTCTCCTTTTTAGTATAAATTTAATCAAATCATAATTGCAAGGCCCATCCATTGCAAAGATTGAATAATGCATTAATTTTCAACTTATATCAACCAATCCACAAAAGTTGATGCATAAGACCGATTATGCTCAGCAAAAATTTAGCATCATGCAAGGGCGAAAGTTAGTCAAACAAAATACTTGCCTTGCTTCTTCTATTCAGCAGAATTTTATTTTGACATGCAGGTAGTGCATGACTAATTCACATGTTTATTTCTTGTTTTCCCAGGTTCAAGTTGACATTGCAAAAAAAGAAATGCAGCACATGGTTTTGAGCTGAAGCCTAAAAATATGGGTTTTCAAGATTCCATGAAGTTTTTAAGGTTTTTACTATACTATTTCTTAATGGTTGTACTAATTAAAGATCTGAATTAAGACTATACCACTTAATGATTGTACTAAAGATCTGAATTATGCTGCAAAAATGAATGTATGAACCATTATTTTGTATAGATTATTAACACTTTAACTGATATATGTTTATTTTGGTATTATGTTATTCAGTTTGTATTTGCCATCAAATTTAATTTTGAATGATTGTAATATTGCATGCAATAATTGTTTGTTATAGTCAATAATATATATATATATATATATATATATATATATATATATTGTCTATTTGAGTACTGTAATAATGGTTCCTGAGAATGGCTTTTTTGCATCAGGTATAAATAGCGGATGTAATAGAGGGATTAGTTTGCACCGGTTGTTATAAAAAACCGATGCAGTAGAGGGATTAGTTTGCATCGGTTTCCAACAACAACCTATGAAACAAATTCCTTTGTTGTATCGGTTTTCATTACAAGTGATGCAACATGAGGGCTGTGTCCAAGCAACCAACCGTATTTTGCATCAATTGTTAGCAACAACCGATGCAAAAAGGACCGTTTTGCATTGGTTTTAGAAGGGATGCAAAACTGTTAAGCCTGTTGCATCGGTTGTATGTGCATCGGATGTTGAATTGATGCAAAAGTGGGGTAAACAACCGATGCAAATGGCACGTTTTGTAGTAGTGGTGGCTGAGCCCACTTGATGTCTAAAGCATGTCTATATCATTTTATTCCATAAACTGTCCATTGTTTTAATTTATTTTGTTATGTTGAAACATATTTTTTTTTATTTATTTGATTACAAGATTTGAATTTCGGTGTTACTTCTTCTCGAATCGTGTCATGCCTTTTTATACTTTGCGGAGTGTGGATTTTTTGTTTTGAATTGATCTCTAGCTTCAAAAAGGTGAGTTATTCACTCTAGGCATCCGTACTTATATGATTGTGAAACGATAACAAGTGAATATGTAATGATTGATATACTATGTTCATATATGCCCATAATCTGTTTATATGATGTATAACCTGATTTTTATACCTGTTACATCATCTGTTATAATGCTATACTATTATTTATGTATCTCACAACTGCAAGTTCCCTTATCACTCTGGGTTGAAATGATACATACCCGAACGGACTTTAAAATAAGAAAAAATCATTATGGGCTGAAATGATAGGCTCGAATGATTTTTATTGTATTTGATTTACTTGGGATTGCGGGTGTGAAATGATAAAACCCGGATTTTTCTTTTTAAATTACGAATTGAAATGATATATTATCCATATCACTTGACCTAGGTTAGAAAATATTATACAAACCCATGGTTAATTATATGTATTTTTTGAAATTTATAAGTATTTTTAAATGCAAATATGACATTTTAAATTAAATTCGATTTAAATAATTTAAATGAATTTATAGTGATTTTTCTATAAGTTAAATTGTATAAAGAATTAAATAGAAAATTGGAAATTTGGTTAAATGGAATTTGTTAAGTTGAATAATGAATGGAAATTTAGTTTTATTTATGAAATGGGTATTTTAAAATAAAGCATTAAGTTAACTGTAAAAATAAAAGTTGAGAAAGTAGTTTACTTTTGATTTAATAAGTGAACTATTGTTTAAATTGGATTTTTATTTATTAGAGGTTTATTTTATTGAATCATAAGTTGAATGATATTCAAATGGATATTTTTGAAGCGAAAAATATGATTTTTACAAGTTAAAACGGCTAAAATTGAAGTGTTAATGTTTTTGAAATTTTATATTAAATTTGGAATTAGTAGTGGTAGTACATCAGAAATGCTATGGTTTTAAGACAGCATTTGTTAAGTGCTGTCATTTCTGGAAATAAACTAAGTTCTGAAATAATAAAGAGCTACCGCAGCACTTGGTAAGTGTTGTTGTTGCTGAAACCAAACTAAGTTCTAGAATAACTAAATACCTACTGTAGGACTTTGTAAGTGCTATTGTTGCTGAAAGTAAACTGTTTGAATAACTAAATAGCTGCTGTAGCACTTGGTAAGTGATGTTGTTGCTGAAATGAAACTGAACTGTCTTAAATTACTAATACATGCTTTAGCACTTTATAAGTGCTGCTGTTTTGAATTTGACAATGCTTTTGAAACACTAACATATCTACGGTAACATTTTGTAAGGGCTCTTATAGCTGAAATTTACAATATTTTGGAAATTTTATAATTGAATGAATTAACTTAGAAATGTAACAACTTTGAAATGAATATTATTTGATATTGAATTTAAATGGTTTAAATGAATATGTTTTGTAGTGAAATACAAACCATTTTTGAAATTTATAACCATGGGTTGTAAGAATGATTGGTTGGCAAAGAGACCGGGATCGGATATGGACATACTCTCTGTCGATATCGAAAACCACTTAGACAACCGTGTATGCGGTGGAGATTCTAGAATGAAGTAGGATGGTGGCGACGTTCTATTGAGGTATATATGTGGACCCGACTCCCGCGAGTTAGCATAAGGTGGCTAAAACAAGAGCGATTCTGGGCCAGTAAGGTAGCTCCTCTTATCGGACACACTTCTTTGTATGCCATTCTATTACTTTGTGATTGATAGGTGCGCACCTTTGATTTTGGGAGTGTGGCTCGAGGTGGGTGGTAGTGGCTGATATGAGTCACCACCAGTCCAGATAGTAATTGGTATATCTACCATGGTTTTTCCTAGTTGTGTCGTGTCACCTACCATAGCGAGCCTTGTACGAGTTTGATTTGTGTTGTACCTATGGAGTATTTTCTCGTAGCCTCCCGATAAGGAGGTACGCAGGTGCTGTATAGACTATTGGCACTATTTATGTGTTAAAGGGGATATTTGGTAACTCCTTAACGCTATTTTAAAGTAAGTTTACTTTACTTCTAGACACTATTATAATAGCGCGTATTACTACATATTAAATAGTTTAACGGATTCTTAAAGGATGGGCGGTCCCAAGCATCCTTTAAGTTACTTGTGCATTTATTTTACAGTTCACTTGAGTTGGTTTACATTGTATAAGTATGTATGTCCTGACTCGAGTGTTTGTGTTATTTATTACGCTCGGGTCAGCCTGAATATCATAGCTTGGATCTATCTTCTAGAAGCTAGAGATTTCTGGAGTTTATCTACTTATCTAGTTTTATCTATTTCAGTTCTGTCATTCTATTTCAACTGATGTATTAGAGACTTATGTATTTGATGATTTCTACTGTATTTGTTTTAGAACTGTATTTGTTTTTCAAACTATGTATTTTGTACTTGTTTGAGACTGTGTTTGTAGTGGCTTCATGAACCACAATGGTTATTTTTATTTCTGTTGCGAGTATTCTGATATTCTATGTCTGCGATTGGTTTTATTTTCTCCAACTTTTATTACAATCTATTGTTTTGAGCTATTAAAGTCAGACATGTGTAGTTTTATTGTCGAATTTGAATGGTGCAAAATAGTGGGTCGTTACGACTACAGCTGTTTGTTAAAACTCCGTAGGACGGCTGGCAAGGGACATCCCGCCCAAACAAAGGATAAGTGCCTCACAGAGCTAAGGAACCTACGTGGACTGGTAGAAAATTAGTGATCAATACAATAATCAGAGAACCACATCCAGTTGATAAGGGCTGGCATGAGATGGAGTGCTATGATAGCGCAATCACGCATATGAATTTTGAATGCTGCTAAGTATAAAAGATGGGGCATCGGCAAAACAACAGCGTACAATGGCAAACAACATTGTATTATGAGAAAGTGATGCGGACAAGGTGGAGGCGTCGAATTCAACCCAATGGCCATTTTACCCATGACCAGCTTTGCCTTAGTGAGGAGGATCTTGGTTTACCATGGAAGTTCTATAAATATAATTTTTAAAAAGGGTTAGTATCAAATGAGGATGGAAGCCGAGGACTTGATACCGTTTGAAGCCTGCATTAATCTTTAACGTTGCTGCGACCGAAGTTGTCGGTTATGTTGAGTTGCCGGTGGAGTTGGGAGAAGGTGACTGCAAGACAGTACGAATTTTTCCATTTTTTGTCTTGGATGTTGATTCTCCATATAATGTTTTTCTGGGTCGACCAGCCAATAGCTGAATTCCAGGCAGCTCCTACCTCAGAATGTTTGACTTTGAAGTTTCCTACCGATAACGTTGTCGGAGTTACGCTTGGTGATCATGCGACCTGACGTGCCTGTTATTTGGCTGAATTGGGAGACGCTCAACGGAAGGAGAAAGGTAAGGGTGTGGGCAACTCTCTCGGCGTCCAAACCACTAATGATTGACAACCAGCACCTAGGCTTTGGCTTGGGTGCCATAGTCGATTTTATAAAGACATAGATCTAAGGGATGAGGAGGAGGACTCAAAGAGACCAAGGTTGCACCGACTGAGCCGACGATTGACATCAACATCAGCCACGATGACCCATCATGGGTCCTAAAGATTGGATCACAGCACATCCCCCTAATGATAAAAGAATTTGCTGGTTTTCTCCAAGTGAATATTGATGTGTTCGTTTCGAATCATTCTGACATGGTGGGATCTCGCCTGCCATTGCGAGCAATGCATTAAATATCGACTCAAGGCATGTCCCGGTGAAACGAAAAAGGAGTGGCATGGATACGGAATGATCTACTGCCCTTAAAGAGGAGGTGGATAGGCTTAAATGCAACGGGTTTATTCGTGACGCCCTCTATCCTAAATGTGTATCTAATCCTGTACTTGTGAGAAAGACGAATGGAAAGTGGTAGACATGTGTTGATTACTCGGACTCAAACAAGGTATGTCCGAAAGACAATTTTCCCCTTCCTAAGACCGACTAGCTAGTGATTCAACTGCAGTACATGAGTTGCTATCTTTCATGGATATGTTCTGGATATAACCAAATTCTGATGCACATCCCTGACCAGGAGCACACCAATTTCGTTACGGACATTGGATTTTTTTGCTACGTGGTAATGCCACTTGGATTAAAGAAAGTTGGAGCAAACTATCAATGCCAAGTCAACAATATGTTTAAAGATCAGATTAGAAAGACAATGGAGGTTACGTGGATGATATGCTCGTAAAATCATAACGATCAAACGACCACATTAGAGACTCAACAAAAATGTTTGATATCCTCCAATATTACAAAATGAAAATTAATCCTCTGAAATATTCTTTTAGCGTGGCATCGAAAAAGTTCTTAGGTTTTAACATCAATGCTCGCGGAATCAAAGCTAATCCCGAGAAGATTCAAGCAATTTGCAACATTCAGGCACTAAAGACCATCAAATAAGTACAGAGCCTAAATGGAAAGGTTGTCACTTTAAGTCGGTTTATTTCCAAAGCTACCGATAAATGCATTTCTTTCTTTGATTTGATTAGGAGAGGGAAAGGGTACTTTGAATGGATGTAGGATTATGAAGACGCATTTCGAGCTTTCGCGAACTATTCAGAGAGGGCTTCTATCTTGTCAAAGCCGTTGGATCACGGAGACTTGTATATCTACTTGGCTGTATGGGTACATGCAATAAGTGCCACACTGCTTTGTGAGGAGAATTGGATATAGAGAAGGTCTATTATATTTTCAAGCGATTAATAGGAACTAAAAGGAACTATCCGAAGATGGAGAAATTTTCGTACTGCTTGTTGATTGCTTTACGGGGGGCCGCCCCTATTTTCAGGTTTATCCCATTAATGTTTACGTGGATCAGCCGTTATGATAGGTCCTACAGCGGCCTAGATGTATGGAAGGTTACTCAAGTGGAACATCAAACTAAGCCATTTGACATCACTTATCTCCCTCGGAGAGCCATCCAGGGACAAGCTTTGGTAGACATTATAGCACAATTCATTGTACAAGATGATCTTCCAGAAAGCGACGAGCCCCTACCATTCGGTGGACAATGTATACAGATGGGCATCCATTGATCATTGTTTTGGAGCTGGAATTGTGCTCGTAACCTAGAAGATCGATCAATTTGATATGCTTTGAAGCTTGACTTCCTTGCAATGAACGATGAAGTTGAGTATGAAGCTCTAATTGCTGGACTCAAACTTGCCAGAGAATTAGGGATAAAATCTCTTGAAATCTTTTATGATTCCAAGTTGGTTGTATACCAAGTCAGGGGAGATTACCAGGCTAAAGAAAAATGGGTCGCTCTGTATCTTGTCCAAGTCCAAGAGCTGTTGATGGGGTTTGAGTATTATGACATCATGCATATCGCCCAGGATAAAAAAAAAGGCTGCCTTATTGACAGAGTTTGCTAATACTAGGGATGCATAGCAAATGGGTTTAGTTCCAGTCGAAGTACTAGACTCATAGAGCATAAACCAAATGGAAATTGACTGGGAAATAGAGCCTGAGAATGAGTCGTGGATGACTTCGATTAAATATTACTATAGGGAAACTTCTCGAATGGAGGAATGAAAGGCAATAAGCCCTCCACAAAGCTTCATTATATATCATTCAGGAAGGAGTCATGTATAGAAAGCATTTTTCCATTCCGCTGCTCTAGTGTATTGCTCATAATAAAATAAAACGAGTCCTAAAGGAAGTTCATGAAGGGGAATATGGCAATCACATTGAGGGGCAGACCCTATAAAAGAAAATACTTCATTATTGGTACTATTGGCCGACTGTCAATCGATATGCTGCTGATTACGTTAGGCATTGCGACAGGTGCTAGATGTACGAAAAAGTTCTGAGAGCTTCGCTGATAGGAATCGAACAAATGTTCAGTCCATGGTCGTTCGCTATATAGGACATAGATATAATCAGTTCCTTACCGATCTTAAATTATGGTGTGAAGTACGCTATGCTTGCAGCTGATTACTTCACCAACTGGACCAAAGAAGAACCTTTAGCTATGACACAACAAAGAAAGTAATCAACTTCATCGTCCGAAACATAATTTGTCATTTTGGCCTTCCACGAACCATTATAACTGATAATGGGACTCAATTCAATAGTGTTGTATTCAAAGACTTCGGCCGCCGACATTATATTTTAGAAAGAGATTTGCAGCAATTGCTTACCTGCAAGAAAATGGACATGTTGAAGCTGTGAACAAAATCATAAAGTCCATTCTAAAGGAGATTTTGGAAAAGTCTAGAGCCAAGTGGGTGGATGAACTCCCAACAACAATATGGGCTTACGAAACCACCCACAAATCCACGACTAACCATACTCCATTTTCCCTTGTTTACGACCTAAAGCCGTCATTCCTGTTGAACACGAAGTCCCTTCTCATCGAGTGACCTACTACGATCCTAAAAAGAATAAAGATCTCCTCTTCGAATCTCTGGACTTTTTAGACGAAAACATGATGATGCTGATTTGAGGGCAGCTGTACATCGGCACTGAGTCACCCAATGCTACAACACAAAATCTACCCTAGAACCTTTGAAATCGGTGATCTCATCTTGAAATGAGTTTTTCATGCCCCATCACACATGAATCCTACTTGGGAAGGACCATATGTCATTGAATAGAGGCTTGTTGAGGGAACTTTCAAGCTAGTGACCATTAATGGCATTATACTCCTAAGGGGATGGAGTAGCGAGCATTTACGACATCATTTCACTTAGTTTATTCTTTTTCATTCAGTTGTATTTAATTTCCGAATTTGCTTACCATTTGATTTTACAAAATGTAACAAGACAAATTATGTTATTCCTTTTCGTTTGGCAAATAAAGTTTGACATTTTCTTCACATCTATGATTGTTGTAGCATTACGTATTAGTTACGATACCTGACTAACTAATATTGACATGTACAAACAGGTTACTAGAGTTTGGAGCTAGTCGATTACATAAGTTCACGATTGAACTAAACAAAATGAGCATGGTCCGACCGTTCATCTGTTGATTCTCGCTCACAACCCGGTGGACGAAATGCCTAATGAGGGATGGATGTGACTTGACCATCTGATAAACAAATTAATACTAGCGAGCAACGGGACAAACATGAATCAAAAGTGATCATGAAACGACCGGTCGCCCGCTAAGTTAAACCTCGGACTTTGGGGACAATTAAGGAAAGTACGTTCTGACTATTTTCCAAAATAAATCTAAGTCCCCAAAGTGTGGACTGGAGTATAAACACAAATGGTTGTGATCCGATCAACCATCCACTATCGAACTCCGCTAACCTAAGACTAGGGGAAGGAGTATAATCACTCAAATCACTGAATGAGATGGTGTAAACCTAGGGCTCAAGCCAATAGTGTTTGATACAACTTGAGGCGACAACTACATGGAGGCCTTTAGTGAAAATTAATAGGCGATGATCCAAATTAACGAGCAATGAATTGCAAGTACATTGAATGGAAAAGTAGTAGCTCGACTACTTAAACAAAATTCACACAAGAGTTCAATAGAAAATAAAGAACTTTTATTTGCACATTAAACTTGAAAATCTTAGTACAAGTTTATTCAAAAGCGAGGGCGTTACCTACACAATCACGACCAACAAAAAGAAAAACCAGCTATACAAGCTATATTCAAAGTAAGCCAAAGTGTAGGCTATTTCTTTTGCCCCTTTTCTCTTTTGGATTTCTTGGGAGTGGCTGAAAGAGACTAAGGATCGTGCAAAATTAAATAAATAATCTACTTATGTAGAACGTAAATGTAAAAGTAAAGTAGTAAATTAAATGACACCAGAGATTTTTACATGGTTTGAAATTCCCGTTCTACATCCAGTCCCAGACTCCTTCTACTATCAACCCTCACTTAAACTAGAGGGATGGGTACTACATCGTCTGAGCAACCGAACAGGACTTCAAGCGCTTAAGAACCAGAATCGAACTTCAACCGCCTAAGCAACCAAATAGGACTTCAATAATATAGATAATTATTTGTCTCGATGTGCTCTTTTAATAGCATAGATAAATATTTAGAGTACACCCCACATATAATCTTCTCCTTTGTGGTATATTATGCAATTCATGAACACATGAAGTACTTTAGTTCACCAATAAAGTATTTTTAAATGAACAAGTGATGAAGTTTATAAGTATTGAATGCTTGGAGTTCAAATAACACGATAGTTTAGAAATAAGAATGAGAATTGATTTTTAAAACAATGGAATTCATGGCTACTTATAGAGATTAAGAGTTATATTCGTTCATGAAAGATAGACATGGAAAGATATTGAAGCAACTCTTGAATCAAGAGTTTTTTATGTTCATTGAAATGAAGTGTCCCATGAAAACTAACCGTAATTATCCAGCCGTCTGAACTAAACGTTCTAGCCAGCTGAATTGATTGAAAATCAAAACAGCAAAGAGTTAGTGCAAAAATGATGTAATTCAACCATTTGAATATTCCTATTCAACCGGCTGAATGTTCATATTAATTTTTGGACACGCACAACATTCAGTCAGATGACAATGATCACTCAGCCTGTTGAATGTTGCGTTTTCATGTGCCTTCTTTGATTTTCCAATATTTTTATTCGAAGTGAATGTGTATACCACCTTGGAGATATTTTAATAGCTATCTACATCTAGACTCTGACTCTATGCCTAACATAAATATTGTACCAACATTCTTGAATCTAATCTTCATATGACTTTGAGTTTCTTCTCCGACAATCTTGGTTAGTATATATAATACTTACTTATATAGTTTTCACAATCAAAACATCAAAATTCGAGGTTCTAACATTCTCCCCCTTTTTGATGATGATAACTATGTAAATTTTATAAATAAATAAAAGATTTATACTCCCCCGGTCTTAATACTTCCCCTATCATTATAACATACCTTTTTCTCCGCCTTTGTCATCGACAAAAAAGAAAATCTAATAGATAAGAGTAATATTAAAAATATACACAATGTTGATATGATTAAAATAGGACAAATTTGTCAATTGTGAAGAATTAAAAAAAACGAAAATGGAAAACTTTGAAAAATTATTGAAAATTTGCAACCTTTGAAACATGTTTAAAAAGTAGAAATTTACAACTTAATATAGTTTGAAATAATCCCAAAACATGTTTAGAAATAGAGTATTAAAGATTATTTGAAGCAAAAACTTCACATATGAAAATGAAAATAAAAACAAGCATAAGTCTTAGTAACTTACATACACAATGACAAATTTACATATAATCAAACATATTTAATCAAACATTGCATGAATTGCACAACATGTACATCACATATCACATATTACTTGTGAGTAGCTTACATTCACACATAAATAATTAAAACAAGAACGTAAACATAAACTTAGATAACACATTATCAAACAGCACAAATAAGTATTTTAAATTGTCACATCAAAACACAACTAAAGAAACTTAAAAGTCACAAGACAATCCCACAAGACATATATATTACACAATTGTTTTCCAAATAAAATAGTTCATGATAAAACGAGTTATAAACAGCAATAACTTACCAAATATTACACACTTTGGAATATATCTCTCCCTTTATACGTGGTGTACCTGCAAAAAAATGAGATATATGTTCTGGTACCCACTTCCTATGTTAGGGTCCGGGAGTTAGGTCTTGGGAAGCCATACCCATGGGTCTGGTTCAACCTTTATAAATATACTTTTCATTATTAACTACTATAACAAAATAATCATTAATGTATTTTTCTCTATTTTTCCAATCAACGAAAACTCTAATACTTAGAAATTTTTTATTTATATTTCCCGTCAATGATTTTGTAACACCCTGTAAGTTTTAATAATGAATTAAAATGTTAAAAATGTAAATTTACATAAAGGATGAAATAGTAAATTTTCACAAATAAATGAATTTGGAAATTTTGACTTTTCTAATGTATTAAATAGATTTTTCAAGCCTAAATTCATATATAAATTATTAGAAATGGATACCTATAAAGAAGATACAAAACATTTACTGTAGCTTACGTTTTGCGTCTATTTTAAAGATAAGCGATTTATGCCAAAATAAGGTAAAACTTAATTATTAAGAAACAAGTTAAATGTGCATTTAACGATGAGAAGAAAAGGCTGTTTATGCACATAAATATGAAAATGCTTCAAGTGAGAAATATTAATTGCTACACTTGAAAGCTTGAATATGTTAAAAGAATGGAACAAAATAATTAACGCAAAGTGAGGGAGAGCATTAATTGCCTTTTTTTTGAATTATTTGAAATTAGGGTAAATGCGTACACATTTAAATAAAGGGTTATTTGAAAGGAAATGTGTAGATAAAAAGTGCTAGTTATTAATGTATACATATATATGTTTAAAATGATTAATAATACTTGCATGCATTAGTAAATCCGATTTATTAAATAAAAATTAGGATATGAATTAATTCATTTACTGATTGATTAAGACAAGCGTTTCTTGAAGAAGAAGGAAAGATATGATATTAATTAAAAAGGATAATGTTGATTTGAATTGTAAGCGTTAATAAATACAATCAATTGCAAAATTGATTGCCTAATTAAAACAAGCAATGGAAGATTTATTATTAATTCATATGTAGTTAGATAGTACTAATAAATCAATATGAATTCAAATTAATTGATTGACTGGAAATGAAATTAAAGATATAAATGAGAATTATGTAACCGTCACGTTAATGAGGGAAAAGGAGCAATCTTTATTAGGCAACAAATTAAGGTAATAAGAAAAGGAAGATGTTAATGCATGTTTGAAAAGAATAACAGTTTATGCAAGAGGAAAATGTTTATTTTTAAAATAGGCATTTAATAAAAGTTAAGTATTTTGAAAGATATATTTAACAAATTATATGTTTGGATAATAAACGGTTTTAAGGGAAATATAGAGAAAAGATGTTAGTTAACAAACTATGGAATGGAAATTATGAATATTAATTAAGGTTAGAATCTTAATTTACCGATTTAAGTGGTAAATCCGTTGCACTGATTTTGGCAATTTAATCGTTGGAAAAGAATAACGGTTTATTTATATAAATAAAGGGATAGAATAAAGAAATGATTTTGGTATAAATAAATCTTCACTGGAGTTCTTGAAAAGTAAAGAGGAAACTAACATGTGTATGTATATGTATCTATGTATGTATGTATGCATGTATGTATGCATGTATGTATATATGTATGTATACTTTTGAATTAAGTACATGGTACTTTGCCATATTTAATTTTAGTAGTAAAGTGTAAAACATTAATAAATATTATGGCCTAAATTGGTATAAATGAATTCATTAGCATAACATAAATGATGGTAATGGGAAGATTTTATTTAGAAAGGGAAGTAAATAAAAATTGATTTATGGATTGATTGATGTTATAGGCATGCAGACATATTCTTAACCTTAGAAGGAGATTTGAAATATTATTTAAAAACGTGTCTAGGTTTAATAAGAGAGGATTACTCGAAAATAATGCAATCAATCAATGGTTAGGATTAATATAGATCTCCTATAAATTAAACCACTAACCTAACCTAACTCTTAATTCTTCTCTCTAATCCTAGTTGCTGTCATCTTCTTGCCTCTCCTCCATTAATTCTTATATTTACATATACATAAATAAAAATAAATCAAAATCAAAGAACGAGATTAAAGAAGATCTAGCGATTTGAAAGAAAACTAAGTGGATCTGGAAGGAAAATAGTAGGATTGGGACCAGATCCAAGGGAAATACAGTATCTAGAGATTAAGGATTTAAGGCAAGACGAATTAATCTAAACCAAATCTCAAAGTCCTTATCCTAATCAAGGTGAATAATAATCTAAATCATCTCTGTTTTATTTTATGATTATTTTATTTTCAGGTTTAAGACTAAATCCATTATAATGATGATTTTGATGATGATATGGTTGGATTTATGTGATGTTTACTCAAATACGATTATTTGATAAATGATTTACACAGTTTTGAGGCTAAAACTGATAATAATGATTTTCATATGCCCTGAGAAAATTTTATGTTACGGAAAACATGATTTTAGAGATGTGTTTTAATTTTTATAATATTTCAAGCTATGAATTTTCAAAGGAAATATGAATACTTTAGTTTAGAAATTAATTTCGGTTATTTTATGAAGAATTTAGGTCGAAATTTTTACATGTTCGATAAAATATTGAAAGTGAATTTCTGTAATTTTTGGTGTTTTTTTCTAATTGATTTACCATGGAAATTAAATTATTTTAGAAGGAGATTTTTTTTTTTTGCTTAATGGAAGGGTTTAATTATGAAAATTAATCTTTGTTTAGATCTAAAATTATGCGGCAGTTATTTGTTACTCCGTGAGATGATGGTTTTGATGAAAACAACCTTAGAATAGATTATAAAATATAAATACTAACATTATAAGTTTAGATATATATGTATACGCAGAATTTAACCATGCAGGTACCAAGAATGAAGACTGTACAGTATAGAGATTCAAGGTATCAAGATTGAAGACTCATGAGTATCAAGATTATAAAGAGTTCAAGACTTCAAGAATAGGTATTTTAATTAGGAATTTTGTTAAAACTCCTAAAAAAGCACTGGCATCTTTAAATCCAATTTATTCTTGGAATGGAATCCACTTCGAGCCCGTTAAAGGGATGGAACCCTAAGTAGGATGTAACCTATGAAAAATCTAGTGGAACATTGTTTTGTATCCGCTAATTTTTATTCAAATGATTTTACAAAAATTATCTTGTTTTCAAAATGATTTCAAAACTTTCCTTTTAAAAGATTCAAAAACCTCTATCTTGATTTTAGATAATTTTAGCCTCAAAATCATCTTTAATTTCAAAGTCAAATTACTTCTGATTTTAAACTATCTTTTAATATAATATATTTAACTTTTAAATATTTATACTTAGATTTGAATATAAAATTATAGTTAAATTCTATATATATTATTCTCTATATTTACTTATGAATTTTAACTATAGTCAAGCATATTTATAAAGTTTAAAATAGTTTTAATATAAGATAAAGGTTATTTTCAAAGAAAATAAAATCATCAAAAATTGCCTTGGGATGTCGACATACTCATGGTGACCATGTCGGCATGGTGCCAGTGAAGTTCAAAATTTAAATTTCAAAGAAGTATCTATTCGCCATAACTCTTCATGAATGGACATGGTTGTCGTTCTTCTATAAATAGGGGTTAGTTTCAACGAATTTCACATCAGATTTTCTGGTTTTTCACTCCTCTTCTTCTTCCATATTTCTTAATACATATTCTTACCATTACTCTGTCAAAATCAACATTGAATCAAACTCGATTACTTCTAGTTTGATTCTCTATCACTATCTCAACAAGGTTCTCAGTGCTATTCAGAGTTATAGACTTCTTTGTAATCTATTAAGCGAGAAAAGGTGTGATCGTGACCTTGAAAATCTACCAAGCGAGATAAGGTGTGATATTAGCCTTGGGAAATCAATTGGGTGAACTTGTTGCCCGTAAAATCAAGTGGGTGAACATGTTGCCCGAAAAATCAAGTATCTCTAACCAGAGGATTGTGATTCTGGACGGTGTACATCATAGCCTTGAAATCGAGGGTTTAATTGTAAAGATTGCTTTTGAAAGGAAATTCGTACTTGTGTTGCGGGACTGGATGTAGGGTAATTCCGAACCAGTATAAAATCTGGTGTGTTCTTTCCTTTACTGCCTTTTATTTTATTTCTACATCTGTGTTTGTTTCTATGATCATATCTGTGTCTATATATTACACACATCTGTGTCTAAATTAGCATAAACTTAAAAAGATTTAGTAATTCTTTATAAACACTATTCACCCCCCTCCTCTAGTGTTAATCCTAGCCTTAAGATCTATAATCCGCACTTCTCACAATTGGTATCAGAGCAAGGTTTTCAAAGTTTCATAATCTGATTTTTGAAAAAGCTTTTAAAATGGCTATGTTTGTTAATACTAGTTTAGAAATATTCAAATCATCATTGTTTCATGAGTCTGCATATAATCAATCTTCAAATTCAAGTTATCTACCAAAATTGTTTGATGTGCAGGAATCATGCTTCATGGCTGTTGAGGAATCAATCCACAACGGACAAATTGTGCATATCAAAAAGAACAAATGGATACTTGATAGTGGATGTTCTAGACACATGACTGGAAATCCAGATATACTGAATGATATCATATACAAAGATGAAGGACTGATTAATTTTGGAGACAATTCAAAAGGATATGTGATTGGCATCGGCAAAGTCGGTAATTCTAAAACTCCCACCATTACTAATGTTTTGCTAGTTAAGAATCTGAAACATAATCTGCTAAGTATAAGTCAACTATGCGATAAAGGATATAAAATTAAATTTGAAAAGGATAAATGTCACATTGAAGATAATAATTCAACCATTATATTTGAGGAAGTCCCGAAAAAGAATATTTATATTCTTAGTATGAAAGTTTCAGATGATAACCTGTGTCTGTTGGAAAATACAGGTGACCCTTGGATTTGGCATAAGAGATTTGGGCATTTGAATTTCAAACTCTTATCTAGACTATCAAAACGTGATCTAGTAATAGGTCTTCCTAAAATGAATTTTAAAATAGATAGTCTATGTGATGCTTGTCAATTAGAAAAACTTAGAAAAAGTTCTTTTAAATTAAAAGATATGATTTCAACTTCAAAACCTCTTAATTACTTCATCTTGATTTATTTGGCCCATCTCAAATTCTGTCAATAAATCATAGTAAATATGTTTTTGTAATTGTAGATGATTATTCTAGATTTACATGGACAATATTTTTGAAACATAAAAGTGATACTTTTGAATGTTTTAAGAACTTTTCAAAAAGAATTCAATATCAGTTTTCTTTAAAAATTATAACTATTCATAGTGATCACGGTGGTGAATTTGAAAATGAAAAGTTTGAGGAATTCTGCAATAAAAAAGGAATAACTCACAATTTTTCATTTTCGAGGACTCCACAACAAAACAGAGTAGTAGAATGTAAAAATAGGATGATTCAAGAGTGTGCGAGAACTATGCTTTCAGATAGTAATTTACCAAAGAATTTTTGGGCAGAAGCAGTTGCTACCGCCTGTTATATTTTAAATAGAATTTTAATTAGACCTTTAACTGATAAGACATCTTATGAACTTCTTTATTCAAAGAAACCTAAGGTATCTTATTTCAGAATTTTTGGAAGTAAATGCTTTATTTTAAATACAAAAAATAATTTAGATAAATTTGATCCTAAATTCGACAAAGGAATCTTTATCGGATACTCTAATAGAAGTAAAGCATACAGAGTGTTTAATTTAAAAACTAACACCATCGAAGAAAAAATGCATGTTTCATTTGATGAAAATTTCAAAAAATTTGAAGATACAAATGATGAAGAGGATTTAATCGCTCAAAATCAAGAATCAACTGAAACTAATAATGAAAGTAATCATCCTAATAAAAGGACTAAACTTTTAAAAGATCATCCTGTAGAAAATATACTGGGAGATATGCAATCTGTTGTGAAAACTCGAAATCAACTAAGTCAAATGAGTAATGTAGCTTTTTTTATCAACTGTTGAACCCAAAAATCCAAAAGAAGCATCAACTGACGATTCATGGATTTTGGCTATGTAAGAAGAATTAAATCAATTTACTAGAAATGATGTTTCGAACTTGTTCCTAGTCATGAAAATAAAATTATAAGTGGAACTAAATGGGTTTATAAAAATAAAATGAATGAACAAGGAGAGGTAGTTAGAAATAAAGCTCGATTAGTCGCTCAAGGTTATTGTCAAGAAGAAGGAATAGATTTTGATGAAACCTTTGCTCTCGTTGCAAGATTAGAAGCCATTAGGATTCTACTTGCTTTCGCAAATCATAATAATTTCAAATTATTTCAAATGGATGTTAAAAGTGCCTTTTTAAATGGATTTGTAAAAGAAGAAGTATATGTTGAACAACCACCACTTTTTGAAAATGATAAATTACCAAATCATGTTTACAAACTTAAAAAAGCTTTATATGGTCTAAAACAAGCTCCAAGTGCCTTGTATGATAGACTAAGATCTTATTTATTACAATCAAATTTTGAAATTGGTAAAGTAGATAATACTCTTTTTATTAAAAGAAATAAAAATGACATTCAACTAGTACAAGTTTACATAGATGATATCATTTTTGGATTAACTAATTTTGAAATGAATAAAGAATTTTCTGAAATAATGACAAAAGAGTTTGAGATGAGTCATATGGGTGAATTAAATTTCTTTTTAGGATTACAAATAAAACAATTAGATAATGGTATCTTTATTAGTCAAGAAAAATATGCTAAAGACCTACTTAGTAAATTTGGTTTGACTACTGCAAGTGGAAAACCCACTCCCGTGGCAACCAATGAGTACCTTAGTAAAGAAGATCTCTCGAAAAATGTAGATCAAAAATTATATAGAGGAATGATTGGATCACTACTCTATATTACTGCTAGTAGACCTGATATCATGCATAGTGTTTGTCTCTATGCCAAATATCAATCCCAACCGAAAAAGACCCACTTAAAAGCCGTAATTCATATCATAAGTTATGTTAAACACACATATGATTATGGTTTATTTTACCCTAAAAATGATTCTTTTGACTTAATATCTTACTGTGATGCTGATTTTGCTGGTTGTAAATCAGACCGAAAAGGTATGAGTGGGACTTGTCACTTTTTGGGGCAATCTCTGGTTTCTTGCTTTAGTAAAAAGCAAAACACAGTTTCTTTATCAACAACTGAAGCAGAGTATATTTCTGCTGCTTTGGCTTGTTCTCAAGTAATATATATGCAACAAACTTTAAAAGATTATGGTTTAAATATATCGAAATCACCAATTTATTGTGATAATACTAGTGCAATAAATTTATTCAAAAATACTACTCAACATGCTCGAACTAAACATATTGATATCAGACATCATTTTCTCAGAGATAATATAAGTAAGGAAGTAGTTACTCTCGATTATATTAATTCTGAGAATCAAATTGCTGATATTTTAACAAAACCCTAAAATGAATCAATATTTACTAAATTAAGAAGAGAATTAGGTATTTCAATAACTGAAATATAAAATATAAATATCCATTATAATAAATAATTAATACTAAAATAAATCAAATAGTAAAAATATAAAGGAGCATGTCGACATCCCCCATATGCCCATGTCGACATATAACGTTTTTATTTTAAAAAAAAATTCCCACCAAAATTCAAAAAATTGGTTATATGCTCTTCTTATTTTCGAATTTTTGATCATTCTCTCTGTTCTCTTTCTATTCTATCTTCTGAAATAAATAAAATCATGGCATCATCTTCCAAATCAAACATAAAATCAACACAATCAAGATTCTTAGGAATTTTCAAATATTTCCAATGGATAATCAAGCCAACCCTATCTTGATAGATGAAGATTCTTCACACAATCAAGAATAAAGAGACCAGCGAAGAAGAAGAAAAAGAACCCAGGGAAGAAGCGCAAGCGGAAGAAGATGACAAAGTCATTTGCGTTGGAGAAGTGTGCTTTGATAAAGATGGGAATCTTGTTGAACAACATGGAAATTTCTGTTTCCACTATCCACATTGTTCGATTCATAGATCTCCTATTTAAGTTTCTTTTCTTTCTTCTCCATTGTTGTTTGTGTTTCTTTATGTTCTCTAAACGCTTATGTAAATACAACTTTGTATGTAATGTGTGTTCTTATATGTTTTAATTATAAGTATTATCATGGATTTTAGTTAGAATAGTTAGTAGTAAGTTTTAGTTTTAGATCTATGTGTTGATTACTTATGATAACACTATCATTATAATCACATATCATAGGGTATTAGATTTAGGGGGAGTTATATAGTTTGGAGTTATAAAGTTAAGAGTTTTTTTTTTGTTGATGACAAAGAGGGGAGGAGTACAAATAGGGTAATTAAGGCATAGATTGAGGAGGAGTTATTAGTTTTAGGGGGAGTTATTAGGATAGAAGTAATATTTTATAAACAAAGGTTGTTATCATAAAAAAGGGGGAGATTGTTAGTCCGTAAGATGATGGTTTTGCTGACAACAACCTTAGAACAAATGATAAAAATATAAATACTAACATTATAAGTTTAGATATATATGTATATGCAGGATTTAACCATGCAGGTACCAAGAATGAAGACTGTACAGTATAGAGATTCAAGATATCAAGATTGAAGACTCATGAGTATCAAGATTATCAAGAGTTCAAGACTTCAAGAAAAAGTATTTTAATTAGGAATTTTGTTAAAACTTCTAGAAAAGCACCGGCATCTTAAAATCCAATTTATTCATGGAATGGAATCCACTTCGAGCCCGTTAAAGGGATGGAACCCTAAGTAGGATGGAACCTACGAAAAATCTAGTGGAACATTGTTTTGTATCCCTAATTTTCATTCAAATGATTTTACAAAAATTATCTTGTTTTCAAAATGATTCCAAAACTTTCCTTTTAAAAGATTCAAAAACCTATATCCTGATTTTAAATAATTTTAGCCTCAAAATCATCTTTAATTTCAAAGTCAAATTACTCCTGATTTTAAACTATCTTTTAATATAATATATTTAACTTTTAAATATTTATACTTAGATTTAAATATAAAATTATAGTTAAATTATATATATTATTCTCTATATTACTTATGAATTTTAACTATAGTCAAGCATATTTATAAAGTTTAAAATAGTTTTAATATAAGATAAAGGTTATTTTCAAAAAAAATCAAATCATCAAAAATTGTCTTGGGATGTCGACATACTCATGGTGACCATGTCGACATAGTGTCAGTTAAGTTCAAAATTTAAATTTCAAAAGAAGTGTGTATTCGCCATAACTCTTCACGAATGGACATGGCTGTTGTTCTTCTATAAATAGGGGTTAGTTTCAACGAATTTCACATCTGATTTTCTGATTTTTCACTTCTCTTCTTCTTCCACATATCTTTATACATATTCTTACCATTACTCTGTCGAAATCAACATTGAATCAAACTCGATTACTTCTACTTTGATTCTCTATCACTATCTCAACAAGATTCTTAGTGCTATTCAGAGTTATAGACTTCTTTGTAATCTATTAAGCGAGAAAATCTGTGTTTATGGCCTTGAAAATCAATCAAACGAGATAAGGTGTGATTGTAGCCTTGGGAAATCAATTGGGTGAACTTGTTGCCCGTAAAATCAAGTGGGTGAACTTGTTGCCCGGAAAATCAAGTATCTCTACCAAAAGAATTGTGATTCTGGAGGGTGTACCTTATAGCCTTGAAATCAAGGGTGTAATTGTAAAGATTGCTTTTGAAAGGAAATCCGTACTTGTGTTGCGGGACTGGATATAGGGTAACTTCGAACCAGTATAAAATCCGGCATGTTCTTTCCTTTACTGCTTTTTATTTTATTTCTACATCTGTGTTTGTTTCTATGATCATATCTGTGTCTGTATATTGCACACATCTGTGTCTAAATTAACATAAACTCAAAAAGATTTAGTAATTCTTTATAAACACTATTCACCCCCGTCTAATGTTAATCCTAGCCTTAAGATCCGTAATCCTAAACACTAAACGAATACAAAAGGTATCATAATGATGATACATGGTGATTGGAAAAAGGCATAAGACATGGTATCGAAACCATTGCTTTCACGGGGCTGAAACCTTTGTTTCACTTTTCAAAGATAAGCATCTGCCTTATTTTCAGGAGAATGCTTTCGACCAAGTCAAAACCTTTTTAACCTTTCGAAGGTGTTGCTTTCAAATTTGTTGCCCCTCTTTGTTCAGGTGGACCTTTCGAATGAGTTCCTCTATTTATAAATCAATGCTTTCGAAAATGGTGGTTTCGACATAGTCAAACCTTGCTGCTAATCTTATGCCTTTCGAAGGTATTAAAGTCATCAATGCTTTCGAAAGGTAGCTTTTGTTTTTAAAATTTTACTAAGCCACTTCCTAAAAGCTTTCGAAATGGTTCAAAGGTTTCAAAGGCAATGACTTCGAAAGGGGTTTCAATGCTATCCTTTAATATTTTACTTAAATGATTTAAGCCTTCGAAAGCGTGGTTCTGAAGCCATCAAAATTTTCCCCAAACAATTTTGTATGAAGATTAATGGTTTTGAAAGGTTTGCTTTTGTTTATATTCACTTTGACCCAAAAGATATTTTTAAAAGATAAACCCAAAGGTTTCGAAAGGGATACTTTCAATGGTTTTAAAGCTATGCTTCTAAGAGTTTATAAGCAATGCTTTAATACTTTAGAAAGGTATATTTTGGTTTCGAAAGAGATAAAAAGGTATATACTTAGTGTTTTGAAAAGAAGTTTTCTATTCTTTCGAAGGAGGATTTCAAAAAAAAAAAAACCCTATCTCATATTAAAGGAAAAACCATGTCATAAATAAAGTTCTGTGAAATGAATTTTTTGAAGATTTTTTTTAGATTAACAGGTTAAAGGGATTAACCAAGTTTTATATAAAATGATTTAAGGGATATTTAACCATAGGTGTTGGTACTACTATATTGTTATGATTGTTTCTTTATATATATGTTCACATTTTTATGAACCCATAACGGTACTTTGGGGAAGACCGAATAACCAGCTAGGTTGATCCAATAGTAAATAAATTAAAAACATTAAAATCCTAATTAAAGATATTGGCGGGGGCCAATAAGTTCACAGTAAGCCCATGAAAATTGTGTATAGCAAAGGATATTGGCAGGGGCCAATAGATTTATAGTTAGCCTATGAAACCTATATCCGAGTTAAGGTACTGACAGTTAGTCAATAGGTTCCAAGCCAGCCTATGAAAACTAGGATAAGGAATTAAGATATTGAAAGTTAGTTAATAGGTTCCTAGTCAGCCCATGAAAACTAGGAAAAGAAATAAAGATATTGAAGTTACCAATAGGTTCTTAGTAATCCCATGAACACTATGAAATCAGACAGGTAGTTCATAAACACTTAGCAGGTTATTGGTAAGTACATGAAAATTAATAGGTAAATAGTAAACCTAGAAACTATAATTGTGATAGATAGTCGAAATGAATGGTGACGGATAATCCAGATTTAATATACTTTTTTGCATATCATCATATTATTTTGAATTGTTTTTAACCATTAGGGATGCATGAGCATGATATATGGTTTTATAAAGTTTTTTAAATACTAGTGAGCGAAAACCTGTTCCGCTAAGCGACGTGGTCTCACTTGATTTCTAAATGGTTTGAAATAGTAGATTATTATTCATGCCAGGCTTTATGTATGACTCGAAGTTTGTGTTTTCACCCTTAAACTCTTGGTACTCAATAGATTTTGAGTAGTTTGAGAGTTGAGGATTTCAGGCTTTTTTTAGACGAATAAAGCTTCCAAAGACGTGCAAGAGGCAAGCTAGTTAATAAGAGTTCTTTATATTCTGTTGTGTTTTGGTTGCAAGGGAAAACCTATTTTATTGCCTTATTATATACTATGATCAACCAAGGAGGCATCTTCATATGTCGCTCTTAGCATATGTTATATAAGTATATTTTATCTAAAGTAGTTACAATTGTGGGATTATGTAATGAAACTGAATTTTTTTTGAAATGGAATGTGAAATGTGTTTTGATGATTTAATTTTTTTTCCATATTCATGTGTTTCTATGTATCAATGTACGTAATATTACTGTATTTGGTCATCGAGGATTAATAACTATGGATGACTGCACCATCCGTAGCCATTAGTTTTGTGCTTCCAAGTGGGGGATGTTAGAGATTTTATACTTCTAGAGGTATTATAAACATTATTGGTCATAGCAGTACTTGAATTTCTATAAAAATTATATTTAGACTTTACTCAAAACCTAGTATTAGCACAAACATTTTTATCATGCATGAAAGCGTATTTAATGCTATTTTTACAATCAATTTTATTATATCCTAAACCACATTTATCATGTAAAGGTCTAGAACTAAATATAATCATGTTTAAGTTATTTTGACCTTTATTAAAATTCATGAATTCATTTTTACATTTGTCAAATTTAGTTTTAAAGTCACAATTGTTATTTTCAAAAGAAATATTACTATATTTCAAAATATTATTTGTCATTTAATTCAGAATTCTCGTTTTTTAGTGTACAGTTCTCATTTTGGGAAAGAAAATTTTGAGATTCAGAATTATCTAAAGTGGATTGTAATAAATCATTTTGTCTTTTCAAATCAAAAATTTCTTTTGAAAAATTTTCTATCTCCTTTTCAAATAAGGTGTTTTGTTCATCTAGAAATTCTTTAAGAGTTATAAAATTATTTTTTTACAACACTAAATTGATTTTCTAAATTTAGTTTCTCAAATTTCAATTTCTCATTTACAAGTTTAGCAGATTTCATCTTTTCTAAAAATAATAAAACTAAGCTTTGAGATCTTATTGCTTATAATAACTAATTAAGTATTATCATTTACCGAAATTTAAAAATTAGAAAGTATATTTTTATAGTCCTCGTTGGTGGCTTTGACAGAGATTTTGCTTATTGTATTTCGCTTGGATCTTTTCTGGCCATTACTCTATGATGTTGTGAGGATCTATAGAATTCCAGACTCTAATACTAATTGAAAGAGACTAAGGATCATGTAATATGGAATATTAAATATAGGGAAATTATCGTCAAGGACAATATTTCTCAGCGTCTTTGCCTCAAGGACTGACCTTTCAGTATTTTAGTCTGAAGGACAACTTTCTTTAGGTATTAGTTTTTAGTTATTGATAGCAGTATTTTGGTATCAGTTTGTAGTTATCGGTAGTAGCTTTTAGGTATCATTTTTTTAGTTCGGTAGCAGTTTTGTAAGAATGTTTCTCCTTACGAATAAGTTTGGAAGAAAGTTTGTCCTTATGAATAATTTTTAGAAGAATGTTTGTCCTTATGGTAAAAATATTGAGGTCGTATCCTTGAGGCTAAATATACAAAATTTTGTCCTTTAAATTAATTCCCCCTATTAAATGAACAATCTACTTATTTAGAATGTAAATGTAAAAGTAGAGCTGTAAAGTAAATAATACCAGAGATTTTTAAACTGGTTCGAACTTTCCATTCTACGTTCAGTTCCAAACTCCTTTTGGAATTTAACTATCAACCATCACTTCACCCGGAGGAATTGGTATTACACCGTCTGAGTAATCGAATAGGACTTCAAGCGCCTAAGCAATATAATATGACTTCATAGGCCTAGGCAATGAACAAGACTTCAATAATAAAGAAAATTATCTAACTGAATTTTCTCTTTTAGAGCACATATAAGACTTTAGAGTACACCTTTCCTATAATCTTTTCCTTTGTGTTATATCGTGTAATTCATGAAGACAAGAAGTTTATTAAACCACTAATGAAGTATTATTGAATGAACAAGTGATCAAAATGAAGTTTATAAGTATTGAATGCTTAGAGTCCAAATAGCAAGATAGTTTAGAAATAAGAATTAGAATTGATTTTAAAAAAAATGAAATTCGTGGCTATTTATAGAGATTAAGAGTTGTATTGTTCATGAAAGATAGATATGAAAAGATATGGAAGTAATTCTTTAATCAAGAGTCGTTTCTTTTGATTGAAATGAAGTGTCTCTTGAAAAACTAGCAATTATAAAGATCCAGCCATCTGAACTAAATGTTCTAGCTAGTTGAATTGATTGCAAATCAAAACAGCAAAGTGTTAGTGCAAAAATGGTGTAATTTTGGCCGTCTAAGTATTCCTAGTCAGTTAGCTGAACGTTTATATTAATTTTTGAACATGCATATCACTCAGTTGGCTGACAATGGTCATTCAGTTGGCTGAATGTTGTGTTTTTATGTTCCTAATTTAATTTGCCAATTTTTATTTCGAGTGAATGTATATACCACTTCGAAGAGATTTTAACAGCCATCTACATCTAGACTCAGACTCTATGCCTAACATAAATATTGTAGCAACATTCTTGAATTAGGTCTTCATATGTCTTTGAGTATCTTCTCCTGCATCTTGGTTAGTACATATAGTATTTACTTATATAGTTGTAACAATCAAAATATCAAATTCAAGGTTCTAGCAGTGGCACCACCCGAGGTTCCGCCCGTTCTTCTTTTCGATCCTTTGTCACCCCTAGCAAGAGAGCTTTCAGAGGCTGGAGGAAGTTCTTTGAGAACTGAACCACCCGGTGGAATGACTTTTAGTGGGACGAGATTTGGATCGTCGATGCCCACTTCAGCGGGTTCTGCCGTAGCATTTTTCTTCAATAACTCCCCTCTCTCAATGCGCTCGTTCAAGCTGAGCTCATCTATATGTTCTAAGGATAAATTCATCACAATTTAATCTAATTCATCTGATAGCCGTTGGTCATCGGCTTTTTCATCATTAAATGCGCTAATAACTTGAGCATCGAGCCCTGGAATGTTGGTAGCCGCTGGAGTTTCTGTAAATGTCAGTTGTTGTTACATGGCGGCACCGCTTTTTGGAGTTTGGCTGGAACCTGAAAGACATGCAGATTCTTGGAAACAAGAAATAAGCCCATAACTATTAGGCGTGAGGAATGAAAACTCTTGAATAATGGAGAATAAAGCAAGATACCTATGTCCGACCAACTTTCAGTGGTTACCGTAGTGCTCCTTTCTAGACCTTTAATTGATAACCGGGTCTGTCTAGATCAAAGCTCGGATCTTGTCTCGATCCAAGTGAAACTAATGCTCTGGCTGTCTAAAGTGAAGCGGAACCTTTGGGATCAGACTCCAAACCTTCATCAATGTTTTTCCCTCTGCCCAAGGGTGCAAGAATATTAAAATATCAAAGTCTTGCAGCGGCAAGGTCTAATGGTTCATCGCCACGAAGAATCTCCCATACCAGTTTCTCTTTATCCAAATCAGCTTCGCCAAGGGCTTTCTTCTTCAATTCAACAATAAATTCCCAAGCCTCGATGAAAGATTCGAGATAGCCCTCTCTAAGAAAACTCAAATCATGAAGGATTAGGATTTTAGCATTATATTCAACAAATAAAGGACTGAACTTGTTCGTAATCTCATTTGGACCAGCTTCTTTGGCATCCTCCAACAGGGCCTCGATTTTCTTTCTAACTTCGTTGTAGTCCCCTTCCCTAGCCTTTTCCTTAAGGACTTCAATTTGAGTGAGTTGCTCGTCAAGTTTAATTTTAAGTCCTCGAGATTTGACGGCCTCATCACAATATCTTTGGATTCCTCCCGAGCTTCGAATTTTTATTCCTTCTCCTTCTTAAGGAGTTCTTCATGTTCTTCATTGCTGCATGGTAGAATGATTTTTTTATTATACAGTGTGTCCTTTTCCAGAGCAAGCACATCGCCGTGGCTGAGGGCAACATCTAGTTCTTTTCCATGAGTTGTTTCCATATCACTAAACGCCTCAGATGTTTCTTTAGCACTCTTTTATGTCGTGGCTAGCTTCGTTGTCAACTCCGAGATCTCTTCATCTTACTATTCAATTATGTCTTCATCATGGATCGCCTCTAGCTTGAGGCGATCGATTTCATGCCATCTTTTGATAGATACCTTAGAGATTTTCTTAGCTAGATGATGGAATGCTTCATGCTGCAGAAAAGCATCATTGAAGCATGCAAGTGAACTCACTTTAGCACTCCTTGGAATTGTATGGATTGAAGGAAGAAACTTCAGCCCATTAAAGCAAATTTTGGGAAATTGACCTTAAGTTCGGTCAATCTTTCCACCATAGAGGCCTTAGGAGATGCAGTAGTCAAGGTTGGATCATAATTAATAATTGGGTGTTTGGTCAACTTATGATTGCGAGGATGTCGAGAGCCAAATGAACATGAATAATGCTCAGGTAGCATAATAGTTTGGGAAGCATGGGAAGAAGTCTGATAAAGGAAGATTGGGCTAAACTTCCTAATGAGATGATGGAGATTGGGACTTGTGTTTTGGAGGTGAAGACTCCCTCGAACGATGACTTCTTTCCTGGCTGTCATCTCTCCCTCTCTCTCCCGATGCCTACTTGAGTCTGGACTGCGACTAGTTCCATACTATGTTGATGAGCAACTCAAGCGATAGAAGGCCTGGGATTGAGACATAGCACTTGTAAACCAAACAAGATGTATAAGTGACCATTAAATAAAAGATAGATGAAAATCATGCAGTAAAGTGCGCGTGCTTTTGAGTGACCTAGTGCCCCCCCTCCCCCCCGACGGACCAGTTATTGTAGCCTTGCTCATAGGAGTGTTTTCCCCTTTACTAGTAGGAAAAATGACATCACAATTCCTAGTGGGAGAATTAAGCCCCCCAATACTAATGTTGGGGAAGTCAGAGATTATGATATCATCAGGGATCGGGAGACGTGAGAACCCTTCCATCGAACTTTCTAAATGTTGAGAGGAAGACTCTTCTTCAACAGAGGTGATGATAAATTCGGGCTCCCTAGTGGTTTTTCTCCTATGGATTTTATATGCAAGCCTTTTTCCTTTCCTTATTGGCATGTGAAATTATGCGCCTTGTGATAGTTCGACCGCGTGCGTATTGCCTGGACCTGCATCAGCATTGCCAGGCTTGTCGGCTTCATCATCTCTAAATCACCCTCTTCGACGTCATCTTGAGCCCCCTCGACTAAGGGTGCGACATGGCTATTAATGCCGCCTTCTTGTTCCACAACATTACTTGGTGATGCATTGCTTTCAAGAAGCAGATGATGTGATGTTCTTCTAACATCCCAAAAAGAGATAACCATTCATCAGTTACAAGGGATTTGATATCCCTATCCTTAATTGGGGTGGCATGGATTGCAGAAACTGCCCTAGAGAAACTATCGCCTTCTGGACATGGATGTATGCCTATAAATTTTCAAAGTATTAGTTAGTTCAGGATATGGCTTAGGCTAAAGAATTGGAGAATAAAGTGAAGACAATACTTACGTCCTTCCAACCGTCGCCTCATGAAGCCATGCGAACAATGAACGTAGAACCATTCATTTTTAAAGAGATGGAAGGCGGAATAGAATATCCATAAATAGCTAGAAAGTGCCATAAAGAAGATAATAGTTGTTTGGATGCAATTAAGTAGGAGCTTCCAAGATAATTTAGCATCTCTTAAATAAAAGAATTATAAGATGGTGCCATAAGATGGTACACATCAACTAAACTTATATCTTCCACTGAAAGGGCGAGAGCATCGGAGAAAAGGTCAGCCAACTGGCCGAAAACCTTTGGTTGCTCAATTTAATGGTCAGGGGAAAGTTTATCGGATAATGTTACATAACTTGACTCGGCTCCGGGATTTCTATGTTGTAAAGATTATCTAGAAGGCATTGCAGCTAAATGCTTTGAACGTCTAGAGCCCATATCAACTAAACTCAGTAGATAATTAAGAATAGAAAATTCTACATGCCGCATCCGTGCTAAGTGCAAACTAGTGTGGTGTAGTGTTATGCAATGCAGAGATAAACAGTTAATTAAAAGAAAAGGTAAATGACGAGACTTTGGATTCCAAGCATAGTGACCGTCATCACTGTGACGACCCACCTTTCTGACCCTTGAGAACGACACTTATACATCCATGGTATTCATGTGCCGTTGCCCAAGTATCTGAAAGACGAGTTGCCATGGGGTAAAATATAAGAACGGAATAATAATCTCGCAATGAAACTGTTAAATATAACATAAAAATAAGACAGTACATAAGGTTACTCCCCAACATGGAGTTATCAGAGTTACAACAAAAGTACTACTATCAGTCTAGGCGGTTATAACAACCTGCCTTTAAATATACATACATAGAGCCAACATCTCATAATAGCGGAAATAAATAGCTAGATAGATAAGGAGCCTCCTGCTCGTCCACCATCTTCAAAAGAACCCAAAGAAACCTGTCATTTCTGGACTACTCAAATATAAATGAGTACCCGAACGTTTAGGGAAAACAACAATTCGGGTCAGACAATAAGTCTGGTATGAGTAAACTCCAAAAACAGAACACACAAAGTAACTAGTGAGACCACATCGCAAAAATGCAGAACGGGTTTTTCCCTCACAAGGACAACATCCAAGTATAAAAGAATGGATACAGATAATTAAACATCACGAAGAGTGCAAGACGCTTCCCGATGAAATTAAGAAAGAATCAATCCAAAGATTTGAATCAAAAATAAGGAAAAGGAATTTTTCCAACAATGACTAGGAGGGTGCGCCCCCCATATCGAAAGTATACCTCCAGAAAATATACTTGAGAACTACGATGGCTCTCGGAAACCTCCATGCCGGACCCCGCCATCCTTACCGAGTATCCGAGTATTTCACATCTCCGTGCGCATACAACCGGAACCAATCTAGAGTGGATGTGAAAATACCCTAATGGGAGCAACCCCACATATCTTGGCCCCCACTCGCTCTTTATTTAGTCATTTCCGATAAAGGATATCAATGCTCTAATTGAGCAACAAATCGTCTTAGATTGACGAAACAAAAATAAAAGGAAGAAGGGTATCGAAATTGATAGTGAAGATATCGACTATCGGGGATAACAAAACGATCGTATATGGAAATTAAATCTTATACTCTTTCAATACTTGGAAAATATCCATATACCTATCCCATCGGTATAAGCATATTCTCAAAACAATTAAGAGGATTTCATATTTCAAAAGCATACTTAGATGGGTCAAAAACAATCGTCTATAAGAAATGCAAACTTTTTCCATTATAATTATAAAGATCATTTATGTAAATCAAATCTCCTACACTTGTCATGTTTCCGATATTCTCGACTTACTCTATCCCTCGCCCAGAAACAAAGCCAGGTAAGTCAGGGCACTGGTTGCTCCTGGCCTTGCCTAGACACTTCGGTTCCAGATCTCACAGATAGAGAATCAATCTACTCATCGGCTTTTAGTGCCAAGTATAGGACTACTTACTTTCCATAAATAACTCATTTAAATTATTATATAAATTTTGAAGCTCCTTTAAAATACTTTAAACAAAGATTTAAAACTTCCATTCAAATCATAACTTAAACCCATCATCTTTAAAGGAGATACAACCAAGAGGGGGTGAAGCTTCCTCTTAATCAAATGAGATAGCTAAAAGGGGTGTTGTTTCCTTTTAATCAAAAAGTCACTAAATGTCAATCCTAAGTTAAAAGGTGGTGTAAGTTCCCTTTAACTAAACATCAAAGTTATTGCTCATAAACTGGCCGAGCACGAATAAAACAACCAAACAAGAATAATAACAAGAATAAGAATATACTCATTATTATTAACAATTTACAATCAATAGTTAACACAACATTTATTAAAATGTGAATGAGTCAAAGGAAAGAGATTAAGATTACACTCACTGTAAAATAATTGAATTATACTCACAGAATAAGTTATACCCACTAAACTATGAAAACAAGGAATATACTCACAGAATAAGTTACACCCATTAAACTATGAAAGCAAGGAATGTACTCACATAATAAGTTATACCCACTAAACTATGAAAACATGAAATATACTCACATCATATTTGCTTTGATGGAGACTTGGAATACTTCACCTTTTAAAATGAATTTTAGTTCTTTTCTTTAGTTTTTGAATGAAATAAAATGAGATATGGAGTTGGCTATTTATAGATGAAGAGAAGGGTACTTTAGTAATTTCCTATAGCCTAACCTGATTCAACCAGATTTTGGTCCAATAGAAGCTAGCCATATGGCATAATTTGATTCGACCATATTTTGGTCCAATAGAAAACATCCTTATGGCTTAATTTGATTCGACCACCTTTTGGTCCAATAGGAATCCTTCTTATCAAGTATGGCCTAAACTGATTTGACCAGATTTTGATCCAATGGCAACCATCTGCATGGCATAACTTGATTCGACCAGATTTTGGTCCAATGGCAACCATCCGCATGTAATATAATAATCATTATGCTATTTTGTTTTATTAGGCAAGTAATTATACTATTTTGTTTCATTAGGCTAGGTTAATAATTCTTTCTTGTTCTATTAGGCAAGTAATTATACTATTTTGTTTCATTAGGCTAGGTTAATAATTCTTTCTTGTTCTATTAGGCAAGTAATTATACTATTTTGTTTTATTAGGCAAGGTTAATCCTTCTAGATATAAAATCCATTATTTAATCATTTAAAAACATATTAACTATTCATGTTCAAAGTGATTAAATTATGGGTCGTTACATCGTCCCCTCCTTAAAGGAAATTTCGTCCTCGAAATTAATCGGATAAACTCTAGATATCAAAGAACCCAAATGATATCATATATACCACACAAAGATACAAGGAAAGTGACCTTAACACAACCGATGAGTACACTAAAAAGAAACAACAAAATACAAACAACAACTACATCAACTCGGGATAAGAATCCCTAATATAGTCCTCAGTTTCCCAAGTACAATCTCTAACATCTCCACTCCACTGAACCTTAACAAGATTCACAATCTTCTTCCTTAATCGCTTTATATCTCGAGCAACAATACGAATAGGCCGCCTAAGAATGGTTAGGTTAGGCTGAACCTCCAAACCAACTTGTTGTCCTGGTTTTATTATCATCGAAGGGTCGTGTACATACTTACGTAAATGAGATACGTGAAATACGTTGTGCACATCTGATAGTCGATCTGGTAACTCCACTTTATACGCAAGTTTACCAATCCGGTCTAGTATGGAAAAAGGGCCAATATATCGAGGGGCTAACTTCCCTGTCTTCCCAAACCTTACGACACTTCTCAGAGGAGAGACTTTTACAAATACCAAGTCCATGACTAAGAACTCTAGATCCCTACGCCTTTGATCTACATAACACTTTTTCCGATCTTGCGCTTCCTTCACCTTTCTTCTAACATCAACTACCTTCTCATTGGCTTCTAAAATTATGTCTGGTCCAAGAAAAAGTTTATCTCCAGATTCAACCCAACACGTAGGAGAATGACATGGACAACCATAAAGAGCTTCGAAAGGGGCCATACCAATTCTTGCTTGATAGCTATTGTTATAAGTCAATTCAACTAAGGGTAAATGTTCTTCCCAAGAACAACCGAAGTCTAGAATGCATGCTCGTAATAAATCTTTCAAGATTCGGTTCACTCTCTCTGTTTGCCCATCTGTTTGGGGATGGTAAGCTGTGCTTAGACTTAGCTCAGTCCCTAAAGCAGTCTGCAGTCCCTTCCAGAATCTACTAGTGAATATCGGGTCTCGGTCACTTACAATGCTATGAGGAATCCCATGGAGTCTCATAATCTCCTTCACATACAAACTCGCCAGACTTGTAGCAGTCCTAGTCAGCTTAACAGGAATGAAATGGGCACTCTTGGTTAGTCGATTGACTATAACCCAAATGCCATCATTACCTCTTCTTGACCTAGGAAGCCCTCAATAAAGTCCATAGAGATCTGCTCCCACTTCCACTTTGGGATCTTAAGTGGCTGAAGCAATCTAGCTGTCTTCAGCTGGTCACTCTTAATCTGCTGGCAGTTTGCACAATGACTCACAAAGATTGAAATATCTCGCTTCATCCCCTTCCACCAGAATACCCTCTTCATATCTTTGAACATCTTGGTCACTCCTGGATGAAAAGATAACTTTGAATGGTGGCATTCGGCTAACACTTCTTGCCTAAGTCCATCAAAATCTGGAACACAAATACGCCAATTCATTTTCAATATGCCCCGAAGATCAATCTTAAAGCTAGAAACAACACCTTCTTCAACATCTTTCTTAAGTCGAGCTAAAATAGGATCTGCCTCTTGACTGGATGCAATTCTCTCTAACAATATTGGCTTAACTTCTAGATTTGCAACCATTGCTACATTTCTACTCAATGCATCAGCAACGACATTTGCTTTTCCAGGGGTATAAAGAACCTCTAGATCATAAGAGGCGAGAAACTCCAGCCATCTCTGCTGCCTCAAATTCAAATCTTTCTGCGTAAAAAGGTATTTTAAGGATTTGTTGTCCGTGTATATCTCAAACCTTTCACCCAAAAGATAATGCCTCCACATCTTTAGTGCAAAGACAACAACCAAAAGTTCCAAATCGTGCGTAGCATAATTTTTCTCATGCGGTTTTAGCTGCCGACTCGCATAGGCAATAACTTTCCCATGTTGCATCAGAACTGCTCCTAATCCGGTTCCACAAGCATCTGTATACACGGTTAAACCTTCGCTCCCATTTGGAATGGTTCAAACGGGAGCGCCAGTCAATTTGTTTTTCAATTCATTGAATTCTTGATCACACTTAGAAGTCCAAACGAACCTAACACCTTTCTTTGTTAACTTCATCGGATGAGAAGCAATCTTCGAGAAGTCCTTGATTAACCTACGGTAAAAACCAGCCAATCCCAAGAAACTTCTAAATTCCGTCGCACTTTCGGGCTTCTTCCAGTCTTGGACCGCAATAACTTTAGCTGGATCCACCGATATACCTTCTCCCGAAATAACATGCCCTAGAAATCTAACTTCAGATTTCCAAAAATGGCACTTGGAGAACTTAGCCTTCAACTCATGGCTCCTTAAGGTATCGAGTACGACACGGAGATGATATTTGTGTTCCTCCTCTGTCTTTGAATAGATAAGAATGTCATCAATAAAGACGAGAACAAATTTATTAAGAATGTCTCGAAATACTCGATTCATTAAGTCCACAAAATAAGCGGGCGCATTAGTCAATCCAAACGGCATAACTAACCACTCGTAGAAATTTTCAGGAGTTCGAAAAGCTGTCAAAGGAACATTCTCCTCTGCCACTCTTAATTGGTGGAAACCAGTGGCAAGATCTAATTGAGAAAATATCCGAGCACCATGGAGTTGATCAAACATATCGTCAATTCTTGGCAAAGGATATTTATTCTTGATTGTCCTTTTGTTCAACTCCCGATAGTCTACACATAACCTTAGAGAACCGTCTGCCTTTGTAACAAAGACGACTGGCGATCCCCAACTCGAGGTACTACGTCGGATCAAGCCCTTCTGCAACAAGTCATAAGTCTGCCTTTCTAACTCCCTCTTCTCTTTTGGAGCCATCCTTCGTAAGTGTTGTACAATAGGTCTAGTTCCTGGAACCAAATCAATACGAAACTCGACTTCACGGTGAGGAGGTAAACCTTGCACCTCGTCAAAAATATTTACGAAATCTCGAACAACCGGCACATCTCCAAGCTCCGCTTTAGTCACTTCGAGTGAATAGAGAAAACTGCTTATTAACTTCTTAGGCTCTTCACAACTAATATCAACACCAACATCTCCTACATCACTAACTCTAATCAGCCTTCTACCACAATCCAAGATAGATTTAAACTTAGATAACCAATCCATCCCCAACAACACTCCAAAACCCATAAACCCAAGAACAAACAAGTCAAAAGGAAAGAGATGATTTCGACAAGAAATAGGTATATTTAGACACACGGTGTCAACATTTGTCGGACCTCCAATTGGGTTTGACACACAAAGAGGATTACTTATGATAACATATTTAAGGTTTAGTTTGTCCATTAGATCATAAGAAATAAAATTATGGGAAGCTCATGTATCAAGTAGCACCCTTACAGGAATATCATAGATGGATAATGTACCTTGCAACACTTGCTTCCCCTTTTTATCTAAAGAAGTGGATGGTATCTCTTCAATGGTAAAAGTTTGTCCTTGGGATCCCTTTTTAGGAAAATGGCACTCATTCTTCATATGTCTTGGCCGGCCGCAATTAAAACATGTGGCAATTGGGCAATGATTTGCAAAGTGGCCCATCTTATTGCACTTAAAACAAAGAATGTTGGCCAAGCTGGTTTGCTTCTTCTGTGCTGGAGCCCCATCTTCGGGTTTCTTCCCTGCACCCTGCTTCTTTCCCTTAAACTTACGCTTGAAGTTTGGCTTACCTTCAACCGGTATAACCGATAAAGGCTTGGCACTTATTGCTGGTACTATGCCCTTCTGGACTCCTTCCTTAATATCAAGAGCCTCAAACCTCAAAGCCATGCTAATAATGTCAGTGAATGTACCCATAAGATGATTGGTCATTTCACGATGGAACTCTGGTCGCATTCCATTCACAAACATTTCATTTTTCTTGAGTGGTGTGTCTACCAATCCAAGTCCAAAACGGGACAAAGCATTGAACTTATGCTCATATTGCGACACGGCCATATCACCCTACTTTAAGTCAATGAAACTTCTAAACAACTGAGTTCTTTCGGCTTCTGGAATAAACTGTGCTTCAAAAACTTCCTTGAACTGGGCCCAAGAAAACTCCCCCTCTGGAGTGCTTGCTGTTTCTGAATCCCACTAATCCATCGCCGACTTTTGAAGTTGTCGCGATGCCAACAGCCGTTTCTACGCATCTTCCAACCGAAGATCTCCAAATATTCTTTCACAAGTTCGGAGCCACATCTGCACCCCAAGAATATCTTCAGTATCATAGAATGGTTTCCCACCCAAAGCGGTAAAATTCTTACACAAAGCTGCAAAGTTCATAGGGGTATGAACTTGCACTAGCATTTCCTCTGCCGAATCTACAGCTGACATAGTAGCATTTCTAGGTACCCTGCCATTGGTATCCGTGCTAGTTCTAGATCCTCTCCTTCCTCCTCTTCTTGTATTCATTTTCTATTATCTGAACAAATAACAGGTATCTTTAGAATACAAAAATAGGATTAAAATGGTTTAAGGAAATAACACCAAAGGATCTAAAACTAGACTTTAGAGGATAAATATTATTATTATAAAAATTACAAATACGCTCCCTCAAGATTAACTCATTCTACGGCATCACTTACCCTATCTCTGGTGAGTTGTACCCCAATCAGGCTAAGGCGTTCGCTCAACCGAAGCTCTGATACCAACTGTGACGACCCACCTTTCTGACCCTTGAGAACGACACTTAATACATCCATGGTATTCATGTGCCGTTGCCCAAGTATCTGAAAGACGAGTTGCCATGGGGTAAAATATAAGAACGGAATAATAATCTCACAACGGAACGGTTAAATATAACATAAAAATAAGACAGTACATAAGGTTACTCCCCAACTTGGAGTTATCAGAGTTATAACAAAAGTACTACTATCAGTCTAGGCAGTTATAACAACCTGCCTTTAAATATACATACATAGAGCCAACATCTCAAAATAGCGGAAATAAATAGCTAGATAGATAAGGAGCCTCCTGCTCGTCCACCATCTTCAAAAGAGCCCAAAGAAACCTGTCATTTCTGGACTACTCAAATATAAATGAGTACCTGAACGTTTACGGAAAACAACAATTCGGGTCAGACAATAAGTCTGGTATGAGTAAACTCCAAAAATAGAACACACAAAGTAACTAGTGAGACCACATCGCAAAAACGCAGAACGGGTTTTTCCCTCACAAGGACAACATCCAAGTATAAAAGAATGGATACAGATAATTAAACATCGCGAAGAGTGCAAGACGCTTCCCGATGAAATTAAGAAAGAATCAATCCAAAGATTTGAATCAAAAATAAGGAAAAGGAATTTTTCCAACAATGACAAGGAGGGTGCGCCCCCCTTATCGAAAGTATACCTCTAGAAAATATACTAGAGAACTACGATGGCTCTCGGAAACCTCCAAGCCGGACCCCGCCATCCTTACGGAGTATCCGAGTATTTCACATCTCCGTGCGCATGCAACCAGAACCAATCTATAGTAGATGTGAAAATACCCTAATGGGAGCAACCCCACATAGCTTGGCCCCCACTCGCTCTTTATTTAGTCATTTCCGATAAAGGATATCAATGCTCTAATTGAGCAACAAATCGTCTTAGATTGACGAAACAAAAATAAAAGGAAGAAGGGTATCGAAATTGATAGTCAAGATATCGAATATCGGGGATAACAAAACGATCGTATATGGAAATTAAATCTTATACTCTTTCAATACTTAGAAAATATCCATATACTTATCCCATCGATATAAGCATATTCTCAAAACAATTAAGAGGATTTCATATTTCAAAAGCATACTTAGATGGGTCAAAAACAATTGTCTATAAGAAATGCAAACGTTTTCCATTATAATTATAAAGATCATTTATGTAAATCAAATCTCCTACACTTGTCATGTTTCCAATATTCTCGACTTACTCTATCCCTCGCCCAGAAACAAAGCCAGGTAAGTCAGGGCAGAGGTTGCTCCTAGCCTTGCCTAGACACTTCGGTTCCAGATCTCACAGAAAGAGAATCAATCTACTCATCGGTTTTAGTGCCAAGTATAGGACTACTTACTTTCCATAAATAACTCATTTAAATTATTATATAAATTTTGAAGCTCCTTTAAAATACTTTAAACAAAGATTTAAAACTTCCATTCAAATCATAACTTAAACCCATCATCTTTAAAGGAGATTTCAACCAAGAGGGGGTGAAGCTTCCTCTTAATCAAATGAGATAGCTAAAAGGGGTGTTGTTTCCTTTTAACCAAAAAGTCACTAAATGTCAATCCTAAGTTAAAAGGTGGTGTAAGTTCCTTTAACTAAACATCAAAGTTATTGCTCATAAACTGGCCGAGCACGAATAAAACAACCAAACAAGAATAATAACAAGAATAAGAACATACTCATTATTATTAACAATTTACAATCTATAGTTAACACAACATTTATTAAAATGTGAATGAGTCAAAGGAAAGAGATTAAGATTACACTCACTGTAAAATAATTGAATTATACTCACAGAATAAGTTATACCCACTAAACTATGAAAACAAGGAATATACTCACAGAATAAGTTACACCCATTAAACTATGAAAGCAAGGAATGTACTCACATAATAAGTTATACCCACTAAACTATGAAAACATGAAATATACTCACATCCTATTTGCTTTGATGGAGACTTGGAATACTTCACCTTTTAAAATGAATTTTAGTTCTTTTCTTTAGTTTTGAATGAAATAAAATGAGATATGGACTTGGCTATTTATAGATGAAGAGAAGAGTACTTCAGTAATTTCCTATAGCCTAACCTGATTCAACCAGATTTTGGTCCAATAGAAGCTAGCCATATGGCATAATTTGATTCGACCATATTTTGGTCCAATAGAAAACATCCTTGTGGCTTAATTTGATTCAACCACCTTTGGTCCAATAGGAATCCTTCTTATAAAGTATGGCCTAAACTGATTTGACCAGATTTTGGTCCAATGGCAACCATCTACATGGCATAACCTGATTCGACCAGATTTTAGTCCAATGGCAACCATCCGCATGGGATATAATAATCATTATGCTATTTTGTTTTATTAGGCAAGTAATTATACTATTTTGTTTCATTAGGCTAGGTTAATAATTCTTTCTTGTTTTATTAGGCAAGTAATTATACTATTTTGTTTTATTAGGCAAGTAATTATACTATTTTGTTTCATTAGGCTAGGTTAATAATTCTTTCTTGTTTTATTAGGCAAGTAATTTGACTATTTGGTTTTATTAGGCAAGGTTAATACTTCTAGATATAAGATCCATTATTTAATCATTTAAAAACATATTAACTATTCATGTTCAAAGTGATTAAATTATGGGTTGTTACAATCGCTGACCGTCTCAACTGGCGTTTAGAGTGATCGATTGTGTAAGCTTTGGGATCGAACCATTGAGATATCAAATTGTGAAGTCCATTATTGAAGTCCATATGTTAAGTTCTTGTTCATATTCTAAGTCTCGATGGTTTAACTGTTTAATTTCAAATTCAAAGTTGGACAAGTAAGTTTTTTGTTCTTTATTGTCGTATATTCAACTTCATTAAGATGAGATTGGTTTTGATTGTTCATGCAAGTGAATTTGGGTTGGTTTGCTCAAATGTTCAAATTCAATTCAAAAAGCTTAGAATCAACTAATTACCCATAGTAGATCCCTCCACCTACAACCAATCCCTCTCATGAAGCAAATAACTGATTCCTATTTGTATCGATCCCTTTATCTTATCACAACCGACCCCTCTTGAAGAACCTATAAACGACCCCTCCTCATACACTCAATCATTGATCCCTCTTTTTGGTGATACTCCAACCGATTCCTATTCCACATTTTACTAAACCAATCCCTCCTCTTACATCCTTCAACATCGTTACTAACCGATCCATCTCCTTCATTTAGTACCCGATCTTTTCTTGGTCCATCAGGAACCGATCTCTATAGTTATCTCAATAATTATACTGATTGGTCATACCCAAATTACTCCAACTTCCACCACCGATCCCTCCATTTTATAATTTCACTTCTCTTATCTAATTCAAGCTAAACACGCAGTTTCATAACCCTTAAAATCACCAACCATATCGTCTTGTCACCGACATTTATCCAAAATCGTATACAATGAAACCTACCTATGTGATTTCAATTACTAAGTTGAAAGGAAAGAGGGGCAATTCGATGTTGGAATTGACAAATGGAGTCGGGTTAATGGAGGTGGCAGAGAAGTTAATAACAGTTTAGATGAATAAAGATGGAGGTTATCACCCACGTTGATGGATTCGAGATGATAAACGGTAATAAAGAAAAGGAAGAGTGATCTCGGAGTAGTTATAGAGAAGGAGACAAGGTAAAGTAAGGAAGGAAAGTAAACTGTTGGCTTATGTATAGACTCCAAGGGTTCAGCCTGCTTTCCTTATTTAGGAGATGGAAAATTGGTTAAGTCTACCAAGTTATAGGGATCGAGTACGATCCCTACCCAAGGGAACAAAATCTGAGCCCTATGTTTTTTTTCAAAAAAAGGAAGGGGATCGGCTAGAGGAATCCCGGTCCCTATGAAAAAAACAAAAGAGAAAGAGGGGGTCCGCTAAATAATGTCGATCCCTATATACATAAAGGAAAGAAAGAGAGAAAAATGGATCAGTTACGAACCCTATGTGCATGCAAACATGGACATGAAAATTATATAAAGTGTGTATATGTGTGTGTGTGTGTGTATATATATATATATATATATATATATTACAATGAAATTGCATCTAGTTTAATGAAATTTTTTGATCACCCTGAGCGTGCAAACACATCCGAGAACCAACGACAAGAACGTATGCCAGAACGTGCACATGAATATTTAAAAAGTTAAAAATTTTAAATCGATGGAAATTGAAATCAAACCTGAAGCTTTCAAGGTCAAGACTAGATCAGATAGCTGAAGTTTACTATTCTTGTAGAACTAGACATAGATATCAACCGACGTAATATAATCCTGAATTTATACTATTGGAAATCGACCAAGCGTCATGTCAATCAAAGAGAGATACGACATTTTGGGAAATTAGTTCGATGGAAAGATAGCGACTATTAAGAAAAATGGATGGATTTATTGTCGACGACTTTAACTTGCTTCGATTCAAAGCACGTTATGTTCAATACAAGACGTACTATGGAGGGCAAGTGTTATCCGACATTTTGACCCAACTATATCTGAAATGATTAGATAAGGTAGATTTAACTATCATCAAGGGCCGTAAGTCCAAAGTGGTGATTGTGGAGTCCATTAAGTACAGATGATAATATGAAGTCATAATCGAATGGAATTAAGAGATATGCAATATAGAATGTTCAAAGTATGGAATATAGTTTAACATAGAATAGGGATATGCTATAATCACTCTCAAACATAGGGATCAACATATTTTAGCTAAATAAATGCAACTTAATGGAAAACAATCAATATCTCAAGATCCAGAAGTCCAATATGTATGAAACTTTAGGAACAAGATACGGGAATCTTTGGGAGCCTACCCTAGTGATTACACCTAAAAAGGATTAGGAAAGTGGGATCGGCCCTCTTTCCCTCCATAGGGATCGGCTAGAGTCAGGATGCACAACATGCTGCAACAATGATCGAGCAATGACTCAAGTTCTACTAAACCAACTGGGGTGAAAATTGGAGGCTAAGCATATTACAACATGTGAAAGCTTCCATATGGATCGCGTCCCTAAATTACTCCAAAACAGGGACCGACATCGATCCCTATTCCTTAGGACTTGGGCTATGTGATCCTTCTTATGCGTCCATATGGTTTTGTCGATCCTTCTGTCGAATTTTTAGGGAGATATTTCGCCACCTTCCTCTATAAATACAGGCTTGATTGTTCATTTTCGGGATTTTTATGCCGCTGGTTGCTTTGTACTCTATTATAACTAAGGATTTTCATCTGATCCCTATTATGTTTAGTTTAAAAAGTGATTAATAAAGCTATCTATTCAAAGTGGACATAGGAAAATAATACCGAACCACTATGAATCATTGTGTTCTCGTTAATGCTTTAATTTTCTATTATTTGATTGCTTGTTTCCTCCGTATTTATTTTATATTCTTCATTTATTTCTCTATAAAATCTCTATTGTGTATTTGTACCAAATTTTGGTGCAAAGAAGTGGTGTCCATTCACCATCTTTTCATCCCAACTTTGATTATGTTACTTCTACTCTCAACCTATGGTTTTCTATACTAATTGATTCGACCTTTCAAAATAGAAAATCTCTACTATAAGAATGCACTAAATTTTTTTATAGAAATTATTGCTTTTTTTTATCGCGAGTGCATAAATGGGCCCATGAGTTCAAAGCCCAACAACATGGTTCCTCATAGCACATATATGAAATTCTAGCCCGATACCCAAGGCTCCTTCAGTACCTAACCCTTAAAGAGCTTGTTGTCCCGCTTTCCCTAAATCAAGATCTTGCCACCATATCCACTAGACCAACAAAAAGCTGTAAATCTTATGGACAAAACCCTTTGTCCCATCACATAGAAACAAAATCAGGACAAGAAATATCTCCCTTTCTATCCTTTTGACTGCCGATTGGTCAAACCATGCCTCTCCTGGTAGCCATAGTTCCTTCGATGATGAAGTTCACTATCTACATCATTACTGCGATGACTTGACAAACTTCTCACAAAATCCCTAGGTCACCTTATAAAAAAGAGGTCATTACCCTACATTGTTCCCCTAAGAGAAGTAGTGTAAATGACGTTATTCATTTGGTAAAAACATCACTGCAGAATAAGCACTATTTGTACTTTATTGCCCACCTTAAAAAGGTGCCATGTACGTCAACAACTCCCTTCTCTATTTTGTCCTAACACAAGCTGTTAGAGCCATACGTATTGATTTTTATGACAAGAACATTATCAATAATGACTTTTCAGGTTGCAAAGATTATTGTATAGGAAATATAGGTATACTTAGAAATGATACAAGAATATGATGAATCAAGGAGATCAAGATAAATCAAGTAGATCAAGGTGATCTAGAGGAATCAAGCAAACCAGGAAGATCAAGAGGAATCTAATGGATCAAGAAGAACCAGATAGACCAGGAAGACAAAGAATCAAAGAAAAGGCTAGGAAGATAAAGAGATTCAAGAAATAAAGACAAAGAACTCAAGACATTCAGTTACTCAAAACTGTATGTAAAGAATAGAAATGATTTCTAAAGAACCCTAGCACATGTTCGAAATCTTTCTTTTAAACATCTTTGTTCTCTTCTCTGGAACCTTTATATAGAAGTGCAATATTGACTTTAACTATTATAAAATTTAAAATGATTTCTGTAAAGTTTTTTTTCACAATCTGTTAGCATATGTCGATATAACCTAAATATATATATATATATCGACATAGTAGCCACTTACAAGTTTTTGAAAATCGATAAGTATATGTTGATATACTATTTGAAGATACGCCGACATGCCAGCTATTGCTACAACCTTTGGAGTTAAATGAAAAGAAACATCAATTCACCCTTTCGCCAAAAGACATTTCTCTTCTTCTTCTACATAAAAGACAAAGAAAATGGATTCCTGAATCAGTTCTCATTCTTTCATGTTACTTTTTCATCTCTACTATTTTTGCAAACATGTTCTGTCTTAACCGGGTTTTTGAGTAAGCCGATTTCAATCGAAAGTTAGATAATCAAAACGAAGACAAAATGATTCAAGGACTTTGGAAACATCATAAAAAGGAAAGGAAAGAAAAGAGAAATATCAAAAAATGAACAAAAAAGTTTATTTAAGTTTTTTATCTTGGCGCTTGGGATCGGACCTGAGTTAGACCTGAGCTGAACCTAGGAGAAATGAAGAAACACTAGCGTTGAAAACAATTCAGCATTGAGTTGTTTTTTCTCGTTCCGACTCACGAAATATTCAGGTCAGCCTCCAAGCAATTGTCACCGAGTATAACTAGGTTATGACACATAAAACATTCATATCAGACTCAAAGCAATTTTCACTAACTGTATGTATCGGTACGACATGATTAACTCAAAACTGAGTTGCTTTTCTTGGGTCCGATTTGCAAAACTCTCAGGCCAAACTTTGAGCAATCGTTACTGAGCAGAACTCGGGTCGGACATACAAAACTCTTAGTTCTGACTCTAGGCATGTATAATTTGGGTCTGATACACAAAACTCTCAGGTCAGACTCCAAGCACTCCAACCTTTAGACGACCCCAAGTAAGACGAAGACGAAATGACATGAAAATTGGCAAGAACACTTAGATAAAGAAAGGAAATAGTTTGGAAAAGTTTCAACCAAAAATACACTAAGGAAACATGTCAGTACAGACATGTTTTATATCGACATGCTTTATAATGAGTTTTTTTGGATGACTTGTTTATAACGACATGTTTTTGCTCCACATCCCTCCACTCTAACTTCGCACGAGTTATTATCCACCTCTACCATATGTATCCAAATGATTTCCAAGATTTTTAGATGACCTATGATAATCTTTGGAGAATTAACAGCTAGAACAGCAGAACGAACCAAGTGATGAAGGAGCAATCACCAAGATCAGTCAACAGTTAGTGGAAACAATATGAAACACAACAAAAAGAAGTAAGAAGAAGGGTACAACATATGGACTTTGCTGCAAGTTGGTCGATATCAACATATTTGGATAACTCGTGAAGTTCTACAATTTGGCATGTGACTTTGGGTCGATATATGGACTTTGTTACAAGTGGCCTTCTGACCCATCACACCCGTTCCCCTATAAATACATAAGATAGGACAACCAAAAGAGGATCTTCTCCCTGCTCTATCATCCTCACTTTGGACTAGGACGACATTTCTTTTTACTTCCTTCCTCTACACAATTTTCACGAAGGCGGATACTTTTGGCAATTTTAGGACTTTGAATCTATCAAACCTCTATAGTGACTCAATCTCATTCCAATCCATTGTGATCTCAAATAAACTATGTTAGATTCAAGATCAGTAAAACTATAGAGTGGATGTAGGCCAAAGATTATCGAGCCACTATAAAAATCTTGTGTCTCTTTCTTATTTTTCTATCTTTTCAATACTATCTGCTGGATCTAGGACTCACAGGTTCCATACAACTTATTCTTGGGTGTTGATCCAGGCGTTAATATTATCTTACTACTATAAAAATAAAATTTGCAAATTCATATATTTTACTCTTATTCTTCACAAGTTCGCAAACTACAAAAGATCAAACAGTCCTTACCAAATTCTCAATTTATCTTTGATTGCATCCTATTACTAAAATATTTTAGTTACAAACTGCTAATCGAGGTCAATATGATCAATGTACAGAAGACTATAAGATTTATATTCGAAAGATAAGATTTCTTATAGAACTACTGCGTACTACTTGAATTGTAAAGGTGTATCCTACCTCCTGTAGAAAGTTGGTATTGTATAGGTGTTTTTGACCTCCTATAGAAAGTCAAGAGGTTAGATGTGCCCTGCCACTATGGAGAGTCAGGATTTGTGTGCATGCCACCTAATTTAAAGCCAAGTTGTATAGGTGTACTTTCCATACAAAGAATTGTAAGGTTTAGTTATAGTGGAACTATACAGGGTACATGACTAGATATAGTATTGCGAATCAGAACCTATATAAAAGTACCCAGTGTCACCCATTTTACATTATTGCCTTTTATTCTGCATTTATATTATTATCTGCGAATGATTGTGATTCTAAATTAATAAGTTTGAAAAATACAAGTTAAAGTATTAACATGTTTAAATACACTACTGACATTGTACTGAACCCACTTTAGTGATAATAGTCTTAAGATCTAATTCTCATAATTATTATGCTATCTCACATTACCAACATTTAGTGTTAGAGAATTATGGTTTCAAAAACTCATCATCTAATTTTTGAAAAGTTTAAATGGTAGTAACATTAATAACACTCTCTTTAACACATTTATGAAATGTTAATCCACTACTAGACCACTATTGTTTAATGGTAGTACTAATTGATGTTCTAGGCCTTTAGATTAGTGAAACCTTTATACAAGTTACTCTCTGTTGGCATCAAAATTGGCCACCAACACCCAGTTATGTAAAAGTACGAATATCCAATCCAATCACAAAAATATGAAGAGAAACAAATAAAAAAATTAAAACAATCAAAAAATAAGTAAAAAGAGACAAGATTTATTGCTTCATCTAACTCCGGCCTACATCCACTCTCAAATAGTCCTTTTTATTATACTGATGTTTATAGTTACAATCCAAAATCTAAGAATAAAATAGGCCAAGTATAGCCTAGGTTGAAGATTAAGAGAAGCCAAAAGAAGATCCTTTTTCTAATGCCATGCATGCTGTATTTATAAGGGAAGACGCACATGGATCTGGCTGAAATTTTGAGAGAAGGTTCGAGAGACCAAGACAAGGCCACCCAAAAATTTCTGGGCCTATTAGGACACACCAATAGGAATCAGTACTGATCCCTGTGTCCAAATGGGTTGTGATCCTTATGAGGGGTTCCCCATAACGTTAGCTATCTGCTCTACAAATTTCATGCAATTCTGACATACAGATTGTGGTATCGAATTTTCCATAAAGTAGTGTCCCTTGAATTATGATTTATACCGATCCCTCTAGAGGGAGAGGGACCGATCCTTCCATTCTCTTCCAAATGCCATGCAATCCCTAGGGGAGCTTGTCTATGTTGTATTATGTGTAGCTTTCAAGTTTTATGCCAATTGGATCAGTAGAACTCAAGTTATTAATCAATCTTTGTTGCAATATGTTGTGAAGGCTGATTATAGCCGATCCTTATGGAGGGTTAGGTACTAATCCCTCCAACTTGCTTCAAATGATATAAGATCCCTAAGGGGTGTTCCACATGTTGTAATTAGCTTGTGATCCAAATTTCATGTTAATTGGATGTGTAGATGTTGATAGATCTTTGCTATAAAGTTGGGTTTAGCTGATTCCTAAAAGGAAAGAGGGCCAATCCCTCTTTCTTCATTTTTTGATGTAAGATCCCTAGGGTGGGCTCCTTACGGTCCCCACATCTTGCTAAAAAAAATTCATATGCATTGGACTTATGAATTTTGAGACATTGATTGATTTCCATTGAGTTGTACTTTCTTGGCTAAAATATGCCGGTCCCTTTTATACCAATCTCTTTTTATACGATCTCTTTCTTAGGTGAAGTAATTTTCCCATAACTTGCGCATGCAATCTCCAAACAACTTGAGATTTGAAATGTAGCCTCGTAGGGCCTTCCTTGTTATTTTATACGGGTCTCACCCAGTTTGGGACAAAAATTGAGGACATGTACCGATCCCCTAGGGGAAGGGATAGGCACCGATCCCCTGCCTGGGCGAGTTACTAATCCATACTTAAAATATTTTAAAGATTCTATTTTTGGTATCAGTTGATTATCGCTTCATATCATTGCCTGCACTTGATTTCTGGAACTCACAACCATCGCTCTTAACTAATGGCTTTGATAATCGTGAAGTATGTTGGGTTAAATCCGCATGTCTAATGCCTTGGCGAAAGGTGGGTCAACACACTCAAATCAATAATCAATAAAAACTACAATGGATGAAGGCCAGAGATTGTCAAACCACTTTAAAAATTATGGCGTTATCTATGTTTTTCGTATATTTTCTAGTAGATTTCTATATTTCTACAGGACTTTGGGTGTTGTGCCATATTTAGGCTCAACATTTTTGTGCTTTTCATTGAGAAAGGATATTCTCAAGCGTAGATCTAGCTTTCTATTTTGGGTTAGAGTATCCGAATGCTAAATATAGAAGATTTTCGTTAATAATTTGAAGAATTTACATCAAGGAGTCAGTGTTACCTAGGATACCTAGATCATATAGAGTAACGGCTGGAGATGATGAAGGAGCTTCTCATCGCATGGAAGTTAGTAACCAATAAATGTTGCTAGGACTATATGCTTCTCAAGACATGGTTATTAGAAAGGACTTTGACAAAATGATTCAAGAGATGAATTAGAAGATGTGTGATAGTTAGAAGGCTCTAATGGAAATAATGGATACAAGAAAGCTCTATTAAATCAGCAGCCACGTAGGAGTAGGCGGAGCAGAAGGGAAGTTTCACCTATTGGATCTAAAGATGCGAACTCGTTTTTTTAATTAGAATAGGAAAGATGGAAAGCATAAACAAAAGGAAAAGGCTATTGGAACAGTAGAAGGAGCTATTGGAGGAAGTTGAGGAACGCCCTCCACAAAGGATTCAACCTGGTACCACTAGAATTACGTCGGCACCTGGAAGAATTCAGGTACTTTAGAGGGACAAGGAGAAGAGGCCATGGACTTATTTGATTCATACGATGATCTGCAGTACGATGATGATGATTATGAGCTTGATGTTGGAGCCCAAGGTGCTAACAACCGCTATGGAGATGGTCAAGTGACAGAAAAGACACGAAGGAGTGGATCTCTTGGTAACCAAAGAACCTAGACGTCAATAGCAAAACTGAAACTATTCATAGAGTCAAACACTTGGCGCAGTTCCTGATGGTCGAACTTTAGAGTTCCAGGCAAGCGTTACGTATATAGAAGATATGGTTAAATGGTTAGTAAAAGTGAATACGTGGAGAAAGAATGAAGAATGGGTTTCGTGCCAAGCAGAACTTCGTCTTGATGAAGAATATTCCATGAGAGGTGTAATGTAAAGTCTACGATGCCTATAATTCCATCGTATGATAGGACTACAGATCCCAAACAACAATTTTTTATACATGAATGATATGGATGATGCTAGAGCTACGAATGTGGTCTAGCATAGTTGTTTTCTGATCTTTTTGTATGGGGTTGCATCGATGTGGTTCACTCGACTTACACCGAAATCCATATCGACGTTTGATAAGTTGGCAAAGAAGGTTATTTAGCAGCTCAAACTCCATACTTCTCGGTCTAAGGATGTGATGCCTTTATGGAGCCTATTTTAGGGACCTAAGGGGACATTGAGGGGTTCTTAAATCGCTTTAATGTTGCAGTAACGGAGGTTAACAATCTGAAGGTGGATTTGATTTTTATGGGTTAGGTTCGAGGCATACATCAGGAAACGAATTTTGGCAAATGGTCAAAGATTAAACAACCAATAACTATGGAGGAATTCCACTAAAAGGCTAATAAGTTCTTGCGATCGGAAGACGCAAGTCAAGCTACATGGAAGAATGATGGTGGAGAGTCGAAGGAGGTTAATGCAACGTAGTAGTTAAACAAACCAGTGAAAGTTTCGGTAATGTGGCTATAAATATTGGAAATCATAATAATCAAAATAAAAGGAATCGAGGCTACGGTAGTAGGCGTAATAAAGAAAAAAATCACCCGAGGAACATGATGCCTGATAAGTACATGCCTTTAAACGATGCATTGGAGAATATACACCTTGCTATGCAAGGAACATAAGGGCCCCTGCCATGAAAATAGAGTTGCAGAGCTTGAATGGAAAGGTTGCCACTTTGATTCGATTTATTTCAAAGGCAACGAACAAATGTATGTCGTTATTCAATGCTCTCAACAAGGGTAAGAATAATTTTGAATAGAACGTGTATTGTCAAATGCCTTCAAGTAGTTACTAAGGCATATGGAAACACCAATTGTTTTATCCAAACCATTGGACAGAGAATACGTGTTCATTTATTTAAGTGCATATGCTTACGCATTAAGTGCATATTTAGCACAGAAGGAGGTGAGGATTTAAAGGCCAATTTATTATATTAGTAAGCCATTTACTAGAGATGAAAAGAACTAAACTTTGTTGGAAAAATCAACATTTTACTTGTTGATTGCATCGAAAAATCTACGGCCATATTTCCAGGCTCATCCAATTAAGGTGTCGATGAATCAACCGTTAAAGCATGTGTTATACCGGCCCCAGACTTCTGGGAGGTTGCTGAAGTGGAAAAAAGAGTCGAATCGCTAAATTATGACGTGCAATCTGAAGATGGCATTAAATCGGCATACGTTAATAGATTTCATCATTGAGTTCACCACGTGGGATGGTCAAGAAGAAGATGATATGGTCACGCTTTCTCATTGGAAACTGTTTATTGATGTAGCTTCAAATGAATTAGTTCATGTGTAGGAGTATTGCTCGTAACTTTGAAAGGACGATCAATTTATTATGCATTGAAGTTGGAATTTCCCATAATTGACAGTGAGGTTGAGTATGAGATGTTGATAATTGGACTAAAGATAGTGAAGGGACTAAGGATAAGGATGCTGGATATGTTAAGTGATTTCTAGTTAGTGGTCTGTCAAGTGAGGAAGGAATATTAAGCTAAGGGTGCAAGACTTGCCCCTTATCTAATGAAAGCACTGAAACTATTGGATGATATTGAGCATTATATGGTTACGCATATACCTAGAGAGATGAAGGCAAAATCCAATTCATTTGCTAAACTGCTTGTTCTGGGGAATCACAGGTGATGAGTTTGGTTCCAACAGAGGTTTTGGCGACTCCAAGTTTAGATGGATGTTGAGTGTATTTTGGAGACCATGGAGGAAAAGGGGTCGTAGATGGCTTCGATCAAGGATAATTTGTTCAGGGGAATTCTCCCAAGAGATAGGAATAAATAGAGGAAATATCTTCAAAATGAACCATGGTTCGTGATGCAAGAAGGAGTAATATGTAGAAGAGGTTTCTCTACCTCTTGCTTCGGTGTATAATCAAGGATGAGCCTAGAAAAATCCTCATGGAAATCCATAATGGTAGCTTTGATGACCATACTAGGAGGTAGATGTTGGCGAAAAAGGTACTTCGCTATGTATGTTTTTAGCCAACAATAAATTAGGATGCAGTTGAATACACCAAGCAATGTGATATTCGCCAAAGATTTGTGAAGATACTAAGAGCTATGGTCATGGAGATTACAAAAAAGGTTATCCAATGGCTATTAAAGGTCTGGTCAATTAGCGATGTGCTACCAATGGCAAAAGGAGGATCTATGTATGCTATAGTTATAGTGGATTATGTCATGAACTGGGCCGAAGAGGAACCACTTGCCATGATAATAATAAAAAAGATTATCAAATTCGTGATAAAGAATATCATCTATAGGTTCATAGTACCTCAGAAGATTATAATGGATAATGAACCTAGTTTGAAAGCTTTTTAGCTTGTTCATGGATTTCTACAATCAATACAAGATTGAGAAGAGCTTTTTAGCAGTATCACATCAGTAAGTGAATGGAAAAGTGGAAGCAATGAAAAAAATCATCAAGTCCACCTTAAAAAACGGTTAACAAAAAGCCAAAGGAAACTGGGTCAATGATAGTCCACCGGCATTGTAGGCTAATAGGACAGCCTAAGTCTGGGACTGGACATGCGATGTTCGCTTTGGCATACAGACTGGCGGCCATGATCACAATAGAAACTGAGGTCCCTTCTCATCGTGAAAGGTCTTATGATCCAAAGGTAAATAAGGAACTCTATCTCGATTTCCTCGATTTGGTTGATGAGAAACGAGAGGAAGCAAAATTGAGGGTATTATCTCACCAAAAATGCGTAACATGACATTTTAACACCAAGGCCTAAAAACCATACTTTCAAGGTAGGGGATCTCATTTTGAAATGAGTTCTCCCAGGTACGTGACCACTTGATTCGAATTGGGAAGGTCCTTATGCAATCCAGTAAAAGCTTGGAGATGGAACATTCAAGCTAGCAACTGTCGAAGGAATCTCAATTTTACGTGCATGGAAAAGTGACTTGCTACAACACAATTTTTTAATTCTATTTAATTTAATTTTTTGTAAATAAGCCAGCAAAGAATTATGGAGGCAATGCAATAAGGTAGGACTAGCTGCATTTTTGACCTGTAAACAATAGTTAGTTCTTGAACCAATGAAGCCATGTTCTTGTAAGGAAATTTCTTACGCTGCGTGAACAACAGTATAGGTACAAACTCCTTTGACCCAATATCAAGACTAAAAAGTATAACTTTAAGGGTTTATCGAATAATGAAACCCTATATGTTTGGGTATCCCCAGAATGATAGCAGCTCTTTTTATCCAAGATCAGGGCCGCGAAGGATAAACACGGGGGTTAATTGGATAATTCAACCCTGACCTTTAGGTGTTGATCGTAGTTTGAATTTAGGTGACGTCAAGAAGGAATGCTAAGGATAAGGAAAACTAAGCGCCAATTTTCGGAGATAGAAACTAGTGCACTATTGGATTTTTAATGACCATGCTTATAGGCTAATAGGACGTGCTAGGTTAAGGATAAGCATGGATGGTCAATGGATACTCTCAGTCAACATCTAGAGAAAGGCAGGACAAAGAGCGAATGCTGGAGGTAGGCATTCAAAGGTACAAGTTCCCAAATATATGAATATGCCTATGATTGCGATATTCACAACTGCTCTGGTACCCTAATGGGACACACATGTTGAGGATAAGTGAGGGTGGTCGTTGAAAAATGAGAGTAGGTATTATTGGATTCCTTCGGTCTAGCATTAAGACTGGGAAATGGCCTAGAACTTGGTTTATTTGTAATTTGTTAATGGTCAAGGAAACTAAACCAAGGAGTAAAATTAAATAACCAAAAAGTGGGTTGAATATCGCTTTTTTTTAATCAAAACAAAAACACTTTGGCAAGAATAAACAGGAATGAATAAAGGAATAACTAAAGCAATTGTAGAAATTTTACTTATATGTACAGAGCTGTAATAAGTAAAATCATTGCATAGAAGTAGTCATGTATAATATGGATGAATTGTGTTACAAGTAGTTATATATATGCAAGAAGATGTATATAGGCAGGTACGCCATATAAAAATGCGGAAATGTAAATGAGACAGAGATTGAAATAGAAAAAACCCTCTTTCATTACATTCATTTATATATACACAACAGTTATGGATGCCAAACCCGCACAAACATGGCCTATGTATAAAAAAATGGAAAGGAAAACCTACAACCGAAGGAGCCATTTCACTCACAATTCCTATGATTCTTCTATTTTTTTCTTCCCTCTCTTGCTTCTCTTTTTGCTTGAACCACTTAATGGCCTCTTCTTCTTCTATCCACGTTTAATTTTCCCTTCTTCAGAAGTGTCGCCTTCGTACTGGGTGGTCTCACCCTCGATTGTAACGAGGGGTAATCGATTTTTTTAATTGGGGCATCAGAAGTTTTGATCTTGAGTGGCTTCAGTTTGATTTGGGGAAATTTGGTAGAAGTGCTTGTTAGTGTGGAAATGATTGACTTGTCGAGATAGGCTCGGCTTTGATTTTAACCTTGGAAAGGTCAATCTTCAGTCTCTCACCATAGTAATTTGGTCGATTATGTCTATAACACTAGTAACAACAACATCTTTCTACATGGACAGGAACATGTCCTCTTGGTTTTATAGAGCCGCTAACTTTTCAAAATCAGGCCTTGGGTCAAAATTGAAATGAGGTAAAGGAGCGATGAGTCCTACGGAGATGAAGGTCGATGCAGTGAAGATTGCAATAAAGTCCATACCTTAAGGGGCAAGCAGGGGAGGAAGAATATGCTGTTGACCAACAAGTTGGCAAACAAAATGGTAAAGGTTAGAGATGGATTCATGCGAAAAATGTTCTCAAAAACCAATGAAACAAGAGATTCATTTGAATTCGATTGCAAAGCAAAGAGATTAAGAAGTTTCACCTTCTTCGAGTGAATGTTGAATTGGTTGGTCGACGACGGGAGAAATATAAGGTTTGATAGAAATGGCCACTACAAATGCTGGGATGGTTTGGGTGGCTATAGAGATAGCCCCCTTGGTTAAGGGAACATCTGTCGGAAGCTCTTAGGATTATAGAATCAGTGATTCTGCCTTACCCCATACAATTGGGCCAGTAGAAGCTTCGATAGTAACAATAACGGCGGTAGAATCTTCCTCGGTATGGATAACTGTTCCTCCTTAAGTTTTTCTACATCATCTGCACTGAGGTACTTGTCTATCAATTCTCCTCGGTGAGGCCTTAACAGGCCACTTCAGCATGACATAACACTTCTTCTTATGCATTGACGAGGGTTCTACCTAGCCATTTTCAAATTTTTATATTGGATCATACCGGTAAAGATGTGTGAAGTTTAGTATTGAGTTCCTCCCGCTCTTTGGATTTTTGCTCTTTGAGCTCCTTGAGATCATGCGAAGTTATGGTAAAGTCAAGTTTGATACGCAACTTCTCAGTTTTTTCCAACAATAGACTCTCCTTGAGCTTGTTCTTTTCTGCTTGGAGCCTTTAGATCCTGGCTGCTTGATCTGCAATAATTTTATCCAATGCCTAGATACCCTCATTCTTTGTAGTGAGGGCTAGATTTTCTTAACAAGCAATATTTTCAATTCAATGTTGTCCACATGAGCAGTCTTTAACATATTTTTTATGATGATTTCTACCTCGGTATAGGCTTTCTTCATTCTTTCTATCAAAATCTTGGTGTTGGGCTTAGATTTTAGAGAAGCATCTCTTTCATTTTTCAACTTCTATCAATCTCCTTTCTACCCCTAAATAAGGCTGTCATAGGTCTTTTTCTCATATTTGAATAATCAGATTTCAACTGATTAGTTTGATTAACCTTATATATGGCATAATAAAGCTTTTTCAACTCATAACCTTAGTCAATGAGCACCTAAACCTACTGGACTAGAAAGTCTTCTGCTTCTGTTGGAATGTTTTTATTTCCACGGTTGAATATGACATAGGTTAAGAATAAGTCAGGGAAGGAAACCAACATACGACAAAATGGAACTAGGATAGAAGTTGGAAGAGTGGTGATCCCTTCGGATTGAGGGGGCACGTAGTAGTTAAGGAGCATGATGTTTGCTGTTTGTTGTCGAGGAGGGAGTTTAGGTTAAGAACGAGGTAGCAGAACATTGGAGAAAGACCCACAACAGTTATATAAATCCTTTTGCCTTTTACCGTGGTCTAAAACTGTCTCTCCTCAGCCTATCTCTTTCTCATCTCACTTTCAGCCTCACATTCTTTATGGTGAGCACTCTTTCATTACATTCTCAATCCCAATAGCTAAAATAAGGAAACTTAGGAGTCTATCCTCTTGATTTGCTGATACCGTACTGAAGACTGCTATATCTATCTTTGTCTGTGGTCCTTGAAATATGAAAACGGATTGTATAAGTTCTAGAATTTGAGGATTCAAATGAATGAAATGGATGCGTATTCGTGATTCTAAAAGAGCATAGGGTGTGAAAGACCCTCCTAAGTACTCTATGGACCATTTTTATATGGATGTAAGGATGTAGTCTTGCCTCCTTCGGCTATGAAGTTTTTGGAGAGGAAAGAGAAACCTGGAGATCAATCCTTGAGAAAATCGTTGATCAAAATATCGAAGTCACTTAATGAGGAGAAGATATCGTTAAAAGAACTAGTTGCAGGGATTGTCTTAGTTGATGGCAATGTGATTGGTTTTACCGATTTCTTAGAAGATTTGATTATTATGCATTTCAGATGAGGAGAAGAAAAAAGTCGGTTCCTTTAGGAGAGGTCTCACTACACGACTCGTCTCCCATTGGACTCATTTCATGGCCACTATCGCTTTTCCTCATCGTTATTCTCTCCTTTTTCTTTCTTTCTTCTTCTTTTACCTCTCTTCTTCTCCCTAGCCACTTTCTTCTAGAATTGTTTGCATTTTGACTCTTCTATATCCTCCTTCTTGAACTTCAACAACAGCGGAATTTACCATTGCTCTATTCATCGGCTCAACAATATATGTCATACTTGATGGACTTTAGTGTTTCCTTAAAGGCTGTCGCTGAAGCTGCGAGTTAGGGCGGAAGATCACGTTGGCATTCTAGAACTATTTGGAGGAGTGGTTGCGGTAATGGAAAAGTGTTCAGGATGCAGCAAATTGCACCTTGGGGTTGCTCGTTCTTTAGAAGATAAGCGGAGGTGCAATGCTGGGAGCTAATTCTATTCAGAGCTTTCAAAGCTTCATCATGCTCCTCACGTGTGTCTCAAATAAGGATGTCTTCGAAGAAGTTGATAAGTGATTGGATGGAAGGAATCTATGTGTGGGAATGGTGAAGAGGAAAGGATCTTAATATCGAAAAGCCAACATCTGTTGAAGCCGTACGAACATTGGATGAAGAAATACTCATTCTTAAAATATGAGCATTTGTTGTGGAGCGCTTCAATAACCTTTCATTTTCACCAAGCCTCAATGATCATGTAGCATGTTGAATCTTTATGCTGTTTGAATCTCAAGATATGGGTTAACTCTTTGATGTTTGAAGGTCGCTGGAATTGGTTCATTAATAGCATGTATAAAGGGGTCAGTAGTGCATATCTATTAGGTTGAACATGGGATGGAGTCAACAGGGCTATTGGAAGATCATGCATGAGAACGGATTAAAAGGGGGAACAGTGTTGCGTAGGCACAAGTATCAGGCTGTCCATCGGAGGATTATGAGCTTGTTGTCTTTGGGTATGAAGCAAGACATCATCTTTGGGAATTCCGTGCTATCAGTAGAAGTCTGAAGCATCTTAGGAGTAAGGATTGTCGACACCTATTCGGGTGGATCAATCTAACTCTAAAACCGATAAACTCATTTAAAGGGGGCGGTGGATCCCACATCGGTTCCACTATAACAATCATTCTCTACATTTTGATGGTAAATGAATGTATGGACTAAAGGTCATAAGAGTTGGAGCCTAAGAACTAATAGACCCTACACCAGAGGGAGTTGATGGTCCGACCCTGGTATGGAATCTAGGAGAATGGCGAGTCATTTTGGATAAGAAAATGTTGCATTCAACAAGGTCAGGTTTCTTTATTTTAAATACTATTCTAAATTTAAACCCATGTGGCTGACATCCAAAATCTAATGGATGTCAGTGTATGCTAACCAATCAGATTCTAAACTTCGATCGGGATATAACATCCCATATCTAGAGATCAAAAGCTAAGCGCTATGGATGCTGCAGCCATCCACAATATTAACTTTTGGTAACGAAATATGGTTGTGCTAATGGTATCCATTATATCAGAAGCACTTAAATATGAAAAAAATCACAGATTTCCATAGTCATTAATTTCAGCGATTATATTTCGAATAAATCATATCCAAGTTACAAAAAAATCCCAAACGTAATCCCAGGCTTGATCAAATATAAATTTCAACAATAGGCTAAGAGCGACACACGAACATGCCCCCTTGGATGATCAAAGCAATATAGAAATAACTGTCTTAATACACAGTGGAAATAATTTTGAAATAGAATTCCTAAATTAGCTATCCGTCAACCATCGACTCGTCTTTCGATAATTTATTCGCCAAGATCTACGAAAACTAAAAACCTAAACCCTCGGCCTGCTCAAATCAAATTTTGAGCACTCGAGAGTTTAAGGGGAAACAAAAACTTCGAGTCAGACTTAAAATCTGGCATGAATAATTTATGTTACATTTTAGTTTGCTGATAAATAGTGAGACCACGTCGCTTAGCAGAACGGGTTTCCCCTCACTAATACCTCTTTTCAAAACATATATTTTACAAATCCTTTCATGCAACCAAACTGGTTAATCAACTGATTATAATAATATAGCAATATCCATTATGCTAAAATAGAAAGAAATAGATTATCTATCTAAAATCTAAACTATCTGTTCTAAATTCTGAGTTATCTGCTCTTTTCTGGACTCTCTGTCCTAAAATTGATTATAGCAACATCTTTTATGCTAGATAACATGCAATCTGCCGAAAACATGTAAAAAGGGTGGACTAACTGTCCTTACAAACTTAGCAAGGTCCGTTATGCTAATAAATGAACTATCTGTTCATATCAGAGTTGACTGTTCTTTCTAGACTAAATGTCCTCTGGGCCGACTGCCCTCAAAATGGGCTGACTGTTCGAATTTAAAATAAACTAACTGCCTGATTTTTCTTTTAGGTTAACTGCCCTTCAAATATCTGAGCTAACTATTACCCAGCTACGAATTGATAGTTCCATAGGCTTTGATTGAGCCTAGATGGGATTCAAAACAAAGGAGGTACGGAGGTGTGAAGATGCGGTGTAACGCGATCAGTTCGTCTTTTATGAGTGGTGCGGCCTAAATGTATAATTTGGCATGATTAACCAGCTCGCTCTATGTGGGTGGTTTGTCCTTTAAACATAGTTCAGCACATGTGGTTCGGCTATAAATGGAAGGAAGCCCATGTATCGTTCGGTCTAGATGGATCGGCGTGTGCCGTTCGGTCCAGATGTTTCAGCAGATGTCGCTCGGTCAAGAAAGAAGGGCCATGTATGGATCGGCTAAGGTGTTTTGTTCAGTCCAGTTTCGGCGCTTGAGGTTCGATCATAATAGTTCAGCATACCTGGTTCGATCCATACCAGGGTGGTTGGTAGGTTATCAGTTCTAGCCCAAAGTGAGGCGACATGTCTTCATTTCGAGTCACGCCACTTTTTGCTTCGAGTCATTTGTTAGATACCTCGGTTGGGCATTTTTCGTTCGATCGGACATGGTTTGGCACGCGTGGGTTGGTATATCTGGATCAGTTCACCTTGAAGAGGTTTATAATTTGTTTGGTTTACAACAAAGTGATGTGATTAACATTTATATGCTTCGAGTCATACTATCGCTTGCCCCAAGTTCCTTGAGGGTCTGCTTTGAGTTAGCAAAGAGATAACCTCTAGATCGGCATAGGTGGATCGATAAATGTGGATCGATATCACTCGTTCGGTCCACTTAATCTCCAAATTTAGGTCGGGCTACCTTGGTCTTGGGCCTGCATATGGAGTCTAGCCTATCTTCGTATATAAATAGAGAGGCAGGGGTACAGTTGAAGGAACCTTTTTTCGGGAACTCCAGGGATGCTCTGCCTTTTTTATAATCTCTTCTCTTCTGTTCAAACTTTCATCCAATTAGTTTGTTTACAGATTGTATCTGTACTCAAGTAATTGGAGAAGTACTAAAGATCTTATTCAAAGTGGACGTAGTCAATTACGTCGAACCACTATAAATTTGGTGTTTCATTTTCTGTTGTTCTTTTTAAATTCAATTATGTTTTTTTTTCTCTTTTTTAATTTACTTTCGTCTTTAATCTCTCTACACAACTCTATTCAAGGGTGTTAATGACCAATTTAGGTGCTAACATTTTGGTGCTTTCACTGAGAAAGTGCATTCTCAGGATGTTAGGATCTACTTTATCGCTACTGGATTGAAGAAATCCCCCGAACGAGATCCAAATTCACTCTCATGAGTTCATAGATTCTATTCAGAGTTCTGATGGATAAATCTAATATGGGAAGACCACGTACTAGATCAGCCTCCAACAATGCGGATGTCAACGAGACCACCAGCGTCTAGCAAGTGGGACCGAGCAATCAACAAGCTAATCCAGGTGCAGGGACTGCCACCGTTCTAAACCAATTAGAAGTTGTCACCAGAGCAGAGTTCAATAAGCTGATGAGAGAACTAGTGGAGAGCAAGAGACAGCTTGATGAGAAAATTCAAACTAACGCCGATCTCATGACCCAAATTAATTAGCAACAGCATCAGAATGCTGGAGGCAGCCTACTTCCTACTTGTCATCTGACAGCTTCGTTTCATTAGATGAACATCAAAAGCATAGACGCCGTAGGATTGAAACGGCACAAACAGGTGCACAAGACCAATCCAACAGAAATGGTCCAGGTTCCCTACCTAGAACCTTGGCCCCTCACCTACACTAGGAAAATCACACTCAAAACTGTAGTGGGAAACTTAAGATCTGGAGCACAGGTGGAGGCTGGTCCACCACCTCATCAAGGTCGTAGCGAAGCGGGTCCCGAGAACGTGCATTTGGGAGATCACTTACCGAGGAGGCACCAGCCGGAACGATCATGCAGGACGGATTCCAACTTGCCACCTCCCATCCAAACCTTGTATTTATCAACTATGGTCAGACAACTGATGAGGGAAAATCAGGGCTTATCCAATGATGATTGGGGCGTATCTAGAAGCCATACACTGTTCATAGATACAATCCTACAGGCTGAGTACCCCTGGAAGTTCAATATGCCCCTTAATCTAGCATATGAAGGGAAGACTGATCCCCGATAGTAAGTAATGAGATACGAGTGGATGATGGACTCGGCTAGGGTAAATTATGCAACTAAATGTAGATGTTTCAAATAACCTTATCGAGAATCGCTACCATGTGGCGCACTAGACTTCCTCCACGATCGATCTCCAGGTTTGATGAGTTAGAGATGAAATTTATGGAGCCGTTTAGGATCCATACCACTCACCCAAAGGACGTGATGTCTTTATCTAGCGTGATCCAGGCTCAGGGGAGTCATTAAAGGAATATTTGCAAAGATTTCACGTTGCTGCTACCAAAGTTAGCAACCCGAATCACCATGCTATTCTTATAGCCGCGATGCGAGGGGTAGATCCAGACTCAGAGTAGGGTGATTGGCTGGCAGGAAAACCACCGACTACCCTGGAACGTTTTTATTCAAAGATGGACCAATTCATGAGAAGAGAAGAGGCCAGATGGACAAGACGAAGCAGTGTGCCATGGCCCAGTAAGGAAGTAGTGCAAAGCAACATTGCGGTAAAGCAATCTGGCGACAACTCTGGCAAGGTCCAGGTCAATGTTCAAAATAAGCCCCCGAAGTACGGACTAGAGTATAAACAATTTAAAAAATCTTTGATTCCCCAAAGCATGGACTAGAGCACTCTAAGTCTCCAGAGTGCGAACTAGAGTATGAACGATTCAGAAAATCTCTAAGTCCCCGGTGCATGGACTAGAGTACTCTAAGTCCCCGAAGTGTGAACTAGAGTATAAACGATTCAGAAAATCTCTAAGTCCCCAGAGCATGGACTAGAGTACTCTAAGTCCTGGGAGTGTGGACTAGAGTATAAACGATTCAAAAAATCTATAAATTCTAGGATTGCGGACTAGTCTACGTTGAGTCCCCGGAGTGCGGACTAGAGTATAAAAAATTCAGAAAATATCTAATTCCCCACAGCACGGAGTAGAATACTCTAAGTCCCCGAAGGCAGACTAGAGTATAAATAATTCAAAATTCTTCAAGTCATGCTGAAGCAGACTAGAGCTTACGCAATCCACAAGACTTTGAATTTCAATTACAAGTTAGGTAATAAGCTAAACGATGAAAGTCTGTGAATAAAAAGGAAACAAAACTTTATTTACTAATCAAAAATTAAGTTCCATTACAACTTCTCTAAAGTCCGGAGCCAAAGCCTATCCACAACGACCAAAAAAAAGAGAAAAAAGAAAAAACCGCATTATTTAGGTTTATTCTGGCCAAGCGAGGTATGACAAGATGATAGCTACCTTTTTGACCTTTTCTCCTTCTCTGGCTTCTCCAAAGGCTCCTCAGCTGAACGTTTTCTCCTAGAACCCCTGCTTCCCAGTGAGGCGTTATCCAGGGGAGGAAGAGGGATCTCCAGAGGTGTGGTCCTACTGGGGAGAATGACCTTCAACGGCCTATTTAGAGGATCATCAAGTTCCACCACCTGAAGTTCAATCTTAACTTCGGCTTTCCTTTTCTCGTCTCCTCTATTTACTCTTTCATGTTAAGCTTCGAAGTATGTTCGAAGGTGCCCGTGGTTTCAACCTCATCATGTTCATCTACGAGAGAGGGATTCTCAAGTTTTTTCTCATTTAGCGCCCCGATCACTTGAGCATCGGGTTCTAGGAGTATCCCTAATGTGAAGTTACATTGCCATTTTCTATTCCCTCTCCATGGCGACATTACTCTTTGGAGTTGGTTCGAGATCAGAATGGCCTACATGAAGTCACAAAAGATAAACGTTAGAATACATCTATTACTCGCTAAAAGCGATGGATTTTTGAACTCTAGAAGTAAAAACTACATATCGGCTTCCAGTTGACTCTCAGCTGTTTTGGGAGTATCACCCTCTGGAATAGGGGATAGAACGTGAACATCAAGCTCGGGCTTCTCCGGGTCATAACCAATGTGCTGCTCGGGAGCATCGAATGACGAACTATCGGCCGACTGAGCAGAAGAAGGAACTCGAGACTCAGTTCCGGATGGGCCAACAATATCGTCCTTACCTTTGGTAACGAGGAGTCTCTACCGAAGAGGGCTTTTGCTATAGATAAGGCTGAAGGCTTGTTTCCTCGAAGCACTTCCCTCACTAGAGCTTCTTCATCAACATCTTCGATGCCCGGCTCAACTCTTTTAATTTTTATCAAAGTATCCCATGCTTCGGCTAATGATTCGATGTTACCCTTGCTTAGAAAAGATAGGTTGTGATGCATGAGAACTCATGCATTATATTCAGCAATGAGCACTTAATTTCTTCTTTGTCGGCCTCAGTAGCAGCGTCAAGACGAGATTCAACTTCTGTATGCTCCATTTTCTTACCCTGTTCACGAGCTCCCTCCTTTAGCGCTTCAAACTGGGAAAGTCTCATCGAGCTTTGTATTTAGGAGTCATCTTGCGACGATTTCATCGCAATATCATTGTTACTCTTCCTACGTGGCAGTTTTCTCTTCTTTCTCTTTGGATATCAGCTCCTCCAATTCTTTAACTCATCGAGCGAGAATATCGTTTTCTTTCTAGATAGAATCTTTCTTTAAAGCTAAAGCACCACTGTGTTGATTTCTTTCTTGTGAGCGGCCTCCAAGTGACTAACTGCCTCGGCCATTTCCTTGGCCTTTTTTTGGGTGGCTTCAAGTTGAGATTTTTACGAGGATAGCTCTTTGTCATAGGCTTTGATGATACCTTTGTCGTGAATGGCTTCAAGTTTCAAGCGATCAATTTCATGTTGACGTTCCATGGAAACCTCTACAACTTTATCTGCCAAATGTACGAACGCATCATGATGGATGTAAACATCGTTGTTGCAAGCAATAGTGCTTTGTTTGACATGTTTAGGAATAGGATGAATCGTAGGGAGAAATTTCAGTCCATCGAAGAATATCTTCGGGGATGTGGCCTTATGTTCAGCAATTTTTTGCTATCGATAGGTTGTGTTTGGAGGATGAGGGAGTCTGCCTAGCTGTAGTCAAGGATTGCTTACGGGGCTCATGAGATTGCTTGGTGCTCGACGAGCCAGAGTGTTGATCATGGGGAGTTTCAAATTGGGATCCCTTCTGAGCAGATTTCTCCATACTGTGCTTTGACTGAGTAGGAGGATCGTTTAGATATGAGGAATGGTTATAACTTCTTCTTCTGGAAGACGATGACTCTCTAGGACGATAATCTCTATCGCCGCTGTCATCCCTGTCTCGTTACCTATCTGATCCTAAATCTCGACTGGAGTGGTAGAAGATAAAGGATCCGCAAAGGCGGTCAATGCCGTGAGTACTCCCCATATCACCTGCACAGAAAACCAAGTGAGGATGAGTTAGTGTGAATCATGTGAAGAATAAAATTCAAGTGTAAGGTGAAGTGTAAGTATTTGTGTATGTGTGTGTCTCCTAGTGCTTCCCCTTGACGGACCTGTGTTTTTTGCTTTACTTATTGGAGTTTTCTCTCCTTGATGGCAAGCCTGAGCAACTTCATCGCTTCTCACGGGCGAATTAAGTCCCGTAGCCTCAGGGTCATTGAAGCCATAATTTAGTAAGTCGTCAAGGATGGTCAGGTTAGATAGACCTTTTAATGAACACTCTAAATTTTAGGGAGACGATCTTTTATCAACTGGTATTATTGTAATCTTCGAGGTTCCATCCATTGTTTTCTTTTTCAACTTATAGGCTAGACTCTTTTTCCTCTTTGAAGGGGGATGACGTTTGTCGATGTCGGATGCATCAACTGCTGGTGCTAAGACGGTACCTATAATCTCATTAGTCACTTCTGGCACCTCAGTTCTTTTGATTTCACATTCCTCAGTTGTATCGAGGGCCCCTCTAATAGGAAGCACCGAAGGTCCGGCCTGATCCTTTCCTTTTTTCGCAACGGATCTAGTTGCAGTGGCGACAATTGGAAGGCTAGTTCGACGGCTACCCCCCAGTAATCCAAACTTCAAATGCAGTTCTATGGAAATAACAGATTTAATGTCCCGGTTCCTCACGGGAATAGCTCAAATGGCCTCGGTGGCATCAGAATATCCAGCGCCTTCAAGTCATGGGCGGATACCTATAAGAGTCGAAATAGAAAGGATGCATTTCAAGCCCTAGACAAATATTAGTTAAAAAAATGAAAATTACTCCCTTCCATCCATCTTCTTGCAAAAGCCGAAGGGTAGCGCACGTAAAACCACTCTTGCTTATATTGGGAAAATTTACTCCACATGCCCATCAGGATTTGACATTTGGAATGTGGCTCGAGAAATATGAAGGATGAATTATCGGAATGTCTCCTGAAGTGGTAAATATAACGGATATCCTCGAGAGTAGGGAGTTTGAATAAGGTTCTCATAAAGAGGGCACATTTGCCATGAATAAACACATGACTATTAGGGTGTAGCTGTGCCGGAGCAATCCCAACATACCGCAACATTTCATGGAGGAATGGATTAAAAGGTGGCACATTTCAGACCTAGCACAGAAACTTGTTGCATACAGTATATCCGGCTGGGGCCAGGTGAGGCCGATCTTGTCCCGACGGACCAAAATGTCATCAAAGGGGATTCCATGGATTGAGCACAATCGACGAAGAGCAGATTCACCAATTTTTGAGGCTCGTGAATCGATACAATTATCCAGAATAATGGCTCCATCTATAACTTCGAAAATCGGGCCTATAACTACAGCAGGTGGATTCGAAATACCAGGTTTAGAGGTTGTCGGTGGATTTGAAGTTCCAACTACCTCCTGCCGAGAACTTGGCTCAGGCTTGTCAGAAACTATAGCAGAGCTCGATTTTTTCGACATCTCTGAAGAACGATGAATATTAATAGATACCTATTTAATATACTTGAAAGACAATAGATATCAGATATAACAACAGAGTACTCCTCTTGTGTTGTGTGTGAACTAGTGCGACGATTTAAGAAATGAGTAGAGATAAATAGAAGTCCTAAAGGAAAGTATAGCGTGCCGGAGATTTAAGTTATCATCGTCGAAGATCGTTATTGTTCACGGTCACCGAAGTTTATCTTATGATCGGTAGCAAAAGCCTTAGGATTAGGCATTGGCATCATATATTGTGAAAGTTGTTGCTTACATTTGTTGGGCTAGATTCGTGTTTAAAATTATTTAAAACTGTGGTGTTGTTAACCCAATTTAGGTCCTTGGACTTATGTGCTTTGTTACTTGTCATTGTCCATTATATTGTGCATAGTTGTGGAGGTAAGTTACCCAAATGTGTGTTGTGTTCAAGTAAAAACAATTTTGAATGCCAATGCCGACCCACTCACTCACTATCTTCCCCTGACTTTCGAACCAACCTCACTTAGACTCCTACCAATCTACATCACCTCGCTAGTTGCCGAGCCACACTCAATACACTCATTCCCCTCTCTCACTCTCTAATCACCTAGCTGTCGTCTAGGTCTATACCAAACAACCTTCCTAATTTCCTACCGACCCATGCTCTCCCTCAAGACCGAACGACTCCCTCGCTTGGGATATCGACCTGTGCTTACTCTCTGATCACTGAACCTTCCTTCTCTTTCAGATTCTTCATCAAACGACACATTCTTTATTCCTCCTAAATCATGACTTTCGAACTCAGAAAGCTATGACTATTCCTTCTAAGAAACTATTTCCATCAACCATCAAGGACAGTTGAAGCCCTAACTTAAAGTCCAGTCCTCCTCGTGATTTATCTCTTCCTCTCTTCTCAATCATCCTCTACCTATTCCTAAAACCAAAGAAAGGGGAAGCCATTCACTCGAGGAATGAAACTTCATACGTAATTCCGAGTTTGAAAGGAGTTTCGTACCTATGGAATTTGCAGCAGTTTTGAGATGCTAGGTCGAGGAGTCGATCGAATACAAGAATAGATGAAATAGCAAGGGAAGAGGTATAGTGTTCGATGAGAAATGAGTTGATAAATTTGGGAAGATAAGAAGAATGTGGGCATGTGAAAATAGAGTAAAAACAAGAAGGAGAGAAAGGAGTAGAGGACGTGGCTTTTATATGGTAAGAGAAGGTGAACAGGCTATACCCGATAGAACCGAGCAATACGTGTTTACTTGTTTGGTGAAGCAAGTACCGATCGTTTGGGTCGGCATTGGTATGCCGGCCTGCCTTTTTGTCAAAGGAGCCGACCAAGTGGGTCAACCTCTGTGTGCCAACCTATTTGTTAAAAAATAAAAATAAATAAATAATAAAAATAAAATACTAAAATATAATAATAGAAATATAAAAAATGTGTGTACATGAACGTATACACATATTATGGAAATGAAAGATGAAGCTATACGAAGGAACGGATGCCATCATGTCATGGGAGAAATGTTGGTTTAGGAATTCTAACATGGTTGAACCTTTGAAAGGTCATATATATCTGGCTTCTAAAAATAAAAATAGGATGTTGAGGGCCCCTTTTTAGATTGAGCTAGTACGTTCAGGTCACATGAAGATTCATCAAAGACTAATGAAAAGCAATAGTCAGGTACCATTCGGGATGCCTAGCGTCTGAAAGTAGAAATTACTCGCTAATTAAAGCATGTCATGTTGATTCAGACGACGCACTTTGGGGGAAAAATGTTATCTGGCTACTTGGCCTAACTATGAACTAATAGTTCCAGAGGGTATGATTGAGCGTAGATGGGATTCAGAACAAATGAGGTATGGAGGTGTAAAGGTGCGGTGTAATGCGATCAGTTCGGCCTTTATGAGTGGTGCGGCCTACATGTATGTTTCGGCATGATTAAGTGGCTTGGTCTATACGGATGGTTCGGCCTTTAAACGTAGTTCGGAACATGTGGTTTGGCCGTAAAGGGAAGGAAGGTCATGTATCGTTCGGTCTAGGTGTTTCAGCAGATGCCGCTCGGTCTGGGTGTTTCAGCAGATGCCGCTCGGTCAAGGAAGAAGCGCCATGCATGGATCGACTAAGGTGTTTTGTTCAGTCCAGTGGTTCAGTCATAATAGTTCAACATACCTGGTTAGATACATACCAGGGTAGTTGGTAGGTTATCAGTTCTACCCGAAAGTGAGGCGATCGACATGTCATCACTTCGAGTCATACCACTATTTTCTTCGAGTCCCTTGAGAAGTTGTTTCCTGTCATTTGTCGTTCAGTCAGATGTGGTTTGGCACGCGTGGGTCGGTATATCTGGTTCGGTGCACCTTGAAGTGGTTGGCAATTTGTTCAGTTTACGCCAGAGTGATGCAACCAATATTTATATGCTTCGAGTCATACTACCGTTTGTCCCAAGTTCCTTGAGGATCTGCTTCGAGTTAGCAACGAGACAAACACTGGATCGAAATAAGTGGATCGATAGATGTGGATTGGCATGACTGTTCGTTCCACTTATCCTCCAACTATGGGCCGAGCAACCTTGGTCTTGGGCCTGCATAGGGAATCCAACCTATCTACGTCTATAAATAGAGAGGCACGGGTATAATTGAAGGGACCTTTTTTGGGAACTCCAGGGATACTCTACCATTTTTTGCACTCACTTCTCTTTTGTTCAAACTTGCGTTCAAATTGTTTGTTCATAGATTATATCTGTACTCAAGTAATTAGAAAAGTAGTAAAGATCATATTCAAAGTGGACGTAGGCAATTACGTTGAACCATTATAAATCTGGTGATTCCATTTCTATTGTTCTTTTTACATTCAATTACGTTTTTTCTCTGTTTTTTAATTTACTTTCTTGATCAATCTCTCTACACAACTCTATTCAAGGGTGTTAGCGACCAATTTTGGTGCTAACACTAACTGCTCTACAAAATATTTGAGCTAACTGCTCTTTAAATTTTCCTTAAATCCTTTTCAGAATGATTTAATCCGTCAAATGAGATTTATATAAGGAAAATATACCTTTAGCTTTACTTTAAGCTATTTTTGTATGTAATGTATACTTTATTCAAATATAATGTTGATGATGTTCAATAAGGATTGTCTATCCTTTATTATAAGTTAATGTCCGTTATAACTTTAAATATTTAGGCTATCTTCTACCTAGTTCTTATATTCGAAACCCTTATTGAAACCTTTAAACAACCTTTTGAAAAGAAGGTAACTCCTTCAAAACCATTTACAAAACCCTTCAAAAGTGTTGAAGGTAACTCCTTCGTATCCTTTAAAAAACCTTTCGAAATCATTAATGGTAACTCTTTCTAAACCATTTTTAAAGCTTTCCTTTACAAGCTTTAAAACATATGATATCCGCCTTTTAAATCTTTTAAACCTTGGCCTTTCGAAAATATTGCAAAACCATACCTTTCGACCTTGTCGAAAGGTTCTACCTTTCAACCTTGTCGGAAGGTTCTACCTTTCAACCTTGTCGGAAGGTTTCTTTTCGACCTAGTCGAAAGGTTTCACCTTTCGACTTTGTCGAAAGCTTAGGTTACCTCCTCTATATAATAAACCTTTTGTAAGTATTGTAACTCAAAACCTTTCAAAGACATTGCGTTCAATTCAAAACTGGTGGAAAACCTTTCAAAACCAATCAAATTTAACTACTTTAAATCTTTAAAACGTTTCGATTTAAAACATTGGATTATACAAAAGGATCAGAAAATATTGAAGTCCAAAGCAACTGTTTCAAAACATTTATAAGCCAACACTTTATTGTTTTCAAAATGTTTGAACCAACCCTTCGAACTCCACGGAAAGAGGCGGCAAGTTTTATAAAACAAAAGATAACCTTTGACTCCATCTGTTTCGAAAGGTTTGGGAGCGACAGCAATGCTTTCGGCCTTGTCGAAAGCAATACTTTTCGACCTTGTCGGAAGGTTTCATTTAAAACAAGAAAGCAAACTATTCGAAACCTTTTTGACAATTTCAAAAGCTTTTTGTTGATAGTTAGCAGGCGTATTTTCTTTAAACCAAAACAAAACTTCATCCCATTCGAAAGTTATAACCTTTCGCCCCTAAAACTTTTGACTCCATCCAATCCACTACGTACCAGTTGCCTGTTATCTTATGCATTGGTGTTTGACCTAGCCAAAAGGTCTGATGCCTTTTGAACTTGTCTGAAGGTCTTGAATGAAGACGAAAGATCTGCCGAAAGGGTTGAAGTAGAAGAAAGACTATTTATTTGTACTTCAAAATAGTTCTTTTGCACCCCATCTACCTTGTTTGTCTAAATTTGATTGATTGCCAGAATTTTATATTCAAATGTGCTTCCAACTTTCCTTATTAGAAATTTGAATAATTTTGAAAAATCCCATTTCTCCTTCATAATTACGTTAAACGTTTAAGTCCCATACCTTAAATACTTTTATATAACTATTAAAACACCTTGAAAAATTCTAGAAACCAAATAATATGTTCTCTTCAACGTATATAATTTTCAAATCCAAACTATAATTATTTTTCCCATAAATAACTTATAATCTAAATTAACCACTTCTTCCTTAGAAAATTCATAACAATTCCTCAAAAATTTAGAAAATTCTGAAAATCAAAACCATATCTAAAATAATTTTATAGATCACCATAAAAATTTGCAAGGCTAATGGATGTCATTTAATAGGGTTTTATCTCAAAACATATCATAAAATCTATGTGAACATATATAAATCATCAACATGTGTGTATAATCTTTTTATCATTCAAACACATGGCAAATTATTGCAAAATCATTCGTAATTAACCTTAAAACTGAAACCAAAATCATTTGTAGATGAAACATTATTCACCTTTTTCTTTAATGATTAAGGAGCTTGATATTTGAATGAGTTTGATTCATATTTGCTTTCCTTAAGCTTCTCTTTTGTTTCCTCTTCTTCTTCCTTTGTTAATGCTGGCAGACCAAGCTTTTAATTTATTTTTTTAAAGTGAGAATGAACGTGTGTTTTGAAATACATGGTCTGAGGAAGACAATATAGGAATGGCCTCTTTCCTCTAATACCCCTCCTCTAATTCATTTTAAACATTTATTTTAATTTATTATTTAAAGGGCATGACTACTTTAATTAAATCAAATCTCAATCCCCTTATCAACACATAATTTTATTTAGTTTATCTAACTAAACCTCCTAAATAATGTTATAAAAATTTTGGGGTGTTACATGGGGCAAGTGAAATTGTCAATCTATACAATGTGAGTCCTATGTCCTATACATAATGAACATATCATCCTATGTAACGAGATTTCTCAAGCTGGAAAATGAGCCATGCTGCACGATGCAACTGTGCATTAGATCTTGCCATTATCATTGTATATTCGATAACGGAACCACTGTTCAGAACGTTGTGAAAGTTTTTCTTTTGTAGAAATACAGGAAGTGCAGTAATTGGAAATACTGTGCAATAAGATCATTTAGCTGCTGAAAATCACAAGCAATAGCTTAGATCGATCGTTTTCCTTTAAAATATGTTCATACCCAAGGAATGGAAGGAAACAAAATGGTTTGCAAAATTATGAACGACCCGATTGCCTTAAGTTCACTTCGATGCAGGGACGAAGATCTTGCAAGATTTTGGTTCAAGGATCGATCCTAAGTGAATGATTTATTCAACCATTAGCCTTAGGCGAACCCGTAGCCATGGTGGAAGGCAATCATGATCACCAATCTAAGAGAATTTGGGTTTGAATTTGTCTTAGGGCTTGAGAGCTCGGTCATGAGATCAATATATTGGAAGAAGACGATCGAAGTTAAGACTAGGTGGTGGTGCACCTTAAGGGAAGTAGTGGCAAAAAGCAGAAGATGGCAACGAATGATTAGGATGATGGGTTTTTGGTTGATAGGGAACAACACTAGGGAAACAAGGAGAAAGTAAGTAGAAAACAAGAAAATAGAAAAAGTGAAGTAAAAAACCAAGTCTTGAGTATTTAAATTAATTGATGACGAGGAAAAGGAGCTCGATACTAAGAAGAACCACTTGATACCGGTATGAAATTTTGGAAAAAAATTGGAAAAAAAAATGTAAGAGAAAGGTAGAAAAAACCTGGACAAAGTGCGGAATGATCTTTAATGTCGAGTTCTTGGCCATAGAATGGAGAATGAGATTTCTACTATTTAAAGCTATTTATCGGATAGCCACAGAATGATACAACGCTAGTGAATGCTGGTCTTATTCTAGAGCATGCTTCATTCCCAACAGAAGCATAGCGTGAGGACAAGTGTCATTTGGCCTTTCAACCAAGTGGATTTTCACCCGAATCTGGACACCAAGGTGAAGATGAAACAATTCACGAACTTAGGAACGTGCTTATGAGAATAATGGAAATGGGATCAAGAAATTGCTGGTCAATTGGAATTCAGGAAAGCACTTATTATTGAGCACTTTCTACTCGGTACCGATCACTTTATTTTCCCTATGTGATCACCCGAAGCTCTGACACACAGAGATATGGCCTAAGTGATCATCGTGAAGTAGATTTTTCAAGGAATAGACAAGCAACTCCAAGGGAATTCTAAAGAGAAGTGGACAAGTATAAATGATATTAGAATCTCTTGGAAATAACACTATCTCTAAGGAAAAATGATTGAAACACAATGGCTCAGAAATAGAAGACAAAGGGAAGGAAGAAGGGGAACTTCCCTTTCAAAAAATTACGTAGGTACTGACAAATTTTGGTCGATATCAAGTTGATTTTATAACTTGGGGGACTCCATCTTCCTCTCCTGCATTCTTGGATCTGGATCTAAGCTTGGTATTTCATTGGCTTTTGGTTCTATTGGACAGTTTTCCTATAATTACAACACTTAAAGTAACCAGAGAAGGACTTTTTGGTTCATTATCTTCTTTGTCTTCTATCTCTCCTCCAATATAGCCAATAAGAAAGCTATTGTTTGCTATTTTAGGTCTTTAGATTAGTAAAACCTTTGTACTGGTAACTCTTAGATCTATAATTAATAAAAACTACAGTGAATATAGGATAGAGATTATCGAACCACTTTAAAAAATTTGGTATTCTCTATGATTTTCATATATTTTCTACTAAATTTCTATATTTCTCCAAGACTTCGGGCATTGAGTCAATTTGAGGCTCAAAAAACTTCGATAAAATTTATTTTTGATAGCATCGATAGATATTAAATTTTGATCTCAATCATTATCGATCTTCCGCACATGCTCACAAATTTGGATGCAATAGATTTTGACGAAACCAACGGCATATCAAAGGATGCAAAGAATACTACGATCTTTATTATCTTGTAAGCCGAAGTGGAAAGATTGGAGGCATAACAGACCCAGGTAGTGAAGAAAGTGATGGGATATAATACATCATTTTCCTCAGTCTCTGTCAATCTTCATCATGGTGCATCTCTCTAGTTTCCTAATGGTTTTTGACGATTTATCCTTTAAAACAACCATAGGGATGAGTACTATGATCTAGTGTGGAAATCCTAGGAAATTACAGAGGTTTCTAGATGCTAAAGAAATAGGACAATGGAGAGAGTGTTGGGTTCCTTTTCATTTGAAAGTTACGGTGAGTATTGTTCTTTATATTTTGGTATATATTGATAAGTAGTTCATCCCTTATAGTATAAAATAAACTATAAATGATGAAATTAGTAATTAAGAACTAACCTTTTTGTGCATGACTGTGATATAGTATGTCATGGCTAGATAATCAAAAAAATAATTTGTTTATTTCTAATTAGCCACAAATTAATTACTCCTTAATCAAAAAAGTTATAAAACGTAAAAGTGATCCATATTCAGTATGTTATATATAAAAATTATAATTCTCGATGACATGAATCTAATAGTGGTTTTCATCCAATGATGTAAATTAATATTAAATAAATAATAAAATTTTGAAAATTCCCTAATCTTTAAATGCTTATAACTTTTTCATATGACATCTGTTTGACATGCGGTTCACGACATCGTGATCATGGTGAGATGATGAACATTTTGATATGTTACTTGCTATGTTTTGAGACACTTTATAAAATTTCTTATTTTAGTAGATTCATTATATATGGTATTTTACAATGACATTTCCTTACACATATGAGAAAATTGGTCCTCGTTGTATGAGTGGCATTTAATGAAAGCGGACTAAGATGCACAATTCCTCACTAGCGAGTTGCTGATGATTCCGAAATAGTGGGTTGAGACCCTTTTTTGTTCCTTAGTATTGGATCAATTATGATTTGGTGATAGTTGGCCAAGGCATTTTGTTCCTCGATAGTGAATTTTTTATGATTTGGAAATTATGGGCTAAGTCATTATGTTCTTCAGTAGCAAGTCGCTTAAAATTTGTCGATAGTAGGATGAGACATAGGGTTCCTCAATAGTGAATCCCTTATGATTTGGAAATAATTGGCTGATTAGTTTTGTTTTTTAATAGTGACTCAATTACTATTTTGTGATAGTAGGCCGAGACATGTAGTTCCTTAACTGTGAGTCGCCTGCTATTTGAAGATAATGGGCTGAGACATGTAGTTCCATTGTAGTGAGTTGGATATGGTTTGAAGATGTGATACATTCAAAGGAGTGGAGTCCTTAGTGTATGATTTAACGATAGCGAACTGAGACATCCAGTTCCTTAGTAGCGAGTCATTTATAATTTGGCTATAGCGAGCTAAGACATAGTTCCACTATAGCAAGTCACATACATGTTCAATAGTAAAAAGTTGGAACTTTGGGCTCAATTGTTAAACGATTGATCTATGGAATGCAAGTTTGGACTTTGGCCTCAATCGTGTTCATAGATTAGACATAGGGTAGATTTTAGTAAGAGCTTAACATATGATGCCGCTATAGTACTATATTATGTCTAACTGACTTGTTGAGCGTAGGTGACATATGTTAAGTATGGTTTTCGAACATAAGGGTTGTTTTACCATCTTATTGATAGTATACACTTATATGATGTGTGTCCCTCACCAAAAGTATGTCTTACTCCTTCTATTCCTTTTTGTTTACTCTTATAAGTAAGTAGAGAGGACCTGTGGAATTTTTGATGATGTAGCGGTATGATGAAGACATCCGTTTATCTACTAACTGTATATTATTTATTTTATTTTAGTTATTCCCATACACTAGACAGGGTTTTATAACAACATAAAAAATGTTTAAGTTGTAATTTATTTGATACTCCAATCTTTTTTATCTAGGATTGTATTTTTTGAAAGGTAAACAGGTTTTTATAGTGGGTCGTCCACTTTATATATGTGTGTGTATATATATATATATATATCATTTTAAACAAGTATGAAGCATATTGCCTCAGTAGCTATAGACTCATACATCCTATGAAAATTTCAACCATACAATCTGTTTATACAGCAATAAGAAAACAATCCACAAAGCAAGTCCAAAATTAATACTAAAAAAATAATACGAGCCTAAGAAGGAAATAAATTTGCATTGCTATAATCAATCCCATCATCCAAACCATCCAGATGGACATGTTTGGAGGAACTGGATGGAGCTATAGTAATGTGAGAAGTATCAGAAAGAAAAAACTAGGCACTGGTCATAAAAGGAGGAACATCAAAATATAGATATGGTGTTGGAGACTAGGATGTGGAGAGTGGTAGATCAGTAGTGAATATAGAAGAAAGGAATGCATCCTAGCTGGCTATGTCCATAGGGCAAGGGTGCATGTGGAGGAGGGGAAATATCTTGAGATAGAGCATGTTGTGTCAGATTAAGCTTTGGGTGGCTATGGTTCTACATTGCCTCGGCGTTGGTTTCAACAGTGGAACCTTTTTAGGCACTAGAGGAGGGGAAGGTTCCCCTGGTCGATGAGGAATTGAAGAATCTAAATGGCCAAAAGAGTGCCAAGAAGTGTAGATAGGAGGTTGATATTGATAGGTGACATTAACATGAAAAGTCTTTTTGCCAAATAAGGCTCCAAAGAGGCGAGATGGCAAAAGGCGATCTAGGGTGTTTTCAATAAGGGCTCTAGCAAATTCTAGATAGTCGCTCTATTCAGTATTTTCTTTGAAACGAATGAGCTCTTTGATGTTATTAGCCACCAGTCAAGGCACTTAAGATATTGGAGAGAGGATGGGATACTTTAAAACTTGGTCCATGCAGGTATGATATGATGACCTCTCATGCGAAGTCACTATTGGACCCCATTTTGTAATGATAAAATCCATTTCATCTATAATACAACGATCCACTTCAAGTACCATTTGCCTTTCATCCTCATTTTCGAAGTCAAAATAATACATATCTCTATCAAACCGCACATTCAATAATCCTTTTAGTTTCCATTTGGCCCTAAGGTCTTCTTAACAATATTTTAGGGGTGGCCATCAGCAAAAACGAATCCAACAAGGATATTTCTCCCACAGGCCTCACTAGGATTAACTACTTCTTGTAGAGGCACAAGTATATCATCAAAACGAACAGTTATATCGAACAAACGTATTATGTATTACTATTATATTTTATTCCTTTTGAAGCGAGTTTCAAAAATTGTAGATTTTTAGCTATAGCTCTATAATCTATTATATATTTTACACCAAATTATCCATCATCAACAAAATCTGCACCGTCGACGCCATTTTTAGACGTGGGTCAGGACATTGTAGATGGCGAGTTGTTACATGTGGTTTTAGAGCTTAGGTTACATGATCTCTACTAAGGGGCGCATGAAAGAGCATGTAAGTAATTTTTATTATTTATATTATATTTGTATATACATACATACATACATACATATATATATATATATTTATATGCCATACCCCATATATACTCTGACTCATAGAGGTAGTTGTTAGCTTATCTTTTATAGACGTAAACAACATTGAGTGCAATAATTGTTGAGATTTAAACAATTATGGGATGAGATTTAGATAGTTATAAAGTGAAAAATAAATCCATCACATTTGTTATAATTTACTCCATAAAGGATTACTAATCGATGGTCTTTGTAACAACTAGCAATAGGATAAATTGTGGTGCTAAGGATGTAAAATAAGAGTAGTACCCTTGATTTAACAAAAAATAAACGTGATATCGAAAAGTCGTAATGGAGGTACTTGAAGCCTTATTAGGTTGCATGGCCTATATAGGCATGTATAGTTTTTGAGAGTTTAGGGAGAAGTAAAGAAGTTGAAGTTTGCTTAATGTATTAATTATTTCTTATTTTAAGTTTCAAAAGAATTTAGGTAAAATTTATTAAGAATTAATTTTCCATAAATATTTTAAAGTTTTATTTTTGAAAAAAGGTTTAGCATAAGGCACAATGTTGCACTTAAATTTTTATATGTATTTCTTTTGTTAAGGAAACCTTTTAAACCAATTGACAAGTAAAAACACATCTTTTCATACGCATTTTATTTTATAAATATTTTAGTCACACTTTGTTCTTCGGGTTTTTAACTCATCAGGATCCGAAAGAAGAAAGAACAACTTGAGGGAATCAGAATGGCTCAGGTCTCAACCAAAAGGGCTAAAGCAACAAGTTAAAGAAAGCCAAATCCTATTACAAAAGCAATGACCGAGTTTGACTAAACCCAAAGGCCAGCATCCGTCCACTCCAATCATCAGCCAAACACAACTAGCAAGTAGTTCATCAATGAAACAAAGCAACGTACAATGGAACTACATAAACAAAGTCGATACAAGGCAATGAGAGAATGCCAAATACCAAAAGTTCAGAAATAGACAAAGTGTATGGATCGCCAGCGATTCATACAACATGGATCGCTAGCGATACATAAACTTCATCAGTGGGTCGCTAAGTAGTTATGACTCATGGGAAGTATGGAAGCCTAGGAGACAAAATGCAAAAAAAACGATGAGTGTATGAATCGCCGACGATCCATGCACTATGGATCGCCGACGATCCACACTTGATCATAGAATCTTAGTGGTATAGCACAACGGAGCAATGAAGAAAGGAGCCAAGTAAGTAGCTTGCACACGAGCTAAATTTATGGATCGCTAGCGATACATAGACCATGGATCGCTAACAATCCATGGTTTTGGCTCAGGTCACGATCTAAGGTTCGTTGCATCATCACGTGTCCATCTACAAGCAATCAGTGAACGGGCCTGCCCAGAATCTCTCTGATCTCTATAAATACCATTCTACCTACTACATAAACGTGATCTTCTCCAGACTAGTTGCTGAAGCTCTGCTGGAAACTTTCTTCACTCTTTATCTCCCTCACGACAATCTCCAAAGGGATTTACTGTGATTCTCCAGTGGATTCGAACTCTAGGGATTCAATCTAGCTAAGGATAGTCAAAAGCCTTGTAATCAAACACTACTTGTAATAGAAAACAGTCTATAATAAAAACTATAAAGTGGACGTTGACTTTATTAACAGTCGAACCACTATAAAAATCTTCTTGTCTTCATTCTTGCACTATTCTTTTCTATAACTATTATCTATATTCTTGCTCTATCAAAACAGGTCTGGCGCTTTCATATTAAAACCAAGGTGTTAATCAATTTTTTAGGTTAACATTTTGGTGCTTTTACTGAGAACTCCAACTCAGGATTCAGATCTAGCTATCTACTTTAGATCTCATAGGTCCAGAAGTTAGATCCTCAATCTTTACCCGAAGAATCTACCATTTGGAATCCACAGCTCTTAGAAGAAGAAGAACTGCCTTTAGAAGATCCATATGGGCAGTGATAGTGGGCGAAGATGCTAATCCTCAACATATTGAAGTAAATGGCGCGAACTTAGGAAATCCGACTCTAATTTCTTCCAGTTAACATGAATTCATTACTAGGGATGAGTTGAATAAGATGGTTGACGAAATCAACCAAAGAATGGAAATAGCCAAAACGCTATAATAGAGAAGATTAATGCTCATTTAACCCTATAGTCAAATCCTGCTTCAAGAAATACGCATGAACCCGCGGCTGCTATAGAATAAGAAAATTCTTCCATTTTTGGTCTAAATGGAAGAAACGGAAAACAACCGTAAAAAGGGTAAAACAGGAACCATGGGACATAATGTGGAAGGAAATATGAATATCCACCCACAAGGCAACCAAGTCTAAACTTAAATCAGAGGGCTAAGTCCCCTCAAGAAGATATAGTTATGGATCTCTCCGATTTAGAAGATGGAAAGCAAGACAACTAGTTGGGAAAAAAATATCAATGCATTCGATGATGCTAGGATCATCCAAACTACCCCAATCATGCCAATTGTAAGCCAACAGAATCCCACGGGAGTGGCTCTCTCGAAGACAGAAGAGCCTAGGCTTCAAACCACATGCTAAGGCCTTTACAAAGCCAAACACTTGGTGTAGTACTGATTGCCATCCCTAGAATTACCGGACATCAAAGGCATACATAGCAAACATGGTCAAACGATTGATGGACGAAAGTAAAAAATCGATGAGATGATGAATGGGGATCTGCTCCAAGTCTGACCACCTTTATCGATGAAATCATGAATGAGAAATATCCAAATAAATTTACAATGCCGACTATCCCATCCTACGGTGGGATAAAAGGACACAAAACCCCATTTATACAAGTATAATTGCTATATGGAAGGAACCAATGCTTTAGAGGCTGTTTGGTGCATATATATCCCCATCTTTTTAGGAGTTGTGTCTATATGGTTCATCCACAAAGATCCATCTCAAGTTTTGACCAACTAGCAACAAGATTCCTTGACCAATTCAGACTCCATACTATGCAACCAAAAGATGTCATGCCCTTATCTAGATTGTTCCAATGATGCAATGAATCCTTGAAATATTTCATGAACCGGCTCAACATCGCATTGATGGAAGTAAGCAAACCCATCGAGGATATGGTTTTTATGGCGTTAGTCCGTGCCATTCACCCGGAGACTGAATTCAGAAAGTGGATAAAGATGAAGCAACCTGCATGAGGAAGGACTTCAATCAGAAAGCAAGCCAGTACTTAAGATTGAAGGAAGCGCAAGATCTGGCAAGAAAGTCTGTTGGTATACAACCAATGAACACCGGACAAAGTGATGTGGCGATGAATCAAAGCGTAGGCTTTCGAAACTGCTTAAGGAGCCACAAGGAAAGATGGAAATCAAAGAGGACAAATCAAAAATCCAATAAAATAAATGGTAATTGTAGCAATAAAAGGCTTAAAGGGTTCAGGAAGGAAGATTATACCCCTATAAAAAACACTCCGGAAAATATTTATCTTACAGCACAAGGGGCCAAGGAATATAAGAAACCCCATTAGAAGGAAGCAACTGAGTAGCAATAATGTTCAGGAAAATTATGCCGCTTCAACAAGACTCATGGTCATAACACAAATGAATGCTGCCATCTAAAAAAAATCTCATTGAAGAGTTTATTCGGGGAAAAAACACCAGTGGTACGTGAGAATGCCACAGAACCCTGATCAACCCACGGCTTCTCAGCCTCTTAGGGAACGAAGGAATCAAGCCAGAACTAGTGAAGAAGGGTCCAAACGAACTAACCAAAGACTTATTATCGAAACGATATCTAAAGGACCACATCTCGCACAAAGAAGCTTGGGAGAGATGAAGCGGTATGCAAGTTCATTGAAGCATACTCCGAAGGAGTCATGTATCGCAATAGAAGACGAGACCCCAACCAAGCTGCAGAAAATCTTGGGTGATGACATAGTGTTTCAAAATTGGAACGCCGAAGGGATCGAAGCCCTGACTCTCGATCCAATGGTGGTAATAGTGGGAATCAGTCCCGCTGTTGTTCTGCGAGTGTTGGTCAATAGTGATAGCTCTGTTAATATACTTTTCAAGCACACTTTTGATTAAATGCAAATCAACATGAAAAGTGAGTCTTCATGCCAACTAAGACCCAAGGGTTCGCTGGCGAATCCAAGTAACCCGTGGGAACAATTGATCTACCTGTGTAGCTTGGAGAAGGTGATCGAAGCCCTCATTCAGACTTTTATAATTGTGGACGAAATGTCCGCATATAACGCCTTCTTGGGACGGCCCACTCTAGCAAATTTTAGAATAGCTCTGGCCCAATTTTGTCTAACCATGAAGTTCCTTACTGCAAATTGAATCAGAGTAATGAAAGAAGATCAGTGTGCTGCCAGAGAATGTTACACTGTGGAGCTACGTGAATCCAAAAGAAGAGAAAATGAGAAAGATGCGAGGAGAACTCTCCACATCCATGAATCTTCAAAATAGCAAGTACAGATGGCTAAGGGACCATGGCCGATTCGGTACGGCTTTGCACCCTAGAAAGAAGAGTTCAGGGGAGGAACGGGCAGCAGCGGTAGAATTGATGGTCTCCGTCCCGGTCGACATGGACGACCTAACTAAAGCCTTGAAAATTGGATCATACCTTGGAAATAAGATGTGTTTGGAGCTTACTAAATTTCTTCGCACCGACTTTGATGTGTTCATAGGGATGCACTCTGATATGTGTGGGGTGTCTCTAGAAATTGCATGTCACGCGCTCAACATTGACCCCAAGTTCACACTAGTAAAGCAAAAGAGGTGCAGCCTAGGTCCTAAATAATCCAAGGCGCCAAGAGAAGAGGTGGATAAGTTAATGGCCAATAGTTTCATCCATGATGCAACTTATCTAAAGTGGGTATCTGACCCGGTCTTGGTCAAAAAGTCCAGTGGGGAGTGGCGAACCTGTATCAACTACTCAGACTTAAACAAAGCTTGCTCGAAATACAACTTCCCTCTTCCCAGAATAGACCAACTTGTGGAGGTAACGGTGGGACACGAGTTGCTATCATTTATGGTTGCATACTCTAACCAATTCCTAATGCATGAACCAGATCAAAAAAACACCAGCTTCATCACTGACCCGGGACTATACTGCTATAGGGTAGCGCCATTCGGTTTGAAGAACGCTGGGGCAACTCATCAATGGTTAGTAATTACCATGTTCAAGCGTCAGATCAGGAAAACGATGGAGTTTTACGTGGATGACATGTCGGTCAAATCATGAGCAACTGTTAACCACCTAATAATCTCGCTGAAATGTTAAAATTATGTACTAAATGAAACTCAATCCACTCAAATGTCACTTCAGGGGTAGCCTCCAAAAAATTCTTGGGATTCATTGTAAGTTCCAGGGGTATCGAGGAAAATCGAGAACAAATAATGGAATTACGAGGAGTCCAAGCTCCAAAGAATAACAATGAAATGCAAAGCCTGATTGGAAAAGTCATAGCACTAGGTTAATTTATCTCGAAAGCTAAATACAAGTGTATACCATTCTTCGATGTTCTGAAGAAAGGAAAGAAGAACTTCGAATGGAGCGAATCTTATCAAACAGCATTCGAAGAATTGCTAAAACACATGGAGGCTCCACCAATCCTATCAAAGCCCGTGGATGGAGAAGGCCTGTTCATTTACCTAGCAATCTCACCCCATGCATTAAGCATCGCTCTTATGCATGAAGAAGCAAAAATACAAGGACCCATATATTACACTAGAAAGCGGTTCATTGGAGCAAAGAAAAACTACCCGAAATTAGAAAAAATAGCGTTTGCCTCTCGATCCCATCTAGAAAGTTATGGCCATACTTTCAGGCTCATCCGATTAAAATGTTGACTGACCAACCCCTGAAGCAAGTGTTATATCGACCTCAAACTCTTGGATGACTTCTTAAGTGGAATATAGAACCGAGTTAATATGATATCACATACCACCCAAGGAAAGCCATCAATGGGCAAGCATTAGCAGACTTCATCACCAAATTTACTATACGGCAAGACGAGGAAGAAGTTAAGCTGGAAGTAGACACGCAATGGAAGCTCTTTGTTGATGGAGCACCTAACAACCTCTATTCCGGGGCAGGAGTGGTGCTTGAAACCCTAAAGGACGAGACATTAGCTAAGCTCTGCGCTTGGAATTCTCTTCTACAAAAAATGAAGCGGAATATGAATTACTGATTGCAGGACTAAAGTTGTGAAAGAGCTCAAGATAAAATCTGTTCACATCTACAACAACTCCCAGCTAGTCATCTGCCAAGTAAAAAGGGAATACCAAGCTCGGGGGGAGAATCTCACGCCGTACCTGTCCAAAGTATAAGAGCTGTTAAACGACATCAAACATTACACCATAACTCACATTCCACCGGAACAAAACAGCAAGGCAAATTATCTGGCTAAACTGGCAAACCTCGGAGAAGCTCGGTCATTCGGGCTAGTCCCAGTTGAGACTCTAACTAACCCAAGCACAGACAAAATGGACGTCGACTGGATCCTCGAGATCACTGTCAAACCAGATATGTGAATGACACCGATAAAGGAATATTTACTTGTAGGGACTCTTCCAATAGACCGGAATCAATGGAAAATGCTCCTCTGAAAGGCACCGTGATTCATGATACAAAACGGAGTACTCTATCTAAGGGGATTCTCAACCCCCCTTCTTAGATGTGTGTCTGACGACGAAGCCCAATGAAACCTAAAGGACAAGCACGAAAGCGAATGCGGAGACTATATTGGGGGGAAATGCTTGCGAAGAAAGTCCTTTGGTATGGATGCTTCTGGCCAACAATATACCGCGATGTTGCAGACTAGCCAGAAAATGCGATCGCAGCCAAAGATTCAGTAAAATTAAAAGAAATCATTCAACAGAGTTAACACAGAGGGTCAATCCATGGCTATTTGCAATATGGGGAATTGATTTGATTGGAGTCCTACCAATAGCAAAAGGAGGGGGTAATACGCTATAGTTGCCATTGAATATTTTATGAAATAGGCCGAAGCGAAACCGCTGGCCACCATAATCACAAAGAAAGTCATTAACTTGGTTGCTAAGAACATTATTTGCAAGTTTGGTGTGCCGCAAAAAATCATCACTGACAATGGAACTCAATTTGAAAGCACCGAGTTTAAAGACACCGGCAAATGCTTTCGAATTGAGAAGAGCTTCTCCGTAGTAGCTCATTTGCAAGCAAACGGCTAAGTTAAAGAGATAAACAAAATCATCAAGTCCACCATAAAAAGCGAAAAGCAAAGGGAAACTGGGTTGATGAACTTTGACTCGTACTATGGGCTTATAGAACCATCCAAAAAATAGCGATCGGCCACACTCCGTTCGCTCTGGCATATAACACAGAAGCAATGATCCATGTTGAATTAGAAGTCCCCTCGCACCAAAGACAAAATTTCATTCAAAAGCAAAACAAGAGCTTCTATTCGAATCGCTGGATATGATCGATGAAAGAATAAAAGAAGCCAAGTTGAGAACCGTCGCCCACCAAAAAAGGATTGCACGGTACTTCAACTCCAAAGTTCATAACCAAAACTTCAAAGTAGGAGATGTTGTGCTCAAGTGAGTCTACCCCGTTCTGGGGGCCTTCAGACCAAACTGGGAAGAACCATACGTCATCAATCAAAAGCTAAGGGACTGAACTTTCAAGCTAACAACCGTCGACGGAATTCAAATTCCCCGGGCATGGAATAACAAATCACTACGTCATTACTTCATTTGAAAACTACCTTATGTACTTTTTATTTTTCAGTAAATAAGCCATCCTGGGATGCCGACGGCATTGTAAGTATGTAAAAACCTACCCTGCTTTCCATAATAAAATTTGATTCGCCTTTTGAACCAATGAAACTGTGTTCATAATAACTACCCGCTGGGTCAACGAAGCTAATCGACTCAAACCGTTGGATCGATGGAACCCGATCTTTACCTTCTAAACATCGGTGTAGCTCCGACGACATCAGGAATGCTAAAATAAGCACTCCTCATGTTGTCTGAAGATAGGAAACACCGATGAGTATGAAAAGCTGCGCTTCCATAAGCTGCGTGCTAACTCCTAAAAATTGCACTCCTCACATTGCCCACAGATAAGCAACACTGAGGAGTATGGAAAGCCACGCATATCATAAGACGTGCACTAACTCTTGAAAATTACACTCCTCACATTGCCTGAAGATAGGCAATACCGAGGAGCATGAAAGCCGCGCATTCATAAGCTTTGCAGCAATCCTTAAAAATCACACTCCTCACGTTGCCCATTGATAGGCAACACCGAGGAGTATGAAAAACCGTGCACTCCATAAGGCACGCACTGAGTCTTAAAACTAAAACTCCTCATGTTGCCCGAAGAAAGGCAACATCGAGGAGCACTAAAACCGTTCCAGACTGACGGGTGATATTAGTCCAAAAAGCCACGCATTTCATAAGCCGCACATCAACTCCCGAAGCCGTGAAATCACGCTCCTAAACATAAACTCCTCATGTTGCCCGAAGATAGGAAATAATAAGGAGCGCCGGCACCGTTCCAAATCGATAGGACATATCAATACTAAAATCCCCGCATCCCATAAGCTGCATGCACTTTCAAGTCCCGAAATTGCGACGACAATGCCAAGGAACTTATCCATACAGGAATAACCAGAATCAAATAACTCCCACTATCGAAAACAATGGGGACGAATCCAACAAAATAAAAGTACGTCAGACTATTACATTAAAGTTGACAATGTGTACCTGCCCATAGTCAACATATGCAATGTGCACATCTTAAACATGCATATGTTGCATACTTACCAAAATATTGCAAAAGACTCGGACTATGTGCTCAAGTCACTTTTGAAAAAAGAAAAATCGAGTTGTGATTTAGTCAAAGTTTAAGTGTTAAATCACTGACTATTTAAACCCTAAGTTACCGATCATTTGTCAATTGTTTGAAGTAAAAAACCTTGTGACTGGGGGAATACACCGTCAATTAAGTAAAAACACTTAAAAATAATAAGTTCATAAGTTCTGTTACATACGCTAGCACTTAAGTAAAAACACTTGAAAATAATAAGTTCACAAATTCTGTTATTCCAAATATATAATCGTTACTCCAAATAAGAATTTTGGCGGTAATCACAAGAATTGGATAAGTGTAAACAAAACAAGCACAAGTGCACATGATACATATTAACAGACAAATAAGAGTACAGTCAAAATATTAATGTACTACTTATAAATTCCTTTTATACAGGGTCAAAACGCAGGGTCCGTACGCACACAACACCAGCCAAAAAAGGAAAAGACAGACTCCACAACAAAAACACTAGGCGTTGACAATGCACTTGAACAAAATGACTCAAAAAGAACCAAAGTCGGGTCGGCCGCCAGCCAAGCGCCTTAGCACTTCTTTCCACCACTTCCCTTTCCATCCTTTGTCCAAAGTTTCTACCTCGTCTCGAGAGTGGTATCGTTGCCAGTAATATCAACAAACTCCTCAGCGCTGACATTCTCCTCTTGCTCCACATCCTTCTCAGAAGATTCGCCCTCCGCTTTGTGCTTTCTTGACTTGCCAGAGCTCTTGGAGGCTTTAATCGCTTTAACCTTCTCATTCTTAATAGCGACCAATTCATATTGAGTCCCGTGAGGCTGCTCTGTTTGAACTTCCTACTCCCTAACTTTCGCTGCTATTGCATCACCTTCCAAAGGTACAGATGGGTCATCTAAGCCATGAAGCACAACTATCTTTTCGGACTCCGGCCCCTGTTGTAAGCCAAAAACGGACATGGAAACTGGAACAGGAATGGAAGAAGCATGGAGGCTATGGAAATAGCAGCAGGTACGGGCGATGAGGAATCTGTCACATCAACAGGAAAGATAAACGGACCTATAAGATGGAAAATGAGAGCTCTCAAACTCGGGAGAATTGAGAGGATTACCTGAACCAGAAGAGTGGCCGAGAATTTCAACTTCATATTCACCGCCTTCACCCTCCTTAGACGGTTCTATTACCCAAAGCGAAGCCCCAAGCCCAGAACCTGCTGGCAGATTGCGGGGCTGCTCTGATGTCTCGCCAGCCCATAAATGAAAGGCTCTATACGTGCTTTGGCAGCCGTAGTGAAGTATCCGCAACTTTTTCTCCCTCTCGATCCTCAATATATCATGGCCCTCCAGTAACGCCTTCTTTGATTCTTCATTAATGTAGGCATTTTCTAACTCTTTCTTGGTGTAAATGTCACCGCTATCACGAAAGTGGGCCAAGATTTCTCCCCAAACCACAGCGAGAGTGCACGGAAAATTTGAGCCTAAGTAGCTAAGGCTCCAATGTTGAAGTAGAGAATTAACATAGAAATTTAGGATGGTCTCATCCATCTTTTCATCCTCCTCTCGAAGGCGTTTTGAAGCACTATATATTCCACCATAACGACAGCCTTTTCAACCTCCACGCGAGATTTATCAGCGCTAAGCTATGCAACTTGGTCCTGTAGTTGAGTGATCATCGCAGCCTGATCAGAGATGGTCTTATTGTTCCCCTCAATGATAAGGTCATGGTCAAATATAGTTTTCTTCTAGGTTTCAATCATTGCACTATGAGCGACCACCTCTTTCAATTTTGCCTCCTCGGCATGAGCCTTCTTTATTTTGTCCCCGTGGACGATCCCAATTCTTTTATGGTTCTCTTTTACTTCTTTCAGCAAAGCGGCGTTCCTTTCGCTTTTTTGTAGCACTGCTTCTTTCTCCTCCACCAGCTGTTTAATGTTGGCATCACATTCTATCAACGCTCTTTCAAAATCATCCTTCTCTGACTCAAAAGAAAGGATTTCATGGTAGTTGTTGCGATTTGTATCTGCTAGTTGCTTACAAAATTTTTTCCACCCTTCGGTCTAATCTAGATCGTCTTGAATAGCCTGAAGATGTGACACGTAAGAATCTCTGTAGACTTAGTAGAGTTCTTTATTGAACTTAACTCCCCTTAGAAACCACCCGGGGAGCACCGCTTCAAGCTTGGGAGGAGTCGACGAAAGAATATAGGTAGGCCTCCGGTGGGGATGCAAAGTACCGGGGGCAAGCACAATAGAAGATGGTGGGATGGAAGTTGAAGGCAGACAATGGGCAGATGTAACGGGGATTTCTGACCTGTTAAGGAGTGTGTCGGAGAAATGGCCTGCTGTTCTGAAGAATGCGAATGGTGGTAGAATTTTGATCTCTTTGATAGCTCTTCCCTCTCATCAAAAGACCTCCTCTTCTCATACCCATCTTTATATATCCATCCTCGCTCTCTTTCATCTTGGCGATGGATTTCGGCGTCCAAATTCTTTTGTCTTCTATACTCTTTCTCCGTCTCTCAAGGCTAGTGACGGCTGGAAGATCGCTTGGACCAACGTTGGGAGTCGGTGAATTCCTCGAAGTCCTCGTAAAGGCCACGTCCTCTCGTCATACCCGACACGAAGCATAAATAAACAGCTTCAGAGACGTAAAATAAAACATGGAAAGTGTGTGTACAAGTGATTGTGACCCTAGTAAAACATGTAATGTGTTTGGGAGGAGCCCTAAAGCGACATCACAAACCATATCAGGTAGGCGCTGCGAATGAATCATACTAACTTTGGATGTGATGTGGCTTGAGCGAGGAGGCATTTCACTAAATCTGACATCTTCCCCCATAAGCGCATCAAAATCGACATAAACATTACCCAAATCACCAAATTTCACGCCACTCTTTGCTCGGAGAATCCAGACGTCCCCCGATGCCTGGGGCACTATCTTTATCACTTGTGTCTGGAGAATGCGAGCTTGGCATAAAGCGGCTCATCCCTGGAGTTTCATCACATGATCCAAAAAATCATTGGATTCCACATAGAATCATCGTTATAAGTAGACTCATCGCTACTACTCCCAACTTCCCCCTCCTCTTTTTCTAGGTCTAGGGCGGCTTTGCCTTCCCTCTGTTTGAACTTTTCTTCTCCTTCCTATAGGATCAGAGGCATTCTGGCTGGGCGACTAACTATGGTCATAGCAACGTCTCTTCCATCATAAGCCTCTTCGGTTGATTCCTCGAATAAGCCCTCTCTCTCTTGAGAAGCGCCTTCTTCAGACCCATGAGAAGAGGAAGTGGATCACATGTGAACACTGGATCTAGAAGGAGAGGGGCTTCAACTGAAATGGAGGACCTCCCCGGATGTAATAATCCATATCGGAGTATGTCCTCGTCAGTCTTCAAGCCTTTAACCAACCTCTCCTCGGCATCGATAATCTTCAAGGTTTGACAAACTTCAATAAGAGATAGCTCCCTATTTGGCCTTGGGATAACTACTAGAAATGTTTAATTTGTAACTCCGAGGCGACATGTTGAAACTCAATAAATAGGGAAAAGAACTAACCTCCCATCATCTATAGATGGTTAAACCCTTTGCGATGCCTGACAAAGAAATATTTGGTCTTAATTCAGGATTGGTTGCTCTACGGTCATAGTATGAATTTTGATTCCTTTCAGCTTCGTTTATGACCAAAGACGGACACTCATCCCTTATCATGAATGAAATAAAATACCACAACTCATCGAAGTTCGGAGCACGATTAAATGTGTGCATAAAGAGGATGTGCACAAGTCTAGATGGCGTAAATGTTGGGACGAATCTGGAACGGGGCAATGCCTAGATTTATGTGAGTCTCGTGTAAAAAGACATTAAAAGGAGGCACAACTCCATTCAAAAATATATAGATGGAAAGTGGTATATCTCGAGGGAGGCATGCAAACAAACTCGTTCATTTTTGGGAGGCGCACATCCTACTTTAGTATGCCATGTTGGGCACAGATATTATGCAGAATCTTAGCGGAAATCACAGAAGAAACTCTCTCTGGCGGTTTGAAAAGAACACTGAAGTTGGGAGGAGTTCGATCCAAGCTTGGACCAATTGGAACCAACTAGCCATATTCTACCTGTGAAGTGGAAGGAGGAAGTGCAATGGACATTGACTAGGATGCCGAAAGTGCAACGGCGCGAAGATGGATGCTTAATTCTTAAACAACATAACTCGCACTCAAAACTATTAGGTGATTCTATTCTAAACTAATGATTTCCTTTACAATGCTTGAACTCCGGAGAGATATTGATCTGTGCCGACACAATGGATTTCAAGTGTGTACCGAGGCAAGTGCAGTGTGTTGTCTATGGTGTTGAGCTTAGTGCTCGAAACACTACAAATGATCTATCACATGTAGATAGTTCGCTTGCAGTAGGAAAGGAAAAGGATTTCCCATATTATTTCCATTTGTTTTTACTTCCTCTACAATTCCACATTATCGATCAATGATCGATAATGGATTAGTTGTCTGAAGCGATGTTGAAAATTCTTCTCATTATAGGGACACCGAGAATGCAAAAGGAAAGTAAGATAAGTCCATATTCTCCAAAATTGCCAGGGCCAATTCGTGATGTGTCGTGCAGCATCAGCTACGGACTTGTTACATGTCAATTCTAGCTTAATGGATGAAGATAGAAAAACATGTCAAGCACCAAGGCAAGGCCTGAATGTCATTCCAGGAGAAACTCAAGACTCGATTCACTATCTTCCTCCAATAAACCATAATCAACTAAAACTTCTCGCGACCAACATCACAAAATACAACATCGCCATCAAATTATTAAACGAGCATTGCGATTAATAAACTCAGCTCAAATTAAACTCTAAAACACAAAATTGGTCGAAGACTTAGATCAGTGGGCTAAGGATTGGTTGGTGGCGAGCTAAGGATAGATCGGCAACGATCTAATGCAAAGGCGTAATTAGGGTTTTGGTCAAAGATGGTCTGAAAAGGCAGTGGCGATGCTTCAGTGGTGGCGATGCAGAGGAAATCACGGTGGAAGGCTTGGGTGAGATTAGATTTTAAGAGGTGATGGATCGAGTCGATGAATTGGAGGCTAGAATCACTGCAAGTCGAAGGATCGGGGATAGAATCGCTACAAGTCGAAGGATCGGAGGCTAGAATCGCTATAAATGTTTAGATCGCACAAAAAAGGAGATCGGGTTATGTGAAAGCAAGGAGGTAGCTTGGCTCGACTGGCAATATAGGCAAGTGAAAATGAAAATGATGAAAATTCTCCTAGGTACTCGGGTCGCTAGCGATCCAACTTATGGATCACCGGTGATCCATCGACTATGGATCACTGGTGATCCATCGAATCACCCATCTCTGACTTCAATTTTGCACTACGACATCCATCTACTATTTTAAGGTATACCAAGAAGTTGCAAAAGAAATTTGACCCGTTTTGAAAAGCAGTAGTGGTCAAGACCAAAGCTAAGTGATCTGCAGCGTGGCCCAGCTCATGTTCACAAAAATCTAACACGATTACTTGGATTTCAACAAGCAGGGGCCAAAGGCGATAATTTCAAAAGTACGCCTTGTTTCCAATAAAGACGTACTCTGTGGGGCAAATGTTACCTGGATTTTTAACTCATTTGGATCAAGGCAGAATGACTTGATGAAATTAGAATGGCTCAGGACTCAAACAAAAGGTCTAAAGCAACAAGTTAAAGAAATCCAAGTCCTATTACAAAAGCAACAAATGAGTTTGACTAAACCCAAAGACCAACGTCTATCCAGTCCAATCGGTAGCCAAACACAACTATCAAGTAGATCGTCATCGAAACAAAGCAATGGGACTACGTGAACAATATCGATATAAGGCAATGCGGGAATGCCAGATACCAATCAGAAATACACTAAGTGTATGGATCGCTAGTGATCCATACACCATGGATCACCAATGATCCATAAACTTCACCAGTGGGTCATTAAGTAGTTATGATTTGTGGGGAGCAAGGAAGCCTAGGAGGAAAAATGCCAAAATACGCTACTATGGACCGCCAGAGATCCATACTTGACCATAGCATTTTGGCAGGTTAGTACAGCGGAGCAATGAAGAAAGGAGCTAAGTAAGTAGCTCGCACACGAGCTAAATTTATGGATCGCTAGCGATTCATAGGCCATGGATCGCTAGCGATCTATGTTTTTGGCTCGGGTCATGAGCTAAGGTTCGTTGCGTCATCTTGTGTCCATCTACAAGCAGTCAGTGAACAGGCCTTGCCCAGAAGCTCTCTGATCTTTATAAATACCATTCTACCTGCAACATAAACGAGTTCTTTTCCGGACTGGTTCCTGAAGCGCTGCTGGAAACTTTCTTCACTCTTCATCTCCCTCACGACAATCTCCAAAGAGATTCACCATGCTTCTCTAGTGGATTCCAACTCTAAGGATTCAATCTAGCTAAGGATAGTCAAAAGCCTTATAATCAAACACTACTTGTAACAGCAATCATTCTATAATAAAAACTATAATATGGACGTAGGCTTCGTTATCAGCCGAACCACTATAAAAATCTTCTTGTCTTCTTTCTTGTACTGATCTTTTCTATGCCTATTATCTATATTATTGCTCTGTCAGAACAGGGCTGGCGCTTTCGTATTAAAACCAAGGCGTTGATCCATTTTTTGGGTTAACACACTTTTAAAAAATTAAAAAATTATAATTTACTAGACTTTTGTCAAAATTTCTAATTTACATGTTTATTTTTCTAAGTCAAATTTAAACTACTTTAGACAATCCGAATTAAAAAAAGATTTAAGAATTATTATTTTAAAACTATGTGTAGCACCCAAGGGATTTATGAGAAATTTAACAAGAATTTAGTGGAAATTTTAAATGAAAATTTAATAAGAAACGTAAATTTAATTAGAACAAAGACTAAAAGAAAATTTTCATAGATGTTCGATTTTGGCTATGAAACTTGCATCATTGCATTTGTAGCGATTTTTTGGACAATTTTCATATATAACACATTGTAATATGATTATTATGGAAAAGTTTTGGGTGTTAGATTGAACTAAAAATTTAAAAATGAAAATTCAAAATTTTATAAGGCCAATGCTTGATCCATAAGGGTTCAAGGTCGGTTGATAGTGGTCGACCTAAAGATGGGGATTGTCGGCCTAAAGCATGTAAAATTGATGATTATCGATTTACAATGACACGATCTGATTGCGATTGTTGCTTAGGGATAAATAGTACAATGAGTGAACCAAATGCTATGAGAATATTATCACAGCTAATATAATGGCCTAAAACTAAACCTTACTCTTATATCAATTGTACTAGCGAAACCCTAATTCTTAACTAAAATTTTATTAAAGCTAAACTCTGCCAGAATTTTCCCTAAACCTAAAGTCCAAAATTTCTTAAAAATCAAATCAATTCAACCTTGAGGACTAAAAGAGACTAAATTAAGGTGGATCAAGGAGGAGCTATCAATTTGGGAGAATGATTCTAAAGCACAAGCAATAATAAGAGCTTAGGGTTGAGGTGGGTGGGCTCAAATTTGATAAGTTGACTATTGTAGTTAAATTTAAACTATTTTAATTGGTTGTTAGAAATCCAAACTGAATATGTTAGAAACCCTAATTGAATATGTTAAAACCCAAATTTAATATGTTAGAAACCCTAACTAAACATGCCAAAACCCTAGTAACTATTTGCTTAGAGGCATATTCTATCATCAAACTGCAAACCCTAAACTCAAAAAATCTAAACTGAATTATATGTTATTAATAATTTGGTTACTTGGTAATTAGGGTAAATTAAACTTTGCTAACGATTGGAATTAAGCAGAGAAATAATCGACAATTGAAAAATCGTAAAACCCTAAATTTTACTTCACGACGCTCAACCTGGAAATCCTAGCGATCGACCTATAACAAACTGCACTCAAGTGGGCCTAAATCTTCGCTATGTCAAAAACTCAAGTCCACCAAAATACAGATTGTTGGGTTTAGTGTCCTACAAACAAAACAATGAATGCATATCAGAGCATTAACGATACAAGTTTCAGCGAAATAAATAAAATATATTAAATCACATAACTACAAACAAAGATTTGACACTTCCAAGGTCTAATGTCCTTGTCAACACCGTATATGCCCAGTACTTGTACTCGTCCTTCAAGCTATTCTAAGGGTTATGAGGAGGGGATTAAAAAAGTGTTTTGGTGACTGGTAAATTACATAACATTAGTTTATGCCGCTTGTCTTCTATCATATGTTATGTCTTTTATCATTTAATTAGTCATCTCGAATCCTCATGCATGTACGTCACATCCCATCTACCTTTTGTAGATTATAGCTACATAAATATTTATAACTATAAGTACCATGGTCCCCCTTGGACTAAGATACTATCCTCATTAGTATTCATAATTCTACGCTACTAGGTATCATCATAATGTCTAGGCCAAATTGCCAATATCAAAGAAGAACCTCCCGTTAGTTCCTAATACTGGAATTACTATAATTTATTTGTACTCTATCTCATTTTTCTTTGGGAACTTACTACTTATCTTCTTCTTATCGTCGACTCAGCTCCATAGACTACCCCATTCATTTTTGAAAGAACTCTGTTATGGGTTAACTAGCCTTGCCCTTATAACAAACTAGCAAACAACTATGGCCATGCATTACTCAATGTGGCCTACCCTAGTAGGAGGCATAACCAGTTAGGTGTAACCAATCTTTCCCATTTGATTGCTCTGGACCGACGAAGCACCTAACCTATGTATCTCTTGCTCTTGATATGGTGCCTACACTTGCTGATATAGCATCCAACTGCTCACCATCCCGTTTAGATTGCCTAACGCAATCAGGGCAATACACCTTTTTCTATTTTTGATGTAGACTCTTCTTACTATTTGGGTATTCCTTTATCTACATGCAAGCATATATTCTCCACGGGTCCTATAGTTGGATATGTTCCACATTAGTATAATGTGTACAGAACTGCTGGTAGCCTCTTGTAGTGGGCAGACTTCTATTGTGTAACATTACAGACTCGAATTCCAACCTGTTCAATTATCTATTAACTTTAATAGTTCACACCCATCATAAATGCATACTTGAGGCTACATACACGCACGCACATACACACATACTAAAAACCGGGTTTTAACCTAGTAGAATTCAATAGGAGTTGGAACATTCAGATTAAACCAGAACAACTTAAAACTTGATCTGAATGCTCAAAAATACAAGACAAAGGAATGTAGGATGTTTGGTTGAAAGATATATAGTCTTTCCGGATCGGCACCGATCCAATCCAATGGATCGATACTGAACCAAATTGATAGTTCATAGTGGCCCTAATCCTTTTGCATTTTGATTCTACGCTTCAACCAAGCTCACCCAACAAATTTAGTAACATTCCAAGCACCCGAGTTCAAGAAGTAAAGGTTCATCTAATCCATAATACATTTCAAACCGACCCATAGGAAAATCGTTATCAAAACAAGTTAATAAGCTACAAAATTATAAGGAGAGCATCACTATAAAGAAAAATGATTGACCAAATAAATCGAAGCCAAAAATTGGCTAAAGATTTGGATCGATACCGGTCCCATTAGATCGGATCGGTAATTGATCCAAAAAATCGCCAATTTTGGCCCTAAATTTTTGAGCTCTCTCTACATAGTGATTATAGACTTCTTACAAAGAAATTTATGGTCCAAGAGCTTTTCAACCCCTATAAATACCATCTCATCTATAATAGAAAGGGGGTTGCTCAGATCTCGGTTGAAAATCTGCCATTATTTCTTCACTCTTCTTCTTCCTCACAACAGCCATTAAAGGGAAACTTAGATCCTTCCAGTTGTCTCTAACAATGGTGGCTTTATCTAACTTAGGAAAGAAGAATCATATTGTAATCCAAATTTTTTGTAATAGCAGTTGATCAATGAAAGCTATAAAGTGGACGTAAGCTCCATTAACAGCCGATTCACTAAAAAATCTCTTATCTCTTTACCTTTTCTACGATTTACTATTTCTTTCTCTATTTTACTTTCCCTAATAAACAAGGTTGGTGCTTTCACACTCAATCTAGGGTGTTGATCCATTTTTTGGGTAAATTTTGGTGCTTTTATTAAGAACAGAACTCAGGCTTAGATCTAGCTATTATTTTGTGTCAGATAGGTTCATGAATTAGATCCTCGATCTCTACTTAGAAGATTTTCTATTGAGAATCAATGGCACCAGGAAGAAAGAGAACTACTGCTAGAAGAACCACAGGCGCATTGATAGTTAGAGAAGAATCCAACGCTAGCAAGTTGATGTCAACAGCTCCAATAATCCATTAATCAGAGCAAATTTTGGAGCCAACATAGGAGATCAGGTGTTGGGACCTTCTATCCAGCATGAAGTTGTCACTAAAGGTGAATTAAATAAGATGGTTGATGAAATCAATAAGAAGATGGAGAATAGCCAAAAAGCTCTTATGGACAAATTAAATACCCTCCTGACCTTATAATCACTTGCTGCCCTAAGAACCATGCCAGAATATGCGACTGCAACAAGGCAGGAAAACTCTTTCATTTTTTGCCTAAATAGAAGAAGCGGATGACAGAAGAAAAAAGGAGCAGTGGGTGGAGTTGCAGGGATCACTATCAAAGGAAACGCAAGCACTCCATAACTTGCGTAGCTGTCCCCCATGAAATTAGATCTGTAGGTGAAATCCTCATGGGAAGATATAACAGTGGATCTATCCGACTTTAAAGATGGTGAGCAACTTGACGACGATTGTTTGTAGGAAAATCGTGCACAATACTCTTCGAGCGTGTTTGAAGAGATTAAAGTGAAGTTTGTAAATGAAAAATGAGGCTAACCTAATAAACACACCAAAAATAGACAAAAAAGTATAGAAACACAAGGATTTAGAGTGGTTCGGCGTTGTAGACTACGTCCGCTATGGAAAGTTGCTGTTTATTGATATTACTAGCTGGTTATAGATGTTTACAACAGTACAATCGGGATACAACAATGATTTCTGTAGATTCTTGGCGTTCTAGAGTCCAAACTCCATTTTTTGAAAGACTTGGACTGCTATATAGGTGTAGGCTGTAAATTTCTCACTCAGATCTCGAAAGACTCCTTCTCTCACATGGATGGGCCCACATAATCGATCTACGGAAATTTAGACTCGATTCACGGTCGAGACACATCAAATTCGTGTCAATCCAAAATTGATCCTTTTGGCTTGAGATCGATCATGGACATTCTTGAGGCTGGCAAGCTTCTATGAAAATTTGGTGGCATTTGGACTTGTAGATTTTGAGTTATGATTGATGCAAGTTTGTGTTTTCAATGTGCAGTCGAGCTTGTATCGATACGTTCGTATCGCTTCCATTCACATCCATGGGACACACATGATTGCAAGATAACGTGGCGCTATCTTCTAGGATCGATCCACTTTTATGCCAAGCGACCAAAGTCTTCCTTCCTTTTAGGCTTTGTTTGTATCTACTAGCATGACTTTATTTGTATCCCTTCATTATATTTCTTTTCGTATCGATTAGGTGTAGTCATTTCATATCATTTGACAGGCAATCCTTTCATATCGGTCATAGGATGGTTGATTTCGTAACGGTAGCTAAAGAATGATAAGAATCAAGCAAATAAGGGATCAATATGAAACGTGCTAATCACGTTGGATACAAAGATTGATGGACACAAAGGATAACAGTGGGAAACCGATACGAATCAAATTGTGTTCATTCGATGGATACGTGCTTAAACTACTTGAGGGATGGATATGAAATAAAGGATCGTGAGTTGATGGTTACGAAGACCTCATGGATACGAACATGATTATCCTTCTTGATTTTGATGGATACTGCTTTGCATGGATACGAATGGAGTTGTTTTCCTTAACCTTGATCGATCAATATCTTGTGCATACGACCTCCAATTGACTTAAAATTTGGGATATTGGCTTTGGTAGCTTTTCTTGTCATACTATAATGATTGTATATCAATTCGAACTCGGACAAAATTTACCAGCATCCATCATGAACATGTGTATAACCGATCTTCGAGACAGATCATCCTTGTATTCTAGTGAAGTCCTTGGTGTCACGGCCTTTCCAAAATGTGGGATAACATTTGCCCCCCAAAGCATATCGTGCAAACATAACATTCTTTGAAAAGCTGCAAACTTCTGTCTGTTATCTGATTCGATGATAGTTGTCTTTTTTCAATAGACGTACTTTTTATTATTTCTCGGTAATATAAATACTAAATTAATAACTGCCAATGATTGTATAACGTTGTTAAGTGTTGAGTATTGGAAACACGTTGTTCAATATCGTAATTGTCACTAAGTGAGCACTCAATTCCTATGAATTTTGAAAATTGAATGTTAATTCATCACACATAATTGTATGTTAACTTGACTCTCGTTAATGTTTACAAGTTCACGAGTTGTTGTCGGTTTTCTTTTGCATCGAATTTCCTATCGATCCTCTCCTAAATCGATGAGAAATTCGAATTGTAACATGGTTGTTTTAATGTATCTCTTCATATTTCCTCTCCTGAACCGATGTGAAAAGTTGAAAATCTGTTTTCATACTGATGGCGATCAATACGAATTAGTTGGTTTTTCAAAGAGTTTCATATCAATGGATACGAGTCTTCATGGGTTTATGTTCATGGATATGAATAGAGCAGTTCACATCGATGCATTCTTATTGGGTACGAATAACTCGATTGGCATTTACTCTGTGCTTCGTCTTGGTTGCCTGTTGGGTACGAACAGTAGTTGCTTCGAATCAACATAGAATGGATACGAAAAAAAGGCCATCTTCATATCGATTGGAGGAGGAAATGTTTCAATTGGTCATAGTGACTGGGAGACGAACGGACACTTCCTTAGTATATAAGGCTCTGTACTTAGCATTTTTCCCATTTACTTGCTCTCTTGCCTTGCTTTCGTATTGCTCTAAACAAAGTAAAATACAGGACTGTCTTCACTTCTCAATCGAATCAAGCCTTCAAATCCCTAAACCAATCACTAATACTAGGTAATTAATCAACGAATCTACACTAAAATTGATGAGATCTAAAATCTTTTGTCATTCTAGCCATTCCCTTGACCAATCCTAGTATGGTGATAGCTGCGGATAGTCAGAATGGGTATGGAGAAGAAAGAGATGATGCCTGAGGGGATTTGGAGAAGAAGGAGTGTGAGGACATGAAGAGGATGCTCGTATCGATCTGGGGAGTGGAGTTTGTATCAATCTGGAAATGATGGGTTAAATGAAGAAGCTCGTATCGATCCAGGTTGTAGTGTGATTTCGTATTGAGGGAAACTCGTGCTTCATATAGATTACTAGTGGAACTACGTATCGATTGACTAATAAAAAATGACAATCGATACGAAGGTGTTAACGTTGATCGACTTGAAGCAAGGGATATGGCAACGATATGAAATGGCCTCTGATGATCTATACGAGACGATACTATGGGATCGATACGAGGTGATGGTTCCGTGATCAATACGAGGCGAAGGTCTTCTGATCGATACAAAGTAAAGGTTTTGGTGATCGATCCGAGTTGAATTTTGACGAATACGAGACTCCTTGCATACTTGAACACTTGCCTCCGACGAGCTTTTGCCTTGCATAATTGGACTTAATCATTTCATTACATATTTGACGACCTTTGGAATCTTGTCAATGGTATAGCTTGAAAAAATTTAACGAACTTTAACTTGGATTTGTCTCCAAATTTTTGATGGCACAGTTGTGATGGTCAGCGATGACAGTCATTCCAGTTGAATTTTGAAGTTTCGTCGTACAAACACTTTTCAAACTTTGTAGAATTTCATAAATTATACACAACATTGCATTGCACAACATATTCATGCACTTCACACTGGGGAAAACATGGGATTATTATCATCTAACAATAATTTTTTCTAAGTTGATTAGCTATGGAACCCGAAAGTTCTCAACAACAAGAGGCTCAGAGTCCACCTCTTCCCATAATAGAGATGCCGGCTATCGTAGCGGAAGTTATAAGCCCAGCTTCGAATGAGGAACCAAAAGCAGCCTTCATCGAGAATCCACAAGACTCTGTTCCATCTAATATCTCTGAGAAATGCTAGGTGGGATTTGCACAAGGCATGGATTGTCGAGGGATGACGTCGCACTTCCATGGGTAGAAGATAGATCCCACTCTCCCCTGAAAGGTTATACCGCTTTTAACATATTCTCGTGCACAACTGGGACACTCCCTCCACTCAATTAATACATCCGAGAAGTGGTATCCTACTTAAGGATTGCGCCATCATAGATGCACTAGAATAGGTATGCTTTGATGAACAGCTTATTTATCGTCTTCATGGAGAATCTTTTTTGACCTCGACTCCAGTGGAAGTCTGATACCTATTCAATATAAAGAGCTAAGGGGATAATCCATCTTTTACCTTCTTAGAGTCAGTTAGGAACTATCAGGTCATGATCGGAGCATGGACTAAGCTAAGTTACTTCAAGACTGAATGGTTCTATGTCCAATACCCACCAGGCATCGCCAAACGGTGGCTAGTCAGATGTAAGTACTTCAACTTTTATGCCGAATTGCTGGATAATCTTATTTGGTGTCGAATCTAATACTTTCTTTCTTTCACAGCTTCGATTCAATGACCCAAAGGCGACCCATTCAAGAAGATTGCAAGGGTTCTTCAAAGAGTGCCCGCTGTGGATAGAGAAATTAGTGATGTTCTAACAGATGAAAATTTGGGAGCCATTGGGCTAATTGGCAGGAGTCAAAGCATCGGGCTCGATGGATCTCTTAGAGTGGTTCTGGCAAGGCAAGTTAGGAGAAGAGTTCTTGGGATAGTGATCACTGAGCAAGATGATGATGTAGACACTCCCGTTAAAGATGAACCCACATCCGGGCCTTCAAAAGTCCTCGACACTCGGAGAGGATAAAGAAAAGCAAAGCCACTGCCCACACGACCTCAAGACATAAGTCCATTTTCATGTCTTTACCAACAGCGGATATGATAATTTCAAAGGCTCCTTCCTCGTGCATGAAGAGCCCTTTCGAAGGACTTGCAGCTCTCCCAGTTCCAGGTGATGTATCTCTTCAACAAGACATCAGGTTGGAAGGGCTTCAAAGCACCTTAGATGTAGGAGAGCCAACTCCACAGAGCATGGCTACAACAACCGGTTGGTTGGTGGTATAACACATGCATACACTTTACGGCATCATACAACTGAAATCTATGAGCTGTTCAATTTCCAACGATAACTAACTTTGTTTCTCTTTTCACTCTACAAATCCAATGTCGAAGCAACTATCTATTCTTGCCAGCCTCCGCGCTGCATGCCAATCCTCTAGTTCATACAGGGATTCCCACAGGCATGATTCTGACCATGATTGTCGTCTTTCTAGCCGGGTCAGGGATTACTATGATAGAGAAAGAGATAGGGAAAGGGAGAGAGAAAGAGAAAGAGAGTGGAAAGATAGGCGCTGCTCCCGTTCACGCTCTCCTCTACCCAGGATTCTATTTCCACCCTCAGGTTCAGGAATACAAACTTTGGATCCTCGTGCTAGCCAGTGCCTCCACAAGTTCCAAGGCCTAGTGAACATTGCCACACAACTGGGGCAGACACTTCTATCGCTACCACTTTAATGGCTGCAGAGATTACAGGGGAGGGAGCCGCTCGAATTTCCCAACTAAAAAGAGAGTTTCCCAACATCTGTTTCGGTGGCTTCCACTTCCCTCCAAATTTGCGGGTGCTTCTAGATGCGGCAAAGAAAATTGTACACGATTATGTCTATCATGCCTTCGGCTAATATCGCGAGTGGAAGAAAACCGTAGAGAAGGCCTCGATTATGGCATTTGAGCGGACAAAGATAATTGAAGAGTTGTAAGGAGCTATCGCCATGCAAGATCGAATAGTCATAGTGCTCACTAGTGAAAATGACACTTTGAGGAATTCTAAAATAGAGGCTTTGAAGGAAGTTGACAAGGACAACAAAGAAATAGAGCGGATGAGGTAGGAGCATCTGAAGCTAGTGGATCATATGGGCCATAGGAGCGCCATCGTTACAGCCGAGAGTGATACTGCGCTCAAAGAGCTTGAGGAGCTTGAGGTGAAATACGACGAAGTCGTTAAAGAAAAGGATGAGGTAAATAAGGCCGCTAAGGAGGTAATCGACCAAACTGTGGAGCTCAAAGGTGAAAAGGATGCGGTGGTGCTAAAGGTTTAGGAAGCCCGAGGCTGGGATTGAAGCTGAAGTCGGGGCAGTAGAGGCTAGGCTTGAAGGTGAAATGGAAGATCTTATAATCATCTATAATGTCAACGTTCTGAAATATCACGGTCTAAGCTGGTTCGATGATTTCCCGATTCATTTGCACAATGCCAGATGTCGTTTGGTTGTGGATGAAAAGGCAGAGAATCATACTCTATCCGTTGATGAGTTCAAATTGAAGAACTGGGTGCTGACTGAGGAAGAGAGAAGAGTTCTTCATGACGTCGCTATCATATTTGAAAAAGAGAGACTCGTCACTCAGCATCCAGAGGTCGGAGAGGGTTCTGGCGTTGAGCGTCATGTCATCGGTTCTGAAATCCCTATGCCAACCCAGCCTGAATCTACCCCTATAGTTGATCCTCAACCAGTGCCGGCTTACGATATCGATCAACCGCAATTGTCTTTGGCTCACGAGCACATCTCCGAAGGAGTCCTGGCTCCACCCGTGAGCTAGCCTGAAGAAGGTATTCCGAACACTTCTCGAATTCATTCAATGTCTACAGTATTATCAGAAGAAGTCACTAATATTATATCTTATCTTCATTCAGTGATAGGAGCTGCATCGGCCGTTCTTCCTGCAACCCAAGTGCAGCATCAAGAGCAAGAGACCGTCGTGATGGTGGCGACGACTACCGCAGCTACCGCGTCGACCGAGGAAGTTCATGTGAGCGTTTTAACTTCAACAAACAGATGATGGAAGAACTCCTCTATCATCAGAGCGATCCACTTACATATTTTCCTTTTGTTATGGGCGAAGGCATGTTCACAGCCAACTCTTCGGCCCCAACTGCCAGCATCCCGCCAGACAGTCAAGCAGCTCATGATGAGGCGATAATGGCAAAGATCGGTGTCGAAATGTCAAGTGTCGTGCTAGGTAACGATGTTGGAGGTGGGATGGAAGGTCCCGCCCCAACTCCTTTACGTATGGTACAATCATCATCACTGGAGTACCCCTACATCTCCTTATACCTAAAGTGCCCCCGTCCCTCCGACGATGCATTTTGAAAGTGTTCCAATTTCCGTGAGTTCGGAGGAGGAGATTACAATTCTTTCCTCGGCCGGGGATAATCCGGGCAAAGGCAAGAGTTAAAAATGGCAACACGGTGGTAGCTCCGATGGATTGATGTCAATGGGGAAGAGGAAGAAGAAGAAACATAAGGAGTAGGCATGTCTCTTTGTGTCCCTTTTTGGTATATATGTAGGAATTTCTTTTTTTTCTTTCAATAGGCTATGTATAGATGCGAGTTCGGCCCTGCTAGTAGGAACTTTTGGAATATGCTTTTTTTGTACTTATTTTGTTTTCAAAGACTAGATAAAATAAAATCTCCTTTTGTTTTTTTTGGCATAACTTTGAGTTTATTTGCTTAAGTGTTTCAGCACTTGAACTTCTATTCAATGTACTTGTAAAGCCTTAATCTTTGGATAGGACTCGTGGTCGGCCGTTACATCTCAGAGTCATGGCTTTGAGCAGTTACCAAACATTAAGTCGAGTCACAATGTTGTACTATCTCAATCGACAGCTGGTGTTTGAGTTTTGCCCGCAAACCTAGGGATGAGTTGAAGTGGTCGGACGATGATCGCTTTTCACCTTTGACACTTTTTAAATTCACTCAGTTAGAACTAACTTGTTGTGAGATGAGTTTGAGTGGTCGGATCACACTCGTTCATGTATTGACAATTGCCTCCATACTCTGGGGATTGAACTCGCATGTTGGCAGTCGATCATTCCAGCTTAATGTTTAAAGTTACGTCCATGCTCCGGGGACTTAAGTTGTTTTTCGGGCGATCAGTCAGATCCATTTTAATAACCGAAAGTGCGTCCACACTTTTGGGACTTCGGTTGATTTATGGGCGATCAGTCACACCCAATTTGTGTTTATACTCCACTCTATGCTCTGGGGACTTAGAGTTAGTTGTGGGTGGTCAGTCGCACCCAATTTGTGTTTATACTCCAAATCGAGCTCAAGGGACTTAGAGTTAGTTGTGGGTAGTCAGTCGCACCCAATTTGCATTTATACTCCAGTCCATGCTCTAGGAACTTAGAGTTAGTTAACACACAGTTGATCACATCTATTTTGAGTTTTGAGATCTCGTTTTCACTTTGGGAATGATAAACTAATCTCGATCATGGATGGTCGGATCACATCCACCCTGATTAAACAAGTGAAGTCGTATATGGATGGATCCATCCTCCTCATGTTTAGATTGTACATGGGTGAAGTTGTGGGTGGACAGATCCATCCTCCTCGAGCCTATGTTTGTATGTTTATACTTCGGCTTGCACTTTGGGAGCCGAGTTAATTAGAGGACAGTTGTCTGTCAATCCTTGCTGGCTTTAGTGTGATAGGCTGCCCACGAGCTCCGGTTTCACTTAGTGAATGACCATTCATATTGCAACTACTCCCTATTTGAACCGGTCCCACCATAGGATGGAACTTAGCTCTCCATGCATTGTGATGGTTGCATGATGCATTTCAAGAATCACTACTCTTGCTCGAAGAGAGTTCATTTTATTGTTGAAATAAGAAAGTATGGAAAAGTCAGTTGCCTTATTACAATTTCAAATTTCGAAATGCATAAACAAATTGCAAATGAAAAGCGGACTAAATGAATAAACAAAGCATGTTATGTGTAGTAGCGAGAAAGACATCCGTTGTTTCAAGCTCTTAGCAAAGTGAGACCATCGATGGTCGACAATTTGAATGTACCATCTCCAAGTATCTGTTCGATAACATAAGGTCCTTTCAATGTTAGCTTTTATGTGAAGGGACCGAATAAATTCTCTTGAGCATGAGATTACCAGGTTCAGAGGTTTAGGGTCAGACCTTAGCTTTGTACAATCGGGTGACTCGACTTCGGTGTGCGGCTGTCCTCAAATCATCCTCTTCATGCTTTTTATCTAATAAGTCTAGAGATTTGGCAACAATGTAGCATTTGTCTTTGAACCATAGTAAGTCACACGATGAGAAGGTACTTCCGATTCGACCGTAATGATGGCTTCTGAGCTGTAGGAAAGTAAAAATGGAGTGTGCCTGGTCGCGGACTTGTGGGTAGTTCGATGTGCCCATAGGGCCATGGGAAGCTCATCGACCCATCTGCCTCCAGCCTTTTGATTTCGCTTTTTTAGAATGGATTTGATAACTTTGTTAACAGCTTCGACCTATCCATTCGCATGAGGGTAAGAAACTGCTGATAATTTCTTCTGAATATGAAAACATTGAACGAAGTTCATGAACTCGGCACTATTCGAATTGGACTCCATGGTAAATAATATGGTATGTGGGAAGCCATAACGACAAACTTTGTTGCAAACAACCAAGTTGATTACTTTCTTCGTCATGATAGTAGCAAGGGGCTTATCTTTCGCCCATTTGGTAAAGTAGTCAACTGCAACGATGGCGTACTTCACACCACCTTTAGCTAGAGGTAAAGATCTAATTATATCGATGCCTCACGTGACGAACGGCCGTGGACTGACAATTTGAGTAATTTCAGTGGGCGTGGCTCTTGGTATCTGAGCATGTTTCTAACATCTATCACATATCTTGGCATAGTCTAATGCATCCCGATTCATAATCGACCAATAATACCCATATCGTGGTATCTTCTTAGCAAGGGCTCGCCCTCTATTGTGATCACCACATCCTCCCTCGTGCACGTGATGCAATACTTGTTTGATTTCGTCATGGGCGATACACCAGAATAAAGGAATAGAGTATCCTCTTTTATATATGACTCTATTCTAGATAATAAATCGTGAAGCTTTTCGAAGAACTTGTCTTTTCTCACTTCTATGCTCGGGAAAAGCTCCATGCTCGAGATAGTTTCTGAACGTGGTCATCCATGACTTCTTCTCAGATATGACTTCATGTGCCCAGTCGGTCTCCATTTGATCGATGCTCGGGGAAGTAAGTGTCTCAACGGGGACAAGTCCCATTTGCTGTGCTTTACCGGTGCGGGCCAGTTTCGCCAAAGAATCAGCATTCTAGTTCTTTTCTCGGGGTATGTAATGGATGGCATAATAATCGAACTGATTCAATATTTCTTGGACCCGAGCAAGGTAAGCGGCCAACCTCCGGTCTCTAGCTTGGTATTCACCCCGAACTTGGCATATGACCAATTGTGAATCGCAGTAAATCTCCACAGCAATAATCCTCAAATCTCTGGCAAGTCTAAGTCCGACAAGTAGAGCCTCGTTGTCAGCCACGTTTTTGGTTGGAAGAAAATCAAACTTTAAAGCATAGCATATGGATCGACCTTCTTGGGTTTCAAGCACAACTCCAGTGCCTGAGAAATAGTCGTTCGATGCACCATTCGTGTACAACTTCTATACATATTTGGAAAATTCACTGGTCTCGAGCAAGTCCTCTGGGATAGTGAATTCAACAATGAAATCTTCCAGAACTTGTTCTTGAATAGCCCGCCTTAGTGTGTAAGCAATATCAAATTGACTCAACTCGATGTTCCACTTTAGCAACCTACCAAACATCTTAGGTCATGTAAGGACCTGTTGTAATGGCTGAATAGTGTAGACTGTGATAGGATGAGCCTAAAAATAGGAAAGGAGCTTTCTCGAGGCAATGACGATATAATAGGCAAGCTTTTCCAACATTACATAGTTTCCTCTTCTCCGATCAATCATTTGCTAATGTAATAGACCAGATGTTGTATTCGATCCCCCAGTCGAATTAATGCAACACGGATTGCATTCTCTGACACTGCCGGATAGATGTATAGTTACTCATGATCAATCGGCTTTGATAGAATAAGCGACGTTGCTAGATGCTGAACCAGTGCTCGAAGTGCCTTCACACTCCTTAATCCATTCAAAATTTCATTTTCCTTTCCTATTGAGGCTCTGTACGTGATTTATAGTTCTTGGAGTCTCAAGATTCAGAATCGCCTAGATTTTCTCGGGATTGGCTTCGATTCCTCGAGCATTAACAATAAATCCAAGGAACTTTCTGGATGCAAATCCGAAGTGGCACTTCAACGGGTTGAGCTTCATTCGATATTCTCGGAGGACGTTAAACATTGTGTTCATGTCTTTGGCATGATTGGTGGAGAATTGTGACTTTACAAGCATGTCATCCACATATACCTCTATACTTTTCCTAAACCTAGCTAGCAAACATTCGATTGACGAGTCTTTGATAGGTCGCCTCAATGTTCTTAAGTCCAAACGCCAATATTTTTTAACAATAGAGTCCAAGATCGGTGACAAAGCTGGTATGCTCCTGATCGGGTAGGTACATTGGTATCTGACTGTACCCAGAATACGCATCCATAAAGGACATGAGCTCGTGTCTGGCCGTTGAATCCACAAGCTAATTAATTCTGGGAAGCGGAAAGCGGTTTTTGGGGCATGCTTATTTAGGTCTGATTAGTCCGCACAAGTCCTCCATTTCCCATCTAGTTACCCAACAAGCACTGGGTTCGATACCCATTCTGGATATACTGCATCTCGAATAAACCTGCTCATCTTGAGTATATCCACTCTTCCTTCAGGGCGGCAGGTCTCTATGGATTCATATCGCGTCTCTTCTACTTGACCAAGATATGTCGCAGGTCAATATTCAACTTATGGCTCGCAATGTCCAACGAGATCCCACACATGTCAGAGTGCATCCAAGCAAACACGTTGAGGTTTTCCCGTAGAAATTCAACTAATTCCTCTCTCATCTGTTGGCTTGGTTGGGATCCGACCTTTATCATTCTGGATTCATCATCATCATCGATCAGAACATCAATCTTCAACTTGACCGAGGAAGCCTGACTGTCTTTGACTTCCTCTTCATTATCATCATCTCTTGGATCAAGATCTTTTAGGAATTGTTGTGGCATCCGGGCCTAGGCCTAGGCGTTAGTTGTCAATTGTCGGTAATATGGACACAGAGAGATTTATTTACGTCCTTGCCCTTCTCATTCCACCGCGCCTCCCGCGGCGCAGCAACATAATAGACGCGTCCAGCCGCCTATTCTCCCTGAAAAACTCCAATCCCGTTGTCAGTGGGGAATTTCAAAGCTAAACACCTAGAGGCGTTAGCTGCCCTGAATTCAGCTAGGGCCATTCGGCGCAAGAAAGCATTGTGTGGCGAATTAATATCCAACACATTGAACTGTAACATATGGACTCTTCGGCTTTCTCCAACTCCCAACTACACTAGTAATCCTACCATTCCAGTCGGTATAATAGCACTTTCATTGAAACCATGAATACGAGACAGACACGGCTTCAAGTCTTTTGCTTCCATTTTCATTTGATCATATGCTTACTTAAAAAGAATATTCATAAAGCTTCCACTGTCCACTAAGGTCCTCTTCATCCAAGCAGGACCTATCTGAGCTGAAATGACTAGTGGATCAATGGTGGAGGCTTCGACTCTGTCGGCTCTCTGTCTCGAAAAACGATGTCGTTTGTCATCGTTTTTTTGTTTAGCTGGAGCACCATTATAAAGATTACTCAACACTCAAAGTATGTGTGCCTAATCGAACTAGCTTACAACTCCATTTCCCTCCAGCTCTGATCCACTAGATGAGGACCAACACTAACTGTGTTAATCAATAACCTCCTACTAGTACACGTAGGTTCCTCCGGTCTACCTTGATTCGGTACTTGATTCTGGTTTGATGGGCCCGCACCTCCAGCCTGCGGCGCGCGAACGAACTGCTCCAACTTTCTTTCCCAGATCAACTTCTCAATAATATCCTATAAGTGGCGACATTCATTAGTATTGTGATCATAGAAATCATGGAATCTACATGATTTTCCAGATTAAAGACTACTGCTTCGGAGCAGGCTTCTTACATTGGCCAATATCATAGGTTTGTAAGCACACATTCTCCAAGGATGTATTCAAAGGAGTATTGGTGTCAAACATGGGAGCTCTACATCGGTTCGTGATTTTGATCCCGCTTCTTACCCTGACGTCCATTGCCTTTCTACTGATTCTTCTTATTCCGTATATTTAACTGTACTTTACTAGAGCTCCCAACGGTTTGCTTCACGGCAACATTGCCCTGGGTTCCTTCCACACTGGGCTCTACATCATCCTTCTACCTAGACTGTTTTACATCTTCCCTTCTCAAGAACTGGGCTTCTATGGAATAGAAATTGTCCAATGACGTAGGGTTTCCCAGCCAACCAATTGCTAAATTCGGAATTAGCATCGATTCCCTTAGTTAGTGCCATCAATATGGAATTATCATTAGGGTTACTAATCTCAACGCAAGCGGCATGGAACCTTTCCAAATAACGTCTAAGCATCTCTTCAGGAGTTTGAGTGATGCTAAATAAGGTGTTAACATCCTTAGGTCTTGTAATGTGCATACAAAAATGTTCAACGAATTTTGTGGCCAACTGATCAAAACATGTAATGGATCATGACGGTAAGCGAGCAAACCATATGGTCATAATAATCCCGGGCAAGATAGGAAAATTTCTGCATTTGATCGCATCATCAGCTCACGCGGCATTCATAAGCCATTCATAATTTAAGATGTGCTAGTTAGGGTCTGAAATCCCTTCGTAAATAGGTAAAGTTGGCATTCTGAATCGACGAGACGGTTCAGCATAAAGGATGTCATCAGTGAAGGGTGTATAACTTCGGGAGATTGCCCAGTCATCATTGGAGAGGCCCTGGCTTTCACGAATCATTTGACGAATCATGGTCGGGATGTTGACATCTGGACATTCTGAGCATGCTGGGCCAAGGGGTGGCTCGGGCGTGGTCGATAGTCCATACCTCGCCTCCTTGGTTCCAGGTCTTCGGGCACATAGGGTTCAGGAATGCGATCACGTTGACAAAGGTTCGGATCTGTTCGGTCTTGAATGTTCGCTTCCAAGTCGATAGCGGCTGCAGCAGCACGGTTATTAATAATGTGATAGGGAATTGTACCTCCTTGGGAGGAGGGTCTAGTGTGGTGACTGGCAGACGGACTGGAACCTGCTTGTCCAAGATTGAGAGTGTGTTGATGCCCGGGAGCTTGCGTGTAGCGTCCATCCAGTTACGAACGTGTAGATTTATGATGGTAATCAGAGGAAGCTGAGCTCTCAATGGATGAGTAGGAAGCTTGATTCCTCTAGGATATCCTTCATCATTCCTGATTCAGTCAGTTGGTTAATTCCATGTTGGCACAGATCTGTTGGGTAAGCTATTGGTGACTTTGAGCCAATTCTTGCATCAACATCTGAAACTCCTCCCTGGTGGCAGGGCCTTATGGATCTGAAGGTCTAGCTAAGTTTTAACCGGTAGCGGGTAGCTGTGCAGTATTCCATCTGTCTCTTCCTTCCTGATCCGCAGCGGTTGAGGTAGTCCTTGTAGTAACCATGGTGAAGGGGGAAGCACTCTCCTAGACTTGATACAAATCTGAATAGGATGGAAGAACTTCTAGGTATGAGATCTGGATCTTCATCTTAGATTGTTGCAATCCAACGGCGATGGTAGATCCAAAGAGCATGAGAAAAACTGGGTTTTTTTAGGGAAACCACCAAAGTGTTTGTACCAAAATTGGGCACAACACTCTTCGGGCGTGTTTAAAGATATTAAAGTGAAGATTGTAAATGAATAATGAGGCAAACCTAATAAACACACCAAAAACAGACAAAAAGAAGTATAGAAACACAAGGATTTAGAGTGGTTCGGCATTGTAGCCTATGTTGTTGTTTATTTATATCACTCGCTAGTTACAGATGTTTACAACAGTGCAATCGAGATACAACAATGATTTTGGTAGAGTCTCGGCATTCCAAGTCCAGTCTATTTTATAAAGGCCTTGCACTGATACTTATAAGTATAGGCCGCAAATATCTCGCTCGGATCTCGAAAGACTCCTTCTCTCATATGGTTGGGCCCACGTGATCGATCCTCGGATGTTTGGACTCGATTCATGATCCATATGCACCAAATTCCTATCCATCCAAAATTGACCCTTTTGGCTTGAGATTGAACATGGATATTCTTGAGGCTGTATGCGAAAATTTGGTGGCATTTGGACTTGTAGATTTTGAGTATGATCGATGCAAGTTTGTGTTTTTAATGTGCAGTCGAGCTCATATCGATACGTTCGTATCGCTTTCATTCGTATCCATGGGACGCATGTGATTGCTAGATGACGTGGCGCTATCTTCTAGGATCGATCCACTTTTTATGCAGAGCGATCGAGTCTTCCTTCCTTTTAGGCTTTGTTTGTATCCACTAGCATGACTTCATTTATATTCCTTCATTACATTTCATTTCGTATCACTTGGGTGTAGTCATTTCATATCGTTTGATAGGTAATCCTTTCGTATCGGTTATAGGATGGTTGATTTTGTATCGATAACCAACGAAATATACGAATCAAGCAAATAAAGGATCGATACGAAATATGCTAATCACGTTGGATACGAAATGGCTCCAGATTGATGAACACGAAAGATTGCAGTAGGCGATCGATACGATCCAAATTGTGTTCGTTTGATGGATACGTGCATAAATTGCTTGAGGGATGGATATGAAATAAAGGTTCACGACTTGATGGTTACGAAGACCTCATGCATAAGAACGTGATTAGCCTTCTTAATTTTGATGGATACGCCTTTGCATGGATACAAATGAAGTTGTTTTCCTCAACCTTGATTGATTAATATCTTGTGCAGACGACCTCCGATTGACTTGAAATTTGGGACGTTGGCTTTGATAGCTTTGCTTGTCATACTATATAAATTGTAGCTTAATCCAGACTTGGACAAAATTTACCATTGTCCTTCATGAACCTGTATATAACCGATCTTCGAGATGGACTGCCCTTCGCTTCTGTCAAGCCCTTGGTGTCACAACCTTGCCAAAAGACGGGATAACAACGATGAGTTGGAAGAAAACACTGCTGCACTCAATATCGACAAGGAGGTCCAAACTGCCCCTACCTGACCAACCGCAAGCCAATGGAAGAGGATGGCTCTCCAAAAGATAGGAGAGCCTAGGCTTCAGCCCACTTACGAAGATCGTTTGCAAGAACAAACACTTAAGGTAGTCATTGACATCCAACCCGTAGACTATCGGACATAAGAGGAATATATCGTGGATATGATCAAGCGCATAATGGATAAAAGTAAGGATATGAGAGATGACGAGTGGGGATCCACTCCAAGCCAGAACCAATTCACTGATGACATTCTGAATGAACGTTACCCCCAAAAGGTTCATCATGCAGACTATTCCATCTTACGATGGAACTAGAGACCTGAAACCTCATTTTTATAAGTACGGTTGGTACATGGACGGAGCAAATGCTTTAAATGCCATTCGATGCAGATGTTTTTCAATCTTCCTAGAGGGAATTGCTTTCATATGGTTCACTAGGCTCCCACCAAAGTCTCTCCGCTTTCAACGAATTAGCCACAAAATTCCTTCATCAATTTAGACTTCACATGGCACAGCCAAAAGACATGATGTCCTTATCTGGCCTATTCTAAGGACGAAATGAATCTTTTGAATCCTTCATGAGTCGGTTCAACATCATGGTGACCGAAGTAAGTAATCTAAATGAAGATATGGTCTTTATGGCCCTGATCCGCATCAACCATCCCGACAATGGATTCGAAAAATAAATCAAAATGAAATAACCTACCACTAGGAAGGACTTTAACCTACTAACCTACAATAAACCAGCACTGAATAGAATGGAATGGTAACTAACCAAGACACAAACACCTCCGGGACCGCTGCAGTAAACATAGAGAAGGATGGGAACCAGAAAAGGAAGAACGAAAATTCCAACAAGCGAAATAGAGGAAATAAGTGACTTAAAGGCTTGAGGCCCGAAGACTATACCTCACCCAATTATACTCCAAAAAACATCTAGCTTTCAGCATAGGGGATGGAGGAGTACAAGAAGCGCCTAAAATGGAAGCAACTGAATAGCAAAAGTGTTTCGAAAAATATTATCTCTTCCATGAAACACATGATCACAACATGAATGAGTGTTGTCACTTGAAGAATCTGATTGGAGAGCTGATTCAGGAAAATAAGCTTCTGCAACATGTAAGGAAACTACAAAATCCTGAACAGCCTGCAGCACTCCAAGCTCCTTGAAATTGGGCAAACCAAGCTAGAGCCAATGAAGAGGGATCCAGATGGACCTACCAGAGACACATCATCGGAACAATAACCTGAGGATCTTGTCTTACGTAGAAGAGTTAGGGAGAAATGGAGCGATATGTAAGCACATTAAGACACGCTCCAAAAGATTCATCCTTTATGATCGAAGCTAGAACTCCTTCCAAGCAGCAGAGGACCCTGAACGAAGATATAGTGTTCCGAAATTGAGACACTAAAGGAGTAAAAGCTCCGACCCTCGATCCAATGGTCATGATGGTTGGAATTGGATCAGCCATGGTCCGAAGAGTATTAATAGATAGTGGTATCTCCATGAGTATCATGTACAAACACATGTTTGAATAGATAAAGGTCAATACGACAGATGTATCTACTTGTCGAAAAAAGATCCAGGATTCACCGATGAACCTGTAGAAACAACTTTCTATCCACAGAACTTAGGGAAGATGACTGAATAGTCATTCTCATCCAGTCCTTTATTGTAGATGAAGTATCCACCTACAATGCTCTCTTAGGTCGGCCTGTTTTAGCAGATTCAGGATCACTTTAGCTTAATGGTGTCTAACCATGAAATTTCTAATAGAGAATGGAGTTGGGATAATCAAAAGAAGATCAAAGTGCTGCTAGAGAATGCTACATCGCAAAACTGTATGAGTCTGGAAGAAAAGAAAAAGGGAAGAATATAGGGAAAACTCTCTACATTCGTAAACCTATCGAATAGCAACTACAGAGCCACCTCTAGTTTGGGGACCATACCGATTCAATAAGACTTTAGACCATAGAAAGAAGAGTTCAATGGAGCATCAGGCAGCATCGATAGAATTGATGGTGCATGTCCCAATAGATATGGATAACCTAACTCGGGTAATGAAAATTGGATCACATCTTGGAAACAAGATGCGATGGGAACTAATCAAATTTCTTCATGCCAACTTGAACGTATTTGCTTGGTCACCTTCCGATATGTCTGAGGTGTCGCTAGAGATTGCATGCCACGCACTCAATATTTATCCCAAGTATACACTGGTGAAGCAGAAGAGATGCAGCCTAAGATTCGTAGTGGATAAGCTGACGGCGAATGGTTTTATCCACGATACAATCTACCACAAATGGGTATCGAATCCGGTTTTGGTCAAGAAGTCCAGTGAAAAATGGTGAACTTGTGTCGACTACTCGGACCTAAATAAAGCTTTCCCAAAAGACATCTTTCCTTCTCGTAGAATCAACTAACTTACGGAGGGGATAATTGGACATGAACTGCTATTATTTATGGATGCTTACTCGGGGTACACTAGATCATGATGCATGAACCTGGCCAGAAAAACACCTGTTTCGTTTCTAATCTGGGATTATACTGCTACAAAGTGATGCCATTCGGCTTAAAGAATGTTGAGGCAACCTACCAACAACAAGTGAAGGCCATGTTCAAACATCAGATTGGGAATAATGTGGAAGTCTATGTACATGACATGTTTGATAAATCGCACATAGCTGCAAATTACTTGGAAGACCTTGCCAATATATTTGAAAGACTCTGCAAATATAGAATGAAACTCAATCCACTTAAATGTCACATAAGGGATAGTTCTTGGGATTCATTGTAAGTGCCAGAGGCATCGAAGCAAATCCTAAACAAATTACCACTTTATGGGAAGTCGAGGCCCCAACGAACAAGAAAGAGTTATAAATCTTGAATGGAGAGGTTGCAGCACTAAGCCGGTTCTTCTCAAAGGCAACCAACAAATGTTTATCGTTCTTTGATGCGCTAATCATGGAAAAGAAGAACTTCGAATGGAATCAGGCTTGGAAGACCACCTTCGAAGAGCTGCTGCGACATATGCAAACCTCGCCAATCCTATCCAAACCGGTAGACGGTGAAGACTTGTTTATCTACTTAGCAGTCTTACCCCATGCATTAAGTGTTGCGTTCATACGAGAAGAAGCTAAGATCCAGTGACCCATATATTACATCAGTAACCGATTCACTAGAGCTAAGAAGAACTACCCAAAAATGGAAAAACTAGCATTATGCCTCTTGATCGCTTCCATAAAACTATGATCATACTTCTAGGCATACCCAATCAAAGTACCAACAGATCAACCCCTTGAAGCAAGTGTTGTACTGCTACGAGACCTCTGGATGGCTTATCAAATGAAACATCGAATTAAATCAATATAAAATCACATACCACCTTCGAAGGGCGATTAACGGGCAGGCGTTGGCAACTTCATTGTTGAGTTTACAAGACAAGATAGTGAGGAAGAAATTACTCCGGAAGTAAAGACACACCGGAAGTTATTCATCAATGGTGCATCTAACAATTTCTACACGGGGGAAGGAATCGTGCTCGAAACACCCGAAAAGACGATCCGTTTGCTATGCCTTGTGCTTGGAATTCCCCGTAGCAAACAATGAAGTGGAATATAAAGCATTGACAGCTAGGCTGGATGTTGTGAAGGAACTCGGGATAAAGTCCGTACACATGTATACTGACTCCTAGCTAGTTGTCTATTAGGTAAAAGGCGAATATCAGGCTCGAGGAGTGAACCTCACCCCATATCTATCTAAAGTGCAGGAATTGCAGAATGACATCGAATGTTACACCATAACTCATATTCCAAGCGAACAAAACACGAAGGCTGACTGTCTAGCCAAACTTGCCAGCTCCGGAGAAGCTCGGTCATTGGGATTGGTCCCAGTTGAAATGCTAACTGCTCCAAGCATAAGCGAGATGGATATCGACTAGATATTTGAGATAACCGAAGGACTAAAAACTTTGATGACGCCAATCAAGGATTACCTGCTCAATAGAACACTCCCCACAGACATGAACCAATGGAAAAAGCTCATTTGAAAAGCATCACGGTTCGTAGTACAGGATGGGATATTCTACCAAAGGGGATTCTCTACCCTCTTGCTTAGGTGTCTGACCAATGACTAAGCTCGAAGAATCTTCAGGGAAGTTCATGAAGGTGACTGCGGAGGTCACACCGGGGGCAAAAACTTGCAGAGAAAGTCCTCCGATATGGGTATTTTTTGCTAATAATAAACCGCGATGCAGCAGATTATGCCAGACAGTGCAACCAATGCCAAATATTCTGCAAGATCAAAAGAATTCCTTCAACAGAGCTAACACAGATGGTCAGGCCGTGGCCATTCGCAATCTGAGAATCGATTTGATTGGTGTATAGCCAATAGTCAAAAAAGGAGCCAAATACGCTATCGTTGCTATTTACTATTTTACCAAATGGCCTAAAGAGGAACCGTTGGCCACTATTACCACAAAGGAAGTATTAAATATTTCACTAAAAACATTATTTGCATGTTTGGAGTGCCAAAAAAGATCATTACGGATAATGGGACTCAATTCAAGAGCACTGATTTTAAAGACTTTTGCAAATGCTTCCGTATCGAGAAAACTTTACCACTATTTCACATCTGTAGGAAAATAGAGCAAGTGGAAGGAACGAACAAGATCTTCAAGCCCACCATCAAAAAGCGGCTAACTAAAGCTAAAGGAAATTGGGTTGATGAACTTCCACTTGCATTACCCGTTTATAGGACGATGGATAAGTCTGCAACTGGGCGCTCTTAGATCGCCCTGACCTATGGTTCAAAAGCAGTGATCCCAGTTAAGCTGGAAGTCCCTTCTCATTAAAGGAAAAATTTAAATCAAAGACAGAATCAACAGCTCTTGCTCGAGTCGCTTGATATGGTCGATGTGAAGACGGAAGAAGCCGAATTAAGGACTGTTGCACACCAGAAAAAGGTCACATGGTTTTTCAACTCCAAGGTCTGTAACCATACTTTCGAAGTAGGAGATCTTATCCTCAAATAGATCTACCCTGTACCAGGAGCATTCGGACCAAACTGGAAAGGGCCTTCTATGATTGGTCAGAAGCTAGGGGATGGAACATTCATGCTAACAACTATTGATGGAACCAAATTCCCCGAGCTTGGAACAACGAATCGTTACCTCATTACTTTATCTAAGATTGTCTAATATATTTCCTATTTCCAACAAATAAGCCATCCCGAAATGCCCAAGGCATTATAGGTAGGTAGAATTTGCCCAACTTTTATTAATAAAATTGCTTTGCTTTCTGAACCAAAAAACTATATTCACGAAAGTAACCTACTAAGTTGATGGGTTTAAATCGACTCAAAACTATCTAATCATTGCTTGAGATAGTGGAACCATGCTCAAGTACACCCCATCTACCCACCTAGTTGATGGAAGCAAATCGACTCAAACCGTTGGATCATCGGAACTTGATCCCCACCTTTTAAGAACTAATGTTGCTCCGGCGACACCGGGAAGGCCTAAAATCAAAGCCGTGCATTTTGTAAGCTGCGCACCACCTCTTGGATTATGGAATCATGTCTAAGCAAACACAATTACTTAAGCTGCGCATTTTGTAAGCCACACATCGCTTCTTGGTTCATAAAACTATGACCAGGCAAGCCTCGATCCCACTATGCACACTTTGTAAGCTAACACTACTATCTGGATCAGCAAAATTGCATCCAAAGATGAGGAAATCACATATCGCAAAAATCACATGCCGCCCCCAGAGCCAAGAAAATAGCACTCCAAGGTGCGATATGTATGCACGGTAGCTTGAATGTTAGCATTATGGAGGAATCACTTAACAAGTAATCAAGTAATCGGTGCTGCTCCGGCGTCACCAAGCACTTAAATACATAAATCACTTGAGTGCATAAACTCTCACCGTGAGGTCACTAAAAAGCTTCATGAATATCTCAAGCCAGAAGTTCTTAAAGATAGGATTTGCAGTATATGACCTGATTGGGAACATCCGTAGATTACCAAAGGCACCCAGTCTCGTAATAAGTGTTTGGAGTAAACAGTCCCATGAACTAGGAGGCACACACGCAAACACTCAACCAAAGTAGAAAATATTTCATAGTTTTGTTACTCTAAATAAAGAATTTTAGCAGTGAGTATAAAATAAAATAAAACATCAATGAATAAAAGAAGAGTGGCATAAAAAGGCAACAGTGCATGGAATATAAATAAGTAAACAATTGAAATTACAATCAAAATTTCAATATTTTTATTATGTATAATATTTTTCATGTGCAACAACAAACGACAAGATCCGTGCCCGTACAATATCGGCTAAAAATAGGAAAATACAAACACCGCTGTTTCAACAAAAAGAAGGGATAAGTGTAGACTCTGCACTTGTACAAAAAGAAAAAGACAAATCATGACTTCTTACATCGCTTCCCCTATCGCCTTTCTCGCATCTAATCGGCAACTTCAAAGGCTTCTCTCCTCTCGAGGTGATCTCGCTCTCTGAAACATGGCCATTGGCAGGCCCTTTTTTGCCTTTGTGCTTGTGGGATCTAGGAGAACTCTTGGATGACCTTTTTTCCTACTCAACCTTCTCTTTCTTCACCGCTATCATCTGCTACTCAGTCATTGGCTGCTCGGGCTTAAAATTTTCTAGTAGGCTAGCTTGATCCACCTGCTTTGATATATCAGTAGCTACCAAGCCTTCCTTCTGGGATGCAGAGCGGTGATCCAAACCTTGCAACACTGCAATTTGCTCGGAGTGCGAATCGGGCTGCGAGCCAGATGTAGAGACGACAGTTGAGTCAAAATGGAAGCAGATTTGACATCGTTACGAGGAGGTAACTCGGTAGGAAGAGAGAGTTGATCTATAATACTAGAATAAAGGGCGTTTATCTCGGCAATTTCATCAGGCATAAATTTGAAGTCTTCGAGAATATGAGAGATAATAAAATTACATGCTACAGGGGTCTGTTCATGTGCTAGAACCGCGAAGCCTTCACCAGTGCCTTTGTTTGATGGCTGCACAATTACAGGTGAAGTAGAAACAACCCCCTAATCAATAAGAAGATGCGAAGATGGCCTAAAAGGGCCTGAAGGAAAATTCCCAGCTACAGTCTTAGCGGTGGTCGTGGCATCCACAGCTTCTCATTCCCTCTCCAGTCTAAAGATTTCCTAGCCCTCTACTAAAGCTTAGAGTGATTGTTCATTTTGGTATGCCTGAACCAACTCCTCTGCTGTGTAACCGCCACCTATGTCTTGAAATCGGGCCAGAATTTCCTCCCAGACTATGCAAGCATACGGGGAACAACAGACACAACTAACTGAGGAACCCTTGATGCAGCATGGAGTTAACATAAAAATCCCAAAATGGTAACATCTAAAGTTTCCATCTTATTTGTGAAGGTATCTTGAAGCTTTGAAAAGCGGCTTCCTTGCTAATTTTCTCCATCCCCGGCTACTTTTTCTCAGCATCTAAAGTCGAAACTTGTTCGTGAAAAGAGGTAATTTCTTGAGCTTGTTCGGCGATGGTTTTCTTCTACGTTTCATCCATCGTCTTGCTTATCCTCAACTTTTGTTTTAAGGCTGCCTCATTGATGTGTCATTTCTTTATTTTATCTCTGAATATGAGCATGGCCCGATCAGTGGATTCTTTCAGCTCCTTAAACAAAGGACTTTTCTTCTCTCTTTTGAGGGCATCATCCCTCTCTCTTTAGCCTCTCAATCTTCGCGTCATGATCCGAGAGCTTCTTCTCGTACTCATCCTTTTCAGACTCGAATGGGAGAATTTCTTAGTAGTTGTTTTGACTAGCAATGGACATCTTCATGCATAGTTATTCCCACCACTCAGCTTACCCCAAACCGCTATGAACTTCTTGGAGATGGGGTGAATAGGATTCAACACAAATTGACTTCAAATTAGCCTTGTCAAAATCAACCCCCCATAAAAACAAGTTAGCGAAGGCAGCTTGAAGATGCGAAGCACTAGTGGGGAGAATGTAAGGCGCAAGCCTAGAAATTGGGAGAGGCGGTCATAGAAGCATGGGTGGAGGAGGTTACGACTCCAAAAACAAGAACGCTTATCCAAGTGGAAGCAGGAAGCTACGGAGGCCTTTTTGCTATGTCTTCCCTCTCAGTCGGGCTTTTCCTCTTCTCATAGCCACTTCCTTTATCACGGCCTTAATCTTTCTCGACTCAGCATTGCTTCTTTGCCTCCCTATCATTCCTCCTCTTCCTCTTCCTCTCCACATCGGTCTCTTATAGAGCATGGTACCTAGAAGAGTGTTTCTTCAAATATTGAGACTCTAATACTTGATCAAGATCACTGTAAACGCCACGAGACATGATTCCTATAGAAAATGATAAAATGGCTTTAGGAAAGAGGCATTTCATAAACTAAAACATCCTGAAAATAATGATAATATAAAGTGTGTGATATTAGTGATGTATATGCTATAGTTTAATGACCTCGTTAGAATACACAAACCAGATGGACCACTGACTAATGTCAAGACATTGATTCCTATAGGGATGGTCTAAGTAAGCAGGGAAGGCAACCCTTCTGAAGTGAAGTCATCCATCAAGTCACTCATATTCATAGAAACGTTGCTCATCTCCCAAATCAATATCGACACCCTCCGGTAAAGAGCTTGATATAGGTTCGTAATTGGCAGAAGCTCCTTTAATGGGCTCTTTCGAAGGAGGTGAGGGAGCATGCCTAGGGCTGAACTCCGAGGCATTGTCGCCTAAGTTGACGTCGCCCTCATCGGAATCCCAATCTTTTTCTTCCTCTTCGAAGGATGCTCCTCAATGATCTCTCCTTCCTCCTTCCCTTTAGGGAGCCTTCCCTTTCCATTGAATAAACTCTTCTTCTTTCTTCTTTGGGATCGGTGGCGTTTTAAGCGGACTGTCAACCCCAACATGAATTTGGACCTCCTCAAAGGTCTCACTGATCTATCAGATGAGTCACTTTCTTCTTCCTCATCATCTTCACCAGAATCGTAGGAAGAGGAAACATAATAGTTTCGAGCTCTATCGCAGGAATGAGCTAACGAATACAATGGACCTTCTAGGGTGTAAATGCCCACATCGATGGAGATTTTCGTCTGTGAGCAAGAACCAAACTATGCGCTCTTGAGCATCTTTCTAGGTGCTAAGAACAGTGACAAGTGCCAGATCCTTGTTAATCTTCGAAAGAACTGTAAGGAATATACGATCGTTGACTAGACTTGTAGTAATTAAAGGAAATTCCAAGCACAGTGAAAGAAACTTACTCCCTATGGTCCATAAACGGGTGAATCCCTTTGGACATTTAGTGAACAAGAACTGGTTTTGAATAAAGGAACTTTATCGGGAAGATCCAAAATAAGTTTTTGGCTAATTTGCACCTCGATGTATATGTGTGATGGGTTATCCTCTCTCTTTTTGAATAATAGAAGATATTGCAACTCAGTGAAACTAGGGGAACGATTGAATGTCTGCATGAACAAAACATATAAGCATGTCAGCATGGCATATCCATTTAGAAGAATCTAGAATGGGTCTAACCCTTTGTTATGAAGTTTTGTCATTAAGAAGTGGTTGAATATGGGCACTGCACCATACATACACATATATCGACAGTAAGCCACATATCCAGAAGGTGGCTTATGAGCAAATTCTCCTCTCGATGGCAGAAGTACGTCATCCCCTTGGATACCATATTGTGATAAAATGCTTTGCAACATCCTGTGTGTAAGAACTGAAGGAGATTTCTCCTATGGATCAAGTAGGACTCTAAAGTTAGGAGGAGTACGATCGATGATGGGGCCAACTGGAATCAGGCGACCATATTGACCTGAAGTTACAAAAGCGATGGATCGAGCTAGGATCGACAATGACTCGCTTTAGAAAGAGGTGAGTCCCCCCCCCAAATAAATTTACATCGAGAAGATTTGTGCGTCATTCTATATAAGAAAGCTTGTGTACAAATGGGTTAGGTATGCCTAATCTTTAAACAATAGGCTCTAGCGTAGTTGATACTTGAAATTTTGGAAGATAATTGACATATGCTAACCACAAACTGGATTAAAAGTAATAACTAAGGGTGTGTATGATGTGTAATCTAAGTGAGAACGAGTTTGGTGTCCTAAACGCTATGAACAAACTATTCTATATAGATGGCTCACTCACACCAGAAAAAGCGTTCTGTACCTTCTATTAATTTCTTTTCTTCTATACTTACCCATTATCGATCAACTACTGATAATGAATCCACTATCTAAAACAACATGGAAAGCCCTTCCTATTCTAGGTACACCAATTGTGCAATAACAAGACCAATCCAGAGCAAGCAACTATAGATCGATGGGTCAAAATCGAGTAGAGAATTCTCAGCACAAGTCGATTTTAGTTCTTCGGAAAGAGATAACAGCATGATCTGCATACAAGACGCTACCCTAAGCTATTATCACCTCCTAGAAAAGAAATCACCATGCAATATGATGTGTCGAAAACGACTATGTAACTCGGTGCAAGTTAATTCGGACTCTATGGATGAAGATAGCAAAACATGTTGAGCACCGAGGCAAAACCCTAGCTTCGTTCCATGAAGAATTCAAGATTCAATTTACTATCTTCTTCCACAAAGTCATAATCGGCTCGAGTCTTCTGCTGTATCCGATGCCAACACATCTTCATCACCAATCGATGATGTAATACGTCAAAATCCACTTCACCGACCTTCGAAATTGAGAAAAGTGATTTTATCTTTGATTCAAGACATCCCAAACCAGGTTATTTGATGATTTGGATCGGTAGCGCTTCAAAATAGGCATAATCTTGATGACAGTGGGTCTAGGAGGTGGTAGCAGGTGGCGTTGGTGGTAAGATCGGAGGCGGCGACTCCTAAACGGACGGTGAGCTTTGTTCGACGGGCTAAGGGCTCGAAGGGATCGGATCGGTTGGAGGACAAAATCTTGGATCAAATGAAAATGAAGTAAAGTGAGGAGTCGGTTCATGTTAAAAGAAAGAGAAATTTTGGAAAAACTGTCAAGTACTTGGATCGGTACCGATCCAATCAGATCGGATTGGTACCGATCAAAATTTTATCCCTCGAATGTTCTTAAATTTTCCCTATTCAACCTACTCAATGTTCGTCTTCATTTTGGAAATTGTCAAGTCGAGATCACTCCGTAATTATGAAAAATGGAGATTCACAACCAAGGAGTGGACAGCTAGCCAGTATGTCAATAGCTTTGCAAGATGGTCAGACACGACCAATGAAACTCCTTAAAAAAGAAACCCAAGCATAAAAAATTCCAAAGCACACCTTAATTTTAACAAAAGCGTACTCTAGGGGCAAACGTTAATCGAATTTTTAGTCCAGCAGAATTCAATGGGATTTTGAGCATTCAAATTAAATCATAATGACTCGAAACTTGATCGAAAGGCCTAAAAATACAAGACAAAGAACTTTAGAAAGTTTGATTGAAAAAAATGAAATCTTTTCGGATAGGCACTAATCCGATCTGATCGGATCTGTACCGACCTAAATTGATAGTTCTTGTTGGCCCTAATGCTTTTGCCTTGCGATTTTATGCTTTAATCAAACTCATCCAACAAGTTTGGTAACATTTCAAGCATTTGAGTTGAAGAAGTAAAGGTTCATCTGATCCAGAATACAGTTCAATCTAACCCACAGGAAAATCATCATCAAAACAAGTCAACAATCTATGAAATTATACGAAGAGTATCATTATGAAGAAAAAAAGCTTAAGCACAAAAAATCAAAGCCCAAATTTGGCTAAGGATTTGGATCGGTACCAATCCAAAATGATGGCCAATTTTGGCTCCAAACTTTCTGATCTCTTTCCACATGGCGATTATAGACTTCTTACAAAGTAATTTATGGCCCAAGGTTTTCCAACCCCTATAAATACCATCTCATCTACAACAGAAAGTGGGGCCGCTTTGATCTCTGTTGAAACTATGCCACTGTTTCTTCGCTCTTCTTCTCCCTCACAACAGCCATTAAAGTGCAACTAAGTTCCTTTCGGTTGTCTCTAACAATGGTGGCTGATTTAACTTAGGAAAGAACAATATTGTAATCCAAACTTATTTATAACAGTAGTTGATTAATAAACAGCCTAACCACTATAAAAATCTCTTGTCTCTTTACTTTTTCTTCGATTTATTATTGCTTTTCTGTTTTTTCCCTGATAAATAGGGTGGTGCTTTCACACTTAATCCAAGATTTTGATCCATTTTTTGGGTTAACACGAACACACACACACATATATATATATTCACTCTTACTTAATTACCTTGCCTCTACGTTCATTGTTGACCCTAAATCTTTTACTTCATTATGTGTTTATATCTTTCTCGCTTTATGATTATTTACCGCTATCCATTTTAATAAGCACATTGTATCATTTTCCTTTTTAAATCTTTTTCCCCATTTTCTATCTCTATTCCCCTTTTACCCTTTTATTTACTCGTACATATTCTTCAGTTTCTTTTTATCTGATTTCCATTTTTATTAGTATCGCCTTTCTTTCTTTTTTAGAATGTTCTTATTCCTATTTACTTTATATTTTAAATAATTAAGGACCTTATATTTTCAATGCATTGGAATTGCTTTTCCCCTTAAGAGGAATTGCTAATGCTATAATTCTCTATGAATTACTTAAAAGAGGATTTGTGTTTTGTGTGAAATTGCAAGGAATTATATTTTATCTTTTTATTGAAATAAACAGTACAAAACAAGAGATTTCTTTTATTTTGTACATCTCTTTCTTCGCACTTACATTCCTTGTTACAACAAAATACCTTTATTTATAGCATGGATGATTCATAGAGATTTATATTATTACCCCTTTTCATTTCAGTGAGTTAAAATATGTCAAATCCTAACCTGATTACAATTAACCCCAATAATATTCAAATCAAAACTGTTCCACAACCAATTTCATCAAATCTATTCCATAACCATTATGCATATACTATTTATTACCCAATTCATTATTTATCATTCTAATCAATAGGGGTATACAATAAATTATCCAATTCGAGATTTATATACAATCATTGAGCACGTACAATTAAATATTCAAATTGATTATAAATAGGCATAAATAAAATCGATCATAAGGATATAAATCTAATCTTATTACAAAACGTGTAGTTTTCTACTCGCCTTGCTTTTAGCTTTCCAATACTTCATATCTTAATCCATTCCCTTTTCGTTTGTCTCCCTCTTACTTCAAAATACAAAATACTAAAAAGGATATTCACTTATTAAAATAATAGATCCCGGGAATGGATTGAATTAAATTGGAATTAGAGTTTTAGATTGATGATTTTACCTCTGTTTTTGTTTTGAATATCTTCTACTCTTCTCTTCTCTTATTTTCCGCTTTTCTCCACTTATATACATATATAATGTAATATATATTTTTTAGAAATCTAAAAATTATAGAGAAATGAGAATGACAGAGCTCCGCTGTATGACCTAGAGAAGAGAAGTGAGAACTAAGCTTGTTTATAGGGGTTTGGACTTAACCTGGAGCATCAAGTTTATCTTATGCAATCTTTATTTTAATCAAAGGCACACATCAGAAACTTAATATAGAAGAATAATAATTGGATAAATCAAAATGGGTACGTATTGGGTTACCATTCCTTTATTTAAATGGTGTTTAATTACGTTGTTTGATTTTTTGTATTTTATTCCTTGTTATAACCGTCATAATTTTCTCCTCGTTTTAACTTACTTAATGTTAAAGTTAAAGTTAAACTGTCCGTTAACTTTAACCGATGCTAATTAATGTTAGTTGATTATTCTTATTTACTTAATTACATATATAATTATTTCTACCTCTAGAACTTCAAATGTTAATAACTTTTTCATCTGAACTCCGAGCGTAAAATATTATATATGATAATTCGTCAAAAATGGCAATGAAATCAATGGTGTAAACTTTGCAGCCAGATTCTAACGTTTTCAAATATTATATTTTTGGCATTTAATAATTTTATTAATTAATTATATTAGTTAATTAATTAATTTTACGAAGTGTTACATTCTTCCTTGCTTAACAAAATTTCGTCTCCAAAATTCCATAAGGCCAGAACAATGTAACATGACGTACAACCATTCTAAACTAACAAATCAATTAGTGTACAAACAATTTTGCAAGCAGTCATATATAAGTGCACGGTGTATCACAATACATATGATATGTATGCAGAATGATTCTAATCAGCGCCTCCTACACGAACGCTTTCTTTTGAATCAATTTCAAAAATATGATGCAAACATCCTAAATATACTGGCAAATTTACTTGTTTACCACTTTTGAAAACCAAAAACTTTTTTTATGCCCGAACTTTCTCATACTTCTTCGAATAGAACTATATTTCAACCAATTTCGCATCCAATACCTACCATCCAAAATCGCAGCATACCCAAATTTAGAAAAATTCAATTTTCTAAACCTATTTTTCTTTATGTTGGGAAAATGGTTAGATGGAAAATTCAATATTTCCATCCATTTTCTCTTGGATACCCAACCTTCCCCTATACTTCAGGACTTTCTCTTTTGCCCTCAATCCGCTTTCAGTTTTCCAAGTACAGTTCACATAAATAAACAATTCTTAAATTTATTAAAACATAAATCTTTTAAAACCAATTTAGTTCACCTACTAACAAGGCATGGAGGAAATTACTCCATAGTTAAATAGCTATTTCCCATGCCAAGTATGTGGTATTTTGAAAAATAGAAAATTGCGACTATTACTACTTAAAGATCTTTTTTTATAAACTTTTTTGAAACAATAGTAAAAATTTTAAACTTTAAAATTTCTTTCATCACAAAATTTTCAAAAACCTTTCATTAAGATCTTTTGTTTTTCAAAACCAAGAATTTTGAACAAAAATTCTCAAAAGTATGCATACTAGATATTTTCTTCGAAACAATTTATGTTACATCTCATGAAATCAGGATTTAGTTAATTGTCTAATGTTCATAGTGGACTTCAGATAATTTTGTGGTAAATTTTTAAGTTTCAAAACTTTTTCTTCATTTATAATTGTAAACAAGTTCAATTATAAATTTTGGCTTTCTAAGGTACAAAAATATTAACCCATGCTACGCAACATTCCTCCCCTGTCCTCTTCTCGTTGATATTTATTTCCCACATTTTTTAGGCTTAAAATCTTATTTCCTTTTCTTTAGTAGCTAATTAAATAAATTTTCGTAATTTATTTATACTTCAATCCTTTTACAATTTTCTTTTCTTTTGCATTTGTTAAGTTTCTTTCCTGAAATTTCCTTGGCTTATTGTTTCCCTAATAATATCTTGGTCCATAAAGAAACACATAAAAAGAACATTTCCATAAACATCGTACACGCTTTTTCATAACATAAAGAACTAGTGCTTACAACCCAATCCTCAAAGAGACTATTGCTGGAAGCTGCCCTTCAACGTCAACACTAACGATCCCTATCACTTCTTACTTAAATTGAATGGACCTTTCTAACATGCCATCATTCTTCAACTTACATATCTTAAGTTTTTTTAGGTCTTCCTATGAATAAGGTTCATCTATCACTTCCATTTTCATAACTAATTATGGAACAAATTGTGCATCTTCCACACTATAGTGGGTAAGAAATACGAACTACACACCTTTTGAATAACTCATTGGCGGCTTACCGGAATAACTTTTTCACCCTTTATCTTGCCTTCCTCAATTTCGAGTCACCAATATCCTCTTTGTGTGTTTGCCATCTAATTACCCTTTATCACTATCTTCTTTTAATCCAAATCTTGGTATTTACTTCCTTTACTCATGATCTTTCCTACGAGCAAATCCTAAAACTCATAGAAGTGTACTTTAGTAACATTAATCTTTCCTTTGTGGCTCTTTCTACTGGCACACATGTCTAACTAAACATTCCTTGGTTCTCACCAGCATTATTTACACTCTATGTGGATTCCTTATTGCTACTGTAAGAGTAGTCCTCGCTATCTTCTTCTCAGCCTTATCTTTTACCATATATTACCTAGGTAGTCATTCCTATCTACTCCATATTTAAAATTTTGGTTTGGTATTGGCAAATCTTTCTTCAAAAATTGAAACTTAAAGATTTTGAAGTATTTAATCCCAAAACATTCATCTTTAAGGTACAACTAAGAAACTTTTTCGCAAGTTCAGAAATAACTTTGTGCATTAACTTTTGAAACTATAATCAATTTTTTTAAGAAATTATTTTCCTTATAAAGAAAATTTTAAATTTTACTTCTAAATAATTAGGTTTTTTACTCATACCATTCATCAAGTTTTTCTATTTAAAAACTCAATCACTATACTAAATCATTTTTTCAAAAATATAATTTATAGTATTTCCAAACATCCATTATAATTATTAAATAGTAAAAGCTGGTTTAGATAAAAACAGTTCACACTCTGTCATTTTCTTATTGTTATCTATAATATTTTCAATATTAAAGATAATGCCAGGAGTGATAGTGTCATAAAGGAATTGGTGCCACTAGGTTCTATGTCGAAGATCAATAGGGCTGCAAGAGATCAATAATGTATAAAATTAGTGATATATTTTTTCTCCCTCGCCCCCTCAACCACCCCCACTTCATCACTCTGTGATTCATTGGTGTCGCATCACATCAATACGGGAAAAGGAAAACATCGCGTTTGCCAAAAGCCACATAAGTCTCACGTCCCCCATCATTGAAGTTAAATGGTTTGCAGATGCCGCATCTCCTTGGTGTTAATCCTAAGCGGCTTCACACTTCATTATTTGTCAAAGGATAATGCTCATGATAGTATCGCTAATCAGTCATCATCGTCGATAAACCACGTCGTAAGTCATCAGTTTTATTTTTTGATCGATGCCACACCTTCAATGATGCCAAGTCTCATTGGGATAAGTTGCCACCAATACTCTGTTTTGGGATTACTCTCACCACCTACCCTCGCGACCTCGATCGTGAATATCGTTAATGTCCATGAAGGTTCGATGATAGTCGAAGTTTCTCCTATCCAATACTGCCTCTATTCAATGTCGCCACACTATAAAATCACTTCTCAAACATGACTACATAGCAATAAAGCCGAAGTCAATAACGCTTCTTATCAGTGTTGCTCCTATTGATATCGCGCCTCTTTGATGTTGCGCTATATCGACAACAGTTGATGCTAATATCGCACCATAATGATACCGACTCACAATAACACCATTCCATATCACTGCCATTTCATATTGATGCCATATCATATGGGTATTGCTTCTTGCCAATAAAGGATATCGAAGACCATGCAAAAAAGCAGGGTTAAGATCATTTACGAGAGCCAATTCAAGAGGATTAGGTGCATTTTCCTTCATAAAGATACAAAAACTTCACATTCCACTACATGCTCCATGGCACCTAAAGTCCCACATCTCCATCGGAGCAAGCTTACTTTATCCAACCACTATAAATAGAGATGCACTCCCTCATGCAAAAGGACCTTTAATTTTTTTCCCTCTCTTATTATCTTTTTATGGGAAAAGGTTGAAGGAGAAGAAGACATATTTGTCAATCAGGGCGTGCACATCCTATAACATATTCATGATTTGAATAAAGGACTTGACTTGACCCTATTTGCCTATTGACTTATGAACTTGCCTATTTGCCTATTGAATTATGAACTTGTCTATTTGCCTATTGACTATTTGTAACATCCCTGAAATTTTAGTTAAGATAATTTGGCAATTAATTTAATTTTAAAATTAAATTGTGAATTTGATTATGAAATAATTAGAAATTTTTTTGAATAAATAATTTTTTTAGATTATAAATTGAATTTGAAAGTTTTAAGATTTATTAAAGATATGTTATGTTGTTTATTTATATTTATAAATTTAGTTTAAATTAAACTTTGAAACTGAAATTCAAAATTTAAAAATCTTATAAATATATTGGGTTTGAAACATTATCTTTTCAATTAAAAAAATCTGTTTTCCAAATTTATATTAAATAGATATTTTGAATGAGAATTTTAGAACATGTATTTATTAACAAGTTTAATATCTTAAGTTTAAGATAAATATATTGAAAATAAAGTTTGGAAAAAAAATTATAATGGGGATAAAATTTATATATTTGTTTACTCATTTATGAATTGATTTTTCTAATATTAAATTTTGAATTGATATCTAAAAATAAATGTTTTAAATAATACATTTGGAAATAATAAAAACATTGGAACATATGAACATATGTTAAGTTATAAAAACATAAGAGATGAATTGATACAAAAATATTTAAAATAAAAATAAAATAAGGTTTAAATGCAAATGCATGAATTAATTTAAAATAAGGTTTAAATTTTTAATTTGTACAAGTATGAAATAATACATAAGAAGGTATTAAATAATTGTTTCAACATTTGTAAACTATTAATAAAGGGATTTAAACATAAATTTAAATGTGTAAACAAAGTGTAAATTAAAATAAAACAAGGTTAAAAACATAAAGAGTACCCATAGTAACAAGTGTTGAAAGACAAACATGGGAAACTAACAAATGTAAACTTAATGAACAAGTGGCAAACGAATATGTTTCTTTCAACATAAAATAAGAAAACTTTTTCTTCTCAATATTGTTTCAGGAATTTAGAAACCAAAAAATAAAAATCTCAGTTAAAATTCCAAGAAGATGAAAGCTTCAACCTGAAACCTAATACATTTCAAGAAGCATCAGGAACAAAGCAAAACCAAACTGAAAAACAAAACCTGATCAAAATATGAACAAAATTAAATCTTGAATGAATTCAAGTAAGCAAGTTAAATCAGGAGGCTTTAAACAAAACTAAATCAAGAGCAGACCTGGAACAAACAGCTTAAAGCATGAATTCAACCTGAAATCTGAAGCAATAAGAAGTAATCAAACAAAGCAAATATAGAAGAGTGTTTGCAACTTCAAGTTTAATTAAAGTAACGGACAGATCAAGATTAGAAAAAAAAATCAAGTTTCAAAAGCTCTGCCTTTTTCCAGGTTTTCCAGACCTGATCTCTGCTTCCCTATGCAACTAATGATTGGTGAGCAAACTTCTTGACTTGATCTTTAAATTGATATAATGAGTTATGTTTTCATGTTGATGAATTTGAGAGTGATAAGCATGCATGTCTGTTTACAGAGGCATGGCTCTGTCCTTAATAAAAAAATCAAGTTTTCTATATACATTCTCTTATAAATTGAGAATTTCAAACAAAAACATGTTGTTTAAACTCAAGATTAAGATTTAGAAATATGTTTGAGTACTATAGAATTGCAAATTATCTGTAAAATTAAGGAAGACGGTGAGCAAAATCTTCTCCATGAATCTGTTACATTTGTTTGTGAGAAAACTCTACAACCTTCTTATATATAGAATCTGGTTTGCATGTTAATTTATCGGCATATGCTTGAAAATCCTCTGTTAAATGTGTATGCATCTGTGTGTATGTATATATATGAACAAGTTGTTCTGTTATATTCACAGGCTCAAGCACACACAAAATAAAAATAAATTTCTCTATGTACAATCAATTCTAGACCTTGGATCCTAAATAAAAGAGGATAGTAGGGGTGTAAACTTAATTTAAAAAAAAATACATTTAAGTATAAATAGTAAGAAGAATTGCTCGAAAATGTGAATAACAGTAAAAAAATAAATTTGAGTCGAAGATTTGGTTTTTAGATTTTCAAGTTTTGATCATAATAACTTATTCGTATTCGAAAATATGAATTTAAGGATTCATTTCACAATTTTTAAGGGTATAATCATCGAGTAATTGGGGGTCGAACATGATTTATAATTTGGGCATTTGCTGGTAAACGAAGAAGTTTGGGATCTCGAGATCATTGCTGGAGGAAGGTGGTGGTTGGGTGGTCCTAGGAAAAATATTTGAAGTATTTACTGATGATCCAGGCGACGGAACGTTGATGAATTAGGGTTTAAGGCCCTGTTTGAGTTGACAAAGTTTGAGGGGTGATTGTGCAGGCATGAGTGTATCGGACTGGATGGGATCGGAGGGAATAGGAGCGTGGCGACATAACGTAGCTTGTGGTCGATTGGCGTGAGCTCTGGTGAACTATATCGGTGGGGCGAGATGTTTTTTTGGTGGGTTATAAGGGTTCCAGTGGTGGTTGCATACTTAAATTTTGATTTTCCCATTAATTGGGTGACCTGGGTTGTCGTGGTGGTTTAGGGGAGGATCAACAACTTGTCGAGGCTCAGGGCAGTGGTCGGAGACGATCGGGAGGGTTGTACACATGCATGAGCACGTTATCACTGTGTCAGGTTCAATGGTGAATGGCGCGAGTCGATTCTCGAGTATTGGTAGTGGTCGCTTTGGGTTCGTGCTCGAGAACGTGAGTTGGATTATCTGGTGCCTTAGTTTTAAACTTAAAGCTAAAAGTTGATTTACTATAAGAAAAAGAAAAAAAGGGGGAAAGAAGAAGAGTACGAGAGGGTGTGAGATGACTCGGAGCAAGTGGGTGGTGGACTCGAAGTAACACTCGAGTATCATAGGGATGGATCTCGGGTTTTGTTGTGAACAGGTTTAAGCCTTACAGATTAAAGATAAAAATATTTAACAAGTTTTAGTGTTAATAAAGTAATAAATGTTTGATTACTTTGAGTTAAGATTTTGTTTCAAATTTAAATTAACCAAGTGAATATGTTAGAATGTTTTTTTTTGAAATCTAAGTTTATGTTTTAATTAAGTTAATAATTTAAATATTAAAGATAATCAACATTAAAGTTCCAAAATTAATAATAATTTGTTTTCAAAGTTTTAAAGAAGATGTTTTAATGATTAATTAAGATGAATTATTATTATTGATTGTTTAAAAAGGGTAATTAGAAATGGTTAATTAATTGAAAATAGTAATTAACTAAGTGATTAGATATTGATTAATTTAAAATCAAAGATCGGTTAATTAGTAATTATGTGTTTGATTAATTTGAAATTAATAATTGTAAAGTAGATAATTTAAGTTAACCAATCAATAATTAGTAGTTAATTGAGTTAATTGATTTAAGAATAATCAATTAAAAATTTAATTTATTCATCATTAAGAATAAGTTAATCATTAATTTAGATAAATCAATAAAAATAGTTATTTGGTAAATTCTTTTGAGTCACCTTACCTTAAATTGAAACGATTGACTATCATCAGATGTTGTCTATTGAATTGATATTCCTATTTCTGATTGTGATACTATGTGATGTAAACTGCCGTGTGTTGTACTGTGAGTTATGATTTGTTTTCTATATGTCCGTGGAAACCCCTTTGCCCGTAAAACGGCATTTGAATTTCAATGTGACAGGGAGTCGGATTTCAGTTGGTTATCCGAAATCCACATCGAATTGTAACGATGAATATTTGTAATTGATAAATGTACTTTATCTGTGGAAGGATAAGCGTTGTAGATTATATCGCTTATCGATATTTCTGTGTTTTAATCTGTGATGTGATGATTGTTGTTGCACTATTGTGTGTAAACCATGGACCACACTAATACACACACAAATACGGATTGCACGTGGAAATCGGTTAAGTCACAGATTTTAAAAAAAATATAGTTTTGAATTTGAATCTTTAATTCAAATGGTTTTGGAAATGGGTTGGGTTAAAGTGGAAAATGTTTGGAAAAGTGTTAAGAAAAAAAAGTTATTTTGAATAACTTATTAAAGATTTGAAATCAGAGTAATTTGATTTAAATTGGAATTCAATATCTGATATTGAATTCTATATCTGGTATTTATGACGTAAAAATGTTATATGAAGTTATAAATGTGTTTATATGGATTTAAAACCATTTTAAAAGTATTACTTTGAGATTTCGAATTTAACCCAATTTGAAATGGAGTTGTTTTGAAAGGCCTTAACTCGTGCAAATATAATCGATTTTTCCAAAACGGAACAAATGGTTTTCAAAAAATAATAACTTTTATATAATGAAGGAATTTCAAAAATTATGATTTCAAATTTGAAATGGAATGGCTTTGAAATTTATGATTGAATTTTGTAAAAGATAGTTGAACCCTAAATTGAAATTGAAGAAGATTTTAAATGGTGTATCTTCTATATATATAAAAGATTGAATCGGGAACTATTTTGAAAGTTATGAAATGAGTCTTTAATTCAAAAACCGGATAAGTTAATCCAACTTGAAAATGGAATTGTTTTGAAAATCTATGAATGAATCTTTGTTTAAAAGATGGGTGAACCTTGTTAAATTTGAAAGGGGTCTTAAAAGTGAATCTTTTGTTTAAAAGATTTAAATGTGGAAATGGTTTAAACCATTGTAATTTTTTGAAATGAATCTTTTTGTTTAAAAGATTTGTAAATGGTAAATTTGTTTAACCATTTGGAAGAAAAGTTTTGGATAATAAGTTGGGACTTAACTGACATTCCATATCCATATGTTTTTAAATATTGCGCTCACTATTCGGTTTAGCCGGGAGAAGACCTTTGTGTCATATAGCCCATTCTGAATAGTGATACGATGTATATGGATAGCACTTGAAGACCGGTGGTGAAGACCGGATACTTTCAAAAACGAAAGGGTTTCTTGTCAAATGTCTCTGCATCAGCTGATCCCCGGTATAGAGATTCGAGCTCCCATTGTGATGGGAAGTCCGGACGTGAGTAGGAATTATTCGGATTTGGAAGGACTTCTTTGGAAGTGCCTTCGGTTCTGTTCGATCCCGGAACAGACTTTGTATGGATGTGTGTATGACGTTACACTTTGAGATGTAAAACCAGTTTTTATCAAATAGATTTCTGTTTGGTGGCGAAGATTTATTCTCTTAGCTTAACACCCTTCTCTGGAACGTACGAGCTCAGAGGTTATGTAGTTGATAGTTACTATTGGTACATTCCCAATTTGGTAATGTGGCATACGAAGTGTGGCTGATCATTTGTTGATCAAAGCATGGCTTTTGTGAAAAGCGTAGCTTTGTGGACGAGACTTCGTCGAACCTCACAACCCGGAATGGTCAAAACAGGAAAGATGCGGCAAGGTTATTTGGGGTTAGCACCCCCTGAGGGTATGTTGATTTCCTTCTGGATAGAGGTAGTATCATGGTATGGAGTCCAGATACTTAAACCTATGTGGTTGCTGCAAATTTATTACTTTGTAGTAGTTGGTGAATCCTGGGATAAAGGTTGGTTACGACCGGGGGATGGCATACTCGTGTCAGCAGTTACCTAGTTACAGAGGTAACCCGGCCTGTGTTGGCAGAGATCCGGTTAGGTTCTCGAGGCGTCCCTCCAGAGGCGTACCCATGTGGCAATGGGAAGTTTCTTGGCCTGACCATTTGTTGGAAAAACCAAAGAAACAATACGCGCCTTGTACGGTTTTAGTTGTAGAACATGCCATTTAAAATGGTAGCTATAGCAGGCATAATATAATGGTACCTATGCTGGCTAAGATTAATATTGTATTTTCGAAATAATTTTCTACGCCGTGCACTTATAATAATAATATCAAAGAAATTTCTTCGTATCAAGCAATTTGACTATCATAAGGAGAAACCACCCCCAAGTCTGCTTTTGCATTGTGTGTGTGGCAGGAGGCCTTATGGTAGTTTCATTTTCTAAAAAGCATTGCGGATTTCAAATTTAAATTCTTTTGTTGTTTTAAAAAGACCAAATGTTTTTGTTTGCTCATACCGGTCCCATGACTGACCCGGAGTTTATTGTTCCCTTCCTAAACTCTGGGTGCCCACAATTCACCATACGGGCAGTCTAGAGTTGGGTTTTTCAGATAGTAGATATAGATATCAATCCCGTAGCTCTTAGCTTTCTCTTTGTATTCTTTGGAGATCTTGAATATTGGAGTCTTTGGATTCACAGACAAGTCTTGCTTGTCTTGGTGAAACAAGATGGTGGTTCGAGTTGGTGGTTTGGAGTTTGGCTTTGGAGCATTGGATTTGAGTTGCTATTTAGAGATTTTGGTTCCGTTGCTATTTCATATCTTATTCCGCTGTAGTATTGTTATTTTTGTATCTCTAATATTGTTGGGCATTATTGATATCATTTTTGTATATTTGGATATTGTATCAATGTTGTATATCAATAATATTCATTCTTTTCTTCCGCTGTGTTGTTATACTTGATGTGTTATAAGCTCCGGCGAACCAGATTCGACGTTTGGATCTGCGGCATTGGAATACGAGTGTCGTATTCGGTGCCGATTTTCGAAGGTCGAGTCAGGGCCGTACACTATTGGACTTGCATATTCTATCTTTTGAACTTATAGACTATGATTTAAATAAGCTTACGTTTCATCCTAAAACCAAGGGGTATATTTGGAATGTTTTCGAACATGCCACTTTGTATAATCTTTTACGTATTGACAAAGAAAATCGTTAACATTTTAACGCTAGAAGGAGGCCCGAACCTTAGGATGCTTGAAAAATGACCAAAATACCCTTTAAGGTAATTTTGAACCGTGTATTTAGAATTTAAGTTCAAAAGTTGAAAAATGACTGATAATATCTAAACATTTGTACGTGCGCCGACAACGTGGGTCTAGTCTCGAACACATGCAATATTGGCATTCCATGATTTGCGACACTACTTTATTAATGACATGAATATATCATGTGACTCCATGCCATCTCCTTTTTTCTTTCATCTGCTCTACTTCCAATTGAGTATTCATGGCATGAATATATCACGTGACTCCATACCATCTCCTTTTTTCTATCTTTTATCTGCCTGCTTCCAATTCGTTATTCACGGCATAAATATCACTTCCAAACATCAATCTATACTCATTCCTCCTTTGGTTTAAACATCAAATTCGACAACAATCCACGTCAATCAACATCAACTTTGTTTTTCAACATCGAGATCTTGAAAACAATGTCCTATCCCAATTCATTCAACGTTGATCTAAATTCATTAATTGGTTTAAATTTAGATGAAAATCAGATTCGTAGATCCAAGTGGTGTTAGGATTATAAATCTGGAGGGCCTGGTATTTATAGATGTTAATAATGATGCCAAAGTAAATGGTGATGAAATTTTATCATAGACTCAAGTTGGTGTCAAAGTAAAGAGGTGGTGTTCTCTAATATTGAAGGTAAACGACGCCATGAATCATCTAATGTTGTGAATCATCTTGATGCCACAAGTTATTTGATTTTGCCGTGAATCATCTAATGCGGCCTACATCCTTTCGTCATGAATCATCTTACTGTGAGTTATCAAATGTTTCCTTGAATCATCTTATTATTCCTTGATGCCATGAGTTATCTAAATATCATGAATTATCTTGCCATGAATTATCTGATGCTATAAATGGCTGATACCTGGACATTGCCGAGATTATCGATGCTACCAGGTGACGTTGGTGCATTTGATGTCGTAAGAATATGATGTTGTGAATAAGTGGCATTGCAGTTATCAAATCTCACCACCTAACGCCCAGGCCCTTATTGAGATTCAAATATGTATCAAAACTCCGATCATTATCGAGATCCAAAGATTAATGTTTGACAAATTTTTTGTTCGATTAACACTTCAAAGCTTTCGACGTTTTGTTCGAAAAGGATATAAGTAAGATGAATAAATACCAGAACTATGCAGATAATAATAAGTGCAAAAAATTAAAAGAGACACGAGACTGATAGTGGTTCAGGACTGAGATCCCTACGTCTACTTTGAAAGTTCCGTCGTGAGCTTTTATTCCTCAATTTGGTGTATGAGTACGTCTGTTACGAAGTCCGCCCCTAATGATCTTTTAATTAAAGCTTTCTAAATGGAGTAAGGAATATGAAATGATCGCATAATGTCAGAAAATATCTTCTCAGCCACCTTTTCAGTATTATGTGGTCCTCTTTTTATAGAAAATTTAAGGCTCTCCCATAGTGTAGGAGCTTTCACGTGGATTGATGTCCTTGCTTGCAATAAGCGGCTTTGACCCAAACTTGTCTTCTTGTTGAGAGTAATTTGATGTTGATTGATGGCGTGTTGCTTTGATATAAAGTTCCATTGATTCATTTCATTTTTCTTGACCGTTGATCTCGGTCCATGGCTATCTAGACCGTTAATTGTTGATACTTGTTGAAATGTCTTTGGTCTCAGTAGGTGTCGCTCTTGGCTTAGGCTTTTGTCTTACTTGGACAATGGTCTTATTCTTAGTTGACGTCTTTGCTCTTGCTTTCAGATCTTGGGTTCTCATATATTAATCCTGGTGCTTAAGCTCTCGGTGGATAACAAATAATGGGTCTCGAAATTACAAGCCAAGAAGCTTTTCTTTTGTATATTCATAATTTTTTCTAGGTATAAATTATGGTTTAACACATGCCCCCCCCCCTCCCTCAAAGTTCTACAGTTAGTTGAGGTGGACTTTGGAAAGAAGGGTATTATATCACGCTTAGAACTTGGCTTGTTAGTTTCGTTCTCATTATAAGGTTGATTCGAGCCTTTTTGCGAAGCAATTATCTTGATAATTCTCTGCAATGTTACTTTGCCAAGACAACTTATGAAGATCTAACCTTGTTTCTAAAATATTTTAAAATCCAACTTCATCTAAAGGATTTTGGCAATAATTTGAAATTCAATCTCATCTAAAGGATTTCAAAAATGACTTGAAATCTAACCTTATCTAGAGGATTTTTGAAAAAAATAACTTGAGATCTTACCTCATCTATAGGAATTTGGAAAAAATAAACTTGAAATCTAACCTCATCTAGAGGATTTAGGAAAATGACTTGAAATCTAACCTCATCTAGAGGATTTTGAAAAATAACTTGAAATATAACATCATTTAGAGGATTTCGAAAAATGACTTGAAACCTAACCTCATCTAGTGGTTTTCAGAAGACGACTTGAAATCTAACCTCATCTAGAAGATTTCGGAAAATGACTTGAAATCTAACCATGTTTAGAGGATTCTAGAAAACAACTTGAAATCTAACCTCGTCTAAAGGATTTCAAAAAATGACTTGAAATCTAACCTCATTTAGAGGATATTGGAAAACAACTTAAAATCTAACATCATCTAGAGGATTTCAGAAAACGATTTGAAATCTAACCTTACGTTGGGGATTTCGGAAAATAATTTGAAATCTAACATCATCTAGAGGATTTTGGAAATTAATTTGAAATCTAACCTCATATATAGGATTTTGAAAATAATTTTGAAACAAATGGTTAGAGGCGAAAATATTCCAATACTATACTCCAGTCATCTAGACCGTGTCTCATATGGGTATAAAGTTTTGGAAAACTACTGTGGCAGTATAATGCCTATATTTCGCTATGGACGACGCGACTGACAATATAGAATCATGCATGGTACTTTTGAGCTTGACTCACTCTTTTCATGACATAATTCAACCATGGCTCACACTTTTGCAACAATTTGGTTGTGGCTCACTCGGTCATTCGGCACGGTCGACTTCTCGTGTCTCACTCTTTGCATGAAACGATTGGCCATGGCTCATTATTATTAGGGATCTATCCAACGCATGGTTTTTCTGGACCATGGCTCATTATAGGGAATCAACCCAATTTTCGAATCTTTTGGGTCTATCCTAAGTCTGCATGTCAACCACATACATACTTTTCGATTCATAATCCGATCCATTTCATCCAAGTGCGATCACCATACCCTTATCCGAATCTACGACTGCTCCGATTCGATATCCAATTCTGAATCCAGTTACCGAATCCTTAGCCAAATCCATATCCATATGAACTCGACAACCGAGTTCTAATCCATCGATATCCAACAACCAATAACAACGTCCATGACCTCTCCGGGTTGATGTCCAAATCTGGACCGTTTTGGGTCCATGCCTGAATCCTTAGTTGTTCATAGCCAGTATCCAAATCCATAACCTCTTCAGGTTCTTGCCAAGCACAATCCACACTTGACAACCCATTTTTAAGTAATTACGTGGTGTTCCTGCTTCAGTGTCCTTGAAAGCCAAATAATGCCATGGCTTAAGTCCTAAGCCGAATCCTGGCCGCTTCGGACCCTTGCCGAGCATAGTCCATACTCAACAACCTGTAATAATAATCGATAACATAGGGCCTAAATCCTAGGCCAATCCTGGTCTCTCCAGACCCTTGCCAAGCATAGTCCATGGTCGACGACCTTTTAGCCAAAATCCAAAGGAAAATCTAATGAAAATCCAATCCAAAATCCAAATCTAACCAGAAAACCAGAAATCCGTATCAAAAATCCAAATTAAAAAACGAGCAAAATAGGGAGTTCAAACCAAGCTCGAAAACCATACCAGAAAAAGCAAATGTCCAAGTCAAAGGAAAAAAACAGATTCAAAAAGCAAGGCATCTCGGTAAACCATTATCTCAGAGCATGCATGAGGGTTATCTCCGACCCTGTACATGAGTAAGTGATTTAGCCGCTTGCTGAGAGTTTGTTACTTATTTCAAACCATTAAGATTAGTTCATGACCAACCGGCCAACATTCTTGGGCCTTATGCCCTCGTCGTTCAAGGTAGATGGTGGTTGCTCCTGCTCCACCGCCGCATTCAGAGTTCCGACATATTGTCGTAGCTGACCAGTCCTAACATGCTCCTCGATTATGTCCTTCAAATGTCGGTAGCTGTTAGTATCATGCCCGTCCAGTTCATGAAAAAGATAGTGCCTTCTTAATGCCCTTTCGTGTTCTGAAGGCTCCCTCCTCGCTGGCCTTAGATACGGAAGACGATCTCGAGTAGCCAAGAATATTCGTTCCAATGTTGCATTCAGTTCAGTGTAAGTGGAGAACTTTGGTTCTCCCCAGCGCTTCCTTTTCCCTTTATCCTTGTCCTTGCCCAAGCTTTCGCTGGGTAGTCCTCCATCCTTAACCAGTTTTACTTCCTTTGACTTCATGTCCAAACATGCATCCTCTTGTCAGAGAAATCTCTCAGCTTCATGGAAGAATTCCCCAAGATCCAATGGTAGGTCCCATATCAATGATGCTTTGAAATCCAAATTATCTTTAACTCCTGATACCACAGCCATCAAAACCATTGATGGATTCAGCCGATCCACCGAAGCGACTGCTGCATTAAATCGAGTTAAGAATGTCTCGAGCGATTCATTCGCCCCTTGTTTAATTGACGTCAACGTCATCGCGTTCTTTGGCCTACTTATGTGAACTCGAAACCATTTTCGTCCGTGTTCCAATGGATCCATCCTCCAGCTGTCTGAACCACATGGCAGCTATATCAGTCAAGTACAGGGGGAAACATCGGGCCATAACCTCCTCTGTTCCCACCAGCACTTCCATATGCCTGGTGTACCTCATCAAGTAGTCATTTGGATCCGTCTCTCCATTGTACACTTCCAGAGTGTGCAGTTTGAAATCGGGCGGACTCCTAGCTGTCCTGATGTTTTGGATAAACGGACTTTTGTTGACTTCCTCTGAATCCCTGTTTGTTAGACCTCCGCGAATAGTCCGCCTGATAATGTCATCCAATCCGGCATTTCCACCCAAGGGTAGCCCCTATCCATGTTTTCAAACTTCCCTCCAAACCCTCGAGGAAATTCTGGAACACATTCCTCATCACGTACTCTTGGCTTCGGGCCACATAATATCATCGAGTATCCCTCCATGAACTGGTCCAGCATTACCTGGTGGTATGCCCCGGAGTCTTGGTCCATCCAGATTGTTGGTTGTTTGTTGATTGGGAGCTGCCTCCTACTGAATCATTCCATCCACCTGCTGGTTGAGTTCGTCTGGTCCAGTTCCTAGAACTTGAGCACCTATAGTTCCTCATTGTCCAAATTTCCTTAGAAGGGCCACATCATCTCCATTTGTTGTTTCATCATCTACTCCTGCATAGAATTCATCATAACCTGCATCTCGTCCCGAGTTATGTAGACGGATGCATGATCCTCTACAGCTCTAGATGAGGCCGCTTGACTTCCTTCGTGATTGCTCCTTTTCACTACTTGCTTCCTTGTTGGTGGTCTAGCCATTGCTTTCCAAAATCCGAGTTCATAAGCTTTTCAATCCAAGATCCAAGCTCCAAAATTCTCGAGTGCTAGCTTTCTCGGTGAAAGAATCAAAATGTTAGTGCCAAAATTGGTCGCTAACACCCAAATCTAGACAAAAGCACCAAGCATAAGTCACGGCTCAAAGATAAATTGTATGTAGAGAGTATAAATGTGAAGAATAGTAAAAATTAAAATGAAAGCAATAAAGAACAACAGATTTTATAGTAGTTCGGCTAACTTTGGCCTATGTCCACTCTAAAAATTTCCTTTTTATTGCTGTAATAATCAATTACAGTTACAATCCAAAGTTTGACAATGGCTAAGTGGTCTAGCCTTAGAGAAGAGAAAGTCTGAGAGCCAAAAGAAGATCCTTTTCTGAACCTCTACATGCTATATTTATAGGCAAATCCGAAGTTGTTGGGCTTTCTGAACAGTATAGGCCCATCAAGACCTTCCACTGAACCACATACCTCCAAGGTCAAACGACCTTCCCCCGAGCCACATTCGTCCCATGCCGAATGACCTTCCACCGAGCCACATTCGTCCCATGCCGAACAACATAGCATCACCACAATGCGGAGCTGCATAACCTCACCATCCCGAGCGGCATAACCCCAACTCCATGCCGAGCGGCATAACCTCAACTCCATGCCGAGGCATAACCTCACCCTCGATGCTGAGCGGCATGACCTCACCTCGACGCCAAGCGGCACGACCTCACCTCGATGCCGAGCGGCATGACCTCACCACGATGCCGAGCAGCATGACCTCAACTCGATGCCAAGCGGCATGACCTCAACTCGATGCCAAGCGGCATGACCTCAACTCAATGCCGAGCATCATATCCAGGTGAATTCCATCCCTCTAAACCGAATCCATCATATTTCAACCTCGATAATCGTGAAGTCGGCTTAGTTAAATCCACCTGTCCGTAGCCTTGCCGAAAGGCGGGTCAACAGGAATCTACCCAATCTTACTTATATTTTTTAATTTACTAATATCTTTGAGAATCCACCCAACTTATTAGTCTTTTGGAAATCCAACCAATTCCGAAACTAAATAATTTCAATGAGGCAAAATCATTTTCTTGGCAAAATTATGTATTGCCGTGAGGCGAAATCATTTACTTGATGAAGCTAAGTAATTGCCATGAGGCAAAACCATTTACTTGGTGAAACTAAGTTATTTCCATCAGGTGAAGTCATTTACTTGGTGAAACTAAGTAATTGCCATGATGCAAAGTCATTAATGTGGCTAGAGGCAAAAGCATGGCTTTGAAATTTGCATGACACTCCTTGATCAGAGTAATACCATGAGTAAAAAATTTAATGTACTTTTGAAAGTTGCATGATATTACTCAATCACGACAATAATCATGACCAAAAAATTTTGATGCACTTTTGGAAGTTGTATGATATTGCTAGATCATGACAATAATCAGGAATAAAATATTTTGATGCACTTTTGGAAGTTGTGTGATATTGCTTGATCACGACAATAATCATGCTAAAAAAATTGATGTATTGGAAGTTGCATGATATTGCTTGATCATGGTAATAATCATGACTAAAAAAATTTGATGCAATGCTTGAAATTCTTAGTGCTTAAGAAGATTAAAGTTTCATGTGGTATACCTAAGTTACGGCTGAAAGGTTGATCATTGTCTCAAAATTTCGATAAAACTATTACTTAGGTAGTAACCTCTACGATAGTATTTCAGATGCTTGGGATTTCAAGTCCAAGGTGTTATATTTCCATCTAGCCTCTTTAATCTATATTTTCTTTGAGGGATGGCATCAAAAATTATCAAGGGTCCTTCTCAATTTGAATTGAGAGGTTCATCTGCCGGATGCTTGGTGTTTTATGTTATCTTTTGGAGGACGGGGTCTCCTTTCTCAATTTTATAGTCCGAACTCTCTGGTTGTAGTGTCATGTCATCATTTGAATATACTCTGCTATTCTTAAAGTAGCTCGGTCCCTGAGTTCGGGTAACAAGTCCAATAACTCCTTTTGGAGTTCTGCATTCTGCTGCGTATTATAATATTACCTTCAGTGAGATGCAATTTCTAAATAAAAGGGGAAGATGGCTTTAAAGTCCTGAACTAGGGATAAAGGTGCATGTCCAGTTGAGGTCTTAAATCTTGCCCTATATGCCTATAAAACGAAAGGCAATTCATCTGCCCAATTGCCTTTGGCTTTGTTCATTCTTTTCTTTATAAAGTTTTTCATAGTTTTGTTGGCTGTCTGTATGGCTCCATTTGCTTGTGTATGGGCTACTAAAGAAAGACCCTTGACGATTCCATGATCTTAGCAATATAATTCCTTATCACAAACTGAGAAACGTTGTCCGTAATGATCTTACATGGACGGCGGAATCTGGATATGATATTTCTTATCACGAATTTTATTACCTGATAAGAGATTATGGTAGCTAAAGGTTCTACCTAAAACCCATTTAGTAAAGTAATCGATCACTACTATGACATATCTTACTTCTCCTTTGGCAATCGAAAGGGGTTCGATAAGATAAATCCCCAACATATCAAAGGGTCATGGACTCACCATCAAGTTGAGCACACTAAAGGAGGTCTCGGCACCTTTGAATAAAACTAGCACTTTTCACTTTTTTTTTACGTAGTCCAATGCGTGTTGATTTAGTGTCGGCCAATAAAAGCCTTGCCTGAATATTTACTTTGCCAACTTTTTTCCTCCATAATGTCCCCACAAACTCCATCATGGGCTTCTCTCAATTCTTGTTGATCTTCCAAGGCTGTCACATACCGAGAGTATAGGGTTGAGAATCCTATTCTATATAGTATTCCATCTATAATACTAAATCTTGGAGCAGTACATTTGATTCATCTTGCTTTAGTAACATCTGAGGGTTGAATACCTTCGGTTAGATATAGGATATATGGTGACATCCAAATTTCTTCGGTTATCGTTAGTGTTATGGTATGTGGTTTGACTTCGAGTGGCTTGAGCATGAGTTATAAATAAAACTTTATCCCGTATCTACATACTATGTTTCTCTAAGATTTCAATTGGGTTAAAATTAAACTCTCTCGCATTTTGTGAGCTTGCATGTTTTGCTAGGGCATCAGCCCTAGCGTTTCGGTCCCTGGGAATGCTTTTGATATGATAACACCCGAAATCTTTATGTTGCTGCTTTACTTGTTTAGCATAGAGAGATAACCTTAGTTCTCGGGCTTGGTAATGGCCAAGAAATTGACTAACGACTACCTGAGATGCATTATATATCCGAATCTTTGAGACAATAATGGAAAAGCCATTCTTAACTCAACAATCAAGGAGTCGCTGCAGTGTTGGTTGCTGAGAAGGTGAGTTTAATTGTGCAGCAAATTTGATGATTATCCAGGGTTATCAAGATTTAAGTGGCACCTACCCCTTTCTCATTTGAGGCTCCATCCACATAAAGTTGCTAAGAGAGTTGTTTATCCTTGCTATCTTTTATCCTAGTTTCAGCTTCAAAACCTATGCATTCGTTAATGAAGTCGGCTAGTGCTTGACCCTTGATTGTTGTCCTAGGCACATAAGATACCTCATACTGGCTGAGCTCTACTCCCATTTAATTAATCTTCACGTGGTTTTGTGTGAGAAAGCCTCCCATATTTGCCACAGTATTTGAATGGCTCAATTTAGTTTATGCTAAATCCAGGGTTACTTACTTTTTGGACCAACATGTCTTACAAATTTTTTTCTTATTTTTCTTATTTTTTTCCTTTTGATTCTTCCCAAGATCCCATCTGATCAATATAGAAATATTGATATACTTCTTGTAATGCTATTTGTATATAAATATGGACAAACAAATCATTTTAATTCTAGTATCAGAGTTTTCAGGTGAAGAATAATCCAATTTATTAAAACTCAAACTGATGATTTAGCCACAGTACAAAGTGTTGGGGAAAACCTCCCCCATCTGAATCTTTGTGCAGATTTACTAACAAATTCTTGTTTGCTTATGCTTGTGTCCAACAGTTGTATATTTGATAGAACATGAAAATTTACCCCTGACATTTTAAGCTTTTGCAATATTATTTCTCAAATTTACAAAGCAGAAGGTTGTGCATCTGTGTGCACATAAACATGTACAACTGCCATTTACTATTTCTGAATTTGTGGGTTGGCCAGCTTGATTCAGTTAGACCCCTATACCGTCTTGCTATAATCTCCTAGCTTTACTCATTCATTTAAACATCAAACTCATGTAAATATGGGTTCATACTTTTCTATGTTTTCAAATTTCCTTCCTATGTGTTTATTCTCACTTCATAGTATTTATAGATAATTTGTAAAGAAGTTTTAGCCTCTAAAATAGTCTATTACATATGTATACATTACTTGTTACACATGGGTTTTAATTATGCTATCAGTTACAGTACTCAATTCCTGAAATTACATGCTTACGGGTTATAACATGAAGCTAAATACTTTTATCTTTTTCCACTGAGAATGGTTCTATAACATAGTAGACTTTAAATCATTCATACATCACAATCAGAGTTCCAGCACAATTCAAATATTATTACAGAGAAGTCTTTCAGTTAAAAATAAAACATAAAGAGGCATGCTGCTACAAAATCATAGTTTAGTTAATTAGCAAAATCTTCTTAGCATCACACATCTGCATCTTACCACTTAGCTTCCTCTTTCCCTGCGGACATCTCCTGACCTGCTCCATAATACATATGAAGCACCCATTTGATGCAAGCAACAAACAGGTCAGACTGAAGTCTGGTGTAAGTAAAATCACTTGATAATGCATAAAGACTAATGAAATATGTTCCATTTTTACCTTTCTGTTTTTCAAAGGTACAGTGTTTTACCCAAGTTTATCAAATCACTTTCACTTGTTCAAATTACAAAGTGTTGTGCCAGTGGTGGGTGTTGTGTACTGCAAACATCATGTGTGCAATCTTAGGCTAACTTATCATCATAAACTTTTAGTCCAGAGAATCATAACAGCCATCATACAACTCACATAAGCATGCACAGACATGCACAAACATGCACATATTGTATTCAAGGTATTGAGCTAAAGTATCAATCCTTAATTTACATACTTCTAGCCTATTAACCCTTGCATGTATGTTCATTTCATGTTATTTTAGGGTCCAGTATGACATTCATGGTTGCACTGGTGCACACTGCCTGGAACTACTGTCGAATTTCCAGTGCACTATAGCTATTTGGGCATAAACATGACATGTGCAAACTCACACCCCAACCTTGATGCAAGCCAACCACTGTGTCATACCCACTTCCCTCATACCCAACCTGATAGAGGTGACCCACATCCTTAGTTTGGTTTTTAAGTTTTTCCATTGACTCAAAATTGTTTATGCAGTGTCAATCCCCAAAACTATTGTACATATAAATAGTGTATGCTATCAGATCTCATACAACAGCCATCATTCATCCATTCCTGTATTCAACAACTAGTCAGTGGTACTTGTATACACTTCAATTCAGTTTCACACAGAGACATATCCTTGGCTAAAGCATAGATTAAAGCATTTTCAAGGAATGAAATGCATATGTGGTTTTCCAGCAATATGGTTCTCACAGTCAATCCACACATTAAAATGTGTTAGCTTGTTACTCAACCCTGTTTCTAGAGAACACTTAATGACGGATTAAGGCTCAGCACATGAAAATCTCATTGCACCCTAACCATCTCTTTCAGTTGCAAGACATAAGCCAGAGAACCTCTTTCTCTTACTGCCTTACCCCTACTTTTCTTATTAATCCTTGCTTTAACTAAAGATATTCCTCAAGTTCATAAACATATAAAAATCAGTTATTATTCCATCACTAAATTATCATGTATAAACAAGCATAGATTTGGTGACAGCAAAGCAATGCAGATCACATAATCTCAGAAACAATAGAAAATCATTAAACTGAGAATGCATACAAAGCATCAATCAAAAATCAAAACAAACTAAAAGGTACATGGCTGCCTTTCATAGGTCTTAATGCCTTGCCAAGTGAGGGTTTACTCACCATAGTTCTCCTTACCAAGTCTTGGTTCAGGTCTGCCATGGATTTTCTAAACTGCTGCCTGTTTTTTTTTATATTTTGTTTTCTGGTTTCAAACATACAGTCGTAGGAGATGATGATTTGTATATAGGGGAGCTGCTAGGGTTTTAAGGTCAGTTAAGTAATTTGTTTTCATCAGAAATCCCATCACCCAGTCCTGGCTTCACCCAACAATCCACCCTCTCCACTTTCCTTTCCCACAATTTCATCTTTTTCCTTGTCTTGGTCATTTTTGGCAAATTCCTTCACACACACTATATGCAAGACTTTGGCCTGGACATGGTTTTTGTCTTTTCTGGTCTTAATCAAATATGTATGTGTCAACCAAATATTGTGTATGTCATATGCTCATGTATTTTTATCCACACATGCAACTATGCTCATACTTAATCTGTAGAGATTAGGGCTAAAACTGGCTAAGTTAGTTATGCATGGTAATTAGGATAATGTGCACATACTAACAGGTCATGCACTCATTTACTTTGCATTTACCTACAGGGCCTTTAACTTCCTAAATTGCCCAGCTCATATAGTGTACTGGATCAGTGTGCACATGCACAAGAGCATGCACACTCACTCACACACAAGTATTTCCAGAAAAATTGTATTTTTAACTAAATGTCTTTCTTTTATAAAATATTTAAATCTTTATATGCTTGATTAAAATATGGGATGTCACATACAACCCCCCCCCCTTTAAGAAATTGTGTCCCACAATTTAACACCTCTTCTTGTGTTAGTCATGTGTCAAAACCAAACATGCACACACATTCTTAATTCAACCAAAACATACATGAAGCAAACACATTCAACACTAAACACTATATTTAACTAAGTAAATACAAGCATAAATAATAAATTACCTCTACTCTAATTGCCAGTTGCAAATAGTTGAGGGTACTGGACTTTTATCTTGTCCTCAACCTCTCATGTGCAATCATTAGAATCTAGGATCCACTGCACCTTTACCAATTTGATAGTTTTGTTCCTCAATTTCTTATCTTCTTTAGCTACAATGCCCACTGGTTTCTTCTCATGCATCAAGTCTTGTCTGACTTCTACCTGATTTGGTGACTGAATCACTGAAGCTTCATCATGTACACATTTTCTCAATTGTGATACATGAAATACATTATGTATCCCACTCATTTCTTCTGGCAATTTCAACTTGTAAGCCATCTTCCCTACTCTTGAAATGATTTCATATGGCCCTATATATCTTGGGGTTAGCTTCCCTGCATTGCCAAATCTCAACACCTTCCTCATAGGTGAGACTTTCAAGTATACATAATCTCCTGTTTTAAAATCAAGTGGCTTCCTTCTCTTATCTGCATATGATTTCATTCTGTCTTGTGCTGCCTTCATTCTTTGTCTAATCAGTGTGATCTTAGCACTTGTCTCTTTCACATGGTCTGGTCCTAATATCACTTTATCATCTACCTCTAACCAACAAGCAGGTGACAAACAAGGCCACCCATATAGAGCTTCATAGGGTGCCATCCCTATACTACTCTGGTAGCTATTGTTGTAAGCAAATTGTGCTAGATGAAGGTAGTCTTCCTAATTACCACCATGATCAAGTACACAGGCTCTAAGTAAATCCTCCAAGAACTTATTAACCACTTCTGTTTGGCCATTAGTTTGGGGATGGTAGGCTATGCTTAAGCACAACTCAACCCTCATTGCCTGTTGAAAGCTACTCCAAAATTTTGATGTGAATATGGTGTCTCTATAACCAATGATAGTGGTAGGAACTCCATGTAGTTTCACTATTTCCTTCATGAAAAGTTGTGCCAGTTTTGGTGCATTCCTATCACTCCTCACTGGTATGAAATGTGATGACTTAGTCAATCTATCTACTACCACCCAAATACTGTCATTACCTCTCTTTGATCTTGGCAAACCATCAATGAAAGCCATTGACATGCTTTCCCATTTCCACCTTGGTATTTCCAGAGGTTGCAACAGTCCACTGGGTCTTTAGTACTCAGCCTTGACTTGTTGGCAAGTCATACATTCTGCCACATATTCACCCTCACTTCTTTTCATTCCTTCCCACCAATAACTCCTCTTTAGATCATGATACATTTTAGTACCACCCGGATGTATGGTGTACTTAGACTTGTCATGAATATCCATGATCTTTCTTTGCAATGCTTTTGTGTTAGGCACACAAAGTCTTCCCTTGTACCTTAAAAATCCTTTTTCATCTAGTTCAAATTTGTCAAGTTTTGAACCATTTCTTAACAATTCCTTCTTCTCTCTCAGGAATTCATTCATGTCTTGTGACTGGTTCACTTCTTCCACCAAATCTGATTTTATTGTGATGAGGCTGAGCTTGCCATATTTCTCCATGTCCTTACCTAACTTCACAGTTTTCTCTCTCATGTTTTCCATTTCTACATCAGTCAGTATTGATAACATTTTAAACTCCTCTATCATCAGTGTAGCCAACTTGGCATGTTGCCTACTCAATGCATCTGCCACTCTATTTGTCTTCCCTAGTGTGTGTATAATGTCCAAATCATAGGTAACAAGGAATTCCACCCACCTATGTTGTCTCATGTTTAAGTATTTTTGAGAAAATAGATATTTCAAAGCTTTGTGGTCAGTATGAAGCTCAAATTTTTCTCCTAACAGGTAGTGTCTCCAAAGCTTCATTGCATACACCACAACTGCCAATTCCAAGGCATGTGTTGCATACTTGGTCTCACTTGGTTTCAGTTGCCTTGATGCATAGGCTATCCCCTACCCTCCTGCATAAGGACAACCCCTATACCTGACCCATATGCATCAGTGTACACTACTAGATTGTCATTGCTTTCTGGAATTTTCAGCACTAGTGCTTCCACCAATGCCTTCTTCAACTGGTTGTATGCCCTTTCACATTTCTCAGTCCATAGGAAAGGCTGGTTTTTCCTTGTTGGCTTGGTTAATGGGGTTGCTATTTTGGCAAAGTCCTCTATAAATCTTCTGTAGTATCCAGCCAAGCCCATGAATGACCTTATTTCAGTAACACTGCTTGGTCTTTTCCATGCTTGTACTTCCATGACCATGCAAGGATCCACTGAAATTCCTTCTTGAGAAATTATATGGTCTAAGAATTTTATTTCATTCTTCCATAAAGAACACTTTGCAAACTTGACTTTAAGGCCTTGTTGCCTTATCCTACTTAGTACCATGTGCAAATGTTTCTCATGTTCATTAGCTGTCTTAGAGTATATTAATATATCATCAATGAAGATTAGTACAAATTTATCTAAGTAATCTCTGAAAATCCTATTCATGAAATCCATAAAATAGGATGGTGCATTGGTCAATCCAAATGGCATTACTAAGTATTCATACAAGCCATACCTGGTATTGAAAGCTGTATACTTAGTACTTTCTTCTTCCACTTTCATTTGATGGAAACCAAATGCTAAGTCAAGTCTGGAAAATACCTTAGCATCATTCAATTGATCAAACAGATCATCAATTCTAGGTAGAGGGTATTTGTTTTTGATGGCGACTGAGTTTAACTCCCTCAACTCTATGCACATTCTCAACGAACCATCATGCTTCTTAACAAATACTACTAGTGATCCCCAATTTGAACTGCTAGGCCTAATGAAGCCTTTTTGTTCTAATTCCTCTAATTATTTCTTTAACTCAATCAGTTCTTTAGGACCCATTCTGTTTGGTTTCTTAATGACAGGACTTACTTCTGGTTTAAGTTTTATTTGAAATTCTACTGGTCAATTATGAGGAATGTCATTCACTTCACCAAACACATCAGTGTATTGGTCAACTATGGGTATCTCCTCTAGGCTTAATTCAACCTCACCACTATTCAAGTTGAACATTCTGCCCATACCCTTATCTTTGGCTGCCTCATACATAACCAAATCTCTTTTGCCATTGGGAAGTTGTAGTGAGATTGTGGAGGTTTCTAAGTTGATGATAGCACAAAAACTTTTTAACCAATCCACTCCCAGTATAATATCTAACTTAGGGTAATTCAACACATATAATTCTGAAATTAAGGTGTGACCACCCATGCATAATTCTACTTGCATGCATTTCATATTTGTAATGCAGGAACTACCTATGGGACTATTAACATGTAATGGCTTATCAACAAGAACACATGTTAATCCTAGTTTCTGAACTATGTCACATGAAATAAAAGAGTGTGTAGCTCTTGTGTCATAGACAACGGATATGGGTATGCCTTTCATAAATAGTGTGCCTTCCACTTGGCTAGGTGCTTCCATTGCTTTGCCTTTTCCTTCAAGTACAGCCACCCTTGCCATTTCTGGACACTGTCTCTTCATGTGCCCTTCTTTACCATAGTTGTAGCATCTAAGAACAGATGACTTGGGTGCTTGGCATTTTGTCTTTATGTAGCCTTCCTTCCCACATTTGTAACAGATCACTTTGGGTTCCTTGTTATCAGGGCTTGCCACCTTACTTCCTTCTTTGATCTTTGCTTCTCCCTTCTTCTTCTCATATGGGTGTGCTCTATCCTTCCCTTTCTTGTTATTCTTAAAATTCTTGAACTTCTCTCTGGCATTGTCATGCTGCTCAAAGGACAATGTCAAGTCCATAACTTGATCAAAGGTTCTGTCTTTATACGATAACATGGCTCTACTCAATCCAGCATTTAATCCCTGAATGTACCTAGCATTCCTTGAAACTTCATCTGGAATCGGTACTGCCCCATACTGGGACAACCCTTCAAATTTCTGAGTGTATTCAGTGACACTCATGGATCCTTGCCTTAACTTGATGAACTCCTCAAGCAATGAAGCTTTTGCTGAGGCTGGGACAAATCTGGCTTCTAACATTTCTTTTAACTGGTTCCATGTGATCTCTTGCTCTTTCCTGCCTGTAATGATCACCTCCCACCAATCCAAAGCAATGCCTTTCAGTTGTCTTGAAGCTATTTGCCTCCTTCTCTGGTCATTAACTTGCATATCTGTAAAGATCCTCTCCATTGTTCTTAAACATGTCTAAACACCCATGACACTTTCGGTGCCATCAAACTATTGCCTCCTAGGTATGTATATGTTTTAAGCAATTTGGATAGCTCCTCATGTGGATTATCTACGATAGGTGCCATTCCATCCCTCAGTACTCTAGCAAAATCTTGCATGTTAATCACTGGAGAACTAGTGGCCATTCCAGTTGCTTGTTCAGTGGTATCATAGGATTGATCATTCTCCCTTTCTTCAACAGCCTGGGGATTGATCCTAACTGCTTTGGATCTCTATTGAACATTTCTAATGTGGTTAGTTTTAATTCCTATTCACTACTTCACGTTTAAAACTAGAAGTGAACTCATACATTCATAATAAGTAAAACAACCAATGCAAACAAGCAAACACAGATTCAATCAAGTATTTGTATTGGCCATGTATTTAATAACATAGCTCTGATACCAACTGTGAGCAACCCTCCCATATTTGCCATAGTATTTGAATGGCTCAATTTAGTTTATGCTAAATCCAGGTTTACCTACTTTTAGGACCAACTTGTCTTACAAAATTTTTTCTTATTTTTATTATATTTTTTCCTTTTGATTCTTCCCAAGATCCCATCTGATCAATATGGAAATATTGATATACTTCTTGTAATGCTATTTATATATAAATATGGACATACAAATGATTTTAATTCTAGTATCAGAGTTTTTAGGTGAAGAATAATCCAATTTATTAAAACTTAAACTGATGATTTAGCCATAGTACAAAGTGTTGGGGAAAACCTCCCCCATCTGAATCTTTGTGCAGATTTACTAACAAATTCTTGTTTGCTTATGCTTGTGTCCAACAGTTGTATATTTGATAGAACATGAAAATTTACCCATGACATTTTAAGCTTTTACAATATTATTTCTCAAATTTACAAAGCAGAAGGTTGTGCATGCTTTTGTGCATCTGTATGCACATAAACATGTACAACTGCCATTTACTATTTCTAAATTTATGGGTTGGCAGCTTGATTCAGTTAGACCCCTATACCGTCTTGCTATAATCTCCTAGCTTTGCTCATTCATTTAAACATCAACTCATGTAAATCTAGGTTCATACTTTTCTATGTTTTCAAATTTCCTGCCTATGTGTTTATTCTCACTTCATAGTATTTACAGTTAATTTGTAAAGAAGTTTTAGCCTTTAAAACAGTCGATTACATATGTATACATTGCTTGTTACACATGGGTTTTAATTATGCTATCAGTTACAGTACTCAATTCCTGAAATTACATGCTTACAGGTTATAACATGAAGCTAAATACTTTTATCTTTTTCCACTGAGAATGGTTCTATAACATAGTAGACTTTAAATCATTCATACATCACAATCAGAGTTCCAGCACAATTCAAATATTATTACAGAGAAGTCTTTCAGTTAAAAATAAAACATAAAGAGGCATGCTGCTACAAAATCATAGTTTAGTTAAGTAGCAAAATCTTCTTAACATCACACATCTGCATCTTACCACTTAGCTTGCTCTTTCCCTGCAGACATCTCCTGACCTGCTCCATAATACATATGAAGCACCCATTTGATGCAAGCAACAAACAGGTCAGACTGAAGTCTGGTGTAAGTAAAATCACTTGATAATGCATAAAGACTAATGAAATATGTTCCATTTTTACCTTTCTGTTTTTCAGAGGTACAGTGTTTTTCCCAAGTTTATCAAATCACTTTCACTTGTTCAAATTACAAAGTGTTGTGCCAGTGGTAGGTGTTGTGTAATGCAAACATCGTGTGTGCAATCTTAGGCTAACTTATCATCATAAACTTTTAGTCCAGAGAATCATAACAACCATCATACAACTCACACAAGCATGCACAGACATGCACATAATGTATTCATGGTACTGAGCTAAAGTATCAATCCTTAATTTACATACTTCTAGCCTATTAACCCTTACATGTATGTTCATTTCATGTTATTTTAGGGTCCAGTATTACATTCATGGTTGCACTGGTGCACACTTCCTGGAACTACTGCCAAATTTCCATTGCGCTATAGCTATTTGGGCATAAACATGCCATGTGCAAACTCACACCCAACCTTGATGCAAGCCAACCACTGTGTCATACCCACTTCCCTCATACCCAACCTGATAGAGGTGACCCACATCCTTAGTTTGATTTTTAAGTTTTTCCATTGACTCAAAGTTGTTTATGCAGTGTCAATCCCCAAAACTATTGTACATATAAATAGTGTATGCTATCAGATCTCATACAACAGCCATCATTCATCCATTCCTGTATTCAACAACTAGTCAGTGGTACTTGTATACACTTCAATTCAGTTTCACACAGATGCATATCCTTGGCTAAAGCATAGATTAAAGCATTTTCAAAGAATGAAATGCATATGTGGTTTTCCAGCAATATGGTTCTCACAGTCAACCCACACATTAAATGTGTTAGCTTGTTACTCAACCCTATTTCTAGAGAACACTTAATGACAGATTAAGGCTCAGCACATGAAAATCTCATTGCACCCTAACCATATCTTTCAGTTGCAAGACATAAGCCAGAGAACCCCTTTCTCTTACTGTCTTACACCCTACTTTTCTTATTAATCCTTGCTTTAACTAAAAATATTCCTCAAGTTCATAAACATATAAAAATCAGTTATTATTCCATCACTAAATTATCATGTATAAACAAGCATAGATTTGGTGATAGCAAAGCAATGCAGATCACATAATCTCAGAAACAACAAAAAATCATTAAACTGAGAATGCATACAAAGCATCAAACAGAAATCAAAACAAACTAAAGGGCACATGGCTGCCTGTCATAGGTCTTAATGCCTTGCCAAGTAAGGGTTTACTCGCCAAAGTTCTCCTTCCCAAGTCTTGGTTCAGGTCTGCCATGGATTTTCTAAACTGCTGCTTGTTTTTTTATATATTTTGTTTTCTGGTTTCAAACATGCAGCCGTAGGAGATGGTGATTTGTATATAAGGGAGCTGCTAGGGTTTTAAGGTCAGTTAATTAATTTGTTTTCATCAGAAATCTCATCACCCAGTCCTGGCTTCACCCAACAATCCACCCTCTCCATTTTCCTTTCCCACCATTTCATCTTTTTCCTTGTCTTGGTCATTTTTGGCAAATTCCTTCACATACACTATATGCATGACTTTGGCCTGGACATGGTTTTTGTCTTTTCTGGTCTTAATCAAATATGTATGTGTCAACCAAATATTGTGTATGTCTTATGCTCATGTATTTTTACCCACACATGCAACTATGCTCATACTTAATCTGTAGAGATTAGGGCTAAAACTGCCTAAGTTACTTATGCATGGTAATTAGGATAATGTGCACATACTAACAGGTCATGCACTCATTTATTTTGCATTTACCTACAGGCCTTTAACTTCCTAAATTGCCTAGCTCATATAGTGTACTGGATTAGTGTGCACATGCACAAGAGCATGCACACTCGCTCACACACAAGTATTTCCAAAAAATAATAATTTGTAACTAAATGTCTTTCTTTTATAAAATATTTAAATCTTTATATGCTTGCTTAAAATGTGGGTTGTCACATTTTGGTTTTACTAAAAACTTGTCGAAGCGGTTAATCTATAAGGATTTTAAAGGGATTGTATTAGAAATATGGCCAAAGTTTCCTTGCTGTAAATACCAAGTTATAAGTGAGTTTTTCAATTATTAGGTTGTGCTTCTCGGTTGGTCTGGCCTTTTTCTTACATAATATACCGGTCTCTTGATTCCATCATCATCTCTAACTAAGGCTAAATTATGGCTTGGTACGAAGTGGCTAAATAAAGGAAAAGTGTTTCTCCATTTATTGGCTTTAACAATACCGGAGGAAAACATAAATACTTTTTGCAGGTCCTCGAATGCCTTTTGGTATTCATCTATCCATTAAAAGTAACAAGATGTTTTTAAGAGGTTGAAGAAGGGAATGCACCTGTTGGTCGTCGACTTATGAACTTGTTAAAAGTAATGATTATTCCGTTTAAACTCATTAACTCCTTCCTTTAGTTGGAGGCTTTATATTTTTTATAGCTGTTATCTGATCTAGATTTATTTCGATTTCTCTAGCATGATCATGAAACTTAGGAACTTTCTGGATTGTATTCCGAAGGTACATTTCTGAAAATTTCGCTTCATTAGGTACTTCTGAATAACGTCGATCATTTCGGTTAAATCCATGACATCATTCTCTAATTGCTTGGTAGCTTCATTTGGTACAAGGTCCTATTGTGGTCTACCTGCTTGGTAGACAATTGGTTAACTAACCTTCGATACGTTGCCCCTGCTTTCTTGAGATTGAAGGGCAAAAGTGTCCTTAATTTCGTTCTAGTAGTTGTTTAGGCATTGTGTTGTTTCAGAAATGAACTTCGACATCATTTTCCAAAACTCACTTTCGATGAAGATTGGGGAAGCAATTTCCTTGATTTTTTTGGTCATTTTGCAACGAACTGGATTTTTGACCCTCGAAAATCGACACTAATACGTCCATTGTGTCACATGTCGAACATTTAAGTGCCGAAAATACTAATTTGTTAAGGTGAAAGAAGAAGGTAGAAGACAGAAGAAAACTAAACAACATAGAATCACAATGCAGTGAATAATATATAATACAACAATGATCTTTACAAAAAAAGGAAACATCTTTATTCATATATACAACATCAGAGCACACTAGATTTATCCAAAATTTGGACAGTTATAGTAACCCGTCCTTATATTGAAAAACATATAGACTCTATAATACAACGGAAGAAAAATATACATGAATACGTCTTGACCATCCAGCACCTCTCCAACTCTAAAGTATCCACTAAACCTGGGAAAACATGCTCGGTCTGACCCGAGCATTAAATGGAATAACTCCCGAGTTAGTCTAGTAAACCACCGTGAGTAAAACTCGATAACAAGTAACAACCAAATTGATTCAACATTTAAAAACTTTTCAAACAAAGGGTATCTCGCAAAACCATACGACACATAAAACGGATGAGTTTTTATCTTATGATAACCAAAACATTCAAAATCCAATGATATTATCATAGTGTCTAGGATTAAAGTAGATATATAAAATAGCTGATATGCTTGCATCTCACATTCCAACATACTAGGTTCTACAATCGAAAATTTAAGGCACGTATTGAAGATTGGACCCCAATAATGGCAAGGTAAGCGACTACCTTCCGATGACACCCTCTAGAAAATGCACCGATGTTAACCTAGAACTGGCTGCCCCTTTAACATGATAGACTGGATTACCTCACCCCATTGACACCAAGGCCTTATACAACCATGGTGTTTGCATGCAAACCAACTCTGAAAGGGACATCAAGAATGGGGTGATCGCTCCTAATGGTAGCAAACCACATAGTTCTACCACATGCCCTTTTTTTTACCATTCCACTCGGTTGTGAGGCTTAAGGCTATGCTTTACCTGTCAAAATAACAATCCATCTTAGGATCCTCCAAGCATCAATGCAATACCAGCATTCATCCATATAAGTTCATTCTAGGACCGAACAAATCCGAAGGCACTAACTCTACTACATCCATTTTGGAATCACTCTCAAGATTAGAAGTAGTAACCCTTGCACTTCAAAGAGTACCGTCTTCAATCATCATCAAAATGCCTTCCACTTGAACGTACATGTTGGTTCATAGTGGTTTTTGGACATAAAAATCCAATCCAGGTCTCTCCGTACCAACAAATGATAATTTTCGATAAACTCAGCCCCGGTCCTTTAGGAAATGGATAGACAAAGATAAGAGTGAAGTTCGTACCCTAGCCGTTAGTGGATGGATTTCCTTATCATTTGTACTAGAAGAATGAAATGAGTTTATACATACAGTATAACACCTTTGACGGTAACTTTATCATATAATTCCCGCATTTCTTTTAGATATTTCCGGAGTTACGTTTTTGTCTAGATTTGATAGCCGGTTATTTAACTATCAAATAAACAAACATCAGTCATGGTTTAATTTTCATATGGGATCCACTAAGCCTTTATTAATTCTCTTAATTAATAAAAAATTGATCAAAAGATCTTTCAAAACACTATTTCCAACCCCTTACATTTCCTTTATACATAGAAAGCATTTATATGCTTATTTCAACGGTGTAAATATATTATCAAAACCTTTTACTTTTCGTGCCTTGAAAAAAATTATATATTATCTTATCAGCATAAGTATATTTACAACTTTTCAAAGTTTTCTTCTGTCCAAATCCCATATTAAATAACCAAACATTTCTTCCAAATAAAACATCCCGCATATCTTTTATCAAAAATTCCCTTTTTAAAAGCTCATCTCATAATTCATTTAACTTATAACTTTAAAATAAAGTTATAAGCCACTTTTATAAACCTTTAAGTTAATTTATAAACCCTTTTCCAAATCTATGAGATGATTTATAAACCTTTTTGCTATTTTTAAAACTTTTTATATAAACCTTTTTATACTCCTTATAAGATATCATTTATAAAACATCATTTGTAAAACACCTTAATAACCCTTTTCGTTAGTGAAAACCCCTTTTCTATAAACAAGTTATCATTTACAAATACCTTTATAATAATTATATTAACTTGAATAACCATTTATAAACCCTTAGCCTCAAATTGATTAAAGAATTAAAATAAATTCAAAGCCATACTTTATAAATTCCAAATAAGGCTTAACAGTCCCAATGATACCAAATCACATAAAAATTATTTACATAAGCTACCATACATGTATATACGCTTCATATCCAATCAGGGAATAACACGTCAATATAACCAATCGGCATATACAAGTCCAAATAATATAACAATAGGATGGTGATTTATCCTGCTAAATAGATGTCCAAACAATTCAATCAATTTATAGTAGAACAGAGATTTATTCTACTTAACTTATGTCTAGACAATCAAATCACTTACACTAAAGTAGAATGGTGTTTTGATCTACCAACGGATGTCATTTAATTCTCCTAATCAAATGGATTACTTAAGGGTCTGGAACAGAGATCATTTGATATGGAATCGATTTACTTTGAATAAGAAAATTGATTAAACATGTTCTGTTTAGTTTAAAATCACCTTTGAAAAGATAAAAGTATATTTAATTAGCTTAAACCCTAAATAAATTTTAATTAATCCAATTTAAATCAAGATTAAATCATAATTAAACTCTAACTAGGCTCAGTGAACTTGATTAAGTAATGATTAACTTCCTAATGCAACTTGGTAAGGTTAAACCAAATTATTTAAGAGTTAAATGCTAATTATTTAAATATTAATTAAATTATCCATTAAGTAAATAAATATTTAATTAACCATTAATATTAATTAATAATTATTAATCACTTAATTACTTCGTAACCCCATTAATCACTAATTAAAACTTTATAAATCAATTGATAGTCGTTAACTTAACTTAAGTGATGATTAACCTTGAATCATCTTCTTAATTACCAATTACCTTTTAATTAACTAACTAACTAATTAATTAATTAAATTACAAACTTAATTACTTTTTTAATATTACTAATTAAGTTTGAAAAACTTAGTAAACTAATTTCAAAATAAAACAAATTTGAAATAGAAATTCAAACCTTTGCCGAACTTCATCCATAGGACTATTGCTATGGGCACAGTTCGCTCTAACATATTCTTAACGAACCAGTTCGCAAACCCTTGCTTTTTCATGATTTGAAACGTACCTTAGAATGTTTTTTTAAAGAAAACTTTAAAACTAAAGTTACAAAGTTTTATCCATCTCAAAACTTTAAACTTTGAAAACAAACTTCGATTCCAATCGGATCTCATAACCGTCGCAATTACACAAAGTAGTTAACTTTGTTTACCATCCTCATGTCATAGCTTATGTTTTACAATCAACATATTACTAGCACAAAAAATCTTCATCATAGGTTGCAAGAATACATCCATATATACATGCTTACTAACTTTATAATACAATATCGATTTCCATAACCAAATCAAACTAAAATCAACCATCCAAATCATAATCAAACCACAAAATTATCATTCAACTTCTACACTATATAATCACCATATATAGTGACATAAAGAAAGTTACCATTTTCATTAAAAAATGAGTAGTTTTCTCACTAAACTTCCGCAAAAGCTACCCGAACTTAAGCTAAACTTGCCAATACTCCCTAGATTTGAAGGATGAAGGCTTTACGTGCTAGAAACCCTCAAAATGGGCTTACTCAAGGTGTATGTAGGCTCGGCCATAGGTGTGGAGGTGGATGTGGGGTAGTAGCTTGAAGGTAGAGGAGCTTAAGGTTATCATCGATTTCAACAAAAATGGACAGAAAATTGGTCAAATCTCCACTGATTTTTGGAAAGGTAAATCACAAAATTTTAAAAAATGGTCAAAATAAAGGTTTTAGGAAATTCTTTCCTCTATCATATTGAAGTAGAATCACCCATCTTTGATTTGTTTTGAAGAAGTTATGATCAAAATAAGAAGGGTAATTTTCGGACTTGAAATTCTGGGTGAAAAATTACTTTGTAAAGATTGGGTATAATGCCATAGCTATGTTCGAAATTGTAAAACGTCGTCAACTATAATATTGTACCCATTGGAATTCCAGATGATTTTAAAAGGAAGATCACCATTTTAGGTGAGAATGAAGAAGTTATGATTGGAGAAAGAAGAGATAAGAAAATGAGAAATTCATGAGAAATTTATAAGCAAGATATCACACCTCATCATTTTTTCAAGTCACATCATCTCTTCTCTTCCTCTCTCATGTCAATTCCCTCCCCTCTCTAATTATATCACTTAAGTAATGATGGTTAATGATGAAATATCAAGTGATATGACAAGATATATATATATATATATATATGTATGTATATATATAAGTTTTTATTTTTAAACCCATGAATTGTCACATTACTTCTTAAACATAATTAACATAAGATAATATATTCTTAAGTGTATAATTATATAGTTAATTGTCTATCATATGTGTAAATATAGTGCACAAAGACGAACAATGTTTTCGACAACTTTCCGCTGTTGAAAGGTCAAAATTTCGAAAAACGTTCTTCGTTCATATTTTCTGTTTTTCTACAAACTATTTAATTTGGTAAATTTTTTTTGAAAATTACTTTATCATCATTGTTAATTAATTAAAATGAGTTTATTTATCAACAAAAATTCATTTATTGTCTATATAATAAACATATATAATTGCCTAGTTTGAGCGACCAAACCCTGGGTCATTGCATTCTACCCCTCTTAAAGAATTTTGTTTATGAAATAACACCAAAGGAACACCTAATGCTATCTATAAGTCCACATGATGTTCATAGATCATTCATAACAAAATCTGATTCGATCACCTCTCTTCGGGCTATTCAAGTTGCCGAGCTATTCAAGCTTCCACCCAACTCTTCCTCTACTGACCTATCTTCGACCTTTAACCATCAGCGCCGCCAACCAGCATCTGTGTCACTGCCACCTCTCCAAGCTATTCGCTGTCGCTTAACGCAACCACCTTCTCTAGATCCATCACTCGAAATCCTTGAATCTGAGTAGGTCTGAAATCTTAAAATCGAATTGAAGGTTGGCATTGATGAATTTTCAGATGTTGATGGTGGATATGATGATCTGGTCTTGGTTGTTTTCGTCTCCAAAGGAGATAAACTGATTTTGGGCAAGTGGGATTGGTTGTGAAGTTAGGTTTTGCCTCGGTCGAATAGAAGCGACTTCGAATACAAGCCATATTCTTCGGATTCAAGTGTCTATCTTCATGAAATTGGCTAAGTCTCAGTCGCCAAATATATTATAATACGACGATTCATTTTGAACTCACACGTATTGGATAATTCCATAAAATTACCTTTTTATTTATGCATTTTCACCGATCCCGAAAAGAAAATCTTTCCATGTAGGTTTAGATAATGAATCTGTTATCAACTTCTCATCGATAACGAGTAAGTTCCATAAGAGATGATTTATAGTGCGACATGACTTACTTTTCTAGCACAAGCGAGCTATCTATATTGGATGGTCTGGTGTTTGGGAAACCGGACTCACTTCGCATAGATAACACACTGCACTAACCCCAGCCAACACTTAGAGTATGACTGGTCACCACACCTCGACTTCCTTTGGAATGTGACCATTGTCACACGGGAATATTATCCTAGGAAAAACATACCTGACCGTACTGAATGCCAAGTTTTACTGATCAGAATGACTCGCCAATTACCTTGACTCAAGCCTGGTAAGGGGTCATCTACTCCTTTTGGAGCTGCATCTTCTATTACTCCAGTTTTTCCATCTATTCCCGTTGGGTCTAGCTAGTCTAGGACTTTCGGGGTTCAAGACCATCTAGTTCTAGTTGGTCCAATACCGCATTCATTGCCTCAAGGTTGAAAATACTGGTTAACTTGCCAAAGCCAATGCATTCCACCTTATCGACAAAACTGCTTCGAAATATTTGCCTTCAACATGGTATTGCTTAGGAGGACGTTCGCTTGCTAGTGGCAACTGAAATTTGCACATAATCCTCCATCGATTTTTATAGCCTGCAACAGCTACATGTGCCTTGGCGGTGTTGTCCGCCTTTTAGTCCCTTCCTGATGAAGATTTCGCAAGAGATCAGGCTCGTTCTATTCCAAATTCATCTGAAGGGATACGCTTTGTTTATCTCACTATACATCCTCTTATGCGGAGATTTGATTGGCCCTTAGGATTTAATGAGTTCACTTGTCTTTTAAATTACAAGAGAAGGAAGGACCGTCCATCCTTCGTGATAATAGAGTCCTGGAAAAGGTACAAAGTCACTGAGAAACTTCATTGCAACATTCTTATTTCAAGAACGAGTACTTCTTTATGCACTGTCCAAAGGGATTTAACCATTTCTGGTTAAGAGGATGTAAGTGTACTTTCCCTTTTCTCTCCTATGTTAAAATTTCCAAGTCTTTAACTTGATGTGTTTATTCCTCGTAGACCTGTCGAATGCGATGATAGAGCAAAGCATGGGAGAATGCTCGATGCTTTGAAGGCTATTAGAGCACGTCAATGCACTGTCAAATTCCTCTTAGCAAACGATAACTTGTAGGAATATGGACTGCTTCAACCTGGAAGAGTTGCTGACACTGGATCTACAACATAGAGTATAACATGCTCTCGTTTAACTCCCATACTCGTAGCTCCAACGAGAACTCTCAAGAGGGAGCAAAAGGTCCGTCGTGTGAAGAGCACAAAGAGAAATTCGTTAATAGAGAGACCGACGAGCCGATAGGAGGTGATGCCTTTGGCGATGAGGGTGGTGACACTAGAATTCCTAAGGTCATGGAGGAAGATGAGGGATTAATGAGATGGAAAGGAAAAGAGCGAGCCATTGATAAAGTAGGTGATAGCACTGATGATAATGACCCTGAATACCACGCTATTGAAGAAGGAGCTGAATCACTTGGTAAATCGAACGGGATGAGTCATATTCATCCCAGCTTGCATCTTTTGGATCATGCAGCCGGTGAAACTTTTGAAGAAGTTGGTGGCTCAGTTACGATAAATAATGAGGAGAATGTGGCCCAAAATTACACAAACAGTGAAGTTTTTATGAACATTGGCGACCTCAGCAATACCAATTTTACCATAAGTGATATTTGGAGGATGTCGGCTCGGATTTCAAATTTTCTTTCGGAATGAGAATTATTGAAGGTGGAGAAACTCCTTCCTTCCACCTATGCCTACATGGTCTATATAGTAATTAGGCGGTCAACGACGTCATACACTTCACTTAGGATCACGTGCACTCATCCTCGCATATACCTGACTTCTGTAATCCCAATATTTACATGAATTTTCTTTTGTTTCAGGTTCTATGGATTGCGATAGATATGGAGCTCTCTTACACAACGGAGGGGAGTATAGAGGAAGGACTGCTAAACCTTACCTGCCTCATCATTATGAAACCAAAGAGGAGATGCAAGCGAGGAAGGAAAGTGAATATGTCGATGCTTATAGGGCTGAGAACGATACGGATAGGGAGGAAGAAAGAGAGAGGAGGAAGAAAGACGTTGAATTCGAACTATCGCATAACCCGGCTAAGCGTCATAGAGATTCGTCTAAGCCCCATCATGGGTCCTCTTCTGCTTGCATTCCACCACAAACAAAAGCGTTGCTTCCTTTTGATTGACAGTCCAAGTGTCTCTACTTTAGTTACAACTACACACCCAACCTCCAAGGGAATCTCCATTTCTTCACATACTCTTCCTATTAGTCCCTCGCGTTTGTTAGCCACCTTCCCAAGCCTCTTTCTTCATGATGTCAAATTCGACTATGACATTTTATACATGCTATAAGAAGTAATGATGTAAATTTTGAAGAACGTCGAACACGACATCAATAAGAGGTTAAAGTGAAAGAAGTTGGGCATAGCACTCTCCGAAGTAAACAAAATAAATTAAACTAACAATCAATCCTTCGAGTTTGAGAGAGCTGCCTATGAGCGTAAAGTTAAGGAATGGGATGATGATTTAAGGAGAGGGATCTGGATCGAAAACAAAATGAAAGCTCTGATAAGTTGATGGTGGAGCCAAAACTCGCCCATGAGCGGGCCACAATCATGATGAGGAATAAGCTGAAATTCGTTAGTGTTTAATGTTTCGAATTCGAGAAATAGGCTAAGGAGAAGGCCCAAGTGCTTAGTCAGAAAGATAAAATTATACGATCCAAGGATCAGGCCTTCTCTAAACAGGCGACCAAGCTCGAAGGGCTTTGTGAAGAAAACCGAAAACTCTAAGAGGAGAATAAGGGGCTAACCCTCAAGATCGATGCTCCATCGACCAAGAAGCTGGCTAATGATGTAGAACTCGCGGTTTGACAAGTGAGGTTAAGGATCATGAGCGGGTTTTAGAGATGAGGAGAATGAAGCTAAGGCAAGAGAAAGGGATTGCTTAATGATAACCTCCAAAACTTCTATGCGAGCATCATTATGCATAGGAACTTGAAGTGATTGGGGAATGATTACCCTGTGATTCTTGTTGACACCTGGGAAGAGGTGCTACGTCATATTGCAAATGATCGCTTTGAATGCGGCTGATTGTGTAGTACCTTTGTGTTGAAGAGATAGAGATATCCGTTATAAGGAAAGCGATTCTTGCCGAAGAGGATGGCAAGGCCTCTACCGCTACTACTGATGCTGCCAGTTCTCTTATTGGCCTGAGCTCTTCAGGTCAGCACAAAGTGCCTTCTTCAAAATCCGAAGGGCTGGTGATGGTTATTCTTACTTCAACAGTCACTGCGATGACCGAGCCTTATATCCCCACACTTGCAATAGGAGAGTCTAAAATTGAAGTTCGAGTGAAGAGTCCAGGTTCAAGTATTTCCCTTATTTCTCCAATGCTCCAGAAACTCAATTTCACCCCCAAGTCCTTTACTAAACTGGACAACACTCTTCATGAACTTATAGGTATGCTGATTGTCCCATCTTTGCCTCTCGCTTCTTAAAGATAAGGAACTAAAGCAATCTTCATAGCATTAACCGCCATTTCTGTAAGCATAACTGCTCCTATTCTGCTTTCTAGCTTTAGGCCTGACTCCGATGCTTAGTGGATTATGGCCTTGGAAGGAGGATATTCAAAATATTAGTGCTTCTAACCCAACTGATCAAGAGACGATGGCAGTGAGGCTGCAGAAGGAGACCTATGAAAAGATTAAGTTTAAGACGAAGCTAGGGGTCATCCAGACCAAGTTCTTCCATTCACGATCAAGACTGGCAAGCTAGAGCCCAAAGACGTGCTAGTCAGTGGGTCTGAGGAGCTTTATTTTGGTATCGGAGGAGGGTCCACTCATTCTGGAGGTAAGATACCTTTCGGTAAGTAGAGCATAAGGAAAAAGAAGATTATGACCCGTTCCGGCAAGGCTGATAAATGTAGCCCAGGTGGCAAGAAACCATAACTCAACAATTTGCTGGTGGAGCATTTTGGTTTTTAGCATGTTGTGTTGATCAGGTTTGTACTTTGTTTTTTTTTGTTTTATGATGTCTTTGTGTTGGATGAGTCTGTATTTTTTCCTTTTTTATGTTTGAAATGGGCTGGTATTTTGCGGGTACAGCCCCCGTTATTTGTTCTGTACATAAAAGATATTAGTAGTAATGAAAGGTTTGTTTCACCTTTGTAATCTCTCATGTGTACTTATATTATATTTCACCTATAATGTTTGTCTATATATAACTGCCTATGTATATAATATGACTGCTTATTCTACAATTTACTATATTATATACTTCTGCTTCTACGTGATGCGTTCACTTACCACAACTTTGTGCATATAAATAAGATTCCTACAGATATTTTAGTGTATTTTAATACTTAGCTCTGACTGCCAAAATACTTTGATTCGCATAACGAAGCTATGATACATCTCGATTTAGCCTATCTGCAGCTCTTCCTGTTTAGTTCTAGTTGAGTTCGTTTTGACCAAGTATTGATGTATGTTCCCCAGTCCATAGGGCTGATTACTACGGATGTTGAATCCGAGCATTCGTTGAGTGGAAAGTATTCCAAAAAATTTGTTTGGTTACCCTTAGCCTAGTTCGGTTGATAGTTCCTAAGCTCAGGAATTTGTCATTCACCTGCTGGATTCCAAGCATTTAGTTCTCAATGCTATCAATCCTTTGACTACGATCAAATTATTCCAAGTTCACATCATCAACCAATATTACCTTGAATGTTTTTATTGGAAAGATATGTTATCGTAGTCTTTCGTCATAAAAAATGCTTCCAAGTTCAGTGTTGAGATCTCAATCTGCACCAGTTTATATCTCTAGAAAGTTGTACATGGACAATGCAATTCCTTGGATTTTCCTTTGACGTCGCCTATCTCTGGGCTTCGGTTAATTACTTATGCTATCACCCATCTTCGAACGATGTCAAGTTTTGAGAGGTTTGAGACAATTTTCACCATCGACTCAGAGGTACTGAAATTTCTTGGTGTTGTTGGTGGAACACAAGCGCTTAAAAAGTTGGGATCAATTTTCCCCAGCGATCCGGCAGCTCGATTCGATTTTCCCTATCGACTCGGTAGCTTGAAACTTCCCGACATTGTCGAAGCAACGCCGGTTCTCAGAAGGCGTGGATCGTTTTTCTCCATTTCTCCGGTGGTTTGAGTCGATTTTCAGCATCGAATCGATGGTTTGAACCTTCCCGACATTGCCGGAGCAATGTAGGTTCTCAGAAGGCGTTGATCGATTTTCCCCGTAATCCGACGGTTTGAGTTGATTTTCCTCGTCGACTTGGCTGTTTGAACCTTCCTAATGTTTCCTATAGCACCTATACCTCTATTGTAACATCCACCATCCTAGGGCCTAAACTAACTGCTACGGATGTTACAATCATCTATAGTTATTTTTGATAGTGGCAATTATACTATTTTGCCATTATTACAAAATACTCCAAGAGCGAAATATGAAGATGCCCCCTTGGTTGATTAGAGTCAAATAGTGGCAATTATACTACTTTGCCATTATATCCAAATAGACAAAACCAAACTAGATGGTAGAAAAAGATAAAGTTCCTAATAGCTAGATTGCCTTCTGCACGTCTTCGGAAGCTTATTCATCTAACTAGAACATGAAATCCCTTACTACCTATTTACTTAAATGAGTACCCGAGAGTTAAAGGGAAAATTACTTCGGGTCAGACAACAGTCTGGTGTGAATAATAACCTACCATCTCAAACCAAATAGATATCTAGTGAGACCACGCCGTTGTGCGGAACGGGTTTTCCCCTCATTAATATCTTAACCAAAACATAACAACCATATAATGTGCTCCTACAACTACAATGGTTAGAACATTGAAGATAATATTTATATCATGCAACATATATTAGATTACCTATCCCAATTCATGAGATTGCACATTTTAATTTCAAATGACTACCCATCACAAATTATACTGACTATCCATCTTACAATTATGTGGACTACCCATCTCACATTTAAACATATTCATAGTTATGTGGACTATCCATCTTACATACAATTATTACTTGGATTACCCATCCCCTACCACATTGACTACCCATCACATGTGGAATTATTTAAAATTATATAGACTGCCCATCACACATATTCAGTTTAACTTATAATGATGTGGACGATCCATCATGCATCCCATAGTTTTCTATGGATGACTATGAACCGTTCATTATCCTCATAGGGACTATCCATCTCCGACATCATGTGGACTATCCATCTCACATCCTATAGTATTCTGAGGATGACTATGAACCCATCATTCCATTCATGTTACCCACATGTTTCAGTCTTAATCCATGTTACCCACATGATTCAATTTTTTTTCAAGTTGCCCTCATGATTAAGCTATGTCTCGGGCCTTTTCCAACTGTTAATAGCTTCGATCTTGGTTGGATCGATTGACAACAGTTTCTCTGAAACTACATAACCAAGAAACTCACTTCTTCCCAGAATGACACTTTGAAAACTTCGTCTTCATTTGATACTGCCTCAATGTCTCAAGCACTATTCTAAGATGAATCTCATGATCTCTTTCATCCTTAGAATATATCAAAATGTCATCAACAAACACCAACACGAGCCTATCCCAACGCCCTTGGAAAATCCAGTTCATCAAATCTACAAAGAAAGCTGGTGTATTAGTTAATCCGAATGGCACCACTAACCACTTGTACGAACCATACCTTGTTTAAAATGCCATAAATGGAATATTGTCCTCCGCTACTCTCAACTAATGGAACCCTGTCGCAAAATCCAACTGGGAAAACACATTCTCTCCGCTCAACTGATAAAATAAAATCATGAATTCTCGATAAAGGATGGCAATTATTTATTGTTTTTTCTTTCTACTTACGATAATCAATACACAATCTTAACGACCCGTCCAGTTTATTCACGAGCACCGCGATCGCTCCCTAAGGTGAACTACTTCGTCTAATAAAACTCATTCTTTCTAAATCCACTGGCTGCACTTTTAACTCTACCATCTTGGTTGGTGTCATCCTGCTAGGTGGTCTACTTACGGATTCAGTTGTCAAACAAGATATATACGAAACTCAATAGCTCGTTTCGGTGATAGTCCTATAAGTGGCTCAAAAAATCTGCAAATTCTCTTACAGTTAAAACTCAATTCATTTTGTCTTCCACTTGTGTGGCCCCCAATAAAGCACAAATTCCTAGACTCGAAATCGCAACTAAGTATACTATTCCATCTCTATTTTCAGGATTTCTCGGTGATATTTTCCTATCCTAGCAAAATATCCTAGCAACATATTTACTCAGCCAATCCATAACCAAAATAATCCCAAAACCCGTGAAATCAAATACATACAAACTGTATAATATAACCTAGTAACTCAAACGCTGGATGGTCACATCTTATTCCCAAAGTTGTGTACCCTCCTATTCGATTAGCTATCCTTAGGGAAGTAATAAGGTACAATGGTCTAAACATAACTTATCTACCAAACACTTAGATATAAATGAATGTGATGCATCGGTATCAAACAACACCTAATTATACGCTATGAAAAAAAGTGTACCATCCATAACAAACTTTTCCTTCTCATCTTTTGTTGCATACTATGGGGACAAAGTCATCAGATGATGGATATGCTCCATTGTTTGATTGCATATCTATTTGTCATTAAATCTCATGCTATCTCATTGCACATCAGACTGTAGAGATTCCCCGTCATTTGAGAGGCACTAGCACGATAAAAAAACCATATGTTGTCTGATGTTATAATATCATTTCTAGAAATTCTTATTAGACAACATATAAATATTGACTGATATAAATAATTGTTCACAAAATAAAACACAAATATTTTATTTCAAATCAAATTCAAATACAATGCAACTTCCGCTAACACTCTACTTACATTTTCGAATACAACTTTTATTACCACTATCATATATACAACATTTCTATACACTCTCATATATAACACCTCGGTTACTCACACTTACGAATTTATTTTTGATGTTGATCTTGATTTGCTTGCTCTAGCTTGCGTCCAGCCATCTCCTATATTTGTCAAATAAACAATGTAGTAAAATGGAAAAAGAAACAAACCTAAATTGCAAAAATAAGATAAAATTTGAAAATTAATATTGCCTCTTTTTATTGGTTTTTCCTTCTTCATGTTTTAGATAGGAACAAATATATATGTGCATAGACAACTTATGATATGCATAGTATATCATTGTGAATATCACAAGATCGAGCATCAATCCAGTCTCACGGTGCACAAGGTCAGACCAAGCAGTGTACATAAGTCATTCAGCATTACACACTCACACATAGATACATACATATGTATGCATGTATATATGGTGCAGTGAATACAAGTGAAGACCAAAATATGGTGTAGGGAACACAAGTGCAGCGAACATTACCAAAGAGATAGTTTAATAGAATTGAAGACCAAAATATGATTTAGCGAACATTAAGTGCATAAGATTAGATTAGTAAACCAAAATGAAATAAAACGAAAATCGAATTCAGACCAGAATATGAATTCAGACATGAAAAAAAATGCATGTACATGTGTATCGGGTCAATACTAATGCAACAGCAAGCATGAATTATGATTCAGATTGAACAAGGCAACAAGATGAAAATCGGATTCAGGCAGGCACATGGTGTATCAAGAGTAGATACACACAACTACAACTCGATAGCATATACATCAAGAAACTAACTCAGTGCACACATCATTTATGTTTAGAAAACAAGTTCAACTCAAAATGGTTCAAACTCAAAGCGGTTCAGAACTGAAAACAAGTTTAACTAAACCACAAAATGGTTCGAGATCAAGGCAAATCAAGCATACTTATGAACATAAAAGTATAAACAAGTGTATATACAAGTACATATACAGGTATATAGAAGTGTATACAAGCACATACAAGTACATACAACTATATAGAAGAACTGAATTGGAACAAGATTTACAATTGAGCTAGATCAGACTCATGTACGAAAGGCAGCTCACACACATATATATATATATGCAGATATAAGAACATTAACGCATATGTACATACATTTATATATGAAAATGTATATAAACATGCACACACATGAGTATGGATGAACTAAGAAAGCATAACAAGAAATCACAGTGCAAAAGCAACATTCACACATATATACATACATATGCATTTATGTATATACATTGTAGTCTCAAATTACTTGATATGAACTAGATCAGACTCATGTACAAATGGTAGTTCACACACACACACATATAGATATGAGAACATTCACACATATATACATACATATGAATGTATGTATGTAATACATTGAAGTTCACACATATATACACATATACGTAGTCATATGCAGATATAAACATACAAACACATGATTATGGATGAACCAAGACAACATAACAAGAAATCACAGTGCAAAAGCAACATGGACCATCATCACATAATAATAAGTCCAGGCAGTTCAAGTCTAAGCAGTTCAAGTTCGAGATCAAAGCGCAGCCATGAGATTTGAGCTATTAAAGTGCCATAAATTATGTATATACATGGAAGTATGTATATACATGTATGCACTGGCTTAGCAAGCATTCACACATATATACATACATATAATTATACACATTGAACAAGGCAGTGCATACATTTCAGAAATTATCAGAAAACTCAAATAAAATTAGTTGGAAACTGTAACACCCCATATTTTCAAAACTTTATTTAGGATATTTAATTAGTTAGATTGAATAAAACAATGTGAAGATTATGGGGTTATGATTTGATTAAGCTAAGGGTAGTCGTGCCATGTTAAAAAAATTAAAATGATATAACCCAAACAAAGGTGTTAGAAAATGAGTACATGCAACATGGGAAATATGAAAGGCTTATACTCTGAACCCTTAGGAAAAGAAACTCACGCTCATTTCATTTTCAGTCAAACTAAAATTATACTAAGGCTGGCCACCATTTTTATTCTCAAGGAAGATAAAGCTAGGATTCAAGAGGAGGAAGATAATCAACATAATCAACATCAAATCTCACTTCTTTTAATCTCAAAGCTAAGGTGAATAACTTCTGCATCCCATTTTCTTTTGGTTTTCGATTTTAAGACTAGATCCAAAACGTTTTTGCAAGTATATGCCATGTTTTGATGATTAAAGTCATATATATGTTTGTTGGTGAATTATGCATGTTCATACTTGTTTTTATGATACCTTTGATATGAAAACCCTATTAGATGACATCCAAATGCCTTCAAAATTTATGATATTCTAGAGATGGATTTCGATTTTCATAATTTTCTGACTTAATATGGATTTTATATTAATTTTTTAGTGAAGAAAATGATTTATTGGGTTATAAATTATCTAAAATAATGATTATTTGAGTTTGAAATTTTTATATGTTAGGCAACATATTACAGTTGATTTTCTAGATTTTTTCTAGATTTTTCCTAAATGTTTTGTTGAATACATAAAACTATTTAAGGTATGGGACTTAAATGTTCTATATATTTAATTAAGGAAAAGGGGCATTTTATAAAATGAAATTATTATTTAATTTTGAAAATAGTGGCAGCATATTTTTGAAAAGAATTTGTTAACCAATGAAAATTTGACAAACAAAAATCAGGTTAGTTGAAAATTTATCCTTTTTAAGTAAAAAAACAAAGAAATTATACTTTTAGCATGTTTCGGCCAATTTTGGCATTGGACCTTTTGACCCGGACCTCTCGACTAAGTCGAAAGGTTCTAGCTTTTGACATGGTCAAAGTTCAATGCATATGGTATCAAGTATCTTGATACATAATGAATTGGACAAGGTCGAAGGGTCCTTAGTCGAAAGGTTGGTTGCTAAAGAGGTTGGGATATGTTTGTTTTATAAACCAAAAGCTTTCACCTACTTTTCTTTCGAAAAGAATTAAATAAAGGTTTAAACCTTTCGGCAAAATCGAAAGGTTGCTGCTGCTTTTTATTTTTTTGGACCTTTCAACAAATTTATAAGGTTACTGCCTTGTTTGTTTTGTTTTGATTTGAACCTTTCAACAAAGATGAAAGGTTTACTTGTTTTAAAACAAGCCGCTTCTCTATGCTTTCGAAAGAAAGCTTTCAACATAGGCGATTTACCCTTGTTTTATAAATTGAAGTATAACCCAAAGTTTTCGGAGGAGTTGTTTTAAAGGCAGAGGCCAAACGTTTCAAATGGTATGTTTAGAGCTTCTGAAGCAGAGCTTTCGACAAAGTCGAAAGGTTACTTCCAATGGAGTCGAAAGGTTTTAAAAGAAGACTTCCACTTGTTTTAAATTGAACCCAGTAAGTCTTCGAAAGGTTTGCTTTGAATGATTTCAAAAGGTTCAAGTTGAATGATTACGAAAGGTTCAAATTGAATGATTTCGAAAGGTTTAGTTCATTAGTTTCAAAAGGTTTAAATTCAATGATTTCGAAAGGTTTTAATTCAATGGTTTCGAAAGGTTGAGATGGAAGATTTTCCAAGGTTTTTCTAAGAAAATGTTTTAGATTGAATTTAAAGAAGGATGTCCAAAGTTCTATTGCTTTCGAAAGGTTTACTTTTCAATGGTTTCAAAAGTTTTGATGAATGGTTTCGAAAGGTTTGATGAATGGTTTCAAAAGGTAAGGCTTTGGCCTATTGGCCTAGTTAATTAAAAGGTTTTCACTTAGTTTTGGAAATAGGCACTTTTAAAGATTTAGAAAGAGGTACTTTCAGATGGTTAAATGTTTTCATCAACTAAAATTTGAGTAAAGAAGACACACACACACACACACACACACACATATAACATGGTAATATGATTTTGAGTAAATCATAAAGAATATGTAATTTCCTTGTGTAAGTTTGATTAAAATGCTTTAAATCATTTCGAAAATGTTTTCAAGAAAATTATAGCATGGGATCGCTAAGTGAAAATGACTTAGATATTAGAGTATGAGAAGGGACTGGTAGAGGGTCGCGCCCTATACATTAGCTATTCGCCCCAGCTTATTGTTGTCCAAAATTCCAGTTTGTAGGGCTTTGTCATAGGTAGACAAAAATTATGATTACACACTGAAAGGAATATATGTTTGTATACAAATAGGTTATTAGTGAGCCTGAAAAACCATTAGGATCAGGAAGACCTAGGTGATGATTTAGCTAGGGACATACTGTCCAGAAACGAAGTATTTAACAGATAGTTAAGGACAGACCGTCCGGAAGCGAATTTTTTAACAGATAGTTAAGGATAGATAATCTAAAAGAAGAATATCTAACAGGTGTTAGATTAATTTTGATTATATTTTCACGACCCATCCTTCATTCCATAGAAAGACACATCATGATTAAGAAAGAAAGGGATAGAAAAGAAAAAAGATAGAGAAGAAAGAACTAAACAACATTAGAATCTCACAGAGGAACGAATATGTTTGCACCAAAATTGGGAAACACCCTTCGGAAGTTTTTGAAGAGATAATAAATGAAGAAATCAAATTGAAAATGAGGATTATCTAACAAAAACTCCAAGTCACAGAAAAGTAAATTGCACGGAAGACAATAATTTAGAGTGGTTCGGCGATTTTCCTACGTCCACTATGAAGTTTTATCACTTTATTGCTCAATACTTGAAGATTACAAGTGTTCTAGAGCGAAGTACAGCAGATAATAGACTTAAATTCGAAATCAATGGCAGTAATGACGATATGAAGTGATTCTGGCAGCGTCCGAGCATGCTTTATCTCCAAGAATTCTCCGATCCCCTTTCTGAATGACCAGGGCTCTATTTATAGGTGTAGGAGGCTGATATTTCGCCTAAAATCCGGGGAGACCGCTTCCGGCACGTGAGGGGGCCCACACGCTTAGCCTCAGGAAGTCCGGGCCCACTTTGGGATCGATTCGAACTCCAGTTCGAATCGATCAAAAAAGTGTCCAATCGAGGTGAAATTTGGTGTGGACATTCTTCAACATGTATGTAAGCTCCTGTGAAAATTTCGTAGCATTTGGACTTATAGATCTCGAGTTATGATCATTTCAAGATTGCGCTTCCGGTCAACATGCTTGGTTCGAATCGATCTCTTCGAATCGATAGGCCGAATCGATGATTCGAGGATGTGCCTGGTGACATGGCACGCACGCTTTCTCCGGTTGATCCATCTTTTTCTCCGAGTTTACTGGGTCGAATCCATGGTTTTAGACGTCTTGACTTGGTGGATTCGAGGGAGTGGATTCGAAGATGTGCTCCTTCGAATCGATCGAATGGATGTTCCTTCGTATCGATCAAGGTATGCCATAGTTGATTGACACGAAGGCTTCTCTGCTGAATGGATTCGAAGATGGTCATGGGATGGAGTCGAAGTGAGGTTACAGGATGGGTTCGAAGTGAATCATCTGCATGGATTCGAAGTACTCTGCCATACTGGATTCGAAGGTTTTCATCCTGAAGGATACGAAGTGAAGTAGCCCCATGGATTCGAAGGTCTTCCCCTTGATGGATTCGAAGTAGGGGACGTTTGATGGGTTCGAACCACGGCTTGGTTCTATGGATTCGAACATGGGGCCTGCTCTGATGGATTCGAAGCCGGTGTTATCTCCTTCACTTTTCACTGGTGATAACTTGAGCACACGAACTTGGATTGTCTTGAAATTTGAGATGCTGACTTCTATGATCTTTCTTGTCATGTCCTATCAATTGTAGCCCAATCTAGACTCGGACAAAATCGAGCGATATCCATAGTGAAGCATAGTACGACCAATCTTTGAGACGAACTGTCCTATGTTTTCAATCGATCTTTTGGTATCACGGCTTTGCCAAAAAGCGGGATAACATTTGCCCCCCAAAGTACGTCTTGTGTAAGCATGATGTGCTTTGAAAAGCTGCAGTCTCGTGTCGGTCAACTATGACATGCTTTGCTGAAAGTTGTAATTGCCGTAATTGACCGTTGTGTGATTGTGATTGGCTGTTTGTCGTCGAAATCATGACGAGATGAGTCTTTGATCCATGTGAGTGTCAAAGATCAAATATTAGTCAGACATATGTGCATATATGTGTTACCTTGGCTTCAGTTAACGTTGCATATTTGCAAGTCGTTGCCAATTCAGTTTGTTATCGAATTCTGTATCGATCCTCTCCTGAACCGATTTGAGATTCGAGTTAAAACATTGTTTTGATGATTGTCTATGATAATCCTTTTGTATCGATCCTCTCCTGAACCGGTGTAAAAGGTAGACAAGTAACTTTTTCATATCGAAGCGATGCGTTCATTCTCATCAATGGTTTCTGATGGATTCGAAATGATCGTTCGAATTGATAGTCTTTGAATCGCCGTGACTTGATGGCCGTTAAGTTGGTATTTCGAATCGATGGGACATGGTGACTTTAATTCAGCTTTTTTCTAACTGCCTCGAATCGATGAAGCTTCGTATCAATGCTGCCTTGATGGATTCGAAGCGTGATGGATTCGAACGTGGTCGTTCGAATCGATTGGTATTTGACCAGTAGCAATCGATCAGATCGACCGGGAGGCGAAGCGTCACGCTTCCTCCCTAGGATTCATATAAATACGTGAGGCTGGGCTCATTTTCATCTTTTTACTTTTTACTATTGCTCTGTCTTTTCCTTCGTATCGACCCCCAGACTCGAGAGAGACGCTTCTACGAATCAATCAAAACCTTCAATCTTTCACTCGTAATCACAATAAACCAGGTAATTAATGGATTAAGCCAAGTTGAGTGAGAACGATAGAACTGGAAACCTTCGCCATCATCCTCAATTTTTCTTTCGAAAATTTTGGATGGTTGTGAGATCTGAATGAAATGGGTCGAATCGATGGACGGAGCGAGACAAAGTGCTGAAGTTTTCTCGGAGGGGCAGAGATCTTGAGAGATTTCGTTTCTTCTTCGCCTCGTATCGATCCTGCATGGAGTAGTTCGAGTCGATCCCGAGTACGGGGCTTCGAATCGAAGCTTGCGAGGGGAAGTGGTTCGTATCGATCGATTCGAACTGATGACTTCACCATCGATTCGAAGGTATCAAATTCAATCGATACGAAGTCGCTTTCCTGATGGACTCGAAGTGTTTCTTCAGCTCGAAGTGCATCGAGTCGATCCTTATCGATTCGAAGTACATCGAGTCGACTTGTATCGATCCGAGGTGATCGATTCGACCGTCTTCAGTTCAAAGAATACGATATTTCTGACTTGCTCCAACTCTTGAACTACGATCGATCTCAAGCTGAAATTTGACGAACTTAATGAATTTTAGCAAACTTGATTCCGACGAGCTTCTACCTTGCATAACTGAACTTGACTGTAGGACTACACTTGACTGCCTTTTGAAGCTCGTCGATGGAACTGTGGCCTAACCAAAAATATAACGGATTTATGCTTGAATCGATCAGTAGCATCTGGATGACGAGGTTGCGACAGTCAGCGATGACGGTCATTTCCGGTCTCGATTTTCAGAGTTTTGTCGTTCGCACATCCTGCTGTTTGCAAATTTTCTCTAACTCTATAGAATCTTTCTAAGTAATGTACAACACTACACTGCACCGCACACACTTTACACTGGGAATGAACGGGTTTTCTATGTGCTTAATGTTGCTTTCTGATGAGTTAGTTAGTTATGGAATCTTCGAGCTCTCAACAACAAGAAGTACAGAGTTTGCCTCGTCCAAAAATACTTGAAATCCCTGACATTCCTCCCGAAGTAGTTGGTCCGGCTCCGGACGAAGTGTCGGAAGCCATATTTATCGAGGATCATATCGTTTCCATTTCGTCCAGTATTTCTGAAGCCTTACTGGGCCGGATTTGTTTGAAACATAACTTATCCCCGGACGACGTTTTGCTACCGAGTGTTGATGACAGACCTCACAATCCGCCCGAAGGGTATACTGCTTTCTATCGTCACGCCTGTGCGGCTGGAACTCTCCCTCCATTTAACTAATATATCAGGGAGATGTTATCATTCATTAGAATCGCCCCCTCACAACTTCATCCCAACGGACACGCATTGCTGAACAGTGTTTTTGTCCTATTTATGGATCATCTCTTTCGTCTGCCAAGGCCGACCGAGATTAGACACATATTTAACTTCAAGAGCAGGGGCGATAGACCATCTTTCACCTTTTTTGGAAGCAGTTAGAAACTGCCAGATCGTGACGGGAGCCTGGACTAGACTCAGTTATTTTAAAAATGAATGGTTTTTTGTTCGATGCCCCTCAGGGTTTGCTAGACGATGGCTGTCCAGACGTAAGTATTGTGGGCCTTCCTTAAGTAGTCATTGTCAACACTTGTACTAATATTACGCTCTTCTTGCAGCTATCATTTCGAGGCCTGACGGTGGATATTACAAAGGCGTTGTCTGAAGTTTACAAGAGGTCCCGAGTGATTAGCGGCACATCGACTCGGTGTTAACTGATGATAACTTAATGACGCTGGGCTTAATAGAGATGAACCAGAGCATTGTTGTCGAGGGGTTGGCGAAATCGGCTTCTAAGATAAAGAAGAAAACGGTGAAAAGAAAACCCGGCATAGTAATAAGAGAAACGAGCGACGATGAGAGGACGCCCACTGATACCGAGCTAGCGGCTGATCTTTCCCGAATAGAAGAGAAGCGGAAAGGCAAGGCTATTGTCCCTAAATTTAAGAGACGGAAGTCTGTAGTCGTATCTCGTTTGATCCCCGAAACTACTATCTCTGACGCTGCTCCTTGTCAACCAGGAAACGCTTTTATAGGACTGGATGACATTCCTATTCCGAAATACGTATCTCTCCACCACGAGTCCGGGTTGGATGAACTCCGGGAAGCGTTAGTAATAAGCGAGCCTTTACCCGTTAGTGCAGTCGACACTTCTGGTTGGTCGAGGGTTTTGCACATTTGCATACACTTTCATAACACTACACGACTTCCGCATAGATCGTATTGCTTTTGCCTGGTATTTAACTGAACTGCTTCTCTTATTCAGGTGCTATGTCTGGCCGTCAATCTACATTAGACAAACTCCGAAGAGTGCATTATCCTTCGTCTTACTATGAATCTCGACGTGGGGACTCCGATCACGATCGCGAACGTAGGTATCATGGCCAAGAATATTATGCAAGGGATCATCCCCGTAGTTACTCTAGTCAGGAGCGCTCGGACAGAGATCGGAGATACCGCTCCCCTTCTCGTTCTCCTCCGCCACCCCGAAGCCATATTCAGGTATCTGAGCCTCTGCGACAGCAACCGTCTTCATAGGTTTCGAGGCTTGAGTCACATCGTTCTAGAACAGAGGTTGTTACGACCACGGCTGCGGAGGAGGCCCCTATTGAACCATCCAGTGAAGGGGATATCAGACTTGCTCAATTGAAGAAGGACTTCTCGAAAATTTGCTTCGACGCTTGTATTTTTCCTCCTAATGTTAAAAGAATTCCCGAAGACGCCGTGACCACAGCACTTAGTTATACCCGCGACTTCTATGCTCAGTACAAGGAATGGTATAAGGCGGCTGTTAAAGCTTCAAAAGTAGCCTTTGATCGGGCCAAAATTATTGAGAAACTGGAAGCCGACTTGGCTCAGAAGAACCGTATTGTCGATATACTTCAATCTGAGGCGGAATCCTCCCGTAGGGCCGAAGTTGAGTCGCTAAAAACGGTTGATGAGACATTAGTTGAGATGGCAAAGATGCAACAGGCACATTGCACTTTAGTAGAAGACTTGGGCCATCGATACAAAAATGTTGAGGCCGAGCGGGATGTGGTAGTTAATGAACTGGAGGAATTAAAGGCTAAGTTTGCTGATATAAACAAGGAAAAAGACAATGCTAATACGGCCGCACAAGAAGCGTGTGAACAAGTTGTGTCTCTTCGGGCTGAGCGCGATGCAGTAGTCGCAAGGGTTAAGGAGGTGGAAACGGAAGTGGAGGAGAAAGTCCAGGCAGAGAGGTTCAAGATGGAGGCCGAATTTGGCAAACTCCTAGATACATATAATGCCAACGTGTTAGAGCACAGAAATCTCGCCTGGCTAGGGGATTACTCTATGCTTCTCTATAGTGCCAGGAAAAAATTAGTGGAGAACAAGAGGATGTCTTGCCCGGATGGAGTATGAGATGAGTTTGAGCTTGAGCCACGTCTGCTTAGCGAGGAAGAGAGGAGAATTCTTCATGAGGCGATAATCTCCGTCGAGAAAGATAAACTCGGCATTCAGCAGACGGAGATCGACGAAGGTTCGGGTGTTGCACATCACAGTGAGAATATCGAGGTTCCTGTCCCGACTTCGACTGAAGTTATCGCCGCGGTTGATCCACAAGTCATTCCTGCTTACAATTTGGATCAACCGGGGTTATCTTCTGGCAAGACTGCTGTCTCTGAACCTGTTCAAGCCCCGAGGCAAGGTAAGGAAGGTATTTCGATTATTTCCCTCATGTTTTAAAGCAACGATTTTTGAGAGAATGTACTGGACTGGCTATTTTTGCTCTCCTTTGCTCAGTGATAGAGAGTACCGCACTCGTGCCCCAAGTTCCTCCGGTCCTATATCCTGTGCATGGAGTTATTGTCACCGAAGCGATTTCAACTGCCGCCATGGCCGGTGATATTGGAGAGGGGAGCTCGATGTCATTCGATGCTCAAATGATTGAGGAGCTACTTGGTCATTCTCTTGACCCTATTCCTGATCCTTCATTTGCGATGAGTGGAGCTGCTCCAGTTTTCAGTTCTGTCATGACGACCACCAGCGTATCCAGCACAGCTCAGTTGTCTCGAGAAGAAGAGATTTTAGTTGTGATAAGCGCTGAGATGGCCACGATGACAATGGTCGGTGGTCCTGGAAGCGACACTGCCCCCTCAAGCTTATCTTCTCTAATGGTGATCTCTCCCGATAGCACGGTGACCGTCTCAGGCATTGCTGAATAGACACCTGTCACAGCTCCCATGCCTTCAGTTCGTCCTTCCAAAAGGATCTCTGTCCCCTCCAGCTCTGAGGAAGATGTTGATATTATGTCAGATCCGGAGGATGTTCCAAAGAAGGGCAAGAAATCTCGTAGGAAGCCGGGTAGTGGGTCCAGCGGCTCGACTCGAAAGAAGAAGCCTCGGAAGAAGAAGGAGTGAGCTTCCTGACTTATCATGTAGTTGTAAATAGCAATTCTTTTACTTCTTCTTTTGTTCTTTTAGAGCCGTGTATAAGTGTGGATTCGGCCTCCACTTAACCGAAATCTTTTGACTTGCCATGTAATCAAACCTGTTTTTGTTAGTTGATGGAATGGGAAGTTGCTCTTTTCTTTTACTTAAGTGTTTGCAGTGTTTGGCTTTCAATCCGGTGTACTTGTGGCGCTTTTTACCGTTAAATAGAGTTCGTTTTTTATTTGCCAAGTATGAAAAACACAATTACGTGTCGTGATTGATGAATGAGTTAAACTCCGGACATTGTACTACTCCAGTTAGTGATTAACAATTAAGCTTTTTTGCCCCCAAGTTTCGGGGAACAACATTCGTATTTTGGTGGTTGATGATACTTATCACAAATCTTAAGCACATGTCCACGTTTTGGGGACTTAGGATAATTTGAGATCGATAATCTGATTTGCATTATGGGAATTTGAGAGTTATCGATGTCTGTAACCCGGTTCGTGCTCCGGGAACCTGGAATTGGTGTTTATACTCCACTTCATGCTCTGGGAACTTGGAGTTAGCATTGATATTTCGGTTCGCGCTCCGGGAACTTTGACTTGGTATTTGTGCTCCAATTCACACTCCGGGAACTTGGAGACAGCATGTATGTTTGGGTTCGCGCTTCGGGAACTTGTTATTGTATGTTTATACTCCAATTCGCACTCTGGGAATTTGGAGTCCGTTCGCACTCCTGGAACGAGTTATTGGATGTTTATACTCCAATTCGCTCTCTGGGAATTTGGAGTCCGTTCGCACTTTGGGAACGAGTTATTGGATGTTTATACTCCAATTCGTACTCTGGGAATTTGGAGTCCGTTTGCACTCTGGGAACGGGTTGTTGGATGTTTATACTCCAATTCGCACTCTGGGAATTTGGAGTCCGTTCGCACACTGGGAACGAGTTATTGGATGTTTATACTCCAATTCGCACTCTGAGAATTTGGAGTCTGTTCGCACTCTAGGAACGAGTTGTTGGATGTTTATACTCCAATTCGCACTTTGGGAACGAGTTGTTGGATGTTTATACTCCAATTCGCACTCTGGAAATTTGGAGTCCGTTCGCACTCTGGGAACGAGTTGTTGGATGTTTATACTCCAATTCAAACTCTGGGAATTTGGAGTTAGTAAAAGGATTGTCGTGTATCAATCCTCGTAAATGCTGGTGTAGTGTTCTGTCCCCGAGCTCGGGTTTCACTTCGTGAGTGACCGGTCGTTTCATAGTCACTCCCTATTTGAATAAATCCCACCGCGTGATAGAACTTAGCTCTCCGTGCATCGTGATATTATACGTCATTTTCAGTGAATCGCATCTTTGGCTCAAAGAGATGGCATTTTATTGCTGAAATGAAAGAAACATGGCAAAATCAGTTGCCTTATTACAAGTTCAAACTTCAAAATGCAAAAATAAAATGCAAAGGAAGAAATTGACTAAAAATAGATAAATAAAGCCTGTTATGTGTAGTAGCGGCGGAGACTTTCGCTATTCCAAGCTCTCGGCAAAGTAAGACCGTCAATGGTCGATAACTTGAACGTGCCATCTCCAAGCTTTTCTGAAATCACATACGGCCCTTCCCAATTTGGCTTCATGTGCGAAGGGACCGGATAAATTCTCTTGAGTACGAGACCGTCGGGTTCAAAGGTTCGCGGTCAGACCTTGGCATTGTATATTCGAGCGACTCGACCCCGATATACGGCTGCCCTCAAATCAGCTTCTTCACGCTTCTCATTGAGTAGATCCATAGATTCAGCAAGTAATATGGCATTCGTTTTTGGATCGTAATATGTCACACGATGAGAGTGAACTTCCACTTCGACTGGAATGACGGCTTCAGAGCCATAAGACAGAGAAAATGGAGTGTGCCCGGTTGTAGTTTTATGTGTTGTTCGGTAAGCCCATAGAGCCGTAGGGAGTTCATGAACCCACTTGCCCCCGCGCTTTCTCCAGCCGTTTCTTCAAAATAGACTTGATAACCTTATTGACGGCTTCAACTTGACCATTTGTTTGAGGGTGTGCTACTGCAGAGAATTTCTTATGGATGTGAAATCATTGACAGAAGTTCTTGAATTCAACACTGTCGAATTGGGCTCCATTATCGGTGATAATAGTATGCGGGAGACCAAACCGGCATATGATGTTGCGTACCACGAAGTTGATTACTTTCTTTGTCGTAATTGTTGCAAGAGGTTCAGCTTCAGCCCATTTGGTGAAGTAATCAACTTCGACGATGGCGTACTTCGCGCCACCTTTAGCTAAAGGCAATGCACCAATTATATCAACCCCCCATATTGCAAATGGCCATGGACTGACCATTTGGGTTATCTCAGTAGGCGGGGCTCTAGGAATCCGAGCGTATTTTTGGCATTTATCACATTTTTTGGCATAGTCCATAGCATCGCGATTAACGGTAGGCCAATAATATCCATATCGGAGTATTTTCTTGACAAGTTCTTGCCCCCCAGTGTGATCGCCACATTCTCCTTCGTGCACATCGTGTAATACTCGTCTGACTTCGTCGTGTGCGATACACCGGAGAAGAGGAATAGAATATCCCCTTCGATACATAACTCCATTCTGAATGACAAATCGTGAAGCTTTTCGAAGAATTTGTCTTTTCTCACTTCGACGCTCAGGTAATATACCATGCTCAATGTAATCTTGGTAGGGGGTCATCCACGACTCCCAGCTGGAAGTAGCTTCAAATGTGAAATCATTCTCTGCTCGATCAATGCTCGGAGAGGATAAAGTTTCGACATGAACGAGTCCCAAGTGTTGAGCTTCGCCTGTGCTTGCCAACTTTGCCAACGAATCGGCTTTCTGATTGTGCTCTTGGGGTACGCAGAAAATGGTATAATAATCGAACTGATTAAGTATCTCCCGGACTCGGGCTAGATAAGCGGCTAGTCTTCGATCTTTGGCCTGGTATTCACCCCGAACTTGGCATACTACTAACTGGGAATCACAGTAAATTTCCATAGCGATAATTCTTAGGTCACGAGCTAACTTCAACCCAGTAAGAAAAGCCTCATATTCAGTTTAATTGTTTGTTGCACGGAAATCAAACTTTAACGCGTAGCATATGGATCGGCCCTCAGGGGTTTCAAGCACTACCCATGCGCCCGAGCACCGATCGTTGGATGCACCATCAGTATATAGCTTCCATATGTATTCGGGGGATTTACTAGTTTCAGGTAAGTCTTCAGGAACAGTGAATTCGGCAATGAAATCTGCTAGGACTTGACCGTGTATGGCTCTTCTCAGAGTATATGTGATGTCGAATTAACTCAGTTCAATGTTCTATTTTAGTAACCTGCCAGACGTCTCAGGTTGTGTGAGGACTTGTCGTAACGGCTGATCGGTGTACATAGTGATGGGATGAGCCTGAAAATATGGATGGAGCTTCCTCGAGGCGATGACTAGGTAGTATGCCAATTTTTCTAACCTTGGATAATTTCTCTCGGCTCCGGTTAATCGTTTACTAACATAGTAGACCGGTCTGTGCACTCGGTCTTCCTCCCGAACCAACGTAGCACTGATGGTGTTTTTAGATACTGCCAGATAGAGGTATAACTGTTCATGATCAACGGGTTTTGAAAGAATCGGCGGTGTGAAAAGATGCTGAATTAGTGATTGAAATGCGCCCTCACATTCCGTAGTCCATTCGAAGTTTCGTTTCCCTTTTCGGATCAGGTCGAAGAAGGGTATGCATTTGCCAGTTGATTTCGAGATGAACCTGCTCAGTGCTGCAACCTTTCCATTAAGACTTTGAACCTGTTTTATGGTCCTTGGAGTTTGAAGATTCCTGATCGTTCAAATCTTTTCGGGGTTGGCCTCTATTCCTCGGGTGTTGACGATGAACCCAAGGAATTTTCCGGATGCGACTCCAAAATGACATTTTAGCAGATTAAGCTTCATCCCGTATCTCCGGAGGACATTGAACATTGACTCTAAGTCTTTGACGTGATCAGTGGAGTATCGCGATTTTACCAACATGTCATCTACATAAACTTCCATAGTCTTTCCGATCTGGTCGGTAAACATTCGGTTGACTATGCGTTGGTAAGTTGCTCCGGCATTCCTTAACCCAAAAGACATGACCTTGTAGCAGTATAGTCCCAGGTCAGTTACGAAGCTCGTATGTTCTTGATCAGGCACATGCATGGGTATCTGATTGTAACCAGAATAAGCAACCATGAAAGATAATAACTTATGCTCGGCCGTTGAATCCACAAGTTGATCGATTCAGGGAAGTGGAAAGCTGTCTTTCGGACAAGCCTTATTTAAGTCAGAGTAATCGATGCAAGTTCTCCATTTCCCATTCGGTTTTCGGACAAGTACAGGGTTGGATACCCACTCCGGGTACAAAGCATCCCGGATAAACCCATTTGCTCTTAGCTTATCAACTTCTTCTTTGAGGGTGGCAGATCTCTCTGGATCCATACTGCGTCTTTTTTGTTTGACCGGGATATACCGTGGGTCAATATTCAAGGTGTGGCTCGCGATGTCCGGTGAGATTCCACACATATCAGAGTGCGTCCAAGCGAATACGTCTAGATTTGCTTAGAGAAATTCGACCAATTCCCGTTGTGCTTGTGGGTTTAGCTGAGACCCAATTTTTAACATTTTTGAATCATCATCATCATTAACTGGAACATCAATCGTCAGCTCGGCTGGGGAAGCTTGACTTTCTTTAGATTCATCATTATCTTCAGTGTCTCTGGGGTCAAGATCCTTCTGGAATTGGTCGTGGTGTCCGGGCCGAGGCCCAGGCACTAATTGTCAATCGTCGGCGAAACGGACGCAGAGAGATTCCTCCACGCCCTTTCCTTTCTCCTTTCTCTGCGCTTCTCGCAGTTCGGCAACATAGCAGGCTCTCCCAGCAGCCTGATCTCCCTGAATGACCCCAATCCCACGATCAGTGGGGAATTTCAAAGTTAAGCACCATAGGGCAATTGCTGCCCTGAATTCGGCAAGGGCCGGTCGGCCCAAAAAAGCATTGTATGGAAAGTGGATATCTAAGACAACAAATTGTAACATTCGGACTCTTCGGCATTCTCCGACTCCCAACTCCACTGGCAACTCCACCACTCCAGTGGGTACATTAGCACTTCCATCGAAGCCATGGATTCTAGATTGACAAGGCTCTAAATCTTTGGCTTCCATCTTCATTTGATCATATGCTCTCTTAAACAAGATATTTACTGAACTCCCACTATCCACCAGGATCCTCTTCATCCAAGCAGGACCAACCTGGGCAGATATGACTAGTGGGTCTATAGTTGGGGCTTCGACCTTATCAGCATCTCGGTTTCTAAATACGATGTCATCTGCCATCGTCCTCTATTGTTTGGCCGGAGCCCCTTCGTCAAGCGTACTGCAACTCTCGAAATCCACATGCCTGATCGAATTGGCGTATGATTCCATTTCCCTCCAGCATCGGTCCACTGGATGAGGACCACCACTAACTGTATTTATAACCAACCTCCCGCCTGTACGAGCGGGATCCTCCTGTCTCTCTTGGTTTTGCGCACGATTTTGGTTTGACGGGCCCACACCACCAGCCTGCGGTGCCTGCATGAATTGATCTAACTTCCTTTCCCCGATCAATTTTTCAATAAGATCTTGCAAATATCTGCAATCATTGGTATTGTGTCCGTAACTTTCGTGGAATCTACAGAACTTTCCTGTTTGAATCTGTCTCTCCGACGATGGCTTCGGAGTTGGCTTCTTATACTGCATTGCATTACAAGTCTGTAGATATACGTTCTCCAGTGACGTATTCAGCGGTGTATAGCTTTCAACATTTGTGCCCTACGCCGCGGGCCACGATTCTGATCTTGCTTCTTATTTCTATTATCGCCATTCCTCGGCTGAATTTGCTTGTTTTGAATACTCAATTGTACTTTTCAGAGCTCTCCCCTGACTGTTTAGCTGCCACATTGCTTTGAATTCCTTCATTGTTGGGTCTCGCATCGTCCTGCTTCCTAGATTGTTTCGCATCCTCACGCCTTAAGAATTGAGCGGCTTTGGAGTAGAAACGATCCAACGATGCGGGAGGTTTCCCAGCTAGCCAATATCCAAATTCAGAGTCGGGGTCAATTCCTTTAGTCAAGGCCATCAAGATTGAATTATCATTAGGGTTAGTATCTCTGCACAAGCGGCATTGAATCTTTCCAAATATCGCCTGAGTGTCTCTCCTGGAGCTTGAGTGACACTAGATAAAGTATTTACGTCTTTAGGCCTGGCAATGTGCATACGGAACTGTTCAATAAATTTAGTAGCCAATTGGTCAAATGAAGAGATAGATCGTGGTGGTAATCGTGTAAACCACATTGTCGCAATTCCCCCTAAAGAAATGGGAAAACTACAGCATTTTACTGCATCATCGGCTCTTGCAGCAGTCATCGACCATTCGTATTTCAGAATATGTTGGTTAGGGTCGGAACTTTTTTCATACATGGGCAGAGTTGGCATCTTGAATCGCCGAGGAGGTTCAGCATATAATATGTCATCAGTGAACGGAGTATGACTTCGGGAGATTCCCCAATCGTCATTTGTTAAGCCCTGACTTTCGCGGATCATTTGGCGTACCATAGTTGAGAGATCAGGTGTTGCTATATTCGGAGGGTGGCAAGCCAAAGTGTGGTCGGGTTCCACAGTGCGAGGTAGGATCGGGCGCTGTCGACGATCCGTATCTCGCCTCCTTGGCTCGATGTCTTCTGGGACATATGGTCCTGGAACATGTTTCTTCTGGTGGTAGTTCTGATTGGAGTGATTTCGGGTATCAAATCCTATGTCAACTGCGGTGGCGGTGGCTTGGTTATCCGTAGTATGTTGTGGAATAGTGCCCCCTCAGGAGGAGGGTCTTGTATGAAAACTGGCAGAAGGGCCAACTCTTATTTGCCCAACAGTTAATGCTTTCGGGTGACCAGCAGCATGCGCATGACTTCCGTCTAGCCTGGGACGAGTAGATCTGCCGCTGTAATCAGACGAGGCAGAGCTTTCAGTGGAGGAATGAGGGGCGCGGTCCCTTTTGGATCTTCTACGCCTGGCGGTTTAGTTGATTAGTCAACTCAACATTGGCACGTAATTGTTCAGTCAGCTGTTGTCGACTTTGGGTTAGCTCCTGGAGTAATGTTTGGAACTCTTGTCGAGTGACCGGACCTGACGGATCTGAATGCCCGGTATCATCTTGATTTGGTGGAGGTAATTGCGTGGGATTTTGTCTATCCCGACCTTCTTGACCAGCGGCGATAGAAGTGGTCCTTGTGCTAACCATCTTGAGGTGCAGAATCCTTTCCTAGATTTCGGTAAATCTGAATAGTATGGAAGGAGTCTGAAATTGAAGTCTGGATCTCTCTCTTATATTTATGCAATCCGGTATCGATGACAGATCCAATGAGCAGGAGAAAACCTGGGTTTTCTCAGTGAAAGCACCAAAGTGTTTGCACCAAAATTGGGCAACACCCTTCGAAAGTTTTTTAAGAGATAATAAATGAAGAAATCAAATTGAAAATGAGGATTATCTAACAAAAACTCCAAATCACAGAAAAGTAAATTGCACGGAAGACAATAATTTAGAGTGGTTCGGCGATTTGCCTACGTCCACTATGAAGTTTTATCACTTTATTGCTTAATACTTGAAGATTACAAGTGTTCTAGAGCGAAGAACAACAGATAATAGACTTAAATTCGAAATCAATGGCAGTAATGACGATATGAAGTGATTCTGGCAGCGTCCGGGCGTGCTTTATCTCCAAGAACTCTCTGATCCCCTTTCTGAATGACCAGGGGCTCTGTTTATAGGTGTAGGAGGTTGCTATTTCTCCTAAAATCCGGGGAGACCGCTTCCGGCACGTGAGGGGGCCCACACGCCTGGCCTCAGGAAGTCCGGGCCCACTTTGCGATCGATTCGAACTCTTGTTCGAATCGATCAAAAAAGTGTCCAATCGAGGTGAAATTTGGTGTGGACATTCTTCAACATGTATGCAAGCCCCTGTGAAAATTTCATAGCATTTGGACTTGTAGATCTCGAGTTATGATCGATTCAAGATTGCGCTTCCGGTCAAGATGCTTGGTTCGAATCGATCCCTACGAATCGATAGGGCCGAATCGATGATTCGAGCATGTGCCTGGTGACATGGCGCGCGCCCTTTCTCCGGTTGATCCATCTTTTTCTCCGAGTTTACTGGGTCGAATCCATGGTTTTAGCCGTCTTGACTTGGTGGATTCGAGGGAGTGGATTCGAAGATATGCTCCTTCGAATCGATCGAATGGATGTTCCTTCGTATCGATCAAGGTATGCCATAGTTGATCGACACGAAGGCTTCCCAGCTGATTGGATTCGAAGATGGTCATGGGATGGAGTCGAAGTGAGGTTACAGGATGGATTCGAAGTGAATCATCTGCATGGATTCGAAGTACTCTGCCCTACTGGATTCGAAGGTTTTCATCCTGAAGGATACGAAGTGAAGTAGCCCCATGGATTCGAAGGTCTTCCCCTTGATGGATTCGAAGTAGGGGACGTTTGATGGGTTCGAACCACGGTTTGATTCTATGGATTCGAACATGGGGCCTGCTCTGATGGATTCGAAGCCGGTGCTATCTCCTTCACTTTTCACTGGGGATAACTTGAGCACACGAATTTGGATTGTCTTGAAATTTGAGATGCTGACTTCTATGATCTTTCTTGTCATGTCCTATCAATTGTACCCCAATCTGGACTCGGACAAAATCCAGCGATATCCATAGTGAAGCATAGTATGACCAATCTTTGAGACGAACTGTCCTATGTTTTCAATCGATCTTTTGGCATCACGGCTTTTCCAAAAAGCGGGATAACAGAATATAATATATTACATCACATAAGATATTACATAGTATCATATACATCAGAATTATACAGCTTATACAATACAATTAGAAAGTTATAAAGATTTGTCTATAATACAACACTAATATAATACAGAAATCATCACAGAGATATAGCACAGTGGAAATACAGATAACTAAACGTTGAAGCCTCCTGCTCCAAATCTCCTCCAGAACTCGTCAAAGCTAACCTGAATCCCTTGGCTACTCGTAAAAATTTGAGTGCCCAAGAGTTTAATAAAATAGAAAATAAACTCCGCGCTCGTGTGAGTAAATGGGTTAAAGTTGCTTAACTTTGAAACAAAAGGTATCTCTTAAGATTTTCCGCACATAAACACGAATTTTTTTTTACCTTACGATAACCAAAACATTTGATAGGAAATTTAGTTGTATTATAATAGGGTCCAGGGTTTTCAAGTAAAATACAGAAATAGCTGAAATGCTTACATCTCATGTTCCAACATAGTTGGGCACAATCAAAACTTACGGCACTTATTGGAGTTTGGATTCCATACAATGGCAGGGCTACTGGGGTACCGCCTGTCACAGTACGTGGTCTAGATCAGAGTACTGAGGATCCACCCTAAATCCCCTGCAACACAAGGCCAGAACCATCCCTTACTGGATAGTTTCGAACAAGACAACCCCGTAATTGGCGCGACCAACCACACACTAAGCCTAAATAAAAGGGACCTCTGGACAGGGGAAAATCTCGTCCTACATGGGCGCGACCCACTTAACCTTATTGCATCTCCCCTGTTTTAGCCATTCCCGGTTGATGAGGCTTGAGGCTACGATTAGCTTTTTAGAACACATCTATCTTAGAATGCTCATCGTCCTCCTGATGATGTTCTGAAAGCATTCAATCCATACAAGTCCATTTTGGGTTCGAACGAAACCGAAGGCAGGATCTCACTCATTTTGGAATCACCCTCAGAGTTAATGACAATAGCCCTTGCACTTTGAATCTTTATCTCAAAACTGAAAGTACTATCTCCGTTAAACTCGTATTGGAATCACCCTCAGAGTTTTAACGACAAGTAGTTCTTTCACTTCGAGTCTTCATCTTCACCTGAGATTTCACGATCTAATGTTTAATTTGGATCGATATGGTTTTCGGATATCCAAATTTGGAAACCCGATCCCGGTCTCATCGAAATCCAAAACGCCGTTTTAAGGTCTAAGTTGTTTAAGTTTAAACAATTCAATTTATTATCTATATTCACACAGATAGATAATTCACATTATCATATATAGATAAACCATACTATCATAATTCAATCAAAACGTCCCATATCACAACGTAGCACATCTCACATAGAGATATCACATAATCCAAGGCATTCCATATCATTCAATCATCCATAAGAAAGATTAATCAACCACACCATCCCTAATTAATTTAATTAACCACTAATGAATTAAATTAATTACTTAATTACTTTTTAATCCTGCTTATCAAACATTAATTAATTATAACCCAATTAATTAATCATCCTTAAATTATCCATCTTAATTAATCATCCTTGATTAATTATTCTTTAATTACATTAAGTAATCAGCCTTAATTTATTACACAATTAAATTATCCTTAATCATTTACAGTAATTATCCTTTAATTACCCTCATTAATTACATTAATTGATGATCCTCTCATTAATTAACTAAAATTAATTACATTGATTCTTAATTAATCTCATTAATTAATTATGCTTTAATTAATTAATTTCTTTTAATTAACCTTAATTAATTACAAACAGTAATTAACCATCCTGTACATACTTACCTTAATTAATCAACTCCTTAATTAATTATATTAATTTTTCCTTAATTAATTGCACAAAGTAATTAATCCTTAATTACTCCCACTAAGTAATTATTCTCCAATTACTTATCATTAAGTAATTCCCCTTTAATTAATTACACTCAGTAATCACCCATTAATTACTTACACAAAGTAATTATACTTTATTAATTACATTAACTAATTTTACTTAATTAATCATCAAGTGATTATCTTTAATTAATTAAACAAATTAACTTAAATTAATCACATTCCTTTAATTAATTACATTGAGTAATTAATCCCTTTAACTACTTCCATTAATTAATCACTCTTTAATTAATTATTTTTAACAAGTAATCTTAATTAAGCACATTCCTTAATTAACCTTAATTAATCATCTTTAGCAATTAATTATCCTTTAATTACTCACACTAATTAATTATCCTTAAATTAATTAAATTCTTTAATTCTTTAACTAATTACAATAAGTAATTAGACCATAATTATTTCCATTAAGTAATTATTCTCTAATTACTTCATTAAGTAATTGTGAGAAAATGCGAATTACGGACCTTAAGGCTAGAATTAACACTAGAGGGAGGGGTGAATAGTGTTTAAAGGAATTACAGATTCTTTTTGAGTTTATATGTGATATCCCGGAAATTTAGGCAATAATTATTTAATAATTTCATTAATAATTATTTTAAAATGTGAAATATTGATTAATAATTTAATTCAAATAGGAATTTTCTTTTGAAGATTAATAATCATTTAATTTGTCAAATGATATTCTTTTCAAAATTTATAATAATAATAAATTAATTTTGGGAATCTTATTGTTTTCAAATGTTAAAAATATTTAAATTATAAAATTATCTTTCTAAGAGGATTTAAAGATATTTTATTTATAATGTATAAATGTGTACACATTGTAAATAGGGATTTGATTTTTATTTAAATTTAAATTTAATAAGATATTTTCAAATTTATAATATATATATATAGATGTATAATTTATGAATTGGTTAATTTGATTTAAATTGGTATTGAAAACTTTTCAAAGGTAAATTTAAAAGTCTTTCTTATATCTTCAAAGAGATATAAGTAAGTATTTATTTTGTTTATAAATATATAATAGTTTAAATTGTGAATTATAATAAAAGTTTATTTTGTTTTATTTTAAAAATTGTTTTCTTTTGAAATAAACTTAGTTTGTTTATATTAAAGTATAACATTTGATTTGAAAATTTTGAATAAAATGAATTCAACATTTTTTTTTCTTTTTAAACTTTTCTCTTTTGAAAATTAGTTTTAAAATATTGTTTTAAAAATATTCAAGCAAACATTTAAATGTGTAATGTTATAAAAGAAATTTATTTGTAATCATTTAAAGACAAAATGTTAATAAACATTTAAAATATGCTAAATTAAATTAGATATTGTTTTAGATAAATTTAAATCACATTCATAAATTAAAGAAATTTCTTTAATATAAAGATAAACATATATAAGACATTTCTGCATAAGAGAAGACACTTGTAAATATTGATCATACTAAGATAACAAGTGGCATTGTTTTAGAAACATTTTATTTAAAAATATATTAATAAGAAAATGTAACAATGCATTTTGTTAAAACATTATCTTCAATTGAAATCTGAAAATCAGATTTAAAAGAAATTTCAAAACAAATCCTACAAACAAAATTCAATCAAAATTCCGCAAACCAAAACCATCTAAAATCTGCAAAATCAATTCTCAAATCTGCAATCTGTAAAGACTCAACTTCAACTCTTACTTAAGCAATTGAAGATGGGTAGCATGCAGTCTAAAATCAACTTCAATGATCAAATCTGGAAGTAAATTCATCAATGATCAAATCTGGAAGTAAATTCATCAAGTAAATTGTAGAACAACTTCAACAAGCAGATTCAACTTTCAGCATGCAGCTTCAAATCAAGTTCCTGGAATATGTGATGCATCTCTGAGATTATTCTCTGCATCTTCAAATTAAAATGTGGGTAAACTTCTTATTTTAAAAAAATAGTTTTTCTTTTAAATCAAAGCTAAATAAAATTTCCTGAATTCAATTATTAGTTCACATAAATTAAAATCGGTTTGATGAAAACTGCTCTGTTTATTTTTAGAAGTGAGTAACCTCAATGCAAAAAGTTTAAATTATCTGCTGCATGTGAATATATAGGAATGTGTATGCTTGTATGATTTCATTTGTGATGAATATTATGTGTGAATATATATAAATATATATATGTGAATACGGGAAACCTGATTACTTGTTTTCTGTTTTAAAACTAAGTTTAATAGAAATACTTTATCAACTTGTTTGATTTCTGTTAGAAATTAATATGAAAACAAAATATGTTGTTAGTATAAATTTAGGTTTGTAAATTATGATTTAGTTAAAATAAGTTAAAATTGAAAAACCTGTAGCCTCTGAAACACTAACAACAGTAATAGCATATATTATTTTAAAAAGTAAGAATCTCAACACCTTAAATTTATTAAAACAAGTTTATAATTTGAATGCATGATTTCAATCATTAATTTTAAAACAAGAACCACATTTTAAAATTTACTGATAAGTTAGTATTTCTGAGTTGAATCAAATTGGGAAATCTGGATTTATCTAATTTCCTAGTGATATTGGGGTGATGTGGTTCTGTCTGGAGGTGGAGGATAGATGTGAGAATGGGGAAAAATTGGCCAATGGATGATCAGAGATGGGAGGAGAGGGCAATTGTGATTTCCAGGTTTTAGCCCTAGTTTTGATGATGGTCGATGTTTTGCTACTTCTTGTTTATTGTAGTGCTTCGAGTGATTCGAGGTTTTGGGAAGTTACAGAGGGAACGTAGATGGAGCTATTGCCAAAGTCGCATCAATGATGATGGTCGGAGGTGGGTTTCCTCGGTGTTGACAGGTTTGGGGTACTGTGGTGTTTCAGGTTGCATTGGTCAACTTGAAAATTTGAATTCGAACTGCAGTATGTTATCTGATGGTCGCAATTTCATTGAAGGACTGTCGGCGACTTGCTGAAGTTGGTTGGGGTGCTGGAAGCCGCCGGAGCACCGGTGCATATGCACTGTGCATGATTGGTTCTGATGATCCATTGTGGGTTTGTGTAGGGTAGTTGCTCGAAGCTTCATTCGGGTTTTCATGTTTTCGTCTCGGAGCATTGAAGTAAATGACTCGAAGTAGGTATGGGGAGTTCTCGGGTTAGTGTGTTGCAGGTTTAAAACCTGAAGATATGCAGTTTTTTTGAAATTTGAATGAAATTCAAATTGTAGTGCGGGAATTTAATTCAAGTGTAAGTTGAATCTGAATTCAAATGAAATTTTGAATTCAAAGTTTTAAAAATGAAAATATTTAAATTTAACCAAGATTTAGATCGGATTTTAAATTAACACAAAAATATGGTTTAAGCCTACAGTGAAACCAGATGAATTTAGCAGTTTTTGTTAATCTTAAATGTTGATCAAGTTTAAATGTTTAAAATAGACTTTAAAGATGAGTTGTTTTCAAATAATTTTAAAGTTGATAAAATTCTTTTCTTAAATATTTGAATAAAAAGATATGAAGTGTGTTTAACTTTATTTTGCAAAGCAAAATGATCAATTTATTTTAGAGGCTTGATTTCTTTAATTTAGTAATTTGTTTTTTAAAAAAAAACTTTTCTTATATATTTAAGTAATGAATGTTCTTTAACATTTATTTTTATTTTAAGGATTATAAGTTTATTTAAATTTTGGATATGTTTAAATGTTTAAACATTCTGAAATCTTTAAATTTTTAATTGGAAATTGAATTTCATTTAGAAATGTATTATTTAAATACATTTTGAATGTAAATGTAGTCATTAATAAGTAAATGAATTATTTTGAAAATAATTAAGATAATTAAGAATTTAATTATTTATTTGATTTCAAATAATGATTTAAAATTAATTTTAATTAGAGATGATTAATAATTAATCTAAGATTAATTTCTGAAGTAAATAATTTAAGAAAATGTTGTTAATTAATAAGATAATTATCTAAGGATAATTAAGTAATTAATTAATGTAATTAATTTTGATAACTAACTTGATTAATTAATTGAATATAATCAATTGGAATTTGTTAAGTATAATTACTTGATATAGTAATTAAGGAATTAATTACTTATTGTAGTTAATTTTGATAATGTGATTTGTTTAAATTAATTAATTTAGTTTAATTAATTTAAGAAATCATTTGATGATTTAATAAGAGTAATTACTTAATGTAATTAATGGAGCAGGATTACTTAGAGAAGTAATAATGATAATTACTGGAATGTAACTAGTGAAGATGATTTTTAATAAAGTAATTTGGATAATTACTTTTGTAATTAATCAAGGGATTAATTAATGAAGATAATTATTTATGGAATAATTAATTTGTTATGAGTAATTAAGGGTAGTTAATTACTGGATTTAATATTAATCAAGGGTGATTAATAATTGTATTAATTACTAAATGTAATTAATTTTAAATTAAGTAATTAATTTAAATATAATTTAGAGATCATTAATTAATATAATTAATGATGTAATTAAGAATTGTTTAATTAAGTAATAATCAATTTAATTAAGTGATTAATTAATTGTAATTAATTAAGGATAAATGTAATTAATTATAGTTAATTAATTAATGAAGTAATTAAATGTTAATTACTTATAATTAAGGTTAATTAATTTATGAAATTAATTAAAGACTAATTACTTATTGTAATTAGTGAATGATTAATCAAAGGTGTTTAATCGATTTGAATACTTAGGAAGTGATTAATTAACTAGGCTAATTGATTAATGGATATATAAGCAGGATTTATAGATGTGATAATTAATTTAATTTATTTTAAATTAATTAGAGATAGAAGTAATTAATTTAATTTATTTTCAATTAATTATAGATGGTGGATAATAAATCTTGCTTATGGATGATATTGATTGGATGGATGTGATCTCAGTAATGAGATGAGTAGTATCTATATGATATGGATGCATGGTTAAAGTATGATGATTTGTGAGGGACTATTTGGTTGTTATGATTATCTGTTTGTGATGATGATACATATTATCTGTTTATGATGAGAATGTGATTATCTATTGTGATATGTAGTTTATCTATCTGTGTGAAATAGATAATAATGAAATGAGTTAATTGTTGAAAACCCTAAAGTACAACTTGGACATTAAAATGGCGTTTGGTTTCGGTGAGACCGGGATCGGGTTTCCATATTTGGATATCCGAAAACCACATCGATTCCAATTAAACGTTAGGTCGTTAATCCAAGTGGAGCAAGTGAAGACTCGAGGTGTAAGAACTATACGTCAGTATAACTCTATGGGTGATTCCGTAATGAGTTTGAAGGAATAGTACTTATAGATTCGAGATGGTGATATAGAGTGCAAGGGCTATGGTCGTTGACTCTGAGGGTGATTCCAAAATGAGTGCAACGAGATAGTGCCTTCGGTTTCGTTCGAACCCGGAACGAAATTGTGTGGATTGAATGCTTTCAGAACATCGTCAGGTGGACAATGAGCATTCTAAGATTGATGTGTCCTATAAAGGTAATCGTAGCCTCAAGCCTCATCAACCGGGAATGGCTAAAACAGGGGAGGTGCAGCAAGGATTCGTGGGTAGCCCCCACGGGAGAGCAAGATTTACCCTTGTCTAGAGGTCCCTTTATATTTCGGCTGTGTGGCAGTTGACGACGGCCAATCTGTGGGGTGGTCTTGTTCGGGACTGTTCGGTAAGGAATGGTCCCGGCTTTGTGTTGCAAGGGAGTTAGGGTGGCTCCTCAGTACAGTGATCTAGGCCACGTACTGTGACGGGCCGTACCCCGGTAGTCCTGCCATTGATGGAAACCCATTTTCCCTATGAGACCCTATGGTTTTGATTGTATTACCCACTTTTGTGGCTAGTAGCTGGAATTTAATCATGTAACAATATCGGTTATTTCTTATTTACTTGAAAACCCTAGACACTATTATAATATCACTGGATTTCCTATCAAATGTTTTGGTTAGCGTAAGGTAAAAACTTTTCCATGTTTATGTGTGGGAAGTCTTACGTGATACCTTTTCTTTTCAAAGGATTTTCTAAAAGTTAAGAAACTTTTAACCTCATTTACTCACACCAGACCCATGTCTGACCCGAGTGTTTATTTTCTGCTTTATTAAACTCTTGGGTACTCATATTATGTATGAGTAGTCAAGTGATTCAGGATTGCTTTGACAAGTTTCTAGAGGAGATAATGGAGCAGGAGGCTTCAGCGTGTAGATATATATAGTGGTTCCGCTGTGTTTGAGTTGTATCTGTTTTTCTCTGATGTACTTGAATTGTAATTGCTAGATACGTGTTTATAACTGTCTAGTTTGTGTTGTATTAGCTGTATAACTCTGATGTATATGATACTATGTAAAGCTTTATGTGATATATTATAATTTATTCGTTCCGCTGTGAGATTCTGATGTTGTCTGTTTCTTTCTCTTCTCTTTTCTATCCCTTTCTTTCTTTTTAATGATACGTCTTTCTATGGAATGAAAGGCGGGTCGTTACATTGTGGTATCAGAGCACTAGGTTAAGCGAATACCTAGACACTAGAGTGGTGTCTATCTTGAGAGAGCTTATTTGTAATTTTGAATATATATACATTTATTTATTCTACCTATTTAATTGGGTTACCTGTTCAGGTTTTCCAATATAAGTGATAAAGGTAGATAGGGTAGTGGTGTGTGTAACACAATTACTAATGGTTGGAGTCCGAGTGTTTTAGGTTGGAAGTGAATCTGCTAGGGCAGTTTTGGGCATCTTGAGTAGTTTTGCAGTTTAGTGTGAAGGATTTCACTGATCTCTGAAGGAAAATCTTTTCAAGATTCAAAGTGTATCTTTGGATTTTAAGCTTGATTTCACTCGTGTGAGTGGATTTTCTTGAGCCTGGATCAGTTGGGGTACTGAAGCCAGAGTTGGTATCTTGGCAACCTCGGGAAGGAGTTCTGTCTGTATTTGAGTTTGAGACTCAGTTTGGCAGAGTGTTTCGTGCTTGGTTTGAGAGCGAGTTTCCTGAGGGTATCTGTCTATTGAAGGCTCTATTGTGGAAGTGGCTGGTGTAGCTTTGAGGTTCGATGAGCTTTTGGACAAGGAAGTTTTGGCAGCAGTAGCAGCAGTGAGTGGCATGTTTCTTCGATGGTTCGGAAATCTCTGTGATTCTTCAGTCAGTAGGCCAGGCTGATGATGGAGCTTGTCCATTTATTCTGGAAGCTCAGTTGGGTGAGATGTTTGTGGTTGGAGGTTGACCACTAGTTTCTTCTTTTGGTTAGAAGGCTTTAGTTGTTCTGATTGTTGAAGAGAGAACGATTTCTTGGGATCTGAACTGAGTGGAATCGCAAAAGTGACTTGCGATGGTTCGGAAGTTCTCTGAGTGATCCTTATTTGGATTGAAGCATCTCTAGAGGATGTTTGAGTTATCAAAGTGGTATTTTCCGGATATCTTCGAAGGAATTAAGATTAGCATCTGCATCAGGAGATTGAGTTCTGTATCGACTTGGTTCTTGGAGCTTTACCGGTGGTTCAGCTTAGTAGGAGGGATCTTTGAGGAAGTGATCTGTTTAGCTGGCAAGGTTGATCGAATCTAGATTCGGGTTGAATTTTTTCTGTAGTGTTCTTGACCGAATCGGATAGGTCACTAAGATTTTATGGAATTTGATAGACGAATGTTTCCAGAGTAAATTGATCAAGCTTGTACTTGTGTGCATTCACAGCATTCTCAAATCAGGTTTGTGCAGTGGAAGCATGGTGGCAGCTATTCCAGAATAGAAGCAACACTGATTCATAGGGAATTTGAGTTTGTTTTGGATCAGAGGAATTCTACAGGAAATTCAATTTGAATCTGGAAGCTTGTTTGTCTTGTGCATCTGTTCTGTTTCAGAATAGGAGTAGTATGTTTGAAGTCTTCTGATATTTGCATAGTAGAGTTTGTGTGGTGGTTTCTGATGGATTTTGGGAGAACTATTTTGTTGAGTAGGATCTGGAGACCGTTTATTTCTTTGTCCAGATTTGTTCTGTGAAGCATCTGCAAAAGATTGGATTGATCTAGAAGGTTGAAGATAGCCCAGGATCGACAAGAGAGATCTGTGGAAAAGTGTATTGGATCTTTCTATTTTCTCTTAAGAGTTAAGTATTTGGTCTACATGATTGAATTGCCAGTTTGGATGTCTGGAATTCGTTATAATTTACACGTATCTCTGAGGAAGTATGTGTATGGTTTATCACTTGTTTTAGAATTAGTAGTTCTGGGAGATTTGGAAGTTGATCAGGACTTGTCTGTGGTCTAGTATCCTGTTTAGATTTGTAGATCCAGATACACAGGAGCTCTAAATATGAGTAGTGTAGTTAGTTTAGATTCTGTAGGGCGAGTGTCCCGGTGTTTGTACCTGGGAAACTCTAGGGAATCCTATTCAGAATTTTGTCTGGATAATTAGTATTGTTCGTTTGAACTAGTTGCTATGGTTGCTAGTATTTGATTGATAGCATATGTTTGCTATTTTAAATTTTAAAATCTGTATAGGATTATTAAATTACCTTTGCTTTTAAATTTCGAGGACGAAATGTTTTAAGGGGGGAGGAATGTGATATTCCGGAAATTTAGGCAATAATTATTTAATAATTTCATTAATAATTATTTTAAAATGTGAAATATTGATTTAATAATTTAATTCAAACAGGAATTTTCTTTTGCAGATTAATAATCATTTAATTTGTCAAATGATATTCTTTTCAAAATTTATAATAATAATAAATTAATTTTGGGAATCTTATTGTTTTCAAATGTTAAAAATATTTAAATAATAAAATTATCTTTCTAAGCTGATTTAAAGATATTTTATTTATAATGTATATATGTGTATACATTGTAAATAGGAATTTGATTTTATTTAAATTTAAATTTAATAAAGATATTTTCAGATTTATAATATATATAGATGTATAATTTATGAATTGGTTAATTTGATTTAAATTGGTATTGAAATCTTTTCAAAGGTAAATTTAAAAGTCTTTCTTATATCTTCAAAGAAATATAAGTAAGTATTTTTTTCATATAAATATATAATATTTTAAATTGTGAATTATAATAAAAGTTTATTTTGTTTTATTTTAAAAATTGTTTTATTTAGAAATAAACTTAGTTTATTTATATTAAAGTATAACATTTGATTTGAAACTTTTGAATAAAATGAATTCAACATTTTTTTCTTTTTAAACTTTTCTCTTTTGAAAATTAGTTTTAAAATATTATTTTAAAAATATTCAAGCAAACAATTAAATGTGTAATGTTATAAAAGAAATTTATTTGTAATCATTTAAAGACTAAATGTTAATGAACATTTAAAACATGCTAAATTAAATTAGATATTGTTTTAGATAAATTTAAAACACATTCATAAATTAAAGAAATTTCTTTAATATAAAGATAAACATATGTAAGACATTTGTGCACAAGAGAAGACACCTGTAAATATTGATCATACTAAGATAACAAGTGGCATTGTTTTAGAAATATTTTATTTAAAAATATATTAATAAGAAAATGTAACAATGCATTTTGTTAAAACATTATCTTCAGTTGAAATCTGAAAATCAGATTTAAAAGAAATTTCAAAACAAATCCCACAAACAAAATTCAATCAAAATTCTGCAAACCGAAACCATCTAAAATCTGCAAAATCAATTCTCAAATCTACAATCTGTAAAGACTCAACTTCAAATCTTACTTACGCAATTGAAGATGGGTAGCATGCAGTCTAAAATCAACTTCAGTGATCAAATCTGGAAGTAAATTCATCAAGCAAATTGTAGAACAACTTCAACAAGCATATTCAACTTTCAACATGCAGCTTCAAATCAAGTTCCTGGAATATGTGATGCATCTCTGAGATTATTCTCTAATCTTCAAATTAAAATGTGAGTAAACTTCTTATTTTAAAAAAGCAGTTTTTCTTTTAAATCAAAGCTAAATAAAATTTCCTGAATTCAAGTATTAGTTCACATAAATTAAAATATGTTTGATGAAAACTGCTCTGTTTATTTTTAGAAGTGAGTAACCTCAATGCAAAAAGTTTAAATTATCTGCTGCATGTGAATATATAGGAATGTGTATGCTTGTATGATTTCATTTGTGATGAATATTATGTGTGAATATATATAAATATATATATGTGAATACGGGAAACCTGATTACTTGTTTTCTGTTTTAAAACTAAGTTTAATAGAAATACTTTATCAACTTGTTTGATTTCTGTTAGAAATTAATATGAAAACAAAATATGTTGTTTAGTATAAATTTAGGTTTGTAAATTATGATTTAGTTAAAATAAGTTAAAATTGAAAAACCTGTAGCCTCTGAAACACTAACAACAATAATAACAGGTATTATTTTAAAAAGTAAGAATCTCAACACCTTAAATTTATTAAAACAAGTTATAATTTGAATGCATGATTTCAATCATGAATTTTAAAACAAGAACCACATATTAAAATTTACTGATAAGTTAGTATTTCTAAGTTGAATCAACTTGGGAAATCTGGGTTTATCTAATTTCCTAGTGATATTGGGGTGATGTGGTTCTGTCTGGAGGTGGAGGATAGATGTGAGAATGGGGAAATATTAGGCAATAGATGATCAGAGATGGGAGGTGAGGGCAATTGTGATTTCCAGGTTTTATCCCTAGTTTTGATGATGGTCGATGTTTTGCTACTTCTTGTTTACTGTAGTGCTTCGAGTGATTCGAGGTTTTGGGAAGTTACAGAGGGAATGTAGATGGAGCTATTGCCAAAGTCGCATCAACGATGATGGTCGGAGGTGGGTTTCCTCGGTGTTGACAGGTTTGGGTACTTTAGGGTTCTGTGGTGTTTCTCGCTCGATTGATTATAAAGAAGTCTATAACTCTGAATAGCACTGGGATCTTGTTGAGATAGTGATACAGAATCAAACCAGAGATGATCTAGTTAGATTCAATGGTGATTTCGGCAGAATATTGGTAAAAATGTATATAAAGAAATGTGGAAGAAGAAGAGGAGTGAAATCAGAGAATATATGAATATGAATACATTTAAAACAGCCCTTATTTATAGTAGAACAACGGCCATGTCCATTCGTGAAAGGATATGACGAATAGACACTTCCTTTGAAATTCAAACTTTTGAAATAAACTGTCACCTTATCGACGAGGGTTCCTTGGGGTTGTCTACAGGTCTCAGTTATTTTTGGTAATTTGTTTTTCTTTGAAAATAACTTCTATCTTGTATTCAGACTATTTTAAACTTTATAAATATACTTAAACATAGTTAAAATACATAAATAAGTATAGAGAATAGTATTTGGTATATATAAAATTTTCTATAATTTATATTTAAATCTAAGTACAAACATTAAAAGTTAAATATATTATATTTAAAAGATAGTTTAAAACCAAGGATAATTTGATATATAAAGACTATTTTGAGGCTAAAAGTAATTTAAAACTAAGATGGATGTTTTTGATTTAGAAAAGAAGATTTTGAAATCATTTTGAAAACAAGATATAATTTTGTAAAACATTTGAATAAAAGTTAGTGGATACAAAACAATGTTCCACTAGATTTTTCGTAGGCTCCATCCTACTTAGGGTTCCATCCCTTTAATGGGCTCAAAGTGGATTCCATTCCACGAATAAAATGGATTTTAAGATGTCAGTGCTTTTCTAGGAGTTTTAACAAAAAATTTAACTAAATTACTTATATTGAAATCTTGAACTCTTGATAATCTTGATACTCATGAGTCTTGAATCTTAATATCTTCGATCTTGAGTTTATCAGTTCTTGAATCCCTATACTGTACAGTCTTCATTCTTTGGTACTTGTAAATATATCATGCATATACATATATATCTAAACAATAATGTTAATATTTATATTTTATAATCTTATTCTAAGTTGTTGTCATCGAAACCAACTTCTCAGGGACTAACAATCTCCCCCTTTTGATGATGATAACCTTTGTTTATAAAATATTACTTCTATCCTAATAACTCCCCCTAAAACTAATAACTCCCCCTTAATCTATGCCTAACTATCCTACTTTATACTTCTCTCCTTTTGACATCAACAAAAACAAAGTTTAGATCTATACAACTCCCCCTTAATCTAATACTATATGAAATGTGATTATAATGATAGTGTTATCATAAATAATCAACACTTAATTCTGAAACTAAAACTTAGCCCTTAATTACTAACTATCCTAAGAATCCATATATGATAATACTTATAATAATGATAATGTGAGAACTCAAATATAAGAACACAAATCATTTATTAATTATATATTGTTATATTTACATTTGCATAGAAAATGTAAGTAAGATCATATAACGATAAGAAAGAGAGAAAAGAAACTAATGTGTATCCTTGACAACGGGAGATCTATGAACCAAGCAATTTAGGTAGTGGAAACAAAAATTTCCACGTTGTTTGACTAGATTTCCATCCTTATTAAAGCACAATTCGCCAACGCAAAAAGCTTTGTCGACATCTTCAGCATGCTCTTCTTCATTGAGGGCTTCTTCTTCTTCCTTGTTGTCCTCTTGCACTTGAACACCTGAAGATTCTTCATCAATCAAGATGGGATTGGCGTGATTGTCCATTAGAAACTTTTGCAAGTTTCTAAGGATCATGCCTTGCCGTTCTTTTTCTTGGAAATTCTGATTTGCACTACTTGAATTTCTGTCATAAGATGCAGTGCATCCTTCAAGGAAACCTCTATTTTTATCACTCGTGCAAGCGTAGTTCGGTTAAATGGTCCAGTAGAAGGAGAAGGGAATGAAAAGGTTGAATTTTTATTTGATTTGGAGGAGGAGGCCATCGTTTTATTGTTTTCAGAAGTTAGATGAGAGAAAGAACAGAAAGAATGAACAAAATTTCGAAATAAGAAGACTATATAACCACCCATTTGAATTTTGGTGGGAAAATTTCAAAAGAAAATTTCTTTTTATGTCGACAGGGGTAAAGGAGGGTTATCCACAAGGTACTTATATTTTTTCTATTTGATTTACTTTCATTAAGTTTTTAATTATACTTGTTATTTATATTCTATATTTCAGTTATTGAACAAATACCTAATTCTCTTCTTAATTTAGTAAATATAGATTCATTTAAGGGTATTGTTAAGATATCAGCAACTTGGTTCTCGGATTTGATATAATCGAGAGTAATTACTCACTTACTTATATTATCTATGAGGAAATGATGTCTGATATCAATATGCTTAGTTCGATCACGATGAGTAGGATTTTTGGATAAATTTATTGCACTAGTATTGTCACAACAAATTGGTGATTTTGAGATATTTAAACCAAAATCTTTAAAGTTTGTTGCATATATATTACTTGAGAACAAGCTAAAGTAGTAGAAATATACTTTGTTTCGGTTGTCGATAAAGAAACTGTGTTTTGTTTTTATTAAACCAGGAAATCAGAGAATGCTCCAAAAAATGACAAGTTCCACTTGTACTTTTTCGGTCTGATTTACAACCAGCATAATCAACATCACAGTAAGATATTAATTCAAAAGAATCATTTTTAGGATAAAATAAGCCATAATCAAAGGTGTGTTTAACATATCTTATGATACATTTTACATCTTTTAAGTGGGTCTCTTTAGGTTGGGATTGATATCTTGCACAGAGACAAATACTATGCATGATATCAGGTCTACTAGCAGTGATATAGAGTAGTGATCCAATCATTCCTCTATATAATTTTTGATCTACATCTTTCGAGAGATCTTCTTTACTTAGGTACTCATTGGTTGCGATGGGAGTGGGTTTTCCACCTGCAGTAGTCAAACCAAATTTACTAACTAGATCTTTAGCATATTTTCTTGACTGATAAAGATACCATTATCTAATTGTTTTATTTGCAATCCTAGAAAGAAGTTTAATTCACCCATATGACTCATCTCAAACTGTTTTGTCATTATTTCAGAGAATTCTTTATTCATTTCAAAATTAGTTGATCTGAAAATGATACGTAAACTTGTACTAGTTGAATATCATTTTTATTTCTTTTAGTAAAAAGAGTATTATCTACTTTACCAATTTCAAAGTTTGATTGTAATAAGTAAGATCTTAGTCTATCATATCAGGCTCTAGGAGCTTGTTTTAGACCATATAGAGCTTTCTTAAGTTTGTAAACATGATTTGGTAATTTTTCATTTTCAAAAAGTGGTGGTTGTTCAACATATACTCCTCTTTTACAAATCCATTTAAAAAGGCACTTTTAACATCCATTTGAAATTATTATGATTGCAAAAGCAAGTAGAACCCTAATGGCTTCTAATCTTGCTATGGGAGCAAAGGTTTCATCACAATCTATTCCTTCTTCTTGACAATAACCTTGAGCGACTAACCAGGCTTTATTTCTAACAACCTCACCTTGTTCATTCATTTTATTTTTATAAACCCATTTAGTTCCAATTATAGTTTTATTTTCTGGTCTAGGAACAAGTTCCCAAACATCATTTATAGTGAATTGATTTAGTTCTTCTTGCATAGCCAAAATCCATGAATCATCGGTTGATGCTTCTTTTGGATTTTTGGGTTCAATAGTTGATATAAATGCTACATTTCTCATCTAACTTGGTTGATTTCTAGTTGTAACAACATATTGCATATTTCCTAGCATATTTTCTATAGGACGATCTTTTAAAAGTTTAATCTTTTTATTAGGATGTTTAATTTCACTATTAGTTTCAACCGACTCTTGATTTTGAGTGATTAAATCATCTTCATCATTTGTATCTTCAAAAATTTTGAGACTTTCATCGAATGAAACATGCATTGTTTCTTCGATAGTGTTAGTTCTTAAATTAAACACTCTGTATGCTTTACTTCTATTAGAATATCTGATAAAAATACCTTTGTCGAATTTAGGATCAAATTTATCTAATTTGTCTTTTGTATTTAAAATAAAACATTTACTTTCAAAAATTCTAAAATAAGATACCTTAGGTTTCTTTATGTGAAGAAGTTCATAAGATGTCTTATCATTTAAAGGTCTAACTAAAACTATTTAAAATATAACAGGCGGTAGCAACTGCTTCTGCCCAAAAATGTTTTGGTAATTTACTATCTGAAAGCATAGTTCTCGCACACTCTTGAATCGTCCTACTTTTACATTCTACTGCTCCGTTTTATTGTGGATTTTTTGAAAATGAAAAATTATGAGTTATTCCCTTTTAATTGTAGAATTCCTCAAACTTTTTATTTTCAAATTCACCACCATGGTCATTACGGATGGTTATAATTTTTACAGAAAGTTGATTTTGAATCCTTTTTGTAAAGTTCTTAAAACATTCAAAAGTATCACTTTTATGTTTCAAAAATATTGTCCATGTAAATCTAGAATAATCATCTACAATTACAAAAAACATATTTACTGTGATTTACAGACTGAATTTGAGATGGACCAAATAAATCAAGATAAAGTAATTCAAGAGGTTTTGAAGTTGAAATCATATCTTTTAATTTAAAGGAACTTTTTCTAAGTTTTTCTAATTGACATACATCACATAAACTGTCTACTTTAAAATTCATTTTAGGGAGACCTCTTATTAGATCATGTTTTAACAGTCTAGATAAGAGTTTGAAATTCAATGCCCAAATCTCTTATGCCAAATCCAAGGGTCACTTGTATTTTCCAAAAGACACAGGTTATCATTTGAAACTTTCATACTAAGAATATAAATATATTTTTTCCTAATTCCCTCAAATATTATGGTTGAATTATTATCTTCAATGTGACACTTATCTTTTTCAAATTTAATTTTATATCCTTTATCGCAAAGCTGACCAATACTTAGCTGATTATGTTTCAGATTCTTACTAGCAAAACATTAGTAATAATAGGAGTTTCAGAGTTACCAACATTGCCGATGCCAATCACATATCCTTTCGAGTTGTCTCCAAAGTTAATCAGTCCTCCATCTTTGTATATTATATCTTTTAGCATATCCGAATTACCAGTCATGTGTCTAGAGCATCCACTATCGAGTATCCATTTATTCTTTTTGATCTGCATAATTTGTCCATTGTGGATTCATTCCTCAACACCCATAAAACATATTTCCTGCACATCATACAATTTTGGTAGACAATTTGAATTTGAATATCGATTATATGCAGACTCATGAGACAATTATGATCTAAATATTTCTAAACGAGTATTAACAAGTTTTTTAAACATAGCCATTTTAAAAGATTTTTCAAAATTCATATTATGAAACTTTGAAAACCTCGCTCTTATACCAAATGTGAGAAATGCGGATTACAGATCTTAAGGCTAGAATTAACACTAGAGGGGGTGAATTATGTTTAAAAGGAATTACTAATTCTTTTTGAGTTTATATTAATTTGGACACAAATGTATGCAATATTCAGACACGGATATGATTACAGAATCAAACACAGATGTAGATATAAAGTAAAAGCAATAAAGGAAAGAACACACCGAATTTTGTACTGGTTCGGAGTTACCCTACATCTAGTCCTGCAACACAAGTATGGATTTCCTTTCGAAATAAATTCTTACAATTACACCCTCGATTTCAAGGCCACTAGGTACACTGCTCCAGATTCACAATCCTTTGGGTAGAGATACTTGATTTTACGAGCAACAAGTTCACCCGATTGATTTTGCAGGCTACAGTCACACCGTTACTCGCTCGATTGATTACAAAGAAGTCTATAACTGTGAATAGCACTGGGACCTTGTTGAGATAGTGATAGAGAATCAAACCAGAGATGATCTAGTTAGATTCAATGGAGATTTCGGTAGAGTAATGGTAAAAATGTATATAAAGAAATGTGGAAGAAGAAGAGCAGTGAAATCAGAGAATATATGAATATAAATTCGTTTAAAACAGCCCCTATTTATAGTAGAACAACAGCCATGTCCATTCGTGAAAGGATATGATGAATAGACACTTCCTTTGAAATTCAAACTTTTGAAATAAACTGTCACCTTGTCGACAAGGGTTCCTTGGGGTTGTCGACAGGCCTAAGTTGTTTTTGGCAATTTGTTTTCTTTGAAAATAACTTCTATCATGTATTAAAACTATTTTAAACTTCATAAATATACTTAACTATAGTTAAATTACATAAATAAGTTTAGAGAATAATATTTTGGTATATATAAAATTTTACTATAATTTTATATTTAAATCTAAGTATAATATTAAAAGTTAAATATATTATAATTAAAAGATAGTTTAAAACCAAGGATAATTTGATATATAAAGATTATTTTGAGGCTAAAAGTATTTTAAAACCAGGATGGATGTTTTCGATTTAAAAAAGAAGATTTTGAAATCAGTTTGAAAGCAAGATATAATTTTGAAAAACATTTGAATAAAAGTTAGTGGACATAAAACAATGTTCCACTAGATTTTTCGTAGGTTCCATCCTACTTAGGGTTCCATCCCTTTCCCATGCTCGAAGTGGACTCCATTCCACGAATAAAATGAATTTTAGGATGTCGGTGCTTTTCTAGGAGCTTTAACAAAATTCCTAACTAAATTACATATATTGAAATCTTTAACTCTTGATAATCTTGATACTCATGAGTCTTGAATCTTGATATCTTCGATCCTCAGTTTATCAGTTCTTGAATCTCTAAACTCTACAGTCTTCATTCTTTGGTACCTGTATATATATCCTACATATACATATATATCTAACCAATATTGTTAGTATTTATATTTTATAATCATATTCTAAGGTTGTTGTCATCAAAACTAACTTCTGAGGGACTAACAGTAATTATACTAAATTAGTTATATTAAGTGATTATCTTTGATTAATTATACTAATTAATTAACTTGAATTAATTACATTAATTAATTAATAAATTATCACTTAATCACTAGTTAATGATTCTTCCCATAATTACATTCATTATCTATCCACTAATTACTTTATTAAATAATTATCCTTAATTACAATAAGTGATTAACCTTTAATTTATTTTTCTAATTTATTACTCTTAATTAATCACAACCTTAATTAAATAAAGATAAATTCTTTATTTTAATTTAAATACTTCATTGTATCGTTAAACTTTATTTGAGAATCATTTTGGAATTAATTACATAATTAATTCTAATTTAATTACTTTTAAACGAACAACTTTGAAGAAAACATTTAACTTAAACATTAAATCTTTGAAAATTAGATTTAAAACTTGTTTCAAACTTGTTAAATAGATTTACCTTTGAAACTAGGTTTACATTCTTTTGAAAATATATTACTAGCCTTTTAAAAACTTATTTAAAATTTCTTTTCTTAAAAACTTGAATTAGTACATTTATTTGCCTGAAAAACATTACACAAAACATTTGAAAATAATATCATCAATTTAAAGTTTAATACTCTTATATTTTAATTCAAACATCATTTTTATATTTTGGAAACACTTATGAATTCAATTACGTAATTAATCTAATTTTATAATTACTTTCTAAAACAAAGAATTTTAACATTTTTTTAATCCTTGAAAACATCTTATTATATATATATATGTATGTATGTATGTATGTATGTATGTATGTATAAACTTGGCTTGCATTTTTTTTGAAATTGATTGGTCAAATGTGCCTTTGCTTTTGAACTACCTGAACTTGATTTTCTTTAAAATTTTGAAATCTGTATGCAAAAAAATCAAACCCGAGCTAGCGACACACTCCCCCAAGCAAAACCCTCGAGCCACTCGTATACCCTCACTTCTTCGAGTCAATCACGCAAACGACACGAGAATAAATCGATCTTCCCCGATGCCTTCAATCATTCCAGAAACGATGTGCATGTGTGCATGGTGCACACCTCCCCGACCACCGCTGGCCAATTTCCCGACCATCGTCAGATCGATGTCGACCTCACCTAACCACTTGACTTCCTACATCGACAAATTCTTCAGCGAAACGAAAACGAACCCAAATAACCAAAGCCTGGAACACACCCGATCGGAAAACCTCATGCCGCCGACATTCTCATCAAATGGAACCCACGGTACACCTTCTAGAGCAGCACCACGTCACCACGCCGCGATCCCCCTCCTCGCGATCACCTCCGGCCTCTTCACGGCGGCGCATTTTCCTTGAAAACCATCGGCTATCCAGATCGACGAAAACCCTACTTCGTCTATTCTAGCCACTACAGCCATCTAAAAAATTTCTCACCAATTTTCCTTGATCGTCAACTCTCAAGCAACCTTTGACAACGATCACGTCGTCTATCACCAAGGCGATCGGCGGAATTTGGCGATAAATCTTTATCTGGGCAATTCGAATTATCTCACTAAGTACAAACTTAAAAATCTCAAATCCTATATCTAAATTCATCATTTACAAACACAAACCTAATTATGGATTCCAATCATGAAATCAAGATGCTTGATTTTTCTGATTAAACAGGTTTTCACTATAAAATATATATTATTTTTTAAATAACCAACTATTATACTTGAAAATATTTTTATAAATGATGTTCCCTTATTCCAAATGTTTGTTCTTCAGAAATCAATTTCTAATATGATTTGAATTGGAAGATATGAATCTTTTTTAGTTTGAGGCTGTGGTCATATTAGGAACAAGGATATATACACACAGTAAGTTCACATATAAATAGAGCAGTACATATTATATTCCAGATAAAAAAGAACAATCATGCAAAAATTGAAAACTGACTTTGATTAAAGCTTTGATTTCTCTCTGATTTCTGGTTTTCAGTTTTGCAAAAATTTGGTTTCTAGGTTTGTATTTTTTTTCTTAGATTTGTTTTTTTAGAAGAAGAAAGAAAGAATGATAAGATTTGAACTGAAAATCTCAGTTTCTCTAAACATATGTTATTTAATATAATTTAGTTTTTAAATTAAAGATTATTTTGCCACTTGTTTTATTGCACGATACTTAAGTGACAATTGTATTTACAAATGTCCCAACTTGTTTTATATGCTTACAAATGTCCTAATACACTTTTATATTAATTTTCTTATGTTTAGTATTAATAAGTTAATGTCTTCATTAATTTATGTGTATATATACACACACAAATTTATAATAAATTTCAAAGTCAAAAAGAAAATAAAAGAAATAAACATTTAGTTAAATCTTATTTTAAACTTAAGCAAAAATACATTTTAAATAAATAAGAAATTATCTTTGTTGCTAAGAAATATAAAGTTTAAATTTCAAATAGCTTTTGAAAAGTATTATTTAAATTATGACTTCCCAATTACAATATATATTAAAATTTGAAAGCACTTTTATTAAATTCAAACCTAAACCATTCTATTTACAATATATACAAAAATATATACATTATAATTAAAATACATTTTAGTATTAACTTTGAAAATTTTATATTGAATTTTAAAACATAACTTCAAATCACAATATATACATATATATATATATATATAACTTGAAAACATATATATTTTTATTAAAATCAAAGACTTCCTATTTACAATATATATATATACACACCAATACACACACACACACATTATAAATAGAAAACAATTTATTATCTTAAAGAGATAAATTTACCAATTAAATATTTATAAAAGAAGATTATTAAATCAATTTAAATAATTAATAACAAAGATTATTAAATTGCTATTGCCCAAAATTCTGGGTCATCACATTCCTCCCCCCTTATAAGAAATTTGTCCCCGAAATTTAAAAGCAAAGATAATTTAATAATCCATCCAAAGATTTTAATTTTAAACAGCAAGCATAGATATCAATCATATACTAATAACCATAACAACCAGTTTATTCTAACAAACAAATCCAACTATCCAGACAAAAATTCTAGATAGGACTTCCTAATATTATCAAGAGTTTTCCAGGTACAAACACTGTGATACTCGTTCTACTGAATCTAGACTAGCTATACCACTAAGCTTCTGAGCTCCTACTAATCTAGATCCACAAGCTACACAAGGTATCAGACCACAGTCAAGTTCGGCTCAACTTCCAAATCCTTCTGAACTGCTGACTCCACAACCAGTAATGAAACATACACGTACTCCCCTAGAGATACGTGAAATACATTGAATTCCAGCTATCCGAACTGGTAATTTTATCATGTCGATCAAAGAACTTATCCCATCCAAACCAGAAAAATTCCAATATATATTAGAGCCAACTTCCAAGTCTTACCAAATCTTACTACTCCCTTAACCTGAGAAACCTTAACAACAACGAAGTCTCCAACTTTGAATTCCAAATTCATCCATCTTATCCACATAATTCCTTCTGACGATCCAAGGTTGCCTACCTTCTTCCTGATCAGTTCAACCTTTGTTGATGCTTCTTGAAAAAAAGGGGACCAAGAACCAATTTTTGGATCCTACTCAATAAGGTGGTCTTCCCAAGATCTGCTGACATCTAGAACACAAATTCTACTCCACAAGCATCAGTGGACTTCGAACTTACTTCTCTTATCCAGATAACCAGAACAGGTGCACTTGCCAATCTCGCCTTCAGATTCTGAAAAACTTCTTCACATTCAAAGGGTTAAGTGAGAAGAATCTTAGAACAATCCCAAATGAACTTCCTATAGAAACCCTTTTGATCCAAGAGTACTGCAACTTCCGTAGGCATCTGAGATTACTTTCGCTGCACAACTCTGATTCTGGAATAGATGAGAATGCTGTCGAAGAACTCAAGCACAAACTTATCCAACATATTCCAGAAACTTTGTTCATCAAATCCATAAAATCTTAGAGACCCATCTGACTTGGTCACACAACCTTACAACAAAATCCAAATTTGAAAAATAGGTCAAATCAATCCTTTCCTAAGAAATCCTGAGCTACTTCACCAATACCCCTTTCTCTAGGAGCCATCGTTCCACTAAGTTGAACCATCGGTATTACTCTTGGAATCCAAGTTGATATGGAACTCGATCTCCGATGCGGGTAAACCTCTGACAACTTTGATAACACCTAGCTTCTCTTGAGAAGCCTCAATCTCAAGCAAAAGATTACCCATATAATCTCATGAACTATCGCAAGTCACTTTTGTGATTCTACCTAGTTCAGATTCCAAAGATACTGTTCTCTCTTTACAAATCAGAACAGCTTATGCTTATCTAGCCATTCCATCGAAGAAATGGGTCCACTCTGCTGCTTCTGAACTCCACCACCAGGATACAGCTAAGCTAAAGACCTTCCTACTGGCACACAAAACACTTCCAAGATGCACTGCTGCTACAAATACCGAAGATTTCTTATCTATAAGCTCTTCGATCCTCAAAACCATATCAACCAATTTCACAAAGAGCCTTTGAGATGTTAGACATGTTCTCAAGAAACTTGGGCCTCAAACCAAACACAAACACTCATGCTGAACTAAGACTCATCATCGATGTAGACAAACTCCCTTGCATTAGATCCAGAAAATCCTTATGTAGTCGATTCTTCTCTGCGGCAGGAAAAACTGTTCCTTAAAAACTTCCTTAAACTTGCACCAAAAGAAAACACCTTTGGGAATATCCATGGTCACTGCGTCTCACCACGCAGCTGATCCTTTCTGAAGTTCCCAAAATGCTATCACTTGCTTCTGCACATCCAACAGATCCAAACTCTTGATAATCTGCTTATTTAAGCGCAACCAAGCTCGCACTTCAATGATGGACTCCAAACCTTTAAAAGTTTTCCTTCAAAGATTGGTGAAATCCTTACACCATGCTGCAAAGCTTACTCGAGGCGGTATTGGGTCTACAGCCTCGGTAGATACTTGTCCAACCTCACACTAGGGCCTCTTCCATTAGTGGTAGTCGTGCTACACACACCACTACCCTATCTACCTTTAGAACTCAAGTTGGCAAACCCGAAAAAATAACCCAACAAATAAGGTAGGTATATAGATATATATAAAAATTACAAATACGCTCTCTCAAGATAGAAATCATTCCAAAGCCTTGGTATTCACTCAACCTTGTGCTCTGATACCAATTGTCATGACCCATCCTTCATTCTACAGTAAGACGCATCATGATTAAGAAAGAAAGGGATAGAGAAGAGAAAAGATAGAGAAGAAAGAACCAAACAACATCAGAATCTCACAGCGGAATGAATAAAATATATTACATCACGTAAGATATTACATAGTATCATATACATCAGAGTTATACAGCTTATACAACACAAATTAGACAATTATAAAGATCTGTCTATCATATAACTCTGATATAATACAGACATCATCACAGAGATATAACACAGTGGAAATATAGATATCTAAACGCTGAAGCCTCCTACTCCAAATCTACTCCAGAACTTATCAAAGCAAACCTGAATCCTTTGGCTACTCGTGAAAATTTGAGTACCCAAGAGTTTAATAAAACAGAAAATAAACTACGGGTCAGACATGGGTCTAGTATGAGTAAACGGATTAAAGTTGCTTAACTTTGAAAACCGTTGAAACAAAAGGTATCTTGTAAGATTTCCCGCACATAAACATGGAAAAGTTTTTACCTTACGATAACCAAGATATTTGATAGGAAATCCAGTTATATTATAATAGGGTCTAGGATTTTCAAGTAAAATACAGAAATAGCCGGAATGCTTACAACTCACGTTTCAACATAGTTGGGCACAATCAAAACGTATGGCACTTATTGGAGTTTGGATTCCATACAATGACAGGACTACTTGGGAACCGTCCGTCATAGTACTTGGTCTAGATCAGAGTACCGAGGATCCACCCTAAATACCCTACAGCATAGGGCTGGAACCATCCCCTACTGGATAGTCCTGAACAAGACAACCTTGTAGTTAGCGCAACCAACCACACACTAAGCCGAAATAAAAGGGACCTCTAGACAGGGGAAAATATCATCCTACTTGGGCGTGACCCATTAGCCTTGCTGCACCTCCCATGTTTTAGCCATTCCCGGTTAATGAAGCTTGAGGCTACGATTACCTTTTTAGAACACATCTATCTTAGAATGCTCATCGTCCTCTTGATGATGTTCTGAAAGCATTCAATCCATATAAGTCCGTTTTGGGTTCGAACGAAACCGAAGGCACTATCTCGTTACACTCTGTAACAACCCTGGTTTGGAGATTACCTTTCAATATTGAATTATAATGATAATTATAATTTAATATTGTGAATTAAATTAAATTAAATTAGAGAAATTAAATTGTTTATTTGGAATAAACAACGAATTTGGGAAAAAATTGTTGAAAATAAAGGATAAAGCTTTATTTTAATGGTTTGGGTGATAATAAATGTGGAATAATTTTATTTGAGTAAAAATGCAATAAATTTGTTAATTATTGCGTTGTGGCTTCTTTTAATAATTTTTTTTAAAAAGAAGTAAGCTCTTCTAGTAAGTGTTTATTTAAATAAAAGGTGGAAATTGGGTTAAAAATAAGTTTTGGCTCTAAATAATGTTTTGAAATGGTTTGAAATATTTTTCTAAGTGATAAAATAAATTTTGTGTAATTTTAGGAGCTAAAAACAAGGTTTTGTTCATTTATTTAAGTAAATAGTGCATTTTTGTTAAATAAAGGAATTTAATAATAAAAAATATTTAAAAATAAAAATTAATCTTTTTGTATGATAGAAAATGTTTTATTTTCTATGTATACAAGTTTTCGTAATCTTCTAGTGAAAAACTTGTGTGAAAATGTTTTTTTTATATGTGTATATGTGATATACACACATATTTTGGCTAAGTGTTGATTTTAATCTTAAGCCACCCTATTTTCTTTTTAATTTGGGTCCAATTCAGCCCATTAGTGTTCCTTAGCCTAATTAAGAAAGTAAGAAAACAGAGACAACCTGTACGTATATTTCTGTTCTCCTTTTCTTCTTCCTTCAGTGAGCAAAATAGAGAAACCCACTCCTCAAACATCAAAATCCAAGCCAAATCTTCAAATCAAATCAAAAACTTGTTATTTTCTTTCAAAATAAAACATATTCTATAGGTAATCTACTCTAAAACTGAAATATTTCATCAAAATCTATTTTGTGATATAGGGTTTGTAAGTAATCTTTTTTTTTTGGCTTGCATGTTTCTATTTTGAGTTTTTCAGGTAATTGAAGCAAATTCTACCTCCAAGCTCTCATCTTTCAGCTGCAAATCCAAGTTTAAACTTCAATATCAGCAAGGTGAGTTGTAATACTCACAAAAACTAGCTGAGCCAAGCTCAAAATCGATGAAATTTGCTTAATAGTTGTTTTTTTTCTTACAATTTTGTTCCTGTGTCAAAACCTTCTCTGGTTGATACTTTGCATTCTAATATCTTTTGATTCCGGCAATGAAATGCTGCCGGATTTCTTGCATTTGGTAGCTTACATGTTGAACTGTGTTTCTGCAAATTTTGGTCGAAGAATGTTGTCATTTGTGTGTTCAAACCATTGCTACAAAATCAACTCAAGCACAGATTTTTGCCTGTAGTTGTTCTGAGTTGTTGCAAACATGGCCTGAGTCCATGTTTGAGACATCATATCTCTTTCGTTTCTTTATCAAATTGCACAACTCTTTTTTTGTTTGAAAGATAAAGTTCTCTACTTTATGCTTACTAAATTTCAGGTCATTTTGACATAGATAGCATGTATAAATCTTCTGTCAAACTTGGACCCGAATCATGTTTTTGCCCAGAATTCAACAGTGAAATACTGTCTGGGTTCAACTTTGAGAGATCATATCTTTCTCATATTTTATCCAAATTGCATCATTCTTTTTTTGTTTGGGAGATGACATTTTCTACTATATGTGTACTAAATTTTAGCTCAAAATGATGTAATTTGCTCCTCTGTTTTATGCCTGAAAGTTGAGTCCAGTGGGGTTTTAGGCCTGCACATTTATTTGGTTTTGAACTGTCGCAAACATGGTCTGAGTCCATGTTTGAGGCAGCATAACTCATTCGTTTCAAATCGGATTTGTGTGATTCTTTTTGCAGATTGAAGTAGGAGTGTTGATTTACATTCCTGTAAAATTTCATGAAAATCTGGGTTGGTTTGCTATTTCTAAACTACTGTCGAACTTGTACCTGTAGCTTGCTAATTCAGTGTCTTAAACCTTGCTTTGATCCGACTTTGAAACGACGCAGATTCTTCGTTTCAAATCGGATTTGAATGATTCTTTTTGCAGATTGAAGTAGGAATGTTGAACTACATTCCTACCAAATTCCATGTCATTTGGACTCTGTTTGCAGGTCCGAACCTGCTGTCGAACTTGGATTCACAGCGTGTTTTCACCGGTTTTTATACTTAGAATAATTTCCGGCTTTTTCTGATAGTTTCCGATTTCTTTGAGATTTTTCTTTAGATTTCGTACACGGGTTTTATAAAGCATTTTAAAGTGTTTTCCAAACAAATTGGCTTATTAAATTATTATTTAGTATTATTTTAAGTATTAAATTATTTACTCCATAATAGGAGAATTTCAAAGGCAATTTTCAAAGTGTTTTCAAACGATTTCTAAACTTGTCCAGATTATTTTCTGAGTAAAATTACACTCTTTTGCACTTCGAACGAAGTGGGAAGGTAATTAAATGGTTGGGTAAAACACGTACTATGGAATACGTGCGTTTACCTTTCCAATTAATTCCTAATCTATTCGTTTGATCGTTTTGACCTTCGGGTCTGGTTTATCGATGAGATGAGGTAAACTTTGTACTGCTTTAAGTGTGGAATTGACTAACGGTTAGTAAACCGTTTAGTGCGAACGTGTGGTATGGGACACACGTTAACACTTTTCGAGTTCCTTTCCGAGAGTTTGTGACACATGTTGCCAGTTAGTGGTGTCTAGTACTGGGCCTCCGGACCTTCGCCACTACGGTTTGTTGCCTTCGGGCTTGTGCCTTCGGGTTTGTGCCTTCGGGCTTGTGCCTTCGGGTTTGTTGCCTTCGGGTTTGTTGCCCTATAGTATCGCTTTTGGAGTTGGTCCTTCGTCACCGCTCGAGAGATACTTGGGTTTGTCGCCTTCGGGCTTGTGGATCCTTGTTTATACAGTACTGAGCACGTGCATCTTTTGTTTTATTGATATTTATATTTCCCTAGAGTATCGCCTTTCGGAGTAGGTTTGAACCACTCGATACATAGCGATTACCTTGTGGAAACTTGTGTTACCTTCATTGGTATTTGTTATTTGTCTTTTGGCTTGATTTGGGATATTCATATCCTTTGTTTATTAAGTTGCCGATGATATGAGGCTTGTTATTATTCATCTTTTATTAGATGATCATGTTATTTCCTTTAGAGATTATTATGGTACTTTATGACCTTGCATGTTCATTATCATTTAGCTTTTCTAACTGATTTGTTTGGCTAGACTGACCCGTGTATTTTATACTCGGGTCAGACCGAGGTGTTTCAGGTTAGGTACATTTGGACTTAGCCTATTCTGCTTCCGCATGGACTATTCTGCTAGCTACTTTTGTTATAGCTTTTTGTGTAGTCCTTTTTGGTTGTAACTCTGATATGTATATTCTTTCGACTCATCTGTATATTGTGGTTGCTACGCCACTTGACATGTATCATTTTGTATACTTTATGGTGTATCTGTATATGTATGTGATGATCTACTGTTCTGTGATGTGTTTTACATTTGAGTTGTTATATTTTGTTCTGTTAGATCTTCTAGCCATTATAGTTTTGTATTAAGTATCTATTGGATATGTCGATCCACTAAAAAAAAAATATGCTGCATTTATCGACGTATACAGTAGATAGTTAAGACAAGGCTATAGATGGTTGCTCCTATCCAGCTCTATTCTCCGTATTAGCAGACAGTATTACCTTGTAATACTCTTTGCTAATATGGGTCTCGGAGTGGGGCGTTACACACTCATTTTGGAATCACCCTTAGAGTTAACGACAATAGCCCTTGCACTCTGAATCTTTATCTCGAAACTGAAAGTACTATCTCCGTTAAACTCGTATTGGAATCACCCTCAGAGTTTTAACGACAAATAGTACTTACACTTCGAGTCTTCATCTTCACTTGAGATTTCACGACCTAACGTTTAATTTGGATTTATGTGGTTTTTGAATATCCAAATTTGAAAACCCGATCCCGGTCTCACCGAAGTCCAAAACGCTATTTTACGGTCCAAGTTGTTTAAGTTTAAACAATTCAGTTTATTATCTATATTCACATAGATAGATAATTCACATTATCATAGATAGATAATCCATACTATCACAATTCAATCAAAACATCTCATATCACAAAGCAGCACATCTCACATAGGGATATCACATAATCCAAGGCATTTCATACCATTCAATCATCCATAAGCAAGATTAATCAACCACACCATCCCTAATTGATTTAATTAACCACTAATGAATTAAATTAGTTACTTAATTACTTTTTAATCCTGCTTGTCTAGCATTAATTCATTATAACCCAATTAATCATCCCTAAATTATCCATCTTAATTAATCATCCTTGATTAATTATTCTTTAATTACATTTAGTAATCAGCCTTAATTTATTACACAATTAATTATCCTTAATCATTTACAGTAGTTAACCTTTAATTACCCTCATTAATTACATTAGTAAACGATCCTCTAATTAATTAACTAAAATTAATTACATTGATCCTTAATTAATTTCATTAATTAATTATGCTTTAATTAATTACTTTCTTTTAATTAACCTTAATTAATTACAAACAGTAATTAACCATCCTATAAATACTTATCTTAATTAATTAACTCCTTAATTAATTATATTAATTTATCCTTGATTAATTACACAAAGTAATTAATCCTTAATTACTCCCACTAAGTAATTATTCTCCAATTACTTATCATTGAGTAATTCCCCTTTAATTAGTTACACTCAGTAATTACCTATTAATTACTTACACAAAGTAATTATACTTTATTAATTACATTAAGTAATTTTACTTAATTAATCATCAAGTGATTATCTTTAATTAGTCAAATAAATTAATTAACTTAAATTAGTCACATTCATTTAATTAATTACATTAAGTAATTAATCCCTTTAATTACTTCCATTAATTAATCACTCTTTAATTAATTATTTTTAACAAGTAATCTTAATTAAGCATATTCCTTAGTTAACCTTAATTAATCACCTTCAGTAATTAATTATCTTTAATTACTTACATTAATTAATTACCCTTAAATTAATTAAATTAATTAGTTCTTAAATTAATTACACTAAGTAATTAATCCATAATTATTTACATTAAGTAATTGTTCTCTAATTACTTCATTCAGTAATTATACTAAATAAGTTATATTAAGTGATTATCTTTGATTAATTAAACTAATTAATTAACTTGAATTAATTACATTAATTAATTAATAAATTATCACTTAATCACTGGTCAATGATTCTTTCCATAATTACATTCATTAATTATCCACTAATTACTTCATTAAGTAACTATCCTTAATTATAATAAGTGATTAACCTTTAATTTATTTTACTAATTTATTACTCTTAATTAATCACAACGTTAATTAAATAAAAATAAATTCTTTATTTTAATTTAAATACTTCATTGTATCATTAAACTTTATTTGAGAATCACTTTGGAATTAATTACATAATTAATTCTAATATAATTCTTTTAAACAAACAACTTTGAAGAAAACTTTTAACTTAAACATACAATTTTTGAAAAACTAGATTTATAACTTGTTTCAAACATGTTAAATAGATTTACCTTTGAAACTAGGTTTACATTCTTTTAAAAATATATTACTAGCCTTTTAAAAAATTATTTAAAATTTATTTTCTTAAAAACTTAACTAGTACATTTATTTGCCTGAAAAACAATTTACACAAAACATTTGAAAATAATATCGTTAATTTATAGTTTAATACTCTTATATTTTAATTCAAACATCATTTTTATATTTTGGAAACACTTATGAATTCAATTACATAATTAATCTAATTTTATAACCACTTTTTAAAACAAACAATTTTAACATTTTTTTAATCCTTGAAAACATCTTAAATTTATATGTGTGTGTGTGTGTGTCTTTAAACTTGGCTAACATCTTTTTTTGAAATTGATTGATCAAACTTGCCTTTGCTTTTAAACTACCCGAACTTGATTTTCTTTAAAATTTTGAAATCTGTATACAATAAAAATCAAACCCGAGATAGCGACACAACCTCCTATGCAAAACCCTCAAATCCCCGAGCCACTCGTATACCCTCATTTCTTCGAGTCAATCACGCAAACGACACGAGAATAACTCGATCATTCCCGAAGCCTTCAATCATTCCAGAAACGATGTGCACATATGCACGGTGCACACCTCCCCGACCACCTCTGTCCAATTTCCCGACCATCGTCAGATGGAAGTCGACCTCACCTAACCACTCGACTTCCTACGTCGACAAATTCTTCAGCGAAATGAAAACGAACCAAAACAACCAAAGCCTGTAACACACCCAATCAGAAAAATTCATGCCATTGACGTTCTCGTGAACTGGAACCCAAGGCATACCTTCCAGAGCAGCAATATGTCACCACGCCGCGATCCCCCTCCTTGCGATCACCTCCGGCCTCTTCACGGCAGTGCATTTTCCTTGAAAACCATCGGCTATCCAGATCGACGAAAACCTTACTTCATCGTATTCTAGCCACTACAGCCATCCAAAAAATTTCTCACCAATTTTCCAATGATCGTTAACTCTCAAGCAACCTTTGACAACGATCATGTCGTCTATCATCAAGGCGATCGGCGGAATTTGGCGATAAATCATTATCTGGGCAATTCGAATTATCTCACTAACTACAAACTTAAAAATCTCAAATCCTATATCTAAATTCATCATTTACAAACACAAACCTGATTATGGATTCCAATCATGAAATCAAGATGCTTGATTTTTCTAATTAAACAGGTTTTCACTGTAAAATATATAGTATTTTTTAAATACCCAATCATTATATTTGAAATTATTTTCATAAATGATGTTTCTTTGTTCCAAATGTCTGTTCTTCAAAAATCAATATCTAATATGATTTCGATTGGAAGATATGAATTTTTTTTAGTTATAGGTTGTGATCATACCAGGAACAAGGATATATATGCACAGTCAAGTTCACATATAAACAGAGCAGTATAGAATATATTCTAGATAAAAGAACAACCATGCAAACCATACCACAACATTTTTTATATAGATTTATCACATGCATTAATATAAGCATAGATTAAAAACTGTTTTTAAAGGAAAGGTTTACTCACCTAAAATAGGAAACAAAGAACGGGATTTCTTGTTTTTAATCTGGAATCTATATTTGAATTTGAAGCCTAATGTTGATTAGCTTATTTGATTGTCTTACATTCAGTTGAATTTGTTGCTGGCTTGATCCTCTTGTTGCTGAAGAATTGAAAACCGATGTTTATCAAAGCTTTGATTTCTCTCTGATTTCTAGTTTTCAGTTTTGCAAAAATTTGGTTTCCAAGTTTGAATTTTTTTATTCTTCTTAGATTTGTTTTTTTAGAAGAAGAAAGAAAGAATGATAAGATTTGAACTGAAATCTCAGTTTCTCTAAACATATGTTATTTAATATAATTTAGTTTTTAAATTAAAGATTGTTTTGCCACTTGTTTTATTGCATGATACTTAAGTGACAATTTTATTTACAAATGTCCCAACTTGTTTTATATGCTTACAAATGTCCTAATACACTTTTATATTAATTTTCTTATGCTTAGTATTAATAAGTTAATGTCTTTATTAGTTTATGTATATTTGTGTGTATATATGTATACACAAATTAATAATAAATTTTAAAGTCAAAAAGAAACAAAAGAAATAAATCTTTAGTTAAATCTTATTTTAAACTTAAGCAAAAATATATTTTAAATAAATAAGAAATTATCTTTGTTATTAAGAAATATAAAGTTTAAATTTCAAATAGCTTTTGAAAAGTATTATTTTAAATTACAACTTCCCAATTACAATGTATATTAAAATTTGAAAGCACATTCATTAAATTCAAACCAAAACCTTTCTGTTTACAATATATACAAAAATATGTACTTTATAAGTAGAATACATTTTAGTATTAACCTTGAAAATTATTATATTGAATTTTAAAACATAACTTCAAATCATAATATATACATATACATATACATATACATATATATATATATTATAACTTGAAAACATATATTTTTGATTAAAACTAAAGACTTCCTATTTACAAAATATATATACCAACATATATATATATGTACACACATTATAAATAGAAAACAATTTATTGGCTTAAAGAGATAAATTTACCAATTAAATATTTTTAAAAGAAGATTACTAAATCAATTTAAATACTTATTAAAAAATATAATTAAATTGCTATTTCCCAAAATTCCAGGTCGTCACATATATTGTCTATTAGGCCCGAGTCAGCCAATGGTTAAAAGTTATCCAAAGAAAACTTATGTGTTTGAACATATAGTTCATTATTACCCGATGTTTACGTATGTTTACATAATGATGCTTTACAGTGTTTAATCAGTTTTGATTGTAGGAAAAGGTTTTGCAAAGATATATTTTAAAGGATGTTAGTGAGGGGAAACCTGTTCCGCTAAGCGGCTTGGTCTGACTTAAAATATATATTTCGGGATCTATAGTATTATTCATAGTAGGCTTTATGTCTGACTCGAAGTTTATGTTTTCCCCTTAAACTCTCAGGTGCTCAAAATTAATTTGAGTAGGTTGAGGGTTTAAGGTCTTTTCTGGTTTGTGTAGCATGACAAATAAGGTTACCGGAGGCTTGCAGGAGGCAAACGGATAGCTATTTAGGAGTTGTAGTTCTTTTTTTATGTTTTGATGTATTTCCGCTGTATTTTTATTAAGTCTATTATGACTCTATGAATCTGATCGCCCAAGGGGTTATCTTTACATACCTCTCTTGGTGTATTTGTAATAAGTATATTTTATCTGTGCCTGGGAACGAATTTGGGACTATGTGTAATGTATGTGAAACATTTGGTTTTGAAATGTAGTGAAGTAAAAATTGCTTTTGAAATCTGTGTTTTGTTTCATATTCAAATTCCTCTAATATTATTGATACCATTAAAATAGCCGTATTTAGTCACCGGAAGCTAATACTATAGATGACTGCAACATCTGTAGCGCTTAGTTTTGGGCCTCTAGATAGGGGATGTTATAGCTTGGTATCAGAGCATGGTTTATGAAATAATTTAACTAAAAATGGTTTTGAAAACATAATCTTAGTAATTATCGTTAAGATCGAGGTATGGAATAATGCTATAGTAACATACTTGTATTTTCTATATATATATGTATGTATGTATGTTTATATGTATTTATGTATGTATGTATGTATGTATGTATGTATGTATGTATACTCTATATCCCTACTCCTATCTTAGTTAGGCTATTCATCTATATCTCACGAGGTTTGAATAAAAATATGGAAGGAAGAAGAAGCAGAGTTAACCTAGATAGGGAAAGAACCACCACTAATGGAAATACCCGAGCAAATACTAGAAGAAGTCCAGGTCAGGCACAAGTTGAAAACATTGGTGTAGGGGTACCCCAGATGGACATGGGAGCAATGTATCAGTTCATTATAAATGATGCAAGCTGGAATTGCAACTGGAGTTGTCGGAGGTAATACTGCTGGAGGTGGAGTTTAGGAAGCCCCGATGGTTAGCCAGTATGCTAACTTGAGTAGAGATTATACCAGGCTTTGAGGAAAGAGGTTTATTGGAACTGAATATGCGATTGAGGTTGAAAATTGACTACTGCACTGTGAGGGAATTTTTGCTGACTTAAGATTGAATGACGAGCAAAAGAGGAGACTAGCTTCGAGAAAGCTTCAGGGAGCTGCCATATTCTGGTAGAATACTATCATAGCTGGTGTTGATGAAGAAACCATAACTTGGGAGGAGTTTAGGAGGAGATTTCAAGAAAGGTTTATGTCGGTGATGGCGCAATCGGCATTGGTAAGGAAGTTTTTGAACTAGAACAAGGGGAGATGTCAGTTCTAGAATATGCAAGAAAATTTAAAGAGTTGGCCCGGTACGGTATGCTTTAGTAGATATAGTAATTATGAGGAATGAGAGGTTTATAAGAGGCTTGAGGTCGGAGTTGATAAGTGCTACCTTGCTGCACTTAAGGGATCCAAGTGATGTAGTGGTAGAAATGACGCTGAGGCAGGAAGAGGAGTTAGCTTGCTTAAGGAAGAAGCTGAAAGAGGCCTAGGTTGGACAGTGCCAGAAAAGAAAGAGTTTTCAGAAAAATAATGCTCAAAAAGAAGGTGCACGGAAGAAGGAAAAAGCTGAAGTGGTCTGTTACAAATGTGATAAGAAGGGACACTATGCTCATGAGTGTCAGACTGGAAAAGGAAAGGAAAAGAAGATGTTGGAAAGAAGAATATCAGGTGTTAGATTAATTTTGATTATATTGTCTAGTAGGCTCGAGTCAGTCAAAGGTCAAAAGTTATCCAAACGACACTTATGTGTTTGAACAGATTGTTCTTTATTACCTAATGTGTATGTATGTTTACATAATGATTCTTTACAGTGTTTAATCAGTTTTGATTGCAGAAAAAGGTTTCGCAAAGATATGTTTTAAAAGGATGTTAGTGAGGGCCCGTTCCGTTAAGCACTGTGGTCTCACATATATATTCCGAGATGCATAGTATTAATCATACCAAGCTTTATGTCTGACTCAAAGTTTATGTTTTCCCCTTAAACAAACTGGTGCTCAAAATTAATTTGAGTATGCTGAGGGGTTAAGGTCTTTTCAGGTTTTAGTAGGATGAGGAATAAGGCTACCAGAGGCTTGCAAGAGGCAAACAGATTGCTACTTAGGAGTTGTTGTTCTTGTTTTATGTTTTAATGTATATATACTGTGTTTTGTATTAATTCTATATGACTTTATGACTCTGATCATCTAAAGTGATATCTTCACATACTGCTCTTGGCATATTTGTAATAAGTATATTTTATCTGTGCCTCGGACTGAATTTGGGAATATGTATTGTGAATGTGAAACGTTTGGTTTTGAAATATAATGAAGTAAAAATTACTTTTAAAATCTGTGTTTTGTTTCATATTCAAATGCTTCTAATATTACTGATAGCATTAACATAGCTGTATTTAGTCACCGGAAGCTAATACTATAGATGACTGCAGCATTTGTAGCGCTTAGTTTTGGGCCTCTAGATAGAGGACGTTACAGAAAAAAATCAGTCACAAACAAAACCAGTCAAACTTAACTTCCCAAAACAAGGCAACGTTTATATGTTTCTCATCACTAAACAAACAACAAAATGTCATCCAATACCGAGAGTCAAGGAAATCAACCAACACAGCAAATCGAAGTCAAGACCGAAGTCAGGGAAATCAACCAGAGTCAAATATTAGGAATCGAAGGATGAACAAGTCAAATTTCTATAAATATACAGTATCATCATCGATAATAATTTGTCAGGTTCAAAAAGGAAGAAATCAAATTCCAAATCAAAATGAACATACCAATTCTCAGATCAAAAGATCTCAACCAATTGAAACCCTAATTCCAAAAGATTGATCGAAAAGGTCAAATTAGGTTCTTTCGATTGAAGGCAGCAGATCGATCGACAAGGCGAGATTAGGGTTCTTCCGATTGAAACCTTAATTCCAGAAGATTTGGTTTGTTTTTTAGATTGAGAGAGTACGGGGAGAAGAAAACGGGATGAGGGGTTTAATCATTTATTTGACTTCAAAGAGGGAAGCATGGAATGAGAGAAATAGAAGAAGGAAATAATTAAAAGAACCGGTGGCCACAAAATAATTGAGAGGGAAACCAAAATATAGGTGGAACCAAAACTAAATTTTTTTATAACTACAGTCAAATAACAAATAAAACGTTGTTTGAATGGTAAGCATGAACATTGAGATTCAGGGGCTAGGTCAAACAACTGATTATTTTTCCATATGTTGTGTGAAATAGGGTTAAGTATTGGGTTGACAAAAAATCTATCTTATGTTATGTGATCATTGTTATATGATTCACTTTGTGGCATAGTGTTAGTCTTGATGTAGATAGCTCCAAAGCAAACACCTTTCCTTTGTTAGCCTTGGTCACTTTTGGACATTTATTCTTATAATGCCCTATCTGGTCACAATTAAAGCACTTCACATTCTGCTTCCCTATAACCACCTTAATCATCAAAAGATCGACACTCATTAACATAGTGCCCCTTCTTGTCACAGTTATAACAAATTATATCAGCTTTCCCATTTTTGGCAACCCTGTCTTTTTGAGCTCCCATCTTCTTAAATAATTTCCTCTTCTTATTCTGAGAATTTAGGATCTCCTCTGACTTCTCTTTCCCAAAGGTCAAAGCATTTCTTTATTATCAACAGCTATCTAAAAGACTACATTCAATGGATCTCTGAGATGTGGCATAGTTGTCTTAGAAATCTCCAACCTCAACCCTAGATAAATTTCTCATTCCTCTTGATAATAGTGCCAATAGTGGCATATCCATACCTGGACAGCTCATTAAATTTAGCAGAGTACCCCAACATTGACATTAGCCTTACTTTAACAACATATACTTCCCAAGCAAAGCAGACTTGGCTACTTCAAACAAAAACCTTTCCTCGAATCTCCTTTGAAAATACGCCCAAATTAACTCCTCCTCAAGAAATCTTACAGTAACTCCATTCCACTAGAGTAAAGCGGCTCCTTGCAACTGTCTCGAAGCCAATCTCCTTTTCTGCTCATCATCCAGACCCAAATTAGTGTACAATGTAACAACCAGTTTTCCACTTCTATTGCATCCTCGGTCCCTAGAAAAGGCTTCCCACCTAGACTGGTGTAATCTCGACTTAGCTTAGCATAGTTATTACCAACTAGTACTACAGGATTGACTCCTCCAGCGTTAGCAGTATTACCTCTAGCTACTCCTACAACTTCCCCAGCTTGCATCAGATTAATGAAGAACTGACACATAGTCCCCATATCTACAGTCGCATCACCTACATTGGCGTTTGCATTTTGATTAGCATTTGCATGTCGACCTTGGTTCCTCGGGTATTTGGTTGATCATTTCGATTGATTGTGGTGATTCCTACACCTAGATTTACTCTTTCGTTTTCTGCTTTCATATCTTTCTTTCTCATAAATCTGCATACGAGCCTTAGTAAGATATAAAAGAAAAGTACAAAAGAGAGAGAGAGAGGAGAATACATACTTATACATAACAAATACAAGTAAGTTATAGTAGCGTTATCCCATAGCCTAATATTATTCTCTTATTCATTAAGATTATATTTTTAAAAACTCTTTAGATTTAAAATTCTTTTAACCATAAACTAGTGTTCTGATACCAACTTGTAACATCACCCATTCTAAGGTCCAAAACTAACTGCTATGGATGCTACAATCACCCATATTATTCATTCTCGATGATAAAATGCGGCTATATTAATCATACCAATAATCAAAAGTACATGAATACGAAAGATTTTCAAACACAGTTTAATACAAATTTTCATATCTCAGTTCATAACTGATATTTCATATTTATTACATTATCCCATTCATAATCTCATGTTAAAAGAAAATACAATTATTACAAAATACTCTAAGAGCGACATATGAAGATGCCCCCTAGGTTGATAAGAGTTAAATACTTGGAAATTATACAACTTTTCTAGTACATCCAAATAAACAAAACCAAACTACACAGCGGAAATAGATAAAGTTTCTAATAGCTAGATTGCCTCCTGCATGTCTCCAGAAGCTTATTCATCTAATGAGAACCTGAAAACCCTTACTTTCAATCTACTCAAATGAGTACCCGAGAGTTTAAGGAGAAACTTCGAATTATACAACAGTCTAGTGTGAATAATAACGTATCATCTCGAACCAAGATATCTAGTGAGACCACACCGTTAAGTGGAACGAGTTTTTCCCTCACTAATATCTTAACCAAAGCATAACAACCATATACCGTGTTCCTACGACCACAGTGGTTGGAATATAGAAGATATCATTTGTAATCATATAAGATACATTGAATTACCTATTATAATTCATTAAATTACCCATCTTGATTTCAAACGACTACCCATCACAATTTAAAATAATTATCCATCTTAAAATTATGTGGACTACAAATCTCACATTTAAACATATTCATGGTTATGTAAACTATCCATCTCACATACAATTATTACTTAGATTACCCATCCTCTACCACATTGACTACCCATCACATGTAGTTTAATTATTTAAAATTATATGGACTATCCATCACACATATTCCATTTAACTTATAATGATGTGGACTATCCATCCCACATCACCTAGTTTTCCTAGGATGAATATGAACCATTCATTATCCTCACAGAGACTATCCATCTCCAGTATGATATGGACTATTCATCTCACATCCCATAGTTTTCTTAGGATGACTATGAACTAATCATTTCATTAATGTTAACCATATGATTTAGTCATAATCAATGTTACCCACACATTTCAATTTTTTTTCATGTTACCTAGATGATTAACCTACGTCTATGTGTGTCCCCCATTAGGTTATCTCCTCTTAGAGTTATAATATTTCAATGTGACGTACATTGGTAAACCCTGGTTATACACGTTGAACTCATTATATTGTACTTTGGTATGCCTAAGGTTTTATAAAACCAAAATCATAAGTCATATGGCACGCCGCGTAGTTGAAAATAGATCAATGTCGAGATTCATCCACATTGATGTCCCCAATGATGGCGTCAAAGCTCGTAATTTAAATTAGCATTGGTAACCCCAATGACTATGTTGAAGTAGCACCATAAGGCTCTTCGCCTTTAATAAGATAAAACATAACACACATGTTATTAAATCAATGTCGACCTCTATTCAAGGTCGAGGAAGAAACTTAAATTCTTTTAAGCTTAAGAAAAGTTTATGTCGAAATTGATGTTGTCGAAGTTCAATAACTATAGGCTATCCACCTATTGAAACAAAACTTCAAAGCTTATAAGTTATTTGGCTAACTGCCAAAGATATAGGATTGTCAACCCTCTAAAACATAGGCCTCTTCGCCCCTTACAATATAGTTTTAGTTAATATAAAAGAAAGCCTCTTTGGAATACAAAAGATAAAGTATGACATCATGGACATAAGGCATCGACTGTAAAACATAAGATCACTAATCTTGATGCATATTGACCCTCAAGACCCTCGACGACATCATAAAACTTTTACACTTAAGTTACTTCGGCTGCTATGCCGCATTTTATATAGAGTCAAAGACATAATAGCGGCATCGTACCTTGATTTGGAAAACTAACGAAGAGATGTGGCACCATTTAAAAAAGTGATGAAGACATGCGACGCCGTCTACGTCGACGCTAAAGATTTTAACATTGAAATGAATCATGAGAATGCCTTGTTATCCACAATGGTTTCCATCTTGATTGACGCCAATGAGGTGGAACAAACTCCATAACTAACTAAGTAGTTATCTTGTGCTTCTTCTCGTCATCGTCGACACTTACGGGGCCAATGCTGTATTAGGCGCAGTGACGTTGGGTAGCATGGCGTTATCGTAATTCATGCAAAAAGCTGTTTTATTACTACTAAAATCATAAACTTTTCACTAAATCTTAGTACTTGTCCAATTTCTATTGGATAAAACAATCATTTTACATATCCTTTTTATAAATTACTGCTGCACTCAGATTCTAAAGTCCCAAATACACTTTAAATTAATTAATTAATATCCTTGATTAATTATTCTTTTTTTTTTAAAAAAAAGGTCTAAAGCTTTATTGATATTGAAGATACAATACAAACACAATATTTACAAGTAAAGAAACATTCAACTTGTATGCGGCCCAACACATTCTCAACCAAACCCTAAACACACTGCGAAAAATATGCGATGCTCTTTTTCTCATGGCGGCTCGTTTTCTCTGCCTGGCAAATCTTCCTCTCTTCCAACCATAGTGATGATACTATCGGTGCTTCTGGACATAATAGAGTTCTCAGCTTCATCATCTTCCTATCAATCATGTACCTTGAGGATGATACTGTGGTTGGGAAATTAGGGGTCATGGGAAAGGTAAGGTCTGCACGCGAAGGTAAAATTTCCCATTTGACTAGGATGTCATCAGTATTAACCATACTGTGAGAAAAGAACTTAGATCTGTTGATGATAAGGTCACGAACCATATTTTTTATGGATTTGCAAACTGCAATTTTGTCTGTGTTGTCATTGTTAAAGATCGTAGAGTTTCTGCTCTTCCAAATGAACCAGATGGCCGTGCTTAGAGCAGCTATTATGATATCCCTCTTAATGTTGTTGGCTGCAAAATTTTGACTTATGTAGTCAATAGTGTCTGAGATAGAAGTGTCAATATTACTATGTGTTTAGGGTCACCCATCATAATTCTGATCCAACACCACACATGCTTGGAGAAAGAACAGTTAAAGAATAAATGATTGCAAGTTTCCTCTTCTCTATTGCATAAAACACAGATAGAATCTTCAGTCACTCCTTGCCTTTTTAATTTATCTTTTGTTGGTAGAAAGTTGAAACTGGCTCTGTAAAGACAAACATTCATTTTAGGAAGGGATATGTTGTTCCATATGAATATGTGATTGTTGGTCTCTTGAAGTTTGATTCTAAGATAGTCTCAGTTCTCCACGTATTTCCAGATATGATATGATTTACCTTATGATTATGACCTCTGGAGTATGATAAAGTTTCTTTCCCCAATTTTTCTAATAATGTTGAACCATTAATCCATGGAATAAACCATAAACTTGTAGATTTCCCATCCACAATTCTTCTGTCAATTATTTTTTGTGCATCTCTTCTATGGTATAGCATCTTTTTTCCAAGTGCATGAGAAATTGTTATTGTAATTAGATTCCCACAGTGTTTTGTTGTTGGCATATCTCTCATTTAACCACTTTGCACTGAATGTTGAATTATTAAGTGTCTCCCAAATTCTTTTTATGCAGAAAGTGATATTTATATCAGATAGTTTTTTCAACCCCATTCCACCTTCAGATTTAGCACTTGTAACAGTTTCCCATGGAACACTGCTCTTTTTACCCTTCCAGATGAATTGTTCGCATAATTGATTGATTTTTTGAATAGTTAAGCTAGGAAGCTTAAAACACTGCATCCAAAAACTGACCATAGGGTATATAACAGCCTTTATCAATTCAATCCTTCCTGTAACTGTGAGGAATTTGCACTCCCAACCTTGCATCTTTTTTAGCACTCTATCAATCAGTTGTTTGCAGTTTGATTGTTTGATATATGTCACTGATAGGGGTAGCCCAAGATATCTGACAGGTAATTGTCCTTCTTGAATATTCAGAATGTTAAGCACTTGATCCTTGTTATTACAAAACTTGTTGAAAAACACTTGGGTTTTGAGATTGTTCATTTCCAAACCAGTAACTCTCTGTAATTTCTTGAAACAATTTTTGATAGCTTTAGCTCCAGTTGCAGTTGCATTAGTGAAGATTAAGAGGTCATCTGCATAAATTAAATGTGTAATTGTTTTTGATAACTGATTCTATTTTTCCTTTAGCAGCTTTTGCATCCATCAACAAAGTTAAATATTCCATGCATAAAGTAAAAAGATAAGGGGATAATGGGTCTCCTTGTCTTAATCCATTACTACCAGTAAAATATCCCTTATGATATCCTTCAATAGAAAATGAAAAGCTTGGAGCGCATATCATTTCATGAATAATTTTAACCCTTTTAGCTGGAAAATCCATGCTTTTTATCATGTGCAGAATGAAATATCTGTTTACTGAATCATAAGCTTTTTTAAAATCTACCTTTATGCACATTTTGTTGCTGCCATGTTTGTTGAAATTTCTGATGTGTTCATGTGCAATTATTATCCCATCTTTTATCTGTCTGTTTGGTAAGTATGCTGTTTGATTGTCAGATATTAATTCTGCAAGCACAAACTTCATTCTGTCACATAGAAGTTTTGATAGGATTTTATATAACATGGAACAGCAGGCTATGGGTCTGAAATCTGAAATTGATTGAGGGGTTTTAACTTTTGGGATTAAGGATATGATGGTGTGATTAATTTCTCTCACTATTTTTCCATTGTCAAAAGAAGTCTGCATAGCTTCTAGAAGAGGTTTCTTTAATTCGTTCCAATGTCTTTTGTAGAATCTGGCATTAAAACCATCATAGCCAGGAGCTGTATCATTATGCACACTGAAAATGGCTCTTTTTACTTCCTTTTCATCAAAAGTGGCATTAAGAAATGTTTTTCCCCAATCATTTAGTATCCTTTTTGGGGTGATATTAGGGAACTGATTCTCCATATTGCCTCTGTTATATATATTGGAGAAAAACTTGACAGCTTCTTCCACCATTTCTTTTTGGGTTTTAACTACATCTCCATTTTCTTTTAAAATGTTATGGGAGCTGTTGACAAATTTTCTAGTTGTTTGTTTTGCAAAGAAAAATTTAGAGCAGCTATCATCCCACTTGATCCACTGACATTTAGTTTTTTGTTTATTATCAATTGCTAACAATTCCATACTTTTGGCCATTTTCACTTGAGCCTCATGCAAGTTATGTGCATTCAAGGAGTTGTGATCTGATTCTAATATTTGCAGAGCAGTGTCGACCTCTTGCTTGCATTTTAGTACTTGTGATTGTAAAACATATTTTCCTTTGCACCAATTTTTGATATCCTTTTTGATGGTTTTCTGCATCTGGATAAGGTTATATAGCTGATTACCTTCAGGGAAAATAAAACATTTTTCAACTGTCTCTTTGTACCCCTCACACATAATCCAGTGATTCATGAATTTGAATGGTTTAGGACCTTCATATGTTTGAATATAATTAAAGTAGAACATGATAGGAACATGATCACTTGTTGATAGATCTAAATATTTTGCATGAGAATTGTTGAACATGTTCATCCATTCTATATTACAGAAAAGTCTATCAATTTTAGAAGCAATGTTCTTCTGAGGCCCTGATCTCCATGAATATTTAACTCCAGAAATACTGATTTCATTAACCCCTATAGAGTTGATAAAGTTATTAAGTTCTTGAATATTTCTGATGGTTAGTTTTTTCCCTCCCATTTTTTCATTCAAGAGCCTAACACAATTAAAGTCTCCAATGATGCACCAAGGTGTACTAAAAGTGTTAGCTTCTTTTTCCAACTGTCTCCATAAACTTGCCCTATCAGATTCAAGATTTAAAGCATAAATAACAGTGATAATGCATTGAGCCCCTGCAGTGTTGTTAAGCATACAAGTGATGTGATGTTTACTCATAGAAATTGCATAGCTGCTCCATATATCTGAATTTATCATGATGAGAATTCTGCATTTGTGATGATACTCAATGTTGTTTATGCAAGTCCATTTATTTCCCCAAGATTCCATGTATTGCTGAAGATTATTTCTTCTAAATTTATTTTCCACTAAGCAAAAAATAGAAGGTTTATGCGAGCACACAATATTTTTAACCTCTAAAATATGTGCTGCCTTGTTAAGACCACGCACATTCCAACATAGGATAGACATTATTTGGATGAATTTGCTTGACTCCTTGTCCTTATAGTGGGAGTCACACTTTCAAATACTCCTTTCTTCTTTCTCCTGTCATGTAAATTTTTACTTCTCATATCTGCAATTTCTTTTTCAAATTCAGGATTGATGGATGTGAGGTTTGTGGGCGTAATATTAAGAGGTTTATCATTTGAAGGGTATGTGGGATTGATACATGATTGATATAGAGAAGATTCATCCACCTTCGAGTCTATCATTCCTTTCTACACCTGAAAAGTATTAAGCACTACAGTTGTTAGATCAGAAATTTGAGAATTTGAATTATTTAAAATAGGTTTAGTATGATTTAACAACTCCCTGGTACTATATATCTCCGATGATGATGATGAAATGATTGAGGCTTTAGCTGATGAGGTCAATACATTAGGATCCAGAGTTTTTATACTTATTGACGATCCTTCTTCGATGTTGTGAATGTGAGGTGTTTCAGAAACATGAGCATTGTGACCCTTTGCAATTGTAGCAACCATGCTAGTTTTTAAAGGTAAGTCAGATACTACACATACAGTTGATGGCGAGGCTGCAATTGCAACTGCCGGTTCCTTTGAAGATGTCTGAACTGTCTCAACATTTAGAGCATTTGAATCTGATGGAGAGATTTCTTTTTCTATGCTTGAATTATTGTCTTTATTACATATTTTATGATCTTGAACATTGGACTCGTCAACTGTGACAATTTCTGCATTATGATGCACTACACCTTGTGAATTAACATAAAATGTTTGTTGAGTTGTAATGTCCTCTGTATTATTCTTTTAAATGCTTATCTGGCATAATAATTTCATAGTAAATCCAAATCACTTGGGAAAGATTCCAAAAATTCACGAAAATGATAGATTATCCTTCTCTTAACCATATAAAAATTTCAAACTCAAAAGTCATATTAAATTATTTTAAATAATTAAAACCCGAAATTAAGATATTTTCTCCTAAGGAAATTCATAAAATATTATATATAACTTGGAAAATTACAAAATTTAAAACCCATTTCCAAAATAATATTTTATATTACTTATCAGAAAATCAAAGCATTTGGTGATTAAAATTTTAGGTTGTACCCTTAACACCCATTTAAACAATGTCATAAAAATACCAATAACCATTATTCTATCTAAAAATGATTATACAACCATATTTTAGCAAAACAGACATCAATCATTCGGGTATTATCCATAAACGAATTCAAAAGAAAAATATTGAGATGGAACACTTTTTATTCATCTTAGATTAATTACTAAAGTTGAGATTTGTTGTTGCTTCAGTATCCCTAAGCTTCTTCTCCCTTTAATCCTTAGATTTCACTCACATTTGTTTAAGTTATGGTAGACCTTAATGTTTTTTTACTTTTGGTTGACTTTAGTTGGTGGAAAATGACAATGATATGAAGGGGAGAGGGTTGAAGGCAATGAAGAGGTCTATTTCCTAAATTGCCACTCTCATACATTTTATCAGATGTTAAGTTTAAACAATCTTACTTAATTAATTAAGTATGGCATGACCTTATTAATTACCAAATCTCATTCTCTTTAACCCTTTACGTTATTCTATTTAATCATTCCAATTAAATGTCCTGAATAATGTTCAGTAAAAAATAGGGTTGTTACATCTATACTCTTACTATCCGAGAGTATTACAAAGTAATAATGTCAGATAATACGATGAATTAGGCGATATGGGGTACACACATGAATATTCCCTTGGGATAACACTGATACATATTTAAACATGGTATGCAACTCACCAGAAAACATACACAACATCGACATAAAGAAATAAACACGTGTGCCTCCAGGACAGAGTAATACACAGTATATATGTTAGCGCCAAAATTGGTCAGTAACACCCAAATGTAAATGAAAGCACCAACTAACAATCACAGATAACAGAGAGAATGTATGTAGAGAGTGATAATATGAAAAACATCCAAAATTAAAATGAAAGCAGTAGAGAACAACAAATTTTATAGCGGTTCGGCTAACTCCAGCCTACGTCCACTCCAGAAGTTTACTTTTTATTAGTGTAGTAATCGATTATAGTTATAACACTATAGTGTAGTCCTAGCCTTAGAAAATAAAAAACCAGAGAGCCGAAGGAAGATCCCCTTTCTGAACCCCCTCATGCTATCTTTACAGGCAAATCTCGAGTTACTGGGCTTTCAGAGTGGTACAGGTCCATCAAGAATCTTGCCGACCATCATTAGCGAGCCACCCTGACAAAACCACAACACCGAACAACCCATGCCAAGCCACAATGCCGACCGACCCATGCCGAGCCACCATGCCGAACGACTCATGCCGAGCCACCATGACGAACGACCCATGCCAAGCCACCATGCCAAATGACAACCAAGGCCGAGCCACAACGTCGAGTGGCTCAGACCGAACCATAATACCGAGGAATATCTGATGCCAAGCAACGTCCAATGCCAAGCGACGTCCAATGCCGAGCGACGTCCAATGCCAAGCGACTTCCGATGTCAAGCAACGTACAATGTCGAGCGATGTATGATGCCGAGCGAGGTACGATGTCGAGCGAGGTACGATGCCGAGCGACGTCCAATGCCAAGCGACGTCCAATGCCAAGCGACTTCCAATGCCTAGCGGCTTTTGCCGAGCCACCACTTTATGTCGAACGGTCCCACCAATGCCAAATGACCTACAACTTCTTGACCGAGCCATGCAACTTCTCCACTTCTCGACCGAGCGGCGTATCCAAGTGAACTTCATCCTTTTAAACCGAATCTATCATATACCAACCTCGACAATCGTGAAGTTGACTAAGTTAAATCAGCCTGTCCGTGGCCTTACCGAGATGTGGGTTAACATTATCCCCCAAAAACATGCTTTGCTATTAGAAGGTGTGTTTTGAATAGCACCAAGTCCGATATCCGAAGTCTATATCTACGACTGCTTTGAGTCGATATCCAATTCCAAATCCAGTAACCAAGTCCTCAGTCAAATCCATATCCATCTGAACTCGATAGCCGAGCTCTAATCTATCCATATCTAATAACCAATAAACACGTCCATGACCTCTCCAAGTCTAACCTTGAATTCGTAGACCTCGTCGGGTCGCGTTATCCTATTCCTCCTTCAGCTCTTCGGTCAAGGGCTATTAAGTCCTCCATCCTCGGTTCTCCGGCCAGGGACTTCTTATATCCTCCGGCCTTGACTCTCCGACCAAGGACTTCTTATATCCTCGGGACTTGACTCTCCGGCCAAGGACTTTGATACTCACCAGCCTCGACTATCCAGCCAAGGACTTCTTATATCCTCCGGCCTGGGCTCCTCGACCAAGGACTTTGATACTCACCGGCCTCGGCGCTCCGGCCAAGGATTTTTATATTCACTGGCCTTGGCTCCCCGGCCAAGGATTTTTATATTCACCGACCTCGGCTCTCCGGCCAAGGACTTTGATATTTTTCGGCCTTGGACTTCGGCCAAGGACTTTGATATTCACGTACCTCGGCACTCTGGTCAAGGACTTTTATATTCACCGTCCTCGGCACTCCGGCCAAGGATTTTTATATTCTGACCGAGTCCATTCCATCACTCTTTGGCGAAGGGACTCGTAACTTGCGATCACTGCCTTGCCTCTTCGGTCGGGACAGTAGTCGCAAAACTTGAATTGTTTAATACATTGATCCGAATCCAATCAGAAAACCAAAAATCCATATCAAAAGTCAAACATCCAAACCAAAATGGCAAACTAAAAAACCAACCAAACCGGGAGTTCAATCTAAACTCCAAAACCATACCAAAGAAAAGTAAATGTCCAAAGTACCAAAAAGAATGCCAAAGTTTGCAGAAAAACAGAAAGAAAATAGGATTTCATTGACCCGAGCAGTACGGTTTTTCGCCATCTCAGAGCATGCCCAGGGACCGTTCTCGATCCCGTACGTGTGTAAGTGACCTAGCCGTATTACTTTGGGTACTATTACTTATTCAGAACCATCAAACCATTCAGTTTATAACAAGCCGGCGTTGACCAGATCTAGTGCCACCATTGCTAGAGGTAGGCGGTGGCCGCTCCCGTTCCACTGCCATAGCTCGATTCCTTATGTACTGTTGGAGGTGACCATTCCTCACATACTCCTCCACAATATCTTTCAAATGCCTACAATCGTTTGTGTTGTGCCCGTCCATCTCATGGAATAGGAAACGCGTTCCCGATACCCGTTCGTATTCAGAAGGTTCCCTCCTTGTCGGCTTTCGGTACTGGAGGCGCCCTTGAGTATCCAAGTAAATACTTTCAAGAGTCTCAGTTAAATCTATGTAAGAAGAAAACTTTGACCCCCTTCGAGGCCTCTTCAAAGTGCCACCGTTGCCATTTGTTTTCCTTTTTCCTTTATCTTCTTTACTTGGATCCTCCCTAGGTGGACCTCCACCCCTTACTACATAAGCTTCAGCCACTCTCCCTTCTCTCTCAGCCTACGCATCCTCCTATCTCAGGAACATTTTCGCCTCATGGTAGAACTCTCCGAGATCCCTCGATGGGTCCCGTTTCAATGATATCTTGAAATCCAAATTATCCGTGATTCTTAAAGCTGCTGCCATCAAAACCATTGACGGATCAGGTCGATTCACTGAGGCTAGCACTGTGTTGAATCTGGTTAAGAAGTCCTTGAACGATTCTCCTTTCCATTGTTTCATTGATGTTAGAGTCATCACGTTCTTGGGTCGGACTATGTGGACATGAAATTATCTCATAAACCTTTCAATTAGCTCCGTCCATATGCTGATAGAACCACTCTCCAGCTGTCTGAACCACATAGCTGCGATATCCGTCAAAAAATGGGAAGCATCAAGCCATGACCTCATCCGATGCCCCCAGTACCTCCATATGCCTCATGTACCTCGTCAGGTGAACGGGGGGATCCGTTCTTCCATCATACATCTCCAACATTGGTAGCTTAAAGTTTGGTGGGTTCCTATCTTGTCTGATAGTAGGAGTAGACGAACTCCTATTCACATCCTCTAGGTCCTTGTTTATCAATCCACCTCTCACGGCTCGTCTGACCATCTACGCTAATCTATCGTTGTCGCCGAGATGTAATCCTTGTCCGTTGCCTTTGGTCTGCCCCCGAGTTCATGAGGGAATCTTGGCACATACCCCTCATCATGTATCCCTGCATTCCAATTGGTGTAGGGTGGCACAACGTCATCTGGTATCCCTCCATCGATTGGTCCAGCATTTCATGGTGGAATGCCCCTGAGTCAAGATCCATTCAGGTTGATAGTTGTCTACTGATTGGGGGCTACCTCCTGTTGAGCCATTCCCTCTGCTTGATGGTTGAGTGCTTCTGATCCAGCTCCACGGATCTAAGCTCGTGCATTTCCTACTTGTGCAAATTGTCTGAGAACAGTCTGCATCGTCTCCTCTTGTCTTTTCATCATCACTTCCATCTCATCCCTGGTGATGTAGATGGATGCTTGACCTGCTCCAACTCTAGAGGAAGCCTCTTGATTTCCCTCTTGATTGCTTCTTTCTGTCACTTGCATTCTTGTTGATGGCCTAGCCATTGCTTCCTAGAATCCAGGTTCCTAGCTCCAAAATCCTTGAGTTCACCTCTCAGCGAAAGCACCAAAATGTTAGCGTCAAAGTTGGTCACTAGCACCCAAGTGTAAATAAAAGCACCAACTAACAGTCACAGATAGCAGATAGAATCTACATAGAGAGTAATAATATGAAAAATAGTGAAAATTAAAATGAAAGCAGTAGAGAACAACGATTTTATATTTGTTCGGCTAACTCCGGCCTACGTCCACTCCAGAAGTTTTTCTTTTATTGCTGTAATAATCAATTACAATTACAACACTACAGAGTAGTCCTAGCCTTAGAAAATAGTAAACCAGAGAGCCGAAGGAAGATCCCCTTTCTGAACCCCCTCATGCTGTATTTATAGGCAAATCCTGAGTTACTGGGCTTTCGGAGTGGTACAGTCCCATAAGACTCTTGCCGACCCATCATTACCGAGCCACCCTGACCAAACCACAACACCGAACGACCCGTGCCGAGCCACCTTGCCGACCGACCCATGCCGAGCCACCATGCCGAACGACTCATGCCGAGCCACCATGTCGAACGACTCATGCCGTGCCACCATGCCAAGCGACCCATGCTGAACGGCAATCAAGGCCAAGCCACAACGCTGAGTGGCTTAGACCGGACCACAACACCGAGGAATATCCGATGCCAAGCGACTTCTAATGCCAAGCGACGTCCGATGCCGAGCGAGGTATGATGTCAAGCGAGGTACGATGCCGAGAGAGGTACGAAGCCGAGCGAGGTACAAAGCCGAATGATGTACAATGCCAAGTGACTTCCAATGTCGAGCGAGGTACAATGCCAAACGACGTCCAATGCCAAGCGACTTCCAATACCGAACGGCTTTTGTGGAGCCACCACTTTATGTCGAATGGTCCCACCAATGCCGAACGACCTACAACTTCCTGACCGAGACGTGAAACTTCTCCACTTCTTGACCGAGTGGCATATCCAAGTGAACTCCATCCTTTTAAACCGAATCATCATACTCCAACCTCGACAATCGTGAAGTCGAATTAGTTAAATCCACCTGTCCATGGCCTTACCGAGAGGCGGGTTAACAGTATACTAAACAACAGAGATCACAGAGCCAATCGCATTGATAATATATACTATACAATGTTAAAAAAATATAATATACATTACCAAGTTTTATAAATACATGAGTCTATGCAATACAAATTAATATACAACATTACTGAATAATAAATATCCTCTATATCCAAATAATACAACTTGGTCTCAACGTCTCAGTGCCTGAAATGTCTCGGACTAATCTGATTATTATAAATAACACATGAGTCAGACTATGTCTATAATGATAGGTGATATGAAATATGTAAAATCAATGAAAGGTTTAATATTAATAATAACAATGACATCAAAGAGAACAACCACTACAATTCACATAATAAAGTGTCATCACCCATATAAAGAATGCCACTCGACAATCATGAAATCAACATTAAATGGGTGAATCATCCATATTTAGAAATCATCAACAAAATCAATTTATATAAGATGTGGGATAGCCTATCATATCATCCAAACCATATCCAACATCTTACAAACCATTAATATAAATAATCCACAAACCAAAGCACCAACAATAAAGTAAGGCTATCTCAAAAATACCAAATCATCAAAGTGTATGGACATATGGGAACAGACTGCACATTAGACTTTATCGGTTCTAATCTAGTCAACTAATTATTGGAAAGAGACATATATGCCAGTCCACTACACACTCACAACCCTGAACTAGAGAGGGGGACTGATAGCACACAACATGCTCCAGGAACCCAGAACTGCTCACAAATCGTTGTACTGTTTATACCTATAGTCTTCAAGTTATATCAACATATATTGTAATCCCATCCACCGATGACTCATCTATGCATAGCCCCAGTAACGACCCTGCTTTTCCCCTATATGTTACACACTACTGGCCTATGCCACACAAGGGGCTGTAGGCAACGACATATCTACTACTACCATTATTATGATGCATATTAAAAGGGACATATAACTATGGTGCTGTGGATCTGGGGCACGACCCCATGATCCGGCCATTAGGGTGGATATTGAACAATCTGGTTCACTCCCAAAAATAAAGAAAGCTGGACACAATATGGAGGGTCATATACTACTCATACGTTATAGCTACTCATAGCTGTAATAGTAGGCCAAACATAAAGCTCTCATAAGCTAACATCTATCAATACGATACTCCTCATTGAGTATCACATATAAAGTTGAGTGTAATCCTCGTTTGAGTGACATTTACTTACAATGAATAATTAAACAAACAACATCACTACATCCCATATCACTACATGTTATTTGGATAATTATTCAAGGCTCATAAACTATGTTCAATCCATATTAGATATTTCTATGTGACAAGTCCAATGAATAACTGGAAAGTGTTACCGAAAGACCCATAATAGACGGTATCACAAACCATTTATTCAAATTTCTCGTCACAAGTAAATAAAATCTCACAAATCAAATAGAAGGATGTCATCACCGTATGAATCACATTAACACTAATTAACTAAATAGATACGGTGAACTATTCATGATATCGAAATCAACCTAGGAAAATAGAAAATCTAAAAATTTAGAATTCAAAATTAAAAAATCCTAATTCAATACAAAAATGAAACAAGAATAATAAATTTCAACATAATCTTTCTTTAGATAATTAGAATATATATTCAAATATGCATGTGTGTGTGTGTATAAAGCATACTTTAAAAATTCATATGTAAACATATTATTTGTGAAAATACACTTCAAAATATCTAAAATAATAATCAGAAAATAGTTCTTATTTACAGAAATTATATAAACTTCTTAAATAACTATTTGAAACCAATAATAGCCAACTTTTCAATAAATTAAAAATATTAGCAACATTTTTCCTCAATCAAACATTATATTCTATAATAATAAATATAGTAAAACATTTATGTATTAAATAATTTGATCTCATTTATATAATTATCAAAAAGAAGGATTTAAACACTACTATTTACTTTTAAATCCATCATCTCAAAAATATTTGTAAATTTGAAAATAGCTAGACTAAAATAAAATTTAGTAAAATATTTATAAAATACTTTTAATTAGATTTAAAACTCTTAAATAATGTTTCTATGTTTATCAAACATTCATTAAAACAAGTAATAAATAAAGGTGTATATATAATTATGGAATAAATTACTCCACAAATATATCATCTAACATCACTATCAATATAACGTGACCTGAGTTGAGTTCCATGAAACAATGGTCATCTTTAAAATACACACATGACATATAAATAATATATAACTCAATTTGCAAATGCAGAGAGTTCCACTTGTAAATTAGATACATTTAATTACCACAATCATCTAATATCCAAGCAACAATCATTCGCAAACCGTTATAATCGATTCAAACAATAATCACAATCAACTCAACTAAGCCATGTAATCCATTATCGGGATGAATAATATAACTTGTAAAAATGGTAGATATAGTTGTGAGGGTAAACTTACTGAAACGGTGCTCGTTTAATCATATCGGTATGCTTCCTTATGACTACTCCACTATCTTCATCACTTCAACCTACATACCTGCTCCAACACCTTCAACTTCTGCATCATCTCTTTTTCACATTCCCTAGATTAAAGATCGCAGATGTAAGAACTGTTTGACATGAGAAACAATGACTGTGCACTATCACTGAGCCATCAACCTTCCAATCGTGCATAATGTTTTAGGTCGCAATGATCGTCGATATCGCCAGTTGCAAGCTGTTGTGGTCTCACCTCCTCAAGTACTTCCCCACGACACCTTCTATCGCCAACATCAAACCACGTTGCTCCAAATCGCACGGCACCATTCGTGATGCCCTACATCCATGATCGATCGCGTGCTTCCCAGTCGTTGCTTCCACCAGACAACAATGTTAACGTCACGACCGTGAGCGCAATTCATACTTTTTTCGAAGATGCGATTTCTAGGATTCGTAATTTTAGGTTGGGGCTCAATTGGAATGGGTAAGGGTTTTGAATAAGAAACAAAACGATAATATACATACAGACATAATTCAAAGTATACTAACTAAAAGTCAGCTTGGACAGTTATAACAACCAATCCTCACAATTTGATAAATACAATAAGCAAACCCAAGAACACTAAAAAACGGAAGAATATAAGAATACGTCCTGGCCATCTAGCTTGTCTTCTGAACTCTAAAAGAATCCAAAGCTAAAACTAGAAAATATGCTCGGGCATACCCGAGCATTTAGGAGAAACAATGCCTGGGTCAGTCTGGTAAAACCAGTGTGAGAAACTCAAATCACATGACTTGTAAAAAAAATTAAAATCAAAGGTATCTCGTAAGACCGCGCCGCACATAAGCATGGATGGGTTTTTACCTTACAGTAACCAAATCATTTTTATAGAAAATCCAACGATATCATAATAATGTCTAAGGGTGAAAATAAAGTATTAAAATAGCTAGAATGCTTGCATCTCATGTTCCAGCATAGTTGGGCACATATAAAACCATAAGGCTCATATAGGAGAATGGATTCCAACTATGACAAGGTAAGGAACTGCCTTCAGATGGTACATCTTTAGATAAAATGTACCCGGTCTGACAAGAATATCTTATATCCCTATCACACAGACTGGCGTACCACTTGACTAGTAGTATCGAATACGATCACTCTACTTTAGACCTTAAAGCATACATGAGTAGATATTAATCGATAAAGATTTGGAATGACCATACCCTGATGGGAGCGACCCACTTGGCCCTGTTGCATGCTCGATTTTTGTCATCTCTTGGTTGATGAGGCTTGAGGCTACGTTTTACCTTCATTTAGCACTTACCGCTTGGAACGCTACACTGCCCTCCAGGCATTAATGCAGTGTCAGCATTCATCCATGTAAGTTCATTCTAGGTCTGAACGAAACCGAAGGCACTATTTCTATTACATCCATTTCGGGGAATCTCTTCTAGGATTAATAACAAAAGCCCTTGCACTTCAAAGCTCTGTCTTTGATTCCATATTCTTCCAAATGTCTTCCATTCAAAATGCTTGAGTTGGATCAAAGTGAATTTCGAATAACATATTTGATCCCGGTCTCTTTGAAACAACATTCGATAGTTTTTGGTAAACACAACCCATGTTCTTTAGGAAATAAACAGACAAAGATAAGAGCGGAGTTCACCGCCAAACTGTCTATGGATGTGTTTTCCTTATCATTTACACAAGATGAACATAACGAGATTTATACGCATGTTACAACATCATTGGGGACGACTGTGCTTTGTAACTCAGATGTTTCCCCTAGATATTTCCAAAGTTACGTTTTGGTCTAGATTTGATAGTCGGTTATTTGACTATCAAATAAACAAGCATTCAAACAAGGATCACATTTCTCATGGCAACCACTAAGCCTTATATATAAATATTTATTAATAAAATCACTTTATAATTCCTTTGAAATCACTTCCATATACTTATCTTGACATGATAAGTATATTCACAAACCCCTATATTTTTTGATACTTAGAAAATATAACCATATAGTTGTCTCAATGGAATAAGTGTTTTTGCAAACCAATTTACTTTCAAAAACTTGGTAAAACTACTTCTACATACTTATAAAATGGTATAGGCATATCCATGAACACTTGGGGATATTTCTTGTTCAAAATCAAATTAAATAAAGATATAAATCACATAAAACCCATCTCCTTTCATAGATCTCTTTTATCTTATAAATATCTCATTTATAGATCTCTAAATCTATTTTTAAACTCTTTATAAATCACCATGTTAATTTATCAATCTTCATTATAAATATCAAACCATTTATAATTCCTATATACATATCCGAATCAATTACAAAATTCTTTCCCGATTCCTAGATCTCTTTTTAATTTATAAAACTCCTTTTATAAACTTCCTTCGTTTTTTAACAAACTCCCCACATAAACTTCCATTAATAAGGTTCCTTTGATAATAATCGATAATTTTAATCATCTATAACAACTAAGTTGTTATTTAACATTTTCGTTTAATTATCTTTAACCTTATTTAAAATAATAATTTAGAATACACTTAATAATAATTAGATTAACTTTAAATAATATTATTATACTGATAATTTAGCTCTATATCATAATTAAATAAATAATTAATTAATTAATTAACTTTAAAACATTTTTAATATAATTATTACTTAATTTCACACATTATTAATATAATAACCAATTTACTTTAAAATATATTTAAATAACTTAAACTTATATAATTAGATAACTTTAATTTAATAATTACAATATAATTAAAACTTTTTAAGTAAATAATTAAATAACTTCAAAACAACAATTAAATATTCTTAAATGATTTTAAAAGAATAATATTAATAAAACGCTTTAAATTATTATTTAAATAATTATTAATTATCTTTTAAAAAACATTATTACTAAATAATAAATATCTTTTAAATCTTATTGATATATAATAATTATTCTTAAAATAATTTTGATTCAAATATTAGCTTTCAAATTTAAAAAGAGGCTTAGCAACTTGAATGGTAATTTATTAGGTCACTACTTATTCCATTAAATTATCCAGGTTATAATTCAGGTATTTACGTAACATTAGATATGTAAATTAATTCCATAATTAACAAGCAATTGCTAATATAACACATAAACAATATTAATCAATTTGAAGGCACAAAAGTGTCTATACTAATGTTATAGCAGAACAGGATTTATTTCTGCTAAATAAATGTCCACTTAATTAATTAGCAGAATGGTGTTTTATCCCGTTAAACAAATGCCTAATTACCATATTCAATCTAGTTTAACTCAACGGTAATTTATTTGGCCAAATAAACATCAATAGTTATGATATATAAATTTAAACGACGTTATTAATTAAAATAACATAATTAAAATCCTGTATGTTTTCACTTGTCATAAATTTATACTTTTCCAAAGCTATTAACAAGTTACACGACAATGTTGTAATCATCCATACGAATCTAATGCAAAAATTTGTATGTCAATCAGATTTCATAAGAGCTAGATATAGCATTTCAAAATTTTGAAAAGTTAAATTATATAATTAAATAACCAATTTAATATCTCACCTAATGTTAACGGGCCAAGCCCAATCTTCTCAAACCTGATTCCGCTCTCTTCTTCTCCCCTCCTTCCTTCTACTTCGATCAAAGAAAACTGTAGCTTCACCTGTGCACGTATCCATGCACGGTACACCACCAACCCGACTGCCAACTGACAGTCCACCACTACCAACACGTCAGGCTTCACGATCTCCACCTCACCGACAACCCCAAGCCATATCCGCATGCCTCGAGCTCATCCCAACCTAGAAGCCGTATTCGATAGTTACAACTCCTTCTCATGATGCACGACACTTTTTTACTTTCGATCTCAGCCAAACTTTCACCGCTTGAGCACCTCTCCATCATGAACACAACGCCAAGCTCCACTTCGAGAATCGCCCTTAAAATTTCGACCAGACAAAACCATAGCTTCCGACAATCGTCAGTCGTCATCACGGAATGTTGTTAAAACTTCACCGAAAATACTACACCTTCATACGATCCTAACAACACTAGTGGCGTCGCTCGATTTGGAACGGATTGAGAGAACTTATTTTTTTTGGTGTTTGACGATCATTTTTCCTCTTTACTGATTTTTGGCAATTACTCGATCGATATTCGATGAATCAAGTGCCGTCAATTTCTAAAAATACTATGGATCGATACGAACAACTTTCATTTTGGTGGTTTCGGATGATTTTGCTTAGATTAGGGGATATTGATTTTTGAACGAGGGAAGTGTAAAAATTTTCCCATAATTCTCAAAGTGGACACAAACAGGGAGTTCAAAATGGACAAGGAGAAGAAGATGCTCGTGTACATAATTATACACAGAGCCAACCCCTAAGCAACCCAAGACAAAATTTCAAATTGAAGTCAATATCAATGGGGACAAAGGAACAAAGAGACCAAAAGATTGCTGAGGGAAGCATGCTATAGTAAGAAAGAAGGAGAATAAAATATGGGTGGAGTTGAAAACGGTGTCCTAGGTGTATGAAAATGTTTTGATCTGAATTTGAATAGATCGCGGTACTCCGCCACATAATAACTCGTCTGCTTTCTAGCCACGAATGACAGAAAACAAAATACAAACCGCATACGGAAATGTAACGCAGTCACAAAGCAAGATAGAACACACTAGTTATCAAATCCTATTAAATTCCGAAAATACCAACATTTGACGTAAAATGCGCCAAACGGAAATTCAAATGTTTTCCAAATTAAAATTTCAGAAAAATATTCTATAAATTAAACTAAAAGTAGGTCATCAAAATTGGATCCTAATTTGAAATAGATAATGTGTTATAATTTGATTTCAAATAATAATATTTAAAGAATTAAATTATTCAAATTTGAATACTCCCAAAAATACAGGTCGTGATAGTATGTATTTGTGTTAATATATACACACAAAAACACACGCGCACACATATATATATAGATAATATTACAATATGAAGTGATTGCAAATTCAATGTACATAACTACAATGTCAAATTCAAAAATTGTAATTTAAATTGTAAATTTCGGATCTACATTTGCATACTAAATATCTAATAAACTCAAATTTAAGTTAGTGTGTTAATTTTAAATAAATATATATTATATATGTATATTTCAAAACCTGATTCTTTTATAACTAGAGTGATACTTTATACAAGTAGAGCGTTCGTTATGAATTCTCAAGGCCTCGAACGTATGGCCCCTAGATCTTCTATCTAAAGCATCATATATCTAGCCACTTGAGTTAGAGGCTTAACTTACACATACATACATACATACATACATACATACGCACACATAATCATATATATGCATATTAAATTATACTAAGAATTTTATGAGTAAGAATATATATAAATATGTTTCGATATGAATAAAAAATTAAATACATATGTGTATATATATATATATTTACATTCGGCCAAAATAATGATAAAAAGTAAATTAATTTTTTTATTTTTGCATTGAAATCGTATAAATACATATAAAAAATTCAAACGCAATTTAGAACATGTAAAAAAAATTATTCAATGGATATTTGCATATTTTATATCTATTATAAATATATAAATATTGTAAAACTTAGGTTTTATATCTAAATAAATTATGTATACACACACAGACACACAGCTTTAATTTTTTAATTCGATAACGTATTATGTGTACACATTAGAAAATTTAATATGTTTATTATATATATATATATTTGTGTATGTGTGTTTTAAAATCAAACTTATTTTAAATATTATTAAATTATTATACTCATAAATTCAAATAAACAAATTTATTTTTTTATTGCTGAAAGACATATGAATATATATATATATATATATATATATATATATATATATATATTTGCGTATTCCATCTTTTTTAATCAACATACATATAAACAAACATATACATCCAATGTTGATGGGATTAACATATATGAATTCCTAATATTACACATACAATTAAAGACAGCATAATGACATGATCATTGATATACTAGATTATTACCTCTCTATTGCCTATAAGTAAAACCTTGCTCCTTGAATCAGTGTCCAATCCTTCAGATAAAGCTACCGAACTACTGTAACCATCGACATTCGATTTATATTTAATTTTTGTTTTTGCAAACTTGAAAAGAAGGAAGAAGGGTGCTATGATTTTCGACCAGATATGATAGAGGAGAAAGCCAAACTTAGTTGCCAAAAATGAGAGATTAGAAATATTTAAATAAGGGAGAATGGTAGGAGCAACTTGTGGATCTAGATCCACCATTATCTCTACTAATTCAAATCCCTACTCAAACCAAATCAATCCCTCTTCCTTCAATCATAGCCAGCTAAAAACACCCTTAAAAATGCCTAAAAATGCTTCAAGTCGAGTCAAACAAACATGCAATTAAATCCAATTCAGAAGCACCTTATATCGATAGTGTGTCTATAGCTATTATATACACACATTATTTAACATTGATCAACAAGAACTAAATAAAATTTTATAATTAATATTTCATAAATCTTAATTACTATAATTAATTTATAACAATTTTAATTAATTAAATTAGGTGGTAGTAGGGTATTCAACATTTCGCTTGTGTGACTCTTAGGGGTAAATTCGATCATCGAATGTCGAACAATTTGAATATTAACGTTCACATATCTCTTAGTAGGTGGTGTGATATTATGGACAAACTTATCGCTTACATAGGTTCAATATAATTTAATTTTACTTTGCCAACACGTTACCCGGTAGGGATAATTATTTACACCAGTTCTCTTCGTCAAAACTATGTCACATGAGGACTTCTAGATTATAATGGTCAAAATTCCAATATGGTCCATATTCAACTTTATATTCAAAAGGCAAAATTCTTGGTTTAATAATAGACAATATTATTAACCAAACTACTATGATTAGAGATTATGACTTTTGGTCGAATTTAGTTGACCATGATATTAACCTCATATAACTGAGGAGATGAATCCTCTATTGAAAATTGTTTCACTTTCAATGTCTCCACTCAACCTATCTACAACCATTCGATGGACATCATATCATAATTTAACTATAATCAAAGCAAAGCTTGCACAATAAAGATCAACATTGAGTTAAGAGAACAGTGTAATACTGTCACATCGATATTTTCCGTTTAACCGTAGTTATATTAACAAATAAAAAAATACCGAATGGGCCTTTCCATAGTTATCCAATAAATATCAGTACGTAACACTTTAGTGCCTTTAGCAGTTATGAATAATCACTGCCCAACCTTTGGAGAGCCTTACGTACTCTAGCCTCAACAGATGCATCGATATTCAATCTCGATACATCTTGAATAGGAATATTTAAAATTGTTTATTATAAACATTTTGATAAAATACTCATGATTACAACAATTGTAATTACTATCATAAACACTCCATTTATGGATTATTCTATTAAATATACTTAAAATAAACAATTAATTAATTATAATTAACATATAGCTAAAAGAAAACCAGCAGTATTTTGAAATAGATTTTAATATAGAGTATAATTTACAATGAATTACATAATTGCACCTAGGGCATACCCTAACTCTATCACTCGGTTCCTTTGCAATATTATGCCCCATAATAAATGCTTCATATTCAACTTCATTGTTTGATGGCTGCAACTCTAATCTCAAAGCGTAACATATCCTCCGTCTTTCTGGGTCACAAGAAGTAATCCGACCTTGGAATCATCCTTATTGGAGACTCCATCTACTACAACTTCCACTAAGAAAGTTGAACCTATTCTTCCTCTACTTCACCACCACAGATGGTTAATTTGACAATGAAATCTACCAATCCCTATCCTCAAATCGCCTTCCTATGATGATATATTTCGTCGTACTGGCTCAACTTGTTATTCCACTTTACAAGTCTTCTCAAAGTCTCGGGTAGATAGAACACTTTCCTCAATGGCTAATCGGTCAACATCTTTACCAGATGAGCCTGGAAGAATGGCTGCAACTTCCTCGCAGCAGTGAATAGACAGCATACCAGTTTCTTCAGCTTTGGGTAATTGTTTTTTGCTCCAGTAAAAATTTTTATCGATATAGTACAATGGACTTTGGATTATGCTCTTCTCATGAACCAAGGTTGCATTCAGTACGTGAGTAGACACTACTAGGTAAACAAATAGATCTTCTCCTTTGAAAGAGTTTGACAACACAGTTGTCTCTCCATATGATCCAATAAAATTGGGAAAACATCTTGACATTCTTTCATTTACACAAACTTTTCGTTCTCCTTTTTTAGGGTATCAAAGAATCATATATATGTTCATTGCTTTCGAGATGAATCGACTCAATACGGAGACTTTACCGTTCAAGCTCTGCATCTCCTTACTTGTTTTTGAAGGTAGTACTTCTCTTATTGCTTTAATCTGTCCTAGGTTAGCTACAATTCCCTTGAGTTTACAATGGAACTCGATAAAACTTCGAAAGAACATTTCAATGGGCAAAGCTACATTCCATACTTCTAAAGGACATCAATATATCTGAGGGATCACCTTGTGATTCATCGATCGCTGTAATTTCATAAGCATATCATCTACATAGACTCTCATGGTCCATTCGAGGTGATCTTTAAACGTTATGTTACACATCGTTGGTAGGCAGCACCAGCATTCTTTAGACCATGCGACATGTCTTGGTAATAATACAACCCTAAATCTATGATAAAACTTGTACGATCCAAATCTAGGACAAGCATCACTGTCTAATTATAGTTCGAGTATGCATCCATAAGAGATAGCAGTTCATATCCGTCTATTCCATCTACAAGTTGGTCGATCCCTGACAAAGAGTAGCAGTCCTTTGGGCATGCCTTATTCAAGTCATAATAGTCAATGCATGTTTTTCATTACCCATTTGCCTTCTTGACTTTCATGGGATTTGATACCCACTCCAAGGATATTGCATGCAAACGAAGCCATTCATCTTCAGCTTATCCACTTCTTCCTTCAATATAGTGGATCACTTGGGTTTCCATGCTATGCCTCTTCTACTTCACATGATGGTACCTTGGATCCACATTCAATGCTTGGCACACTATTTCTAGCTAAATTCCGCACATATTAGAATGAATCCAAGCAAACACATCCATATCTTCATAAAGAAACCGTACCAACTTCTTTCTCATCTTCAGGCTGAGTTGAGACTCAATCTTGAGAACCGTCGAGGATTGTCATCATCGGTCTAAATGCAATTGTCAACTCTGCCAATGCCACCCTTACATCCTTTGATTATTTTCATGGGTCCATGGATTTTGTAAAATTTACTATTAGACTCGAGCTGTAAAATTTACTATTGGACCCGAGCTAGGGATTAGATTGTAGTTGCTACGCATCGGAAGGATTGATATAGAGATGCTTATCTATATCCTTTTCCTTCTCACGTCGCTTTGCTCTCTAAGCTCTACGATGTAACATTCCCGATCAATGGTAGTCAAATTATATTGCTCCTACTCCATTCTTAGTAGGGAATTTCATCATCGGTTACCATTGAACAAGTGCAATTCTAAAACTGCCAAGGCTAGTCGTCCTAAGAAAGCATTATAGGTCAAGAATCCATCGAACACCATAAACATTTACAACTGCACTACCTAGCAGACTCCTTTACCTCCTTTACCCAACTCAATATGTAACTCTATGCAGCCAACTAGTTCCTTAGCCTCTCCAGTAAATCTTTGAGTTTGGGATTTACATGGCTTTAGATCCTTCTCACTAAGTTATATTTCATCAATGGTTATCTTGATTCATCGAGCTTCCACAGTCAATAAGGACTTAATGAACTGTAGCTGGCTTAATCGTGGTTGTAATCAACATAGGGTCAATTGTCGGCTCTTGAACCCCGTTATTATCTAGGTTTTAAAATATAGTATCATCGTTAAAAAAATTGTATTGCTTCCCTGGATATGGAAAAACACGTTTCTTGAGGCACATGCCTCAATGAGCTGTCATAGCGCTCCATCTCATTCAAACTTTTCATTGCAAGATGAGGACCTCTAGAGATGGCATCAATCATAGTTCCTCTTGCAGACTATCTCGATCGCTCTCCACTGGATATAGCCTCTTTCCCTTGGATAGACTTCCTTTGGAGTCTAATGTTCATCTGCCTCCCAACTTATTGGTTCCTGACATATGGATGCAATTTATTTTATGTATCAATTATTCAATGACATCTCTCAAATTCCTTCATCTGTTCGTACTGTGCCGGTGCATCTCATCAAAGTGACAATATTTCCTTGAATGTCGTTCTTCTTCATTTGCCTCTTTCGAAGGCAGTTTCTTATAGTTCTCAGTATCTTATGTCATAAGGTATATGTTCTTAACTATATTAATCAATGGATATAATCTCCTACCCTGATATACCTCTTGCATTACTTGGTGTCCAGCTTCTCGCCATAAGTATCTCGATTCTTTCTCTTGGGATTATTATCTGAAACATTCACTGCAATGTTTTCGACATTATCACCACTCTGTTTGACAGCAACGCGTCTCTGTATCATGCTACTCGATTCCTTGTGATCGTCAACAGCCAATCCAACAACAAAATCTTCCTCTTCTATGTTGATAAAACACTTTTATAGTAGATGGTTACTTTATCTTTAGCTATCTACTAAAATCTATCTTAGGTGAACAATACTAACTAGTGCCATCATCATAATCTCCCTGTTAGGGTTGGTCACCTCGGTACCCTCAGTATTAAATCTGCTTAAGAAGTTCTTCGGAGTTTCTTCAAAACTCTCATGCACATTTGATAATGACATCACATTTTTCGGTCGCACGGTGTGGACTTGGAGCTTCTCCATAAATTTCTTAGCCAGCTAATCAAATGATGATACGGACCACTGTGCAAGGCTAGTGAACCACAACATTGCTACTCCATCGAAGAATATTAGGAAACACCTACATCGGAAGCGTCTATTGCACGGGCACTGTCCATATGCCATTTGTACTGTAATAGATGTTGCCTTTGGATTAGTCATTCCATTGTTGGTAAAGATCATTGATGTTACGAATTTCTTCGGATATTTTGCTTCAATTTTTTTTTCGGTGGATGGGGTCAAACTTGGTTATGAACTCTACTCCTTATCCCTTCTATGTTGGCTCTCACTCAATAACCTTTTCACTATATCGGCGATGTATTCCTCACTGCCTTAGGTGGCTGGACAACGATCGTCAAGAACACCAACAAGTGTTTGACTCTGCAAATGTTCTTCGGTTAGTTGCATGATGTTTAGATTCCCTCTGTCTATGGAGGAACCATTTTTCCCAACCCTTTTTGGCATCCATCTGGAGATGGCTCTGTAGCGTCAATCTAGACACCACCAGCTCAAGCAATGGTAGCTCATCCATCTCCACCAGCAATAACATCTTCCAGCTTATTCTCGAAGATGCTCAAAGCAACAATATTGGATCGATTGATATTGTGTTGTTGGGACCAATAAGTACTGATCATTCTTAGTTATGGAACAACTATCCCAATGTCTGCATCTTCTTTCCTTGATGCCCCTACATCCTTCCTCGTCGTCTTATGCTTTCCATTTCTTCGATGTTAATCTAATGAAGATGAACTCTCTTCCTTGGAGTCTGAAGTTAATGAATCCCCGTGGCTCTTTCTATGCCTTTGAAGTATCCAAGACATCATAGCAAAACTTCTCACCATCCTCTCCATAATTTCTTTCTAACTCTTCAGCATCTTCTTGTTCATCTCAATCATCATCTTATCAATTCCACCCTTGTCACATCTTTCTATGGAGACGAGGAATCTGGCAAAGCACTTAAATGTTTGGTCTGTTTCTTCTTTGTGCTGAGAGTCTTCATCATCCCCTATAGTAATCGCACTGGATCTGGTTTTCATTAAGGCCATACCTTCTAGGTCTAATAGTAGATTCTTTTCAAATCTTGAATGCTGATAACCACAGACCCTTCAACATAGAAACTCTAGACATGGTTTCTAGATTTCCTTCAATCCAAAGTGAATGTAAAGATCCAAGCCTGTGAATAATTCTTTCTCGAAGTAAGCATTAAAATGTTTGCTCCAAAAGTGGTATAAATATCCAATCTAAAATAAATGAAAATTGAAAATCTAAGAATCAAAAGAGAGAGGAAGGGGGAGAAAATACAATTTTTAAAGTGGTTCGACCAAATTAAATAGCATATGTTAACTATTAGCTTTGTTACCGATTGTTTTAGGATTACAACTGACTTACAACAATCTCAAGATTCAAACCATTAAGCTATGATTTTGGTAGAGTATTTATACAAAAATTAGTTAGCAAAAAAGATCCTTTCATGGTTGCATTAACCTTGGTGTTTATAGAAAAAATCGACTACTAAAATTGCCAGGATTGATTTGAACATGTTCCCTTCTTTAGATCCGAAGATTCGGCAAGAAGAATCGGTCATAATCAAAATATCATGATAAAAAAGGTTTGATACCGATCCATTTATTTGACCTTCCTTAAACTTTTCTTTGACTTGGTCCACGTCTTCAACAGTACAAAGGCGAACCTCATCATGAATCACAATGGTTTGACACCTATCCTTATAGATCGATACTGATCCATTCTTCAATTTGGTTTCCCCTCTTTTCCTTTAGCTTTTCATGCTTTGGCTCTCAAAATGACTAAGTATTTTTGCTCTTCATAAGGAACAATCTATGCAGTTAATGCCATGTTAAAGCCTCGCTAATCCCCCCTAAAGCATGTATCGCTCTACGACCATTGTACTTTTTCAATTTAGCACAATAGAACTGCTTAAAGTTTTGCTACGCCCACTAAATCAATGGTTTTTAGCACCCTCTTTAGCAATATTAATACAAATAAGTTAATCTGACTAGTTCTTTTTAAAAAAAATCAATAAAATTATGGTAAAGTCTAAAGTTAAGGCCTATGTATTCAACATAAGTTAGAAATCTATTTTAGTAACCAAGTCAGAACTATATAAATCATGATATTCTCCGCTTTCTTAGTTAAGATTAAAAAAAATAAAAAATTCCTACACAAATGATGTGAGAATGAGAGAGTGTTAACTTTGGAGATTTAATTTTATTTTCAATAAAGCTTTTTGCTCCTCTGCTATTTTTTGCTACATCTTTGCTTTATCCCCTCTATAACATTTTGTACCGTTACCGCTATAGAACCGCTAAGCACTTTGACTACACAAGGATCGGTACCATTTGATGTTTTCCGCACTCAGTCATTTTTTCTTACATTCTTCATTATTGACATCTCTTATTCCTCTTGAACTATTTCATGGTCATTCAATTGTTCGGACTCGTCGATATATCACTTGGTTCAAATGCGGGATAATGATCTTGCTATAAATAAGTGCAAGGACTATATGTGCACTTGAAGAAGCAAAATGGGATTGCGAAATGAAAATATGAAAGGATTTAGGAATGGAGAATGAAAGGAAAATAATATTGTTTTTTTAAGAGCAGGAAAGAAGAATAGTTATTCGTTCAAAGGCAAAAAAATCAAATTTAAAATATTAAAATAGACATTGACATCCAATGCTTTAGGCGACGAAGAAACCAAAATTCCTGCTTCATGAAAAAGGAGAAAACTTGAGTGATGCTCTGTGCTACATACAATGTGGAATTGAGAAATATTTAGAAAGGAGAAACTCGCAAACATACATTGGAGTATCTCCAATCAATTCAGAGTTGAATATTAAGTCTACTCGGCCTTGAATATTAAGGCGTTGGCCCAACAACATGGCACCTATTTAGTAGGGGCCTGAGGTTGGACACCTATCAAATAGGCGCCTGACAATTGGACGCTTATTAAATAAATGACCGATTGTCATGCGCCTTTTTAATAAACGTCAAGCATCAGGGACCTATTAAACGGGCATCTGATGTTAGTTCACTTGTAGGCTTCAAAAAAAAATCTTATGAATCATATTTGAAATCACTTTGAAGAATGTTTGTTCACTTGTTATTTTTTATTCGTACTTTCTTTAATATTGCACAAATATTGTGTTTTTGTTTTTTTGGAAATAATCATTTTGTGTGGTACTTTATTTGTACGGATTCTAAAATGGTAGAACGTTGATTAAAAACCACATAAAATAAATGTCTAAAAATACAAAATACGATGCTAATATTGCAAATTGCTAGGTTTAAATAAACTACATTTGATGAAACTTAGCTATAATTATTTGCCTTTTGCACTTCATTCAATATTGAGTTTGAATTTCATCCATTACCATCAAATCCTTATCCATAACCGATTGTTCATATATTTTTCGTTCTGTTTCGTTTTCAAATGCAAGATAACTTTTGTTGCTCAACCTCCGCAAACTTTCACATTTCGTTGATCTTCTCCTGAGCTTGCTTGGTTCTTTCTTGTTGTCTTCTTTCGTGAATTTCATGGGTGGCGTTCACTCTAGAATTCAAGTCGGCTTCACCTCTACTCTTTTTCTTTACTGCTTTACACTCTGTTGGTCTATAATTTTCATTAGGATTTTGAATGAGCACGTCCATCTCATTTTTCCACTCAAATGACGTATCTTAAATAGGTGAGTCTCCTTGACTAGAGTAACACGATGGTTTTGATGTTTTTTCCTTTCCCTTTTCCTTTATTTGAAAACACTTCGAGCTCTTTGCATTATTAGAATTCCACTTTAGTTGATCCGCCAACAAGTTAACGAATTGGTAATAGTGTGGATTTTAACACCGTTTTCCCTTGCAAACAAAACTTTAAAATTCCTCATTCGCCATTGTTTTTTAATAAAAAAGACAAAAAAAAAAAGATTATAAACCAAAGAACAAAAAAAAAATCAAGAAATGTACCAAATGATCTTCGCCTTCCATTCCACTGGAATTCGTGATTCGTAAAATTGAGTTTATTGATAGATTTTTCTGAATCGACCATAAATCGCTGACAAAGATGTTTGTTGTTTGAATGCTTTATTTTGGAGTTATTCACTGCCACTTTGGTCATTACCCTGGAACGAATCTTTCGTATGATGATTATAAATGCCGCACAAGTTGTAGTCTTTATCACTTCATAATAGGTTGGAAGAATGCTGACTTGAAAGAGCACCGTGTTGTTCATTATCGTATTCGAAAACGTAATTTTGAAAATTCAAAAGATGTGAGAACGCTTCGAAGAGAACATTACGGAGATCTAATTTGATATAGGATTAATGCGTCTCAAAAGAAGAAATATTGAAGAATTTAACGAATTTTTTATAATTAAAAATGAGTTATTTATTGAACTAGGGCAGAAACATATCCATCATGGCAGTCATTATGGTTTAGATAACTGTTAGAGTCTGGACATCTATTAATTAGACGACATAACTTGGGCATCTGTTAAATAGGTTTGTACTCTATTAAATAGACATTGAGGATACAGAATTAGCACATGCAAATCATGCGTAATCTCTTCTTCTGGACCACCCACTTTCCTCCCACTTCGTATTTAGCCTGAATTCTCTCTTGATGTAGATGCCATTAGTGATTTACATATAAAAGGGTATGCATGAAGATGTATAATAAAGTTTAATTGCGCCCTCTCTTTCTCTCTCTTCTTTTCGTTGGACATCAAGCTGTACTTGCAGAATAGTTATAATGTTTTTACAGTAAAAGGAAAATGTTACATTTGATTGGGATAAAAAGGACCCAAATAGAAGAGCTAACCCAATTCCCAATCTAGGAGCACAAGCAAATGGTACATCGTACAAGTTACCACGAGCTAAACAAAACGAAAGTTTTACACGCTCCAAACAATCTTCTTCATCAAATAAAAGCTCCCGTCATCAAAAGAATCACTCAAATCAGTGATACATTAACCAAATCAAACTCGACAAACAGAACAAATTTGCATCGGATGGAAACAATCACACTTCTTTTTCTGTATTCACACATCAATACACCAATAATACACAAAATCAAACAAACAAATTAATTTAAACTCATATACATTATCATCGAACACCAAATTCATCGATGATAGATAACCCTACGCCATATATTGAATCATTTTGTCAGGGAGATTGAATCATCACTAGTTGCTCTCGAACAAATAAATAACTACGAGCAACAACCAGATCGAGAGCTTGAGTTAGATTCTTGCTTCTGTTTCAATATGTTTCTCTTTCCTACTGTAGAGCCTTCCAATAAGCTAGGAACTTCAAGAATCTGTAACGTATAATGCATTAATCATCTTATCCATACTGATATATGATGATACATACGCCTCATGGATGACACAAGGGGCACAATATGGGGGCCAAAAAAAAAGAAGAAGAAAAAAAAAGGACTTCGCTATTGGAACCGAGTGAATTACAGTTTTGTAGGTGAAATGCATTGATCGCTCTTTCAAGGATTCATATCTTCAATATCACATCGACAAAACATAAGCACACTCTTGCAAAATTAGTTATATAAAATGTACCTTCAAAGCAAGTTCTTCGAAGCATTTCTCAACATTTTCTCTTGTTTTCGCACTGCATTCTAGAAACAAGCATCCATTTTTTTGTGCCAAAGCAATTCCTTCTTCTCTTGTTACAGACCTCTCTGATTCCTGATAAGTGTTTTATGAAGTTTGAAAAAATGTTGAAGTATGAATGACTGGTTAAGTTCCATATAATAAGGACATACCCTGTCAACTTTATTACCAACTAAAATTTTGACGCAATCTTGATTTGTGCTGTAAAGCTCTACTTCTTTTGCCCATACATCGGATAAATTTGTAAACGTCTCTCTCTTTGTTACATCATAAACTGTGATACCATGAAAAAAACTGTTGGTTTCTACACATTACTTTCAAGCTAAACAGTATAAAAAATGTTTGACGACTTTAATATTTTATTGCATGTCAACTTCAACCTTTTATGCAGCGCCACTTCATAAATTTGCATTAAGATAAATGCTTGGATGTGTCATGTTGTTTCGTACTGTATGAAACAGTTGTGTATTTGGATATAATTAAATCCTCAATCAATACACCATTCAGTGATTCAGACCACGGAAAATTAGTTTGAACAGGTACTCATTTTTTTCATGAAATGACCACAAAAAGATGGACTAGACTATAATGGGTATTTATAAATGGTACCGCATGTTATTATTCCTGTTACTTTTAGAAGGTGAAAACACTTCAAATATAACACTTAAATAGTACATAAACCAAATAGGCAAATTCATAAAGCAAATTAAAGAATTGGTTAACTATCAGCAGAAGATGATTCAACATACCAAGCATGATTCCCTGTGCGCTTCTATAATATGAACTAGTCAATGTTCTGAATCTCTCTTGCCCAGCTGAATCAAGGAAATAAAATGTATCACCCAAATATAAATGCATCAGGACAAAATATCATGTTGATGTTCAATAACTTAATACTAACCAGTGTCCCATATTGTAAGCTTTAATCTTTTCCCCGAAACATGTAGATGCCTGATTTTAAAATCCACACCTGTGGATATACATAGTTAATAATCTATATATAATTATAAATACAGCATTTTTTTTCTGAAATAGATAATTTATGCATATTAATGATTAAGGAACAGTTAAACTCATTTTGTGCCAGGGATACTTTGCACTGTAAATTTTGAAAAATTCAAAAGTTTTCACTACATGTGAAACATTAATTCAATATTTAGTTTTTACTATCAAGGATATAATAGAATAGGTATGCATACAATATGATAATACTTAGAAATGTCTCACGCCATAATAAAAGTGAAAACACAGGATGAAAGAGACTCGCCTCACATTGGAAGATTTGAGGATGATGGATACACACTCGTGTGTGTTTTTATATGCTACTCAATGTACTTTAACCAGCTTTTTACCCAAAGCAGATTTCAACTGGAATTTGCAGGTCAAGATGAGGATGAAATGACTCACGAGCTTGGAGACAAGTCTGGAAGGACAAAAGGAGGGCATCCATCAAGCTTCAAGCAAAATCGAGCTAAGTAGACCACTCGGTATCGTGACTTACCTCTCGGTGCCAAAAGGTCTTTCTTCCACCTAGCAGCCCCGAACTCCTTGTACTTGATGCACAATCTCTAGCAATCGTGATGAAGTGTTTTTCTCGCATAATAGATGAGCAACTTCAAGAATTGATGAGAATAAAACAAATAAAGCAGGGCAGAACAAGCAAATATCAAGAAATCGGCGTGAACAACTCAAATGGAAAAGAGTTCAGAATTAAACGAAGCAAGAGATCGGAAGGCAAAATAAGTAAGGAAGATGGGTTTTTCACCCATAAAAACCTCTCGTTTCCAAGAGGAACCTCTCGATACCGATGGGTCTAAATTACTTTTTGGGCCGGCGTGCTCCCTTATGGATCTACGGACTTTCACTTAGACTTTAAACTACATGAGCCTGTGGATCTACATAGTTATTCCCCTATAAATACAGACCCTATAGCAACTAAAAAGGACTTTTTAGCACTTCTCATTCTTCTTTCTCTATCTCTCTTCACAATAGTCATCAAGACTGACATTGTTGGTAGTTCAAGCCTTATGAGCCTGTCAATTCCTTGTACCTGTAGTTTCAATCTCTCTCACATCTCTAATAATAAAATATAAATAGGCGTAGACCAGAGATTGCCGAACCATTAAAAAAATCTTAGTGTTCTTACTGATTTACATTTATTTTATGCTAGATCTCAATATTTCAATAGGTTTTTGGGTGGTGTGCCATTTTTTTACGTCATACAAAGATATATATATATATATATATATATATATATATATATATATATATATATATATATTAGCATATAAATTAAACGTCTCTATTTTGTTACAATGGAAAGTCTAAGTTCATATGTCCCCTCGTAACAAAATACATCTGCAAACAACATAGATAGTGTATCCAACATAGCCCTCTTCATCTCATGAGTCAAACCAAGATATGGACTTCTGTTCCTAAAAAAGGTCTCGATGTTATTTATTTATGTGTATACACATGCATGCATGTATACATATATGTGTGTATGTATGTAACGTTTGGTTTCATGACACACCATTGCCACATTTATCATATTTTGGGTTGCTCTATACCAAATGAATTGAAAATTTGCAGATCGTACTTTAAGATCACCACCATAAATTCTGAGTCCGTTTGAGTGCTTTTAACATAATGAAATTAATATCTATAATTTGTGGTTAAAACAGACGAATATCAATTAATGTGATTTATATTGTGTTTAAAAGGGTTATTAGATTTGAAATGATATCATTTTTTATGGATATAATATTCATTAGGATCTATGAAATTTTATAGAATTTTGGATGGTACAACTAAAGATATGAAAGGGTGCTATAAAAGAGGAGGTGTCATGAAACATTCCTCTATATGCATGTGTATATGCTATAGTGTTATTCTTCACAGCGTGAGGCAATTTATTTTGTTCGCCCTTTGTGATGAATTTCAGCACTTCAGTGCATCCCATGTACACGTGCTTCATTGTGTGATAGCGTTATCTAATGAATTTTTCAATATGCCAGCGTCTCGTATGAACATAACTTCGTCGTCTTCCAATGAGCATATACTTGGTCTTGGTAATACTTACTTGTAATAAAGGAAATTTCCAAAGTTATTGACACCAATATCATATGTATGTCACCTTATACGTCATATTTCTTGCAATGTGGTCCAACTCATACACCCACAATACGAGCCACACCTAACACTTTGGACATTACACCCCCATTGGAAAACGGTTCAAATATTTCAATGGCAGACGGCGTGAGTTTTGAGGGAGTGTTTCTTTGTCTTTTTCACACTATATAAGGGTGGAGTGTTGCAACTTCACATAATTGTAAATTTTCATGGTTCAAGGGGCCGAGATAGTGTGTGATATTTTATACGAACATATAAAATGTGGTGAATAGTCGAGAATGGACAAGTCTGTAAACATCCAAATTGAAGGAACTATCTTAGTACATTGTATTTCTTTCTCTCTCTCTCTCTCTTCTTCTTCTTCTTCTTCATTTTTTTTTTTTTTGGTTAAAGGGTAGACTTGAACAACTTCATTGAAACAAGAGTACATTAGTTGTCATGCAGCCATTGATAGGACAAGAGTCAAAGAGAAGATTATTAGAGATGTCTCATAACATAATCTGGAGATGAGGGCTGAACAAAAACATTCGTACATCTAAAATTTATGAATATTGAAGTTGCTCTTCCATTGAAAATTTTGCCAATAATGAAGGTGGAAGTGACTTGCTCTTGCATCTTCTTACACTCAACAAGCGCAGAATGTCCAAACTAAAAAATGCACTCAAATGAACATCAAAATCTCAACTTTTTTCTACTTAAACTGAATAAGAATAAATTATAGGACCGCCTAATTGGTTCTATGGTGTAGTATTTAGTGCTCCAGACTTTGAATTTGGACACATGGGATCAAATCCTGGTAGGACCAATCTTTTCATGGTTCATGCATCCTTATTCTCAGAGTCTCCTTCAAATTTGTCATATTGTAATACAAAAATTGGCATTCACTTAAATTTATTTTAATATCTCATATGCCTTCTGTGCACTTACATGCTGCCTTGTCCAGAACAATGTTATAATTATAGTTTTACGAATAAACTTCTAGCCATTTTGCACAAAAAAGGCAAAAGCAAACAAAATGAAAATATTGGGACAGTGGTTTCAAAATCCTTCTGTTAATTAAATATTAGAATCCTACAAATGTATAACAAGCATTCTAACACAAGAAATGATGAATTCCTCATCAAAACATTGCACCGATTTAAACCCAAGAGGTGGCCAAGTGGTTCACCAAGTTGAAATATAGGAGATGCACGGTTTGAATTATGATTATGACACATAAATTCCTTGATTTACTTGAATGTATGTAAATAGAGAAGACATTCATCTCTTAAAGCTTATGAGTAAGCTGAAAATAGAGGGGAGAAAACTTTGCAGACAGGCAAATGGACACAAATAAGCTCAATATGATGAATTACTCACCAATACTTTGAGACAGGTAAATGAACACTCACAACTTCATATTTTATACATGATGTTCTAATTAACCAAGTGGAAATTTAGCATGCACTTCATGGCTATGCAAATTGCATAGAAGAAAAAGACCAAGCAATATAGTTTTCTATAGTCAATCATCTCTATCTAATATCTAGATAACTTGGGAACTAACAGATAGAGAAAATGTTAAATGCAAATATTGGTGTTTGGCATTGCAATATGCAACTGGTTGCTAGCAATTTCACTTAGATTTCAGATTAAACTTCATCTCAGCAGCATCCTAATTAATCACGCCCGTCTATAATAACACAATTATGCATTTATCTAGCAATAATAAATGAACATAAAAGCAAATAATATTAATAACTTAAAGTTACCAATAGTAGGAGAAGGATCTTCATCAACATGATTGGAAATAAAGCTGACAAGAAGGCTACTTTTTCCAACAGCTGAATCACCGATCAATAGAATCTTGAATGAATAATCATAACTATTATTTGAAGGTGAACCCATTGTAGAAATATATTGATTTCCACAGATACGATTGTACCTTCCAAACAAATCAATAGAAAATATACGAGTTTTGACAATCTCAGTTACAAATCTCGATCTTGATTTGCTTAGTGGTTGGGTTGATGTATATATGAGGGGAAAGGGAACGAAGAATGATGAATAATAATAAATATGCAACTGCACAGAAAATTTATATATATTGTTTAAGGTTGCGATGTGTATAATTAGATGCTAGAAAAATAAGAGATATTTGAGGGAGCAGAAGAACAATTATTTAGTTTCACTGTTATATTTGTATCGAAAATAAAAAAGAGTTGGGAACCAAGTTAACGTGTAGGAAGACAGATGGACTCTTTTCCTTCGTTGGACATATGAAATATTGGTTCTTTCTCTACGGTATACGCAGGCGCTGAATACAATCTTGTTTTGTTCTCCTTGCTGGTAAAAGCAAGCAAACAGCGGGTTTACATATCTTTACATTTTTGGTCGGACGTTAGGCAGTGCGAAACCGACCATTCGATAATATAATCGAAAAAGAAAAAGCTATGGTGGTTTAATTAAACATTTATGTTGGAAAAAAATTCAAAATTAAAGAAATTTAAGTGGACATTAGTTGAAAGAACAAATTACATAATATTGAAAAGACTTTACGAGCCATTTTAAAAACATGTTCTTTATTGTTTTGACTTCGCATAATTTGACTTTGCAAGCTTATACTCAAAACACTGTTTTTTTTTTCTTTCTTATGGTAAAAAAACGAAACTAAAAGGAAAAAATTGGGATTTAGCCAAAGTAGGTCCGTCAACTGATATTTTCAGATGCGGATAGTGCCATATCCGCATCCGAAATCATTTTCGGATATCGGATATCTGCATCTGTGGATACGAACGGATATCGGATAGTTATCATATCTGCTGATGTTCGATAAATCAAAAAATATAAATTGAAAATTTAAGTTTAACATAAACTTTTTTCAATCCCATTAATTATTAAAGTGTTAAAAATAAACAAATATAACGATAACAAATAGTTTTGAGCAGTTAATATGCATTCTGTGCATATAATACAAATTTCCAACTTAATAAAATCATAAATAAATATATTTCACACTACTAAAATACACATAATTTAAATTATAATCTTGAAAAATACCGGACGGATAATTTTTGGATATGGATGTCTTCATATCCGCATTCACATCCGTTTTTCTAGATATCAGATATTTATTCACTTTTCGGATGGGGATGCGGACGGATTTTGAATTTTTCGAGTATCCATTGACAGGCCAAAGTCAAAATCGCTTTTCCCATAATGAATATAGTATTGCATAAACTTTGAGTCCAAGACCAATCAGTGTCTATTGTCTAAAATTGACCGAGCAACTCATGTTTCAAAAGAACTGTGCACTTATCTAGATCAGTGTATGGATCCCCTTTACATGCAATAAAATGATTAATTTTCATGTTCAACCTAATTTTAGATCAAACATACACACATACACATACATACATATATATGCATAATGTGCGAGCATGAATATGCTACATTAGTTTTATGCATTGTTACAGTTAAATAAACATAAATTTATTTAAGGGTTTTGTACAAAAAACCTCCTTTTTTGATGTTGTTACAATAAAAGTTCATATAGTAATGAGTATGTAAATTATATCTCCGTTTTTCCTAAATCAGAAATAGCAAATTAGGTTGCGCTTTCTTGATAGAACTTGCGCTTTTGAAAATTTTTAAAATCATCAAAAATTTCAAAATCAAAAAGTGCAAACTAGCTTGTGCTTTCGTGATTGAAAGCACAAGTTAACATACGCTTTTTAAAATTTTGAAAATGTTAAAAAAAAAATTCAAAATTATAAAAGTGCAAGTTACCTTGTATTTTCTGTAAGAAAAAGTGCAAGACTTTTTAACTGTAGCTCTTTTCCTGATTTATTTTACTATTAGAGTCATGGTTACATGACTCGTGCGAATTTTTAACCATGCTTATTCATCAATGTGAAAAACTATGGAAGCACATCAAAAGGTTACCCGCATTTTACATGCAACGGGTTCTTACGTTTCAGTTGTGACCATCCGCTCCCATATTCTACACAATGGTAAATAGCGATAAGCTATAATTTCGTGGTTACTTTTTACTAATCATTGCAACTCTTAATCACTGTATATATAGCCATGAAATCCATTATTTTGATTACTGAATTCTGATTCTAATTCTCATTCTTACTGTCTAAACAATCTTGCCATTTGCATTCATTATTTTCTAATCACTTGTTCATTCAAGTAACTTCATCAGTGAGTAAATAAACTTCCGATCTTCACGACTTACATGATATACCACAAAAGAGAAGATTATAGGAAGGGTGTACGTTATTGACTTATCAGTGTTATTCAAGAGCATACCCCGTTAGAAACAATTTTACTATTTGTATTGGAAGTTCTGTTCGGTTGCTCAGACGGTTGAAGTCATATTTTGTTGCTTAGGCGGCAGAAGTCATGTTCGGCTCTCAGGCGGTATAATACATGTTCCTCTTGGTCAGGTGTGGGTTTATAGTTGAATTCCAGAAGGAGTCTGGGACTGGAAATAGAACAGAAAGTTCGAACCAGTATAAAAATATCTGGTGTCATTTACTTTTATATTTTTATTCTGCACTAGTAGATCGTTTTGTTAATATTTCATATTGCACGATCCTTAGCCACTTTCACTTGGTATCAGAGCAAGGTCATCATATAAGCATAACACGGTTATTTGATAATCAGTTAATATGGAAAATTACACTAACACAAGTTTTATTGAAGGTCAATCCACCCCACGTCCACCACTATTTAACGGTTTGAATTACAATTATTGGTCAACTCGCATGCGAATTTATATGCAAGCAAATGGATATGATACTTGGGATATCACTCAGAATGAATACACTATACCCACTACACCATATGCACAATGATCAAACAACAAAAGATAGATGTTACCTCAAATGAAAAAGCCATGAATATGTTATTTTGTGCTTTAGATAAGAATGAATTTAATGGAGTTAGCATGTATACAACTGCTCATGAAATTTGGCGAACTCTTAAAGTTACACATGAAGGAATAAATAAAGTTAAACAAAACAAAATTTCTATGCTTAAAAATCAGTTCCATACCATTTTATTTGCCAACTTGTAGGTCAGCCGCATCTCCCACCTCCACCTCTGGCTACTCAAGGATCAAGCACCCCAGCCATCTTTACTATGCAACCTCTATCTCCATGAAATACGTTGGTCGAATCCTGCCCTCAGTCTTCGAACCTGGTGTTGATTCTTAAAAAATTGTGGCCCTAGAAGTGTTTGGGGACTTTTGTCAGTTTATAGAGCTAGATATCTCCATTACTAGCGCTGTGGGCCTGGCAGATCCTATCACAATGGCGGTGCAGCTGAAGATTGACCTTTCTAAAGTCAAAATAAAGAAGGTGCCCTGTAACACCCTGCATTGTAGATAATTAAATAATAAAATAAATACAAATGGTGAAAATGAGCGTTTTTTGAATTTTCATAATATGGTCTCGAAACATATATTATTGTGTTCATGGTAATTTTTCGATTAATTTACAGATATAATATGCCTTGAATGGACTTTGTATGAAAATGTTATTGACGTTCGATGTTCTGGATCGAAAAATAATTATATGTGTAAATGTGTGTAAATATATTTGTTTATAAATATATGCGCATATAAATTCCAGAAATAACGCGCGTTTGATTTTCAAAATAGACAAGCGTCATAAAGGGAATTAATAGACATCAGCAATTAGATGTAATTAATTAACATTAGTAGACAATGTTAATCAAATCAGCAATTAAAGGAAATTAATTTACATTAATTAGCAACGTTTAAATTTCAAAATAATCACGTGTTGTAAAGTGAATTAAATTTGCAATTGATGGAAATTAATTAGAATGAATAGGCAACGGTTAAAAGTTAACGTTTAAAAATGGAGGAAATAAATTAATACGTATAAAACAAATAGACGCGTCAAAACTGAAGCGTTTTTCATATTTTTAACGGCTAGGTTTCAATCGTTTTAAATGAACGGACGACGTTGCTTTGGCTCTCTATAAATAAACTTGTAGGGCGGCTAGGCTTCAAACCCATATTTTTTTGAATGGGCACGAAAGTCCTACCACGTTTCTTTCTCCTCCAGTTCTTCAGAAATCAAATATATCAGATTTAGGTTTTCTAATTTATAATTTGGAGGTAGAAACTGTAGTTCTAGAGAAGAGATGTCCAAATTAAGTCGTCCGTATGAGGTGAGTTTTTAGATCTGCTTTTCTAATTTATCTCTTAATTTTTCTTCAATTAGATCTATATTTATAAATCCATACAAATTCCGGTTTGTGGATCCAAATAGGGTTGCAAAGGGTAAGGCTATGGATAATAGAACTGGACTAAATTTCGGATCTAGAATTTGAAGTGTTTTCTTTTCAGGTGAGTGGATTTAAATTATATATCTTTTATGTTGATGATATATACTATCGTTAGATTCCCATTAAATATTTTAATTGAGCATTTGAACTAATTTCAGTAATTAGTTCTACTAGTTAGTTATTTGAAACTATAAATTTTATAAGAGAAGTGTACTTATATTTAAATGTTATTTATATCAAAAAGGAAAGGAATCCAATTAAATATAACTAATATTAGGCTTGAAAATTATAGAGAAAGGCATAGGCCTAAAAGTGAGAAATTTACAGTAAATTTTGTTAAAACTCGGGGAAGAAATAAGAAGGGGAAGTCTAATAACTTAATTTGAAAGTTAGTGATAGATTAGTTGGCTGGTTTAGAAAAGAAAATACATTTCCATAGTTTAATATTGTAAGAAATATGGTAAATGTAATTGCAAGAATAAAAGAAAGAAAAATAGAATTAGTGCAAAATAGAGACATTACTGTATTTTGCATCATCCAACAATTAAAGGAACAATAAAAGAAATATCTTACAGTTATGAGTTATTGTTTATGACATTATTTGGTATTAAAATATAGAAATGGATTTTTGTACAGTTTTTGTAACCAATAAATAGGATAGAACTACTATCTAGAATAAAAGAGAATAGCGTGAAGCGTTAAAGAAATTAAAGAAGATGAAATGATCAAGTTAAATATTTGACAAGACTAGAAATAATAAGCAGAAAATGTGACTAGATCTGCATTTACTGCGCACATAGTATAATAAAAAGTAAAGCAGTTATTATGATAAATAATTTGTGACAGTTGGACGTAGTCCCAAGCTAAAACTGTCATGCAATATAAGAGAACTAAAGAGAATTTAGTATCATAATAAAAGAAGACAGACTAGAATAAAAAAGAGGTACTTGCAGTTACATTTATAACATGTAGGTTATAAAAGAAAGAAAAGAATATAAAAATGACGATTGCATGTATAATTGCAACACATAGGTTATACTTAAAAAGAAAGAAATAGAAGAGACTTATTTTATCAAACTTAAATCTTGGATTAAGTTAGTAAGCAAAAATAATAGAAGTGGCCCATACCGGCAACATTCCCTTTCAGGTCTAGAATTAATGGTCTCACATATGGGTGGGCTGGGCTTGTTGATTAGGGTAAATAAGTAGGCAACAGAATAAGAAAAGTAAACTAAACGCATAATAAAAGATTAGATGTATGGTTTAATAAAATTTAAGGTGCGTTTGGTGCAACCCGAAGGGAATCCAGATAAAGAACCTAACGAAGCAGTTCATTGCAGATTTTTAGTACAGAAAGAGCATGTCCAACTTAGTCATTTTGTGCTAAAAGGAAGTATGAGACTTCAACAGAACGTGAGGATACTCTAGGATGGTCCTCTAGGGTAGGAGTAAAGGAGCTGAACCCCGGAAGGCAAATCTATAGGTGTACCATCAAGAGAGTATGCCTAGACTGCTATTGCATTGCAAGCCTAACGAAGCGGACCTTTGTAGACAGTCAAAAGGTTGATGATGGAGTATGATATTCGTATGACACCGTACTCTAGTTTACGAGTAGTTTATAGTAGGTAGGACCCATACGAATAGTCACATGTGAATGTCAGCGATCATCAGTCAGAGTGAGTTCGGAAAAGACTAGAGTTAAACCAATATGCCAATGATTCTTTCACTATCGAGACATTGGATGTTGGGCACAACTAATTGGATGTTTAGATTGTTTGCAGTAGGGCACAACCATTTAGCTCTTAAAAGGTCTTTCGATTAGTTGAGGGGGGGGGCTGCATGGGACAATAGCCACGATGAGCAAAAGAGACAGACCAAGTAGAATATCTGTATTGTAGGCCTAATGAAGCGGACCTTTACAGATATAGAAAACCCCAACTGAGTTAAGTACAAGGTCGACTTTGTTTGCGGAATTTAGGGAGTAGACAGAATGATTACATGTAGTCCTCAAGATACGCACTGGGTGGTACATTATGGATACTCGAGCACTAGTATAAGCTAGTACGGATGCAGTTTCACGTTTCCATAGTAGACAACATAATATCTATATTGTAGGCTTCACAAAATTGTCCTTTACAAACGTAGTTACAGTACGCTCGAGTAGCATGACGATGGAGTCATTTTCGAAGAGGATATGAAAGGTACTATGGGTAGTACCTAGATCAATGTGGTCTTTGGGCATATAGCTACATAAATATATTGGTTATTAGGTCTTAATCTACTAGGTGTAGATGGATACGATTCACGCACAAATGCAAGAGTATTATAAACCCAATAAACCTAATATAACAGAAAATGGAAATAGAACGGTATGTAGAATTATGCTTAGAAGTGTGTGATTTGTCCATTCACCAAAACTTTAGTTCTGACCCCCTCCTCATATCATCTCACAGGTTACATAGATGGCAGAGATTTTTCAAATTTGTGACACTTGTTTAGAAAGTGTTATTACCTTGGTGAATATTTACTTACTATTATATTTTAGTCAGTTCCGCTATGAGATATTTATTTGAGCTCGATATATTTATCTTTGCTTATTTGTAGGATACCAAACACCCAACTCGAGCTTCAGTTTGCCTAGATTTTAGCATTTTTATGAAAAATCCAGACCCACTAGAACTCGGTTTGTTACATTTGGTGTCAGAGTTTAGGTTAGTAGATCCTAAGTAAATTAGAAAATATGAGTGAACGTATTTGTATTTTTGAATAAAATATAAATATATTATGTACTAAAATACAAATAGTCCCCAATTATAGATTTTAACATATGAAAAGTTATTAGAAGTATATTTGTGCATAGTTTGCTAGTTGGTTTTGGGATTGGGATGACCCAAAGATGTTGTACCCTATATTATTGCCGATTTATAGTGTATAATAAGTTACGTTTTGTGAGAAGATTGATATACATACGTTATAGGAAGTGGAAAATTTCCCTAGGGATATTAGGGAAAATATCTATTTTGGAAGGAATAAGAGATTTTAGTAAGGAAATGAGATTTCCAAGATTTAGGAAGGGTATTACTAGGGTAAAAATAAGAGAATCCACTTTATATCTAGCCTAATAAAATAAAAAAATTGGAACTGAAATGATGAAAAATATAATTGTTAATATGTTTGAGGAAGTAAATATTGAGTTTTTGAAAAAAAAGTGGTATGAAATTTAAATTGGTTTTATGTGATGTAAATTTTGTTAAAAGTGAAATTATTTTTGAAGAATTGCAGAGCATGTATAACTTGCTAGTTTTTTTGTAGGTAAACAAAAATTTTAAATATAAAAACCTAGAGTGTGTTGAGTATCGAAAGCGTAGGCTACAACATTTATTGTTGTAATAGATGTTTTCATGAAAAACAAAGGAAGCATAGACTATGACACCATTGTTATAGTGTGTGACTCCCAAAGGAAATGTTTTTACATAACATATGGGATCTGTTAATATTCATTTTAATTGAATCTATATACTAGTATTTTTGGGTTTTAGTAACGGTGTTTAACGCAACTTCTGTTTTTATCTAAATAAAAAATGTGTTTTGAGAATAATTTCTAAGTATAGAAATAAAGTGGTTTGTAAGTACAATTATTATTTAAATAAGTATATGGAAATATTTTCTAATATATTAAAACATTTTTGAAAATAAGTTCTTTTGAGAATAATGTAAATTAAATATTTGGCAATTAGTAAATTACGTAGAAAATGTTTATTGTACGTGAATATAGACTAAACAAACTTTAATCTATTGGTATGAAATGAATAATGATATAATTTTCTATGAAACCAACTCACAAATAAAGATGTTTTGTGCAAGTTGAAAGGAATACGTAAACGAGATGTACAAGGTATGGAAAGCACTATATTTTGTATAGCCTATTTCGATAAATTATAAAATAAGTTCCTTGTAATTTCACATAAACAAGAAATCATTTTTCAAAGGATTCATAGAAGGTTTTAGCGTTAATTGTTTCTCATAAGAGAAAGTAGTTCCACTACATTAAGGCATACAACCATTATGTGTAATAAGAAGTGTAATAATTAGAGACAGTGTTACTTAGGAGGGTTATTATAGAGAGCCTTAGTGGGAAAGCTAAACAACGAAATTTCATATTTTTCCATTGATTATGTGCATTGGTTGCTTGCCTTTGTAGGAAATCCCCATTTGTGATAAGTTAGAAACTCCTCCAAGGTTAGGTAATTGAAAGAGTAGGAAAGTTAAGGAATTTTCGATAAAATAATTTTTTATCTACTCTAGTTTTCGTAAATTTGAAAAATCTATGAAAAGAAGATGTTTTGGAAACAAGTGAGAACATTTTTGGAAGTCAAGAAAAAAATGTTTTAAGGACAAGAAAGACATGTTTTAGAGAACAATGGTCTGGTGAGAAAGTAAATAAGGTTTTGGAAGGGAAAAACTTAGTAAACAGTTAAACTTAAAAATCCAATTTTTTTATATGGAAAGTTGTAAAGGTCGTTGAAAGGAAAAGAGGAACAAGTTTTGAACTTAGAATTTGTAAGTTTTCCCCTTTAGGTTTGAGGAATAATTTAAATTCAAAGAGCTATAAAGATGCAAGTCTTGAAAGATAAAATGTTAAGTAAGCAAGTACCTTTGAATTTAATAAAAAATTCAAAGCAACACTTTTAAAGGCTAGGATTTTGGGATTTGATGTTTCAAAAATTTAAAAGATTTAATTTTTGAAATGAAATGATGAATATTAAACCAAGTATTTTTAAATATGAAGTAGATAGGAATCATTTTCTACGTGTGACAGAAAAAGTGTAAGGCTATATAGGAGATAGCTGTGATTACTTTTTATAGTAATAATAAAAGTTCTCGTAAAGTGTATAGTCACTAGTGAGAAATTAGAAATGTTGCTTCATGTGTGTAGATTATAGAAGAATAGTGAAGTAATATTAGTAAATTGTAAGACACACGTGGTTGGGATAGGTAGACCTTAGTTGGGGGAAAATGAGACTTGGTTATTCAATTTTGAGCATGGAATGAAGGAGATGAATAGATCTTATTCATCGTGAGTAATACAACGTAAGTTAGAATGAGTAATAGACGACAGGAGGAGCATACGAGTTACTTGGATTCCTAGCGTAGGATATTTCTGTGTCTGGGTGGACATGGTCCTAGGCCTCCTAGCCCTAGATGATAGCTGTGTTTAGCTGCTATATTTATTTATCTAGCATCGCTTTATAGTAGGACTTGTTTTATCTTTTAGTAATGAGATCGTACTCCTATGTAAGCATTTTGTTTTTATTATTGCAAGTCAGTACTGATTAATATGATGAACTTTTTCTATGATGTCCACAAGAAGAGAATAAAAACATAGGATGTAAGTAATAAAAGGAAAGTAAAAGCCAAAAAGAGTAACTAATAGGAAAACAACAAATTTAAAGAAAGTGACAGATACGTCAATAGAAAATTTTGAAAAGATATTTTTTCTTATGTGAACTGTGCTTGGGAAAATAAATAGAAATTTTTATAGAATAGTGGCACAAGTTTCAAGAATGGAGAAAGAGGTGCGCAAAAATAAAACAGGAAAATGTGAGGTTTTCCGTTTTCTACCTTCTTTCCAACATAAGAAATCGAGTTTGGAAAATTAGATTTTTATGAAATTCGAATATTAAAAGTTGTGTGGAAGAGTTTGGATGAAAAATTTGTTGAACTACGCCCCTATTCAGTAAGAGTGTAGGAAAAATTGGATGAAAAGTGCTTTGAGTTTTCGAAAGATTGCATTCATATAAAAATTGCAAGTATATTTAGGATGTGCGCATCATATATTAAAATGAATTTTTAAAAGAGAAAAGCATTCGTATAGGAGATACCGCTTAGAAATTCAGGAACATGCATATATTTATTGTTATACGACACTTTGCATAAGGACACGTATGGTTGCAAAAATTGGAAGTGCACAAGATGTATGTGCTTGATGCGAGGAATTACATAGTTTTACCCTTGTCGAATTTCGGAAACGAAATTTACTAAAGGGTGGGAGAATGCAACACCCCGCATTTTTAGATAATTAAATAATCAAATAATTATAAACAGTGAAAATGAGTATTTTTGGAATTTTCAGAATATGGCCTCGAAACATATATCGTTGTGTTCGTGGCGATTATCTGATTTACATATATAATATGTCTCGAGCGAACTTCGTATGTAAAAGTTATTGAGGTTCGATGTTCCCTATCCAAAAATAATTATACATGTAAATGTGCGTAAATATATTTGTTTATAAATATATGCATGTATAAATTAGAGAAATAATGCGCGTTTGAATTTCAAAATAGACGCACGTCATAAAGGAAATTGAATGACATCGGCAATTAGAGGTAATTAATTAACATTAGTAGGCAATGTTAATCAAATAAGCAATTAAAGGAAATTAATTTACATTAATTAGCAACATTTGAATTTCAAAATAAACATGTGTTATAAAGGGAATTAATTTTGCAGTTGATGGAAATTATTTAGAATAAATAGGCAAAGGTTAAAAGTTAACGTTTAAAAATAGAGGAAATAAATTAATACGTATAAAACAAAACGACTAGACACGTCAAAACTGATGCGTTTTGCTTGTTTTTAACGGCTAGATTTCAATCGCTTTAAACAACGGACGACGTTTCTTTGGCTCTCTATAAATAAACTTGCAGAGCTAGGCTTCAAACAAAAAGGCTAGACACGTCAAAACTGATGCGTTTTGCTTGTTTTTAACGGCTAGATTTCAATCGCTTTCAACGAACGGGCGACGTTGATTTGGCTCTCTATAAATAAATGTGCAGGGCTAACCTTTAAACCCATATGTTTCTGAATGGTCGTGGAAGCCCCGTCGCTTTTTTTCTCCTCCGGTTCTTCATAAATCAAATATATTATATTTATGTTTTATGATTTGCAATTTGATGGTGGAAACTGTAGTTCTAAAGAAGAGATTTCCTAATTAAGTCGTCCGTATGAGGTGAGTTTTCAGATCTGCTTTTCTAGTTTATCTGTTTATTTTTCTTCAATTAGAATTACAAATCCATACAAATTCCGGTTTGTGGATCCGAATAGGGTTGCAAAAAGGAAGGCGATGGATAATAGAAATGGACTAAAAATCAGATCTGGAATTCGTAGTGTTTTCATTTCCGGTGGGTGGATTTAAATTATATATCTTTTATGTTGATGATATTATATTAATTTCCGACGATAAAATGCAGTCATGTTAATAGTATCAGTCCCTTTCTTCACCGTTCCACCGTTTCGAGCACCCTTCTTGTGAAAGAACTTCCTCTTCTGATCTTCCCCAACCTGGACCTCCTTCTCATTCTTCTTCTCTAAATAAGCAAGCATCTCTTCATGTCTTAATGCCATCTCTACTACCACATCACAGGGATCTTAGATATGCGGTAAGGTTGCCCTAGTCAACTCAGGCTTCAATCCCCTGATGAACTTTTCATTCCTCTTCATCACTGTATCAACAATGGCACAACCATACTTAGCCAATTCTTCAAACCTACTAGCATACTACAACCATTCATCACTCCCAGCTCTAGCTCAGTAAACTTTCGGATCAAAACAGACTGTGGCATCACCGACATGAACCTCTCCTGGAACCTCCTCTTAAACTCTGCCCATGTTATTGTCTCCTCACCCACACTAGCTATTACACTACTGTACCAAAATAAAGCCGCTCCTTGAAGCTGTCTAGAAGAAAACCTCCTCTTCTGCTCATCATGGAGGCCTAAGTCAGCAAATATCCTTTCATGGTGCAGCAACAAGTTCTCCACTTCTATAGCATCTTCAGTACAAATAAATGGCTTCCCTCTAAGCCTAGCATAATCTCTACTCAAATTAGCATAATGGTTGACAGCCGGAGCTTTCTGAACTTCTACTCCTACATTCCCTCCAACAACTCCAGTAACAATCCCAACTTGCATCATGTTCACGAAAAACTAATACGTGGCTCCCATATCCACTTGTGGGACTCCGGCATCAACATTCTCAGCTTGTGTCTGGCCTTGGTTTCTCCAGTTATTTGGTCTGGCATTTCCATTTGTGTAGTGCTTCCTCCAAGATTTTCTCTTCCACTTCTAGCGTTCATATCTATATTCAACCCTCGTAAGATATAGAGGAATGGCCTAAAAGAGATAGGAAACTAAAGATATAGTGTATACTTATATAAATATACATGGCAAATACAAGTACGTTACTATAGCGTTATCACATACCCCATCTTTTCTCTAATTCCCAAGGATTATATTTTTGTCAAAATCCATTTGTAGTATAAGTTTTTAATAAACCTATGATCTGATACCAAGTTGTAACATTTCATAATTAGAGGCCCAAAGCTAAGCGTTACAAATGCTGCAGTCATACATAGCATTAACTTCCGGCAACTAAATATGGCTATGTTAATGGTATCTATAATATCATAAGCATTTGAATATGAAATAAAATAAAAGATTTAAAAAAACAACATTTTTACTAATTACATTTCAAAACATTTGTTTCACATTCAAATTACATAATCACATAATCGTTTCCCAGGTTCAGATGAATATAGTTATAACAAAAAAAGGCCAAGAGCAACATATGATGATGCCCCCTTGGTTGACCAGAGTACTATATAGACATTACTGTCTTAGATACACAGCGGAATAAAACAAAACAACAACTCTTAACAGCTATCCGTCCGCCACCTACTCGTCACCAGAAGCTTTATTCGTCAACTTACTAAAACCTGTAAATCCTCAACCCTCAACCTATTCAAACCAATTTTGAGCACCCGAGAGTTTATTGGGAAAAACATAAACTTTGAGTCAGACATAAAGCCTGGTTAAATAATATTATACATCTCGGATAAACGATATTAAGTGAGTCCATGTCGTTTAACAGAACAGATTTCCCCTAACTAATATCCTTTCAAAGGAATATTTTGCAAAACAAAATCCTGCAGCCAAAATGGGTAAAACAGTAAAGCATTATTATGTAAACATACATATCAAGCAACAAATGGACTATCTATCCGAACATTACGGTTTTTTTTGGCTAATTACTAACCTTTGGCTAACTCGGGCCTACTAGAAAATATAACAAAATAAACTAACATTTGTTAGACACACCTCTTCTAGACGGTATGTTCTTAATTATCTGTTAAATACTTCCCTTCTTGATGGTCTGTACCTAACTTAACATCTCCCACGGTCACCTGATTCTAATGGTTTTGCGGGCTCACCGATAACCTATCTGTATATAAACATTTATTTTCTTTTATGTGTAATCATAATTTTAGTCTTGTATGTGACAAAGCCCTACACATTGGAATTTTGGACCAAATTAGCTGGGGCTAATAGCTAATGTATAGGGCATGACCCTATACCAGTCTCATCTGGTTTTCTACTATCCGAGTCATTTTACTTAGGGAAGCCATCCCGTAAATTTCCCTTGAAATCTTTTTCAAACTGATTAAAAACCTTTAAATCTAACTCACATAAAGAAAACACATATACGTTATGCTTATTCAAAATCACATTGCCATGTTATATATATACTTTACTCAAACCTTAGTTGGTGAAACTTTTAAACCTTTGAAAGTACCCCTTTCGAATCCATTAAAAGTGCCCCTTCTAAACTATTGAAAGCACCTCTTTTGAAACCAAGTAAAACCCTTTATTTCACCTAAGTCGAAAGACCAAAACCTTCCTTTCGAAACTATTCTCAAAACCTTTCAAAACCCTTGAAAAACCTTTCCTTCTAAAGCTATAAAACCTTAGACATATTATCTCAATACACTTTAAAACTGCCTTTTGAAACCGTTGGAAAACCTTCCTTTTAGCCCTTTCGAAACAGTTAGAAAAATACCCTTTTGAATAATTTGACAACATTGGCAACATTGGGCAACCACTCCATCGAAACCTTTCTTTAAAACCTTTCGAAAGCATCAAAACCTTCATAAACAACAACTTTTCGAAAGCACTTGGGTTCAATTTAAAACATGTGGAAAAACCCCTTTTGAAACCTCTTACATCATCTCCTTCAAATCCATTTGGGTCGTGCTTCAATATAGAAAAAGGTCATTAAAACCATTTAATTCGAAAGCCTATCTTTCAAAAGCATTCCTAAGCAAAAAAGTGATGGTGTCGAAACCACCCTTCCGAAAGCATCGGAGAAGTGGCCAAGTTTAAAACAAAGTATACCTTCCAAAACCATTAACTTCGAAAGGTAGCGGCAGTTAGGGTCTTCGACCCCTTCAAAACCATTTCTTTAAACAAAAGAGCGCAACCCATTCGAAACCATTCCTTTGGAATCATTTGACCAGGTCGAAAGCCAACCCGGTCGAAAGGCGCTACGTCATTTCAAAACAAGGGCATGCTTTGATCCCTTCGGAACCCCATGTTCCGATCATATACCTTCTGCTTCTATCCAATTAATTACGTACCAATTGTACTGATACCATGCACATTGGTTTTAAAGGCAATGGTGGCGAAACATCTAGGTCGGAACCCCTAGTACCGAAAGTAGCAGAACATGCTAAAAACATGTAAATTTTGTTTATAACTTAAGGGAGAAACACTTCTCAACTAACCTGCTCTGTTTATCAAATTTTCATTGGTTGCTTAATTTCTTTTTCAAAAGTACTGCCAAGATTTTAGAAATAAACAATAATTTTATTTTACAAAATACACCTTCTTTTATAAATATATAAAACATTTAAAACCCATACCTTAAATAATTTTATATATTCGTCAAAACACTTTGGAAAATTCTACAAAAATTCTAGTAAATCCTTTTTAATACGTTTTCCTGCATATATAAATTTCAGATCTAAATTATTTATAATTTAACGTAAATTGTTTGTTACCCGATAGATCATTTTCTTCGCTAAAAATTAATATAAAATCCACATTATCAGAAAATTATGAAAATTGTAATTCATCTCTAAAATATCGTTTCTGGTTTAAATCTAATAGGATTTTCATATCAAAACATATCATAAAATCTATATGAACAAGCATAAATCATCAACAAGTGTACATAAGCATTTAATCCATCAAAAACATGGCATTATCTATGCAATATAAATTCGGATTTCCTTAAAACCAAAAACATTTAAGAAATAAGATATGTAATCATTATTCACGTTAGCTTTTGAGATTAAGGATGTGAAATTTGATATTGATTAAGTGATTTGATTCTTCCTCTTGAATCCTAGCTTTTATCTTCTTTCTCTTGATTGCTAATAGTGGTCGGCCTTAGGAATGTTTTTGCTTGAGAAAATACGAAATGAACGTGTCTTTTGATATCCTAATGGTTTAGGGTATAAGTTTACTATATTTCCCATTTTCGCTTATGTATTTCTTTTGTCTATTTTATTTCATGTTATCTCGTTTTGATTTACACATTAACATGGCGTGGCTACCCCTATAGTCACAAATCTCAATCCATTAATCATCCTATATTATTTAATGTAATTTAGCTAGTTTAATATCCTAAATAATGTTACTAAAAATATGGGGTGTTACAATCTCCCTTCCTTAAAGAATTTCATCCTCATAATTAGGATAAGGTACACATCAAAACAATCAAAGGTGGAACATACCATCAAAATCTGGATAAGGATCTCTAATCCTGCTCTCAGTCTCCTAAGTACAGTCTCTATCATCGTCACTTCACTGAACCTTCACTAATCTGACTGTCTTGTTCCTCAACTTCTTCTCATCCCTCGCGGTTATCCGGACGGGCTTCCGAACTATAGTCAAGTTCGGTTGCACTATTAAATCCTCTAACATAGTCAGTGTTATAGTAGTGTCTGGACACACACTTCCTTAGATTAGATACATGGAAAACATCATGAACTCCTGCCAAAATACTCAGAACTCTACTCTATATGTGAGTTTTCCGAGTCTCTCTAAAATAGGAAATGGTCTTACGAATCTCGGTGCTAACTTCCCTGTCTTCCCAAACCTGATAACATATTTCATCAGTGATGCTTTGACGAAAACATGATCTCCAACAGAGAACTCTAAATCTTTCCGTCTTCTATCTACATAGCTCTTCTGCCTAGACCGAGCCTCCTTCATTCTCGCCCTTATCAGCTCAATCTTCTATGCAGCTTCTCTTACCAAATAGGGACCAAGGACTAACTATCTCCGGTCTCTAACCAACATGTAGGAGATTTGCATGATTTTTCGTACAAAGCTTCAAACGGTGCCATCCCTATACTAGTCTGATAACTATTGTTATACAAAAACTCGACTAGGTGTAGATGGTCATCCTATGATCCCTTGAAGTCTAATACACAAGCTCTTAATAAGTCTACCACGGTCTTATTAGCTCTTTCTGTTTTCCATCTGTCCCGGATGGTAAGCGGTACTCATCTTAAGATTGGTTTCTAAACTTTCCTGTAGACTCTTTTAGAACTCGCTAGTGAATATAGAATCTCTATCACTAACAATACTACTAGGAATTCCATGAAGTCTAACTACATTTTTCATAAATAACTTTGCCAATACAGGTGCTCGTCCAATTTGACTTAATGGGAATGAAATGGACACTCTTGGTCAATCTGTCCACTATGACCCATATACTTTCATTTCCTCTATTAAATCTCGGCAACCATCTATGAAATCTGTAGAAATAGAATCCCACTTCCATACAAGGATATCCAATGGTGAAGCAACCCACTTAGCTTATGAAGCTCGGCTTTCACCTGCTTATAGTTCAAACACTGTTTCATCCATAAGCCAACATCCCTCTTCATTCCTTCCCAGAAGAAACTTCTCTTCATTTTCTGATACATCTTTGTTCCTCCAAGATGAATAGTGAACTTCGAACGATGACATTCCTCTAAAACTTCATTTCTTATGTTTCCCACATCTGGAATACATAATCTACCCTTCTTTCTCAACCACCCACTTTTGTCAAGACTGAAATCTTCCAAGTCATTGCTCTCCGCTCCATCCCTTAACTTTCCGATCATTTAGGCCAACATTGGAACCTCTTCCTGCTTAGAAGCAGTCTTCTCAATCAATACCAGTTGGACTTCTAAACAAGACAAGATAGAAGATTCTCCACTAGACCCACCCTCAGATCTCCACTACACTTTGCAAGTCAGCAACACTTCCAAGTCTTTCCATTCTGCTATCATAGCCCACACTACATTCCGATGCTTCCTACTAAGCGCATTTGCAACATTGTTGCCTTTCCCTAGTGTGTGCTCAATTCCAAAATCATAGTGGCTAAACACTCTGACCACCTCCACTGTCTCATGTTTAGCTCCTTTTGAGAGAACGAGCACTTCAACAACTTATGATCCGTATAAAGCTCAAACCATTCTCCCAAAAGGTAATGTCTCCACACCTCCAAAGAAAAAATAACTACAGATGACTCCAAGTCATGAGTCGGGCATCTTACCTCATGCGTTCTAAGCTGTTTAGAAGCATAGGCAATCTCTTTTCCTTTCCGCATTAACAGTGCTCCTAAGCCAGTTCCACATGCATCTTTATAAACTACCAAACCTTGACTCCCTTCCGGAACAACTAATATAGGTGCATGGATCAATAATTGTTTCAAGCTCTTGAATGGTTCCTTACACTTATCGATCCAAACAAACTTCACATATTTTTGCGTTAGCTTGGTCATCGGTGTTGCAATCCATGAAAAATCCTTTATAAACCTCTGATAATATCCACCCAATCCAAGAAATCTTCTTATCTCAGTCACGTTTTGGTCTCTTCCAACTATTCACTACTTTGATCTTAGTTGGATCTACTGCCAATTCTTTTTGAAACAACATGACCAAGAAACTTCACCTCCTTCTTCCAGAAATGACAGTTCGAAAACTTCGCCTTCAGCTGATGTTTCCTCAAAGTCTTAAGAAACACTCTAAGATAAACTTCATGCTCTTTCTCATCCTTAGAGTATATCCTAATATCATCTATGAAAACCAACACAAATCTATCTAAGGGCTCTTTGAAAAATTGGTTCATCAAATCTGCAAAGAATGTCGGCACATTAATTAGTCCAAATGGCATAACTAACCATTTATGCAGTCCACATCGAGTCCTAAACGCCGTCAAAGATGTACTATCCTATGCCACTCTATGCTGATGAAACCTATCGCCATATCCAACTGAGAAAATATTTTGGCTCCATTCAACTGATCGAACAAATTTTCAATTCTAGGAAATCGATATCGATCCTTCATTGTCTTCTCATTTAGCTTACGATAATCGATACATATCCTCAATGATCCGTCCGGCTTCTTAGCAAACACTATGGCTGCTTCCCAAGGTAAACAACTCAGTCTAATAAAACTTTTACCTTCCAAATCCACAACTGCACTTTCAACTCCTTCATCTCTATAGGTATCATCCTGTTTGGCGGTCTACTTACCGGTTTTGCACTAGGCACCAAATCTATTCGAAACTCAATGACTCGTTTCGATGGAAATCAACATACCGGCTCGAATATATCTATGAATTCTCTAACTATGGAAACTCGATTGACTCATCTTCCAACTCCACAACCTTAAACAAGGCATTCACCTCACAACCAGGGTTTTCTATGGTATAAACTATCCGATCACTACAATCAGGGTGTCTAAGTGATATTTTCCTATCATGACAAAATATCCTAGCATCATACTTATTTAACCAATCCATACCCAATATAATTCCAAACCCTACAAAGTCAAACACGTGAAAATAAAAAACAAAGGTATGACCTAACAAATCAAACTCTAAGTGGTCACACTTCATCCCAAGTGTCGCATACCCTCATTTCGGATTTGCAACCCTTAAGGACGTACTAAATATGAGGGTTCTAGGTTAAGCTTATCTTCCAAACATCGAGAAATAAAAGAATGTGATGCACCAGTATCAAACGGAACGCTAATAGACATACCATGAATCTGAAGCATACCTTTCAAACCTGATTTTCCTTTCTCCTACGCCGTTGGCTTTGAAGTAGCATGTTCCAACGCATACACCTTGCCCTTCACATCCTTTATGGGCTCTTTGCATTAATTCTTATAGTGGCCAGTCTGATCACATTTGAAACACCTGATATTCTTCTCCCCGGTCACTTTCTTAGCCTTTCCAGTACGACGCTCGTTAGCAAAATGCCCTTTCTTGTTGCACTTAAAACAAACTACTTTAGACTTTCCTTTCTTCGCTGCTCCACCTTTTTGAGCACTCTTCTTGTGAAAGAACTTCCTCTTCTGACCTTGCCCAACCTAGACCTCCTTCTCCAAACAAGCAAGCATCTCTTATGTCTTAACGTTATCTCTACTACAACATAACAAGGATCTCTGATATGCGGTAAGGTAGCCCTAACCAACTCAGGCTTCAATCCCTTGATGAACTTTTCATTCCTTTTCATCACTGTATCAACAGTGGCATAACCATGCCTAGCCAATTCTTCAAACCAACTAGCATAACCTCTCTTGGAACCTCCTCTTAAACTCTACCTATGTCATTGTCTCCTCATCCACACTAGCTGTTACACTATTCCAATAAAATAAAGCCTCTCTGTGAAGCTGTCTAAAGCAAGCCTCCTCGTCTTCTCATCATTGAGCCCTAAGTCAGCAAATATCCTTTCATAATGCAGCAAGCAGTTCTCCCCTTCAATAGCATCTTTAGTTACAATAAACGGTTTTCCTTCAAGCCTAGCATAATCTCTACTCAAATTAGCATAATGGTTGACAACTGGAGCTTCCTGAACTCTTACTCCTGCATTCCCTCCAATAACTCCAGCAGCAATTCCAGCTTGCGTCATGTTCACGAAAAATTAATACATGGCTCCCAAATCCACTTGTGGGACTCCGCACCAACATTCTCAGCTTGTGTCTAACCTTGGTTTCTCCTGGTATTCGGTTTAACATTTCCATTTGTGGTGGTACTTCCTCTAAGATACACTCTTCCACTTCTAGCATCCATATCTGTATTCACGACGCGTGAGATACAGAAGAGTAGCCTAAAAGAGATAGGAAACTAAAGAAATAACGTATACTTATATAAATATATATAGCAAATACAAGTATGTAACTATAGCATTATCCCATACCCTATCTTTTCTATAATTCCTAAGAATTGTGTTCTTGAAAAGTCATTTTTAGTTGAAGATTTTCATAAACCTTTGCTCTGATACCACGTTGTAACATCCCATATCTACAGGCCCAAAGCTAAGCGTTATGGATGCTACAATCACCCATAGTATTAACTTTTGGTGACTAATTATGGCTATGTTAATGGTAACCATAATATCGGAAGCATTTGAATATGAAAAAAAACACAGATTTTAAAAAAAACATTTTTTACCGATTACATTTCAAAAAATATGTTTCACATTCAAATTACATAATCCTATAATCGTTCCCTAGGTTCAGATGAAATACAATTTTTACATAAATACGCCAAGAGCGACATATGGTGATGCCTACTTGGTTGACCAGAGTACTATATAGAGATTACAGTCTTAGATACAACACAGTCGAATAAAACAAACAAAACAACAACTCCTAAATAGCTATCCGTCAGCCACCTGCTCGTCTCCGAAAGCTTTATTCATCAACCTACTAAAACCTGTAAATCCTCAACCCTCAGCCTACTCAAATCAATTTTGAACATCCGAAAGTTTATGGGAAAAAATATAAACTTCAAGTTAGATATAAAGCATGGTGTGAGTAATATTATACATCTTGGATATAAGATATTAAGTGAGACCACGCCGCTTAGCGAAACGGGTTTCCCCTCACTAATATCCTTTTAAAGCATACCCTTTGCAAATCAAAATCCTACAATTCAAACTGGTTAAAACTGTAAAGCATTATTATGTAAACATACATATCAGATAACAAATGGACTATCTGTCCGAACATTATAGCTTTGTTTGGCTAACTACTAATCTTTGGCCAACTTGGGCCGACCAGACGATATAACAAAATAATCTAACATCTGTTAGACACACCTCTTCTTGATGGTCTGTCCTTAATTATTTGTGAAATACTTCTCTTCTGGACATTCTGTCCTTAACTAAACATCTCCCATGGTCACCTGATCCTAATGGTTTTACGGGCTCACCAATAACTTATCTGTATACAAACAAATATTTCCTTATGTGTGTAATCATAATTTTATTCCTACCTGTAACAAAGTCCCACACACTGGAATTTTGGACCAAATTAGCTGGGGTTAATAGCTAATGTATAGAGGTGACCCTATACCAGTCCCATCTGGTATTCTAATATCTATGTCATTTTACTTAGGGAAATCTTCCCATAAATTTTCCTTGAAAACCTTTTCAAACTAATTAAAAACCTTTAAATCTAACTCAAGCAAGGAAAATACATATACTCAATGCTTTACTCATAATCACCTTGCCATGTTATATATATATACACACACTTTACTCAAACCTTAGTTGATGAAACATTTAAACCTTTGCAAGTACCCCTTTCGAATCCATTGAAAGTACCCCTTTCTAAACTTTTGAAAGCACCTCTTTCGAAACCAAATAAAAACTTTTAATTCACCCAGGCCGAAAGGCCAAAACCTTCCATTCGAAACCATTTCCAAAAGCTTTCGAAACCCTTGAAAAAACTTTCCTTCGAAAGCAATAAAACCTTAGACATCTTATCTCAAAACACTTTAAAACTGAGTTTCAAAACCATTAGAAAACCTTCCTTTTAGCCCTTTCAAAACAGTTAGAAAAATACCCTTTCAAAACCATTGGGAAACCACCCCTTAGAAAATTTCTTTAAAACCTTTCAAAAGCATCAAAACCTTCATAAACAACAACCTTTCGAAAGCACTTGGGTTTAATTTAAAACATTTGCAAAAATCCTTTCAAAACCCTTTAAACCATCTCCTTCAAAACCATTTGGGTTGTACTTCAACAGAGCAAAAGGGTCAATAGAACCATTTAAGTCGAAGGCTTATCTTTCTAATGCATTCCTAACCAAAGAAGTGATGGTTTCAAAACCACCCTTCCAAAAGCATAGGAGAAGTGGTCAAGATTAAAACAAAGTATACCTTCCGAAACCATTGACTTCGAAAGGTAGGAAAAGCGGCAACTAGGGTCTTCGACCCCTTCGAAACCATTTCTTAAAACAAAAAAGCGCAACCCATTCGAAACCATTCCTTTGAATCATTTGACTAAGTCGGAAGCCAACCCAGTCGAAAGCTAACTCTTCGAAGGCAAAGCAGGCGCTACTTCATTTTAAAACAAGGGCATGCTTTGACCCATTTGGAACCTTACGTTTTGATCCTATACCTTCCGCCTCTATCCAATTCACTACATACCAATTGTATTGATACCATGCACATTGGTTTTAAAAGCAATGGTGGAGAAACATCAAGATCGGAACCCTTGGCATCGAAAGTGGTGGAACATGCTAAAAGCATGTAAATTTTGTTTTTAACTTAAAAGAGAAACACCTTTCAATAACCGCTCTGTTTATCAAATTTTCATTGGTTGCTAAATTTCTCTTTCAAAAATGCTACCAAGATTTCAGAAATAAACAACAATTTTATTTTATAAAATATCCTTTTTCCTTTTATAAATATATAGAACATTTAAGCCCCATACATTAAATAAATTTATATATGCATCAAAACACTTTGAAAAATTATATAAAAATTCTAGAAAATCCTTTTTAATATGTTTTCTAACATATTTAAATTTCAGACCCAAATTATTTATAATTTAACCATAAATTATTTATAATCCAATATATCATTTTCTTTACTATAAAATTAATATAAAATCCACATTAATTCAGAAAATTATGAAAATTGAAATCCATCTCTAAAATATAATTTTTGATCTAAATCTAAAATCGCAAGGCATTTGGATGTCATTTAATAGGGCTTTCATATCAAAACATACCATAAAACCTATATGAACAAGCATAAATCAGCAACAAGTAACATAAACATTAGTCCATCAAAAACATGTCATTATCTATGCAAGGTAAATTCAGATTTCCTTAAAACCAAAACAATTTAAGAAATAAGAGAAGCAGTCATTATTCACCTTAGCTTTTGAGATTAAGGATGTGAGATTTGATCTTAATTAAGTGATTTAATTCTTCCTTTTGAACCCTAGCTTTTATCTTCTTTCTCTTGCTTGCTAATGGGGGCTGTCCTTAGGAACGTTTTTGCTTGAGAAAATATGAAATGAACGTGTGTTTTGATCTCCTAAGAGTTTAGGGTATAAGTTTACTATATTCCCATTTTTCCCTTATCTATTTCCTTTGTCTATTTTGTTTCTCGTTATCTCATTTTGATTTACACATTAACATGGCACGACTATCCTTATTGATCAAAAATCTCAATCCATTAATGATCCTATATTATTTGATTTAATTTAGCTAATTAAACATCCTAAATAATGTTACTAAAATCATGGGTTGTTACAAGAGGCGGAACCAACATTTTATTTAAAAGGCTGAATTTAAAGATAAATTTAGTAAATGCTTTGTAACTTACCTACCCATTTGTAAACATCGGATTGGTTGCCATAAAACTTATCAATACTTTATAAAATAACCACTGCATTTATCAGATCGAAACCAAAGGAAAATTAACATGTAATCTCTTCCATTAAGCAAAACCAATGTTGCAAATAAGTCCTATAAAAATAATTTATTTTCTATAGAAAATCAATTAGGAAAAATCTCCAAAAATCATAGAAATTCAATTTCATCATGTTATCTAACATATTAAAATTTTAGACCCAATTTCCTCCTAAAATAAACAAAATAAATTTTAAACCCAAATATAGCATATTATCCTTTAGAAATTCATATTGATTTCTCCATAGCTTGGAAAATTATGAAAATTTAAACCCATCTCTGAAATCATGTTTTACTTAACATATAATTTTTCCATGGCATTCTAAATTAATAACAATCGGTTTTGCCCTAAAACTGTGCAATATCATATATAAATGAACTGGTTTAAATCAAACATATGATATCTCAAGCATATCATTATCTAAAACATCATAAAATGAATTTAATCTTAAATTCGAAAACATATGATTTTAAAAACAAAATAGAGATGGAATAAATCATTATTCACCTTAGATATGATAAGGAATTTGAGACTTGTTGTTGATTAATCCTTCCTTGCTTCGATCCTTAGCTCTAGTTTGAATATTCCTCTTTTCCTCCTTGTTAATGGATGACTCTAATTTAGTTTTTTTTATTTGCATTAATTAAAAATGAGGAATGAAATGTGAATGGGCAATTACAAAAGTGTATAGCCATGAGTATGAGGAGGTACAGCTATTTACTAATATGCCCATGTATACATTAACTAGCTTACAAACCAAATTAAGCCCATTTATATTTTTATTAAGCACGTCTCTATATGTTTTATCCAAATCTAAATCCCCTCATCATCATTATTATATTTAATTTATCTAATTAAATTTCCTAGATAATGTTATCAAAAATTAGGGATGTTACACCTACATAGCTAGATCTGCCTCCTGCACGTCCTGGAAGCCTTATTCATCCAACCTAAATATCCTATGAACCATACTATCAAACTAATCAGTTAAGTATCCAAGAGTTAAAGGAAAAAATCTCCAGGTCAGACAAAAAGGTGGGTGTGAATAATAATATGCCATCTCGATAAATGTATATCAGCTGAGACCACACCGCTGAGTGGAATGAGGTTTCCACTTACTGGTATCCTCTAAAATATGTCTTTTATAAATCAACACCTGCAACCACAATGGTTAAACTAGATAATAGTAACAATCATATGCATGCACACCACCTGTGTAATCATGACCATTCTATCTAAATAAGTAGACTATATGTCCCATCACATAGTTTCCTTAGGGTAGCTATAAACCTTTACGGCTGACTTGGGCCTACCAATATACAAAACTTTTTAACTTACTATTAGAAGAGAACTTGATGGTCTGTCCAAAACTTACTATTTCTAGGTCAAACTGATCCTAACGGTTTTGAACGCTAACCAATAACCTAACTCATCTATGATTACTCCTTTCTGGCACAAACCTACTTTTAGTCTTACCCATGACAAACCCCTACACAATGAAATTATGGACTAATCTCACCTACGGGCTAACAGCTAAAGTATAGGGCACTACCCTACACTAGCTCCATCTGGTTTTCAAATCCTTGAGTCAACTTATCATATCGCAATTTATCTAAAGGTGATAAGAACAATAATTCTTTAGTAAAACTCCAGGCTAAATACACTATTCTATTTTCTTGAAGACAAAGTCTTTATAAGTGATTCAACCCTTGGAATCATATTTCAAACAAGAAAAATTATAGCCCTATACTTTATCCAAAATACGTATGTCAAGCTATATGCTTTTATAAAAAAAATTGATGAATTAAGAAATCGCTTAGAAGTTGTTTCCCCTCAAAACTATAAGTTATAATCCAAACTTACTAAAACTATCATATTGATAAAACTCGGCATCTGTATCACCATCACCAGTTATCGCACCCGTTTTTATACAAAATTAGGTTAAAGCCTTTGATTTGCATAGTATAAGGCCATAGAGCCAAAATTATTTACATCGCATATATAGGTTGCCGAATATAAGTGGCGGCTTTATTTGTTTGTTTAATAGAAAGCCTTAAAAGTTAGAGTTGTGGAAATGGAGACATTGATGACTTTCAGGTGTCTTAAGGAAAAATGCAGCCATATTACAACCATTATAAAACAAGTGGCATCATTGCCTTAAAGAAAAAAGCGGAATCACTAAGGATGAATTTGATAACATACGACATCGTTATAGCCGATATGAAAGTAAACGACATCATTATCTTATTGAGTCGGCAACGTTGTAGAAAATATGCAGCGTCATGCCCTTTATATAAATGTGGCACATAGGCATGCACCGTAAAGAATATATGCGACATCATTACGTCGTTAGCATGCATACCAACGTTAAATCCAACCTGAATGAATTCATTCAATATCACCTAGAGGTGATATATAAATTAGATTTTATTTATTCTTTAACATATTAAAATTTATGAGGAAAAACATTATTTAATACTTTTAATAATTAAAAACTGAAATAAACCATTTTCTTCACTTGAGAAAATCATAAATTATTCACACTTAGTCATAAAATTATGAAATTGAAAAGTCACTTTCAAAATAATATTTGTAACATCATATCAAAATTTCAAGTCATTTAGGTGTCATATGATAAAATTTCACACTTAATCTATTTAATAATTTCATAATTAAATTCAATAATTCATCATAATGCATATAATCATTCAAACATTCCAACATTGTATAGTATCAATCATAGTATTTTTTGTTTAATCCCAAAACCAAAATTAAACTAGCATATTAGAGATGGGTATCATTATTCACCATGATTTGATAAAGAAGGATGATAATGGAGTTTGATTTAGTTTCCCCCAAGCTTTTCACTTAATTTCCTAACATTTTCTTCCTCTTTTCTCTCAACAACGGCAGGCCTCGATCTAGTTTAGGTTTGTCTGAATCAAAGTGAATGAGGGAGAAGAATATAAGGGTTTACATTTAGTAATTAAGGCATATTCTTATTTTTCCCTTAGCTCGAATTCCTACTTCTAATCTAATTTATAAGTATCCATATTAATTCATTTATTAAGGCACGACCTAATAAATGATCAAATCCCAATTTCCTTTATCATCATACATTATTTTACTTGCTTCTTCCAATTAAATATCTTAAATAATGTTAATTAAAAGGGCCTCCTTAAAGAATTTCGCCCTCAAAATTATGAGAAGGTACATAACATCCATAATCATAAACATAAAACATACCATCAAAATAAATCAAGGTAAGTCTCTCTAATCTTGGCCTCTATCTCCCTAGTACAGTCTTTTTCGTTGTCACCCCACTGGACTTTTTTTAATCTAACAGTCTTGTTCCTTAGCTTCTTTTCATCTCTCGCTACAATACGAACTGGTTGCCAAAAATTAGTCATGTCCGGTTCGACCATTAAATCTTCCAATGCAGTCACAGAAATTGTAGTCTCTGGATCACAAACACATTTCCTAAGACGAGAAATATGAAAAAAATTGGGCACCCCTACCAAACTGCTCGATAACGCTATCCTATATGCGAGTTTTTCGATCCTCTCTATAATAGGAAATGGTCCAAAAAATCTAGGTGCCAATTTCGTTGACTTCCCAAATCTTATCACATCCTTCATTAATGATACTTTGATAAAAACATGATCTCCAACTGAGAACTCTTAGTCTTTCCCTCTTTAATATGCATAGCTTTTCTACCTAAACCAAGCTTCCTTCTTTCTAGCTCGGATTAACTCAGTCTTTCATGTGACTTCTCTTACTAAATGTGGACCAAGAACCAATTTGTCTCGGGTCTCTGACAAAATAATGGTGATTAACTTGGTCTTTCATATAAAGCTTTAAAAGTTTCCATCCCTATACTAGTCTAACAACTATTGCTATAGGATGTACATGGTCTTCCAACAATACTCCAAAATCTAACACATAACCTCTAAACAAATCCTCGAAGACCTTGTTAACTCTTTTCGTGTTCCCGCTGGTCTATGGATGATAAGCGGTACTCATCTTGAGCTTCGTACCTAAAACCTTTTATAGACTCTCCCAGAATTCACTAGCGAATATAGTATCTCTATCGCTGATCATACTGCTAAGAGCTCCATCCAGTCTAACAATATTCTTCATAAACGACTTAGCCAAAATAGGTGTTGTCCTTTTCGACTTAATGGAAATGAAATGTGCACTTTTCGCCAGTCTATCCACTATAACTCGGATACTTTCATTTCCCCTACTCGACCCCAGTAATTCTTCCATGAAATACATAGATATAGTATCTTAGTTCCACAATGGTATATCCAAAGGCTGAAGTAATCCAGTTGGCTTCTGATGCACGGCTTTTACGTGCAGACAATTTAAACATTTCTTTACCTATTAGCCTACATCCTATTTTATACCTTCCAAAAGAAACTTCCCTTCATATCTCATTACATCTTAGTTCCTCCAGGATGAATAGTAAACCTTCAATGATGACACTAGGACTTCTCTCCTTAGGTCTCCAACATCTGGAACACACCATGGTTCCTTCTTTCTCAATCATCCATTTTGATCAAGATAAAACCCTTCAAATCACCAATCTCGGCTCCACTTTTCAATCTTCTAATTCTTTCATCTAACAATGGATTGTCTATTTTATCATTCTTTTCAATCGGTATTGGACGAAATTCTAAGAAACAAACATACAGTACTCTGACTAGAAATAGTAATCGATCTTAAATGCACATTACAGGTAGTTAAGGCTTCCAAATCTTTCCACTGTCTACATTCTGATGTTTTCTACTAAGTGCATCTGCAACTTTATTTCCTTTTCTCAGTGTGTATTCAATTATAAAATATCATAAGCATTTAAAAACTCCAACCATCTCTATTGTCTCATGTTTAACTCTTTCCGAGAGAATAAATATATTTTTGTGATCCGTATATAGCTCGAATCGTTCTCCTAAAAGATAATGCCTCCACACCTTTAAAACAAAAATTACAACAGCCTACTCTAAATTATAGGTTAGATGTCTAACTTTATATTGTCTAAGCCGTTGAGAAGCACGGGCAATCACTTTACCCTTTTGCATTAACATAGCTCCTAATCATGTTCCTTATGCATCAGTATACACTACCAAATCTTGATTTCCATCCGAAACAAATAACACAAGTGCATTGGTCAATAAATGTTCCAGATTTTGGAATGCAACCTCACATTTATCGGTCTAAACATATTTCATGTCTTTCCTTTTTAGTTTAGTCATTGATGCTGCGGTGCGAGAGAAATCTTTGATGAATCTTCGGTAATAGCTGGCTAGTCCAAGAAACTCTTTATCTCAGTCACTGTATTGGATCTCTTTCAATTATTAACCACTTTTATCTTAGTTGGATCCACCGACATCTCTTTTTCTAAGACTACATGACCAAGAAACTTTACTTCTTCCCTCAAAAGTGATATCTTGAAAACTTCACTTTAAGTTGATATTTCCTCAATGTCACAAGCACTAGTCTAAGGTAAGTCCCATGATCTTCTTCATTCTTAGAATATACTAGAATGTCATCTATAAATACTATCACGAATCTATCCAGATGCTCTCGGAAAATCCCGTTCATCAAATCTATGAAGAAAGCAAGCATATTTGTTAATCCGAATGGCATTACTAACCACTCATATAAACAATATCTTGTTCGAAACGCCGTCAGAGCAATACTATCTTCCGCCACCCTCAATTGATGGAACCCTGTTGCCAGATCCAACTGAGAAAATATGTTGGATCCACTCAACTGATCAAACAAATCATCAATCCTTGGCAAAGGATATCTATTCTTCATCGTCATCTCATTCAGCTTATGGTAGTAGATATATAGTCTCAACGAACCGTCCAATTTCTTTACAAACACCATGGCTGCTCCCCAAGGTGAACTACTTAGCCTAATAAAAAAAATTCCTTCTAAGTCCTTCAACGAAACCTTTAACTCCTTCATCTTTGTATGTGTCATTCTACTAGGTAGTCTACTTATGTGTTTAGCTCTAGGTGCAGGATCTATTCGAAACTCAATAGCTCATTTCTGTGGTAGTCCTGTCACTGGCTCAAACAAATCGGCAAACTCTCTAAAAACAAGGTGCCTAGTAGACTTCAAAGTTCAAAGTTAGAATCCTCTATGGAGTATATAATTTAATCGCTACTATTAGGGTGTATTATTGATATTTCCTTATTTTGTCAATATATCCTAGCATCGTATTTACTAAACCAATACATGTCCAAAATAATCCCAAAATCTAGAAACTCAAACACATGCAAAATGCAGGCAAATGTATGACCTATCAATTCAAACTCTAAATGAATCAAAGCATACCTCCCTTCACAGTCTTTCCCTTTTCCTCGGTTGGGGTCTCGAGGTGGATGGTTCCAAAGCAAACTCTTTTACTTTCTCAACCTTTGTCGGTTTCTCGCACCGATTCTTATAATGCCTAATTGGATCACATTTGAAGTGCTTGATGTTCTTCCTTCCAATGGTTGTTTTTACATCCCCGAAAAAACATTCAATCGCAAAATGCCCCTTCTTGTCACACTTGTAGCAAATGGCGCTACTTTTCCTTTCTTTTTTCCGAGCTCCTTTTTTCTGAAAGAATTTCCTTTTCTTATTCTTCCCATTTCAAGTATCCACTGCTTTGTTACTACCAAAGAAAGCAAGCGTCTCTTTATTCCTCAACGCTATCTCCACTATTATGTCACACGGATCCTTGAGATGCGGTAAGGTTTCCCTTGCAAGCTCTGGTCTTAACCCACAAATGAATTTTTGTTCCTCTAAATCATAGTATCCACCGTAACATACCCATACCTGGATAACTCCTCAAACCTTTTTGCATACTCAAACATAGTCATGTCTCCTAGCACTAACTCAGCAGACTTCCTTAGCATAGTTGACTTGGCAATTTGAGACACAAACCTCTCCTCAAACCTCATTCTAAACTCTAATGGTAACAATGATCCAGCAACATAATGCAGATCTTGTATGTACCTAGATGCCAATCTTTTTTTTACTCGTCATTCAATCCCAAATCAGCAAAAACCCTTTCATAATGAAGCAGTCAATTCTCCACCTCGATAGCATCCTTAGTTCAAATGGATTCCCTCCAAGTCTTGCATAATCCTTATTTAAAACACATAGTTGTTAACAACTGGAACCTCAAGATTTGCTCCTTTAGCATTTCCACCCACTAATCCATCTACAACTCCTGCTTCCATCATATTAACAAAGAACTAATATATAACTTCCATATTTACCTATGGTGTTCCAACACTCAAATTAGCAGCTGTTTGTTGACCTGGATTCCTCCTAGTATTAAGACTGACATTTCCTTTATTTGTGGTGCTTTCTCTACCAGGATTCACTCTTCCATTTCCGGCCTCCATATCTTACTTTCCTTTAATTAGCATTTCAGCCTCTTTAAGACACAGAAGAATGGTCTAAGGGAGATGAGAGAAATATGATAGGATATGTACTTACATTTAGAAAATACAAGTATGTTACTACAGCGTTATCCCATACCCCAAACCCATTCACTAATTCATTTGGATCAAGTTTAAATTTTTTATGGTTTTGCATAAACCTATGCTTTGATACCAAGTTGTAATATTCCCCATTTTGAGGTACGAAACTAGTAGCTACAGATGCTATAGTCATCTATAGTACTAATTTCCAGTGACAAAATGTGGTCCTGTTAATAGTATTATTCATATCAAAGCACGGGAATATGAAATTTTATATAACAGAATTTCAAAAAAAGCTTTCATTTCATTTTAAAGGTAATATTTCATATTCATTACATAATCTCAAACATTGCACAAGTTTAGATAAAATATAATTATTACAAACTACTCCAAGAGCGGTATATGAAGATGCCCTCTTAGTTGATTAGAAAGTTATAACATTTGTCAATACATCCATTCCAACTAAATAAAAATTCAACACAACGGATATTAAATATATAGACTCCTACATAGCTAGATATGCCTCCTGCACATCCCCAAAAGCTTTATTCGTCCAATTCTAAATAACCTATAAACCATACGCTCGAACTACTCATTTGAGTACCCAAGAGTTAAGGGGGAAAACAAAAACTTCGGGTAAGACAAAAGGTTGATGTGAATAACAATATGTCGTCTCGGTAAATGGATATCTAGTGAGATCACACCACTAAGCAAAATGGGTTTTCCCCTCACCAATATCCTATAAAATATGTCTTTTATAAATCAACACCTACAACCATAATGGTTAAACAAGATTATAGTAAAAATCATATGCTTGCATGCAACCTGGGTAATCATGAACAATCTGTCTTTATAAGTGGAATATTCCCATCATCATAATTTTCTCTGGTTAACTATAAACCTATACAGTTGAATCGAGCTTACTAGATATACAAAATTTTTAACTTACTATTAGAAGAGAACTAGGCGTTCTGTCCAAAACTTAATATTTCTAGGGTCAAACTGATTCTAATAGTTTTACAGGCCAATCAATAACCTAACTCATTTATGTTTATTTCTTTATGTGCGTAAACCTACTTTTAGTCTTACCTGTGACAAAGCCCTATAGACTAGAATTGTGGACTAATATCAGGTAGGGGCTATCAACTTAAGTATAAGGCGCTACCCTGCACCAGTCTCGTCTGGTTTTCTAATATCTGAGTCAGTCCATCATATGACAATTTATGAGAGCAATAATTCTTAGGTAAAATTCTAGGCTAAATAAACTTTTCTATTTCCTTGAAAACAAAATCTTTTTCAGTGATTAAGCCCTTGAAATCATATTTAAAACAAGGAAAATTATAGCCATTTACTTTATCTAAAATACTTATGACAAGATATATGCTTTAATAAAACAAAGTTGATGAATTTAGAAAACAACTTAGAGGTTGTAGCCCTTTAAAACCATATGTTATAAAGCTAAACTTACTAAACTATCATATTGATATCGCTAGAAAGGGTTATTGCACCTCTTTTTATACAAAATCATGTTAAAGCCTTTGATCTACAATGTATAAGGCCATAGTCCCAAAATTATTTACATCACAAATATAGTTTGCCAACTATAAACGACGACATTATTGGTTTGCATAATATAAAGCCTTAAAACATAGAGTTATAGGAATGGTGACATTATGACTTTCAGTGCCAATATCTTAAGGAAAAATGCAGCCTCATTACAACCATTATAAAACAAGTGGCATCATTGCCTTAAACAAAAGCGTAGTATCACCAGGGCCGAAGTTGATAATATGCGGCATTGTTATAGCCGATATGAAAATAAGTGGCATCATTGACTTATAGAGTTGGGGACATTATAGAAAATATGTGGCAGCATACCCTTTTATATAAAATCTGGCATATAGGCATGCGGCATAGAGAATATATGTGGCATCATTGACGTTGTTAGCATGCATGTCGACATCGACTTTTACCCAATGAATTCATTCCATAGCACCTGGAAGTGATATCCAATGCATTTACTAAGGTCGACAACGTATAACGGAGACATCAATGCACTCGACGTTAATAAATTTAGTATGGTAAAATCGTAATTATTATGAAAACTATTTTCTTGCTATTAAAAGTAAATTCTTTTCAACAACGCCTATTGTTTGTCAGAATCTCATTCTCGTTATCAAATCAATTTCAGAATCTGGCACCGACCCAAAATATCATTCCCAAGACATTTGCAAAAAAATTATTTTACATTAATATTTTAATATAATTATTAAGCTTCTCTAACCTAATAAATTCATAATAAACAATTAAAACATGGAAAAATATCCCCAAAAATCATAATAAATCAGATTTTATATGTTCTTTAACATATAAAAATTTCGAGGCCAAAACATTATTTAATTATTTTTAATAATTAAAACCTAAAATAAAACATTTTTTCACTTAAGAAAATCATAAAATATTCATACTTAAATATAAAATTATGAAATTAAAATCCCACTTCGAAAATAATGTTTCTAACATCATATTAAAATTTGAAATCATTTGGGTGTCATATGATAGGATTTCACAATTTAAACTATTTAAGAACTTCATAATTAAATTCAATAATTCATCATAAAGCATATTATCATCCAAACATACAAATATGGCATAATATGCATCATGGTATTACATATTTAGTCCCAAAATCAAAATTAAGTGAGTATGTTAGATATGGGTATCATTATTCAATTTGATTTGATAAAGAAGGATGAGATTTGAGTTTGATTTAGTTTCCCTTAAGCTTTTTACTTGATTTTCTACCTTTTTCTTCCTCTTTGCTCTCAATAATAGCTGGCCTTGATTTAGTTTAGGTTTGTATGAATGAAAGTAAATGAGGTAGAAGGAATATAAGGGTTTATGTTTTGAACTTAAGGTCTATGCCTATTTTGCCCTTAGCACAAATTACTCCTTATCTAATTTATAAGCATTCCCATTAATTCATTCCATAAGGCACGACCTATTAAATCATAAAATCTAAATTACCTTCATCATCCTACATTAATGTACCTAATCCTTGCAATTAAATATTTTGAATAATGTTAATTAAACTAGGGTGTATTACGTAGACGATGAGATATTTCGACAAGTCGGCATTACGAGTTCCCGCTTGATGCATAGTTGGGGTACGTGTAGTCATAATTGTGAGAAATTTATTCCCATGTGGTAGTTGTAGTGAAACCTACATAAGATAGTTATGCATAGGTGTAATGTGAGATGTAGTCCTATACGGGAAAGTTGTAGGATGATCTAATGTTGAGTAGCTGTAGGAACTGGGCCGATCATTAATTATTGAGGTTTGATTCGTAGTTCGATACTGGTTGGAGTACGCACAAGTTGTTAGTGTGGGTGTGTGTTAAATAAAAACCCTTAAGTAAAGGACCCTCGGAATACATGAACACTTGTAGGACCCCCTAGGTCAAATAGAGTAGGATTATAAGCAACTGCATATGATCACCATATATTAAACATGTACTCATTCACCAAAATTTTGCATTACCCACCATTTTTGCTTTCTTTCCCCACTAAGGAGGACAAGGCAAAAGGTGATTTATCCCGATTTTTGCACATTGAGAGGGGAGATCATCACAAGAGTTGCTTATCCTTTTATTTACTCTCCTTGTAATTGTCGATCCTACCAGTACATAATATTTCTTTTATCAGACTATGGGTGGTATTTCTATGTACTTTGTATTTGACTATGTACTGTTTTTTTAAGACTACATTTTGAGATATTATTGAGATGGTTATTTTCTATTTATATTTTGTTTCATTCCATTGTGAATTTAGAAAGTGTAGTATAACTTAGATCATATCTGTTAATTTTTAATCTCTATACTGTTATAAAGACCTAATAGCTCATACCTTATGGCAGCGATGCGAGTTCGAAAGCCACCCTAGGCTTTGGATAGGTGTATTGAGAGGTGCTGATTGTCACATTACACCCGTGAGCTACTAACCTAGCTTCGGTTCTTATTATGTCACCATTTTCATCCACTTTGTTTATAACGATCCATTTTGTACCCATAACGGCATTATTATTTGGTCTTAGAACTAATTCCCAAACTTCATTCCGCTAAAATTGATTTAATTCTTCTTGCATTGCAAAAATCCAAAATTTATCTTCATATGCTTCTTTAACATTTTTTGGTTCTATATTTGAAATAGAAGCAATTTGTCCCATTTGATTTAGCTGATTTCTTGTCACGACCAAAATTTCAGCGTTTGAAAATCGACATCCGTACTTCACTTGTGCATGAATGCCGCAGATTCAAACGTCGAAATCCGACTTGTGCCGGAGCTTATAACACATTAAGTACAACAACACAGCGGAAGAGAAATGAATGATATCGTATACAACTCCAGTGATACAATATCCAAATATACAACAATGATCAATATCAGAGATACAACGAAATGCTCCAGCGGAAACACCAATATCAGCAATCTCCAAAGATGGCTCGAACCACCATCAAGTTGTACCAAGCTAAGAAAGGTCAGTCGTCCTAACCAAAGATTCAATATCCATAGTCTCCAAATAATACCAAACAGAAAGCTGAAGGCTACCAAATTGATATTACTATCGGACTATCTGAAAATCTAACTCTAGGTTGCTCGTATGGAAAATTATGGGCACCCAAAGTTTAGAAAGGGAACAATAACTCCATGTCAGTCATGAGACTGGTATGAGCAAACGAAAACAATTTTAAACAAAAACAATCAACAGAAGAATTTAAAATTGAAATCCGCAATGCCTTTTGGAAAATAAAACTACCATAAGGCCTCCAACCGCACACACAATGCAAACGCAGAATTGGAGGAGATTGTTTGCACCAAAATTGGTCACAACACTCTTCAGGAGTCGTTGAAGAGATAATAATGAAGAATGTAGATTCAAAACGAGTAACAAAAACTCCAATCAACAGTACAGTAAATGCGTAGACAAGCGATTTATAGTGGTTCGGCGTGTTGCCTACGTCCACTGTGAAGTTTTTTACAGTTTTATTGATTGATACTTCGAGATTACAAGTTTTTTATAGCGAAGTACAGCAGATAGTAAGTCAAAGGTCAAAATCAATGGCGGTGATTATGATATGGAGTGATTCTGGCAGCGTCTGGGAGTACTTTGTCTCTCCAACTTCTCCGATCCCCTTTCTGAATGACCAGGGGCTCTATTTATAGGTGTGGGATGCTGATATTTCGCTGAAAATTTAGGAGACCACTTCTGGCACGTGAGGCGGCCCACATGCCCGGCCTCAGGAAATTTGGGCCCACTTTGGGATCGATTCGAACTCTATTCGAATCGATCAGAAAATCATCCAATCGAGGTGAAATTTTGTGTGGACATTCTTCAACATGTATGCAAGATTCTGTGAAAATTTCGTGGCATTTGGATCAGTAGATTGAGAGATATGGTCGATACGAAATGGGGTTCTTCGAGTGGCTGTTTGGTTCGAATCCATCTCTTCGCATCGATGGTTTCGAATCGATGGTGGCACGCACTGTTGCGATGCCATGGAGTGCAAACTTCAACTCGATCCGGTCTTTGCTCTGAGTTGACCGCTTCTACTCCATATATCTCGGCGCGTTCGCATCGATGAATGACACGTCCCCAAGGCTAGTTGACTCGATGGATTAGAAGGGATGCTTCCATGATGGATACGAAGAAGACATTGGTCGATCGTTACGAAGTGCATCCTCTGCTAATGGGTACGAAGTCCATCGATACGAACTCGATGGATTCAAACACGGCCGCTCCTGATCGATACGAACTCTTGGGAGTTGACCAATTCAAAGTAGGTGATCTGCCGATTGTTTCGAATGAGACCGAGTCGAACCGAGGTACTTCTATGGATTCGAACTGATCGATACAAACCGAGACACTTTGATGGTTTCGAAGCTGATTGATATGAAGGGCGACACTTCGATGGATACGAAGTCATTAGAGCATGATCGATACGAAAGTGATCGATACGAAACCAGTGCTTTTCCCTTCAAATTGAATCGATCATAACTTGAGCATATGAACTCGGATTGTCTTGAAATTTGAGATACTGACTTCTATGATCTTTCTTGTCATGTCCTATCAATTGTAGCTCAAACTGGACTCGGACAAAATTCAGCGATATCCATTGTGAAGTGAAGAACGACCAATCTCTGAGACGAACTGACCTTTGTTTTCGATCGATCTTTCGGTATCACGGCTTTGCCAAAAAGGCGGGATAACATTTTTCCTCCAAAGTACGTCTTGTGGAAATATGACGTGCTTTGAAAAGCTGTGATTTCTCTCTGAACAATCATTGCTCTTTTGTCTAAGGTTGTAACCTTGCTTTGATATGATTGACTGCTGTAGAATAGTGCTTAGCTGTTGGTTGTTGTATTCGTAACAAGATGAGTATTCGATCCCTGTAAATGTTTAAAATCGAATGTTAGTCCGACATATATGCACATATGTTAGTTTGACCGTTGTTAACATCGTGCGTCCACGAGTTGTTGTCAGTTTTGTTTGTTGTTGAATTTCGTATCGATTCTCTCCTGAACCGATTTGGAAATTTGAGTTGAAACAACGCTTGATGGTTGTTTTTGATTATCCTCTTGTATCGATCCTCTCCTGAATCGATGTAAAAGGTTAAAAAGTAGTTTTTCACATCGATGCGAGTTGAAATGATGGATACGAAATGACAGTTCGTATCGATGAGCTTGGATGAGTACGAAACGTCCATTCGTACCGGTGAGAAAGGATGGATACGAAATTGCTGTTCGTATCGGCAGGTTTTGATGGGTACGAAATTGCGGTTCGTATTGATGAGAAATGATGGATACGAAATTTCTGTTCGTATCGGTAGGTTGTGGATGGAGTTGTGGACTTGTTGATGTGATCGTGGGCTTTGAGCCAATGGAGTTCACAATCTGCAGCTGTCTTTGCTGCTTGCTTCGTATCGATGGATCCGTCGCTTACTTCGAATTGATAGAAACTTCCGGTGATGGATTCGAAACTACCGTTCGACTCGAGCGTTGGGGTGATCGGTGGTGACTAGTCACATGGATCGGAGACGAATCGACCCGGTTCTCCTATGGCTTCGTATAAATAACGTGGACATAGCCATTTTCACCTTTTTTACTTTTACTATTACCTTGTACTCTCTGTGTCCTTGCATCGACTCGAAGCTTCCGAGAGTAGTTTGTCACGTCTTCGAATCGATTCAATTCTTTAATCCTTCGAAGTTAAACATTAAAATCAGGTAATTAATGGATAGAATTATGCTTAGAACGATGAAACTCGAAATCTCAATCCATCCACTTTGTTTTTATCATCGGTTTCGGTGAATTGAAGATCTGGGTGAGTGAGAGCAAGGTTGGGGATGGATGCGTTGCCATGGAGTCGAGGTCTTTTTGGAGAAGAAGGAGTTGTGGAGCTTTCGAATCGGAGGAGATTATGCAATTTCGTATCGATACGAATATGACAGTGGCGATCGATGCGAAGCCAATGTTCTCTGATTGATGCGAAATGGTATGCCCCTCATCGATACGAAATGCATCGCTTCGAACTGGATCGATACGAAACTCATCATTTCGAACTGATCGATACGAAATGTATCGAGTCGAACATGGTTGATGATATTTCTTTAATTCGATACGAATTTGAACTGCAGCGACCGATTCCAAGTTGAAACTAAATGAATTTAGGGAATTTTTTGCATATAAAACTACTTGACTCCGACGAGCTTCTGCCTTGCATGATTGAACTTGACCGTAGAACTGCATATCGGACTACCTTCGAAGCTCGCCGATGGAACTATAACATAACAAAAATGTGACAAACTTTAACTTGGATCGACCGCTTGCGTCTGGAAGGCACGGTTGTGACGGTCAGTGATGACGGTAATTTCCGGTTTGATTTTTAGAGTTTTGTCGTTCATACATTGTAGTTTATTCTATAGAATTTGCTCAAGTGATGCACAGCACTGCACGACACATTCATGCACCTTACACCGGGGAATGCACGGGCTTTTTAGCATCTAATGATGATTTCTCGTGAGTTAGCTAGTTATGGAAACTTCAAGTTCGCAGTCGCAAGAAACTCAGAGTTCAGTCCCTCCCGTGCTTGAAGTACCGGAGATTGAGAATGAAGTTATCGGTCCAGCTCCGGACGAGTTACCTGACGCATCCTTCATTAATAACCCATCAGACTCTGTCCCGTCCAATATTTCGGAAGACATGCAAGGAAGAATATGTTTAAGGCATGGTTTGTCGATGGACGACGTGCTACTGCCGGGGCCAAATGATAGACCGCACAATCCACCGGAGGGATATACCGCATTCAATCGCCACGTGTGCGCAGCTGGGACACTCTCTCCGTTTAACCAGTATATAAGAGAAGTATTGTCATTTTTGAGGATCGCCCCGTCTCAGCTGCATTCGAACGGATATGCGTCACTCAATAGCTTGTTCATTGCATTTATGGAGCACCACTGTCGACCGCCACTCCCGATTGAGATCAGATACTTGTTTAACTTCAAGAGTCGGGCCGATAGTCCATCTTTCACATTCCTGGAGGCGATAAGAAATTGCCAAGTGATCACAGGGGCTTGGACTAGATTGAGCTACTTCAAGACGGAGTGGTTTTATGTCAGATGCCCCCCCAGGGTTCACTCGACGATGGCTATTTAGACGTGAGTATTGCTATTTTTCGGGTAGGTTGAACTCACATCTCTTTTCCTTTTCAGCCGTAATTCAGCGACCCGAAGATGAGCATTTCAAGGAGATAGTTTGGGTTTTTCAAGAAATCCCAAGTGAGGAGAGGAATATTGAGTTGTTATTGATAGACCGGAATCTCAGAATCCTTGGGTTGATTGAGCGGAGGCAAAGCATAATGCTCGATGGTGTCTTAAAAACTGCCTTGAAAGAATGAGTTAAACGAAGAAAGCCTAAAGTTATCATAATTGAGGAGGCTGACTCCGAAAGAACTCATACCGATGAAGAAACACTGGGCGAATCTGCGGACGTAGCCCAAGATACCAAGAACAAAGAAAAGGCAAGGCGGCTGTTGTTAAGCCACCTAAAGAGGAAAGATGGAAATCGATTGTCACTGTCCGACCCGCTCCTGGAATTAGAATTCGGAGATGTCTCCTCCGAGCACTAAGAATCTTTATGAAGGGCTCGTCGACATTCCAATTCCAGACGATGTGTCCATACAACATGATGCTGGATTGGATGAACTTTCAGAAGCCTTAGTTTTGAGCGAGTCTCTGCCCACTAGTGCAGTTGACACATCTGGTTGGTCGGGGGTTGCACCCACATTCACACTTCACGACACTACACGATTTCTAAATGTAATACGTTCACTGTGAGAGATTACTAATTTCGCTTTATGTTTTTGCTTCGCAGATATTATGTCTTGTAGAGGTTCGATGCTTGGTAGCCTTCGTAAGAAACGCCAGTCTTCTTCATATTATAAATCATACAGGAGGGAAGGAGATAGAGACTATGACTATGGGCGCTCGAGTCATGAGCGTCTGACAGAGACAAAGATTATAGGCGTCGGTCTCGATCTCGCACGCCACCTCCTAAAGCTCCTGCACCGTCTCCGGTTCATGTTTTGAGGCCTCTAGAAACTTCACGGCCCAAGCCGTCTTCCCAACCATCGAGGTCTGATACTCATCGCCGAACGGAGATCGCGGCCTCCCCATCAATAGAGCAGACATTGACGGAGCCTTCGGGAGAAGGAGCAGTTAGGCTCGCTCAGCCGAGGAAAGAATTTCTTGAAATTTGCTTTGACGGGTTCGTCTTTCCCCCACATCTAAAAAGGATACCGTCGACAGTTGCGTCAATGATGCATGACTATCTAATAGACGTATTCTTCCAGTATCAAGAATGGTCGAAGACCGCTAAGAAAGCGTCAAAGGTGGCCTTTGATCGAGCGACTACGATTGAGAAGTTGGAAAAAGAACTTGTTCAAAAGGACCGAATTATTCAGGCGCTCGGCAGTGAGGCTGAGTCCTCTTAAAAGTCAGAGATAGAAGCTCTTAGAAAAGCGGATGAAGTTCAGGCAGCGATGGATAGGATGAAGCGTGAGCATTATGCTACGGTGGAGGACATAGACCACCGAAATACCATCGTGACTGCTGAGCGGGATGCGGCCTTGAAAGAACTAAACGAGCTCAAGACGAAAGTTGCAGAGATTGTGAAGGAAAGAGACACCGCTAAAGTTTCCGCACAGGAAGTGTGCGATCAGGTGGTGGAATTTCGGAAAGAGAGAGATGCGGCCTTGGAGAAGGTCCGGGAGACAGAAGCCGAAGTTGATGAGAGAGTTCGTCAAGCAGAGACTAAGCTGGAGACAGAGATAGAAGAACTTCTCATCACTTATAATGCTAATGTGCTGAGGCACAGAAATTTGACATGGCTTGATGATTATCCGACGCACTTATTCAACGCTTGGAATTTATTAGTTGAAGAAGAGAAAACATCAAAGCCAGGCGAAGTTTTTGATGAATTCGAGTTGGAGAAACGTATACTGACTGATGATGAGAAGAAGGTTCTCCACGATTTCATGATCTTTCACGCAAAAGAGAGACTGGGTGCCCAACACTTGGAAGTTGGTGAGGGGTCTGGCGTTGTGCATCCAGTTACAAGTTCAGAATTGATCACTTCATCTGGAACGGAGCCGACGCCAGCAACTGAGCCGCAGTTGGTCCCAGGCTATGACCCTGAGTAGCCACGCTTATCTCCCATCAGGGAGCATTCTTCTGAAACTGCTCAGTCAGCTACGAGTCAAGTCGAGGAAGGTATTCTGCACAAATCTACTATGTGTTCGAACTGAAGTACTTGTATTGAAGCGTGTTCTGACAACTTCTTTTCTTTCTTGTCGAGTGAGTAAAGTAACATCGACACCGCCTCCTGTAGTCCAAGAGCCACATCAAGAACATGAGGCCATTATTACTGAAGCGATCGCCACGACGATAGCCGCGCCGACAGAGTGACACAAGGGGGTTCAATTACTTTTGACGAACAAATGATGAATGAACTCTTGAGCCAACACAGTGACCCCTTTGTTGACATGTCATTTGTTCTCGGCATGTTCCCACCTGCTTCTATTGCATCGTCACAGTCCACCACTACCTATCGCGAGTCTCGTGCCGCTCGTGAGGCTAAGATACTTGCTCAAATCGAAGCAAAGATGGAAGCGGCAGCACAGGCGGTAATTCTGAGTGTGTTACGACGGTGGTTAATCCCACTCCTCCAGTGGTGACATCTCCTAGGGACACGCCAGTCGGAACCAGCGCGCCCGTTCCTCCCCCGGTGGTAGACCCGACTCCTCCGACTCCTCGAGAAGAGAGTATTCCTTTAAGTTCAGGTTCGGAGGAGTATATCGATATCATGCCTTCTTCAGAGGAAGATCCGCCAAAGGGTACGAGGTCGAAGCGGAAGACTGCTAGTGGTTCTGCGTTGAAGAGGAAACCGAAGAAGAAGAAGTAGATGATTCCCTATAGTGCATTTTTGGCAGCTAGGAAGTCATTTTTATTTTCCTTTCGTAGGCTATGTATAGATGCAGGCTTGGCCCCCTGCTAGTAGGAAGTTTTTGAAAGAACTTGTACATGAATCTTCACATACAGTTAGTTGAAATAAAATTCAATTTCTTTGTTTTAATTCTCATTTCTTTTGTGCTTAAGTATTTGCAGTGTTTGGCTTTTAGTCCGGTGTACTTGTGGTGTTTTTACCGTCAAGTAGAGTTCGTTTTATTTCCCAAGTCTGAAAATCTTGATCACATGGTATGATTGTTGAACAAGTTGAACTTCGATCATTGTTTCACTTCCGTTAATGATCAACACTTAAGTTTTTTGCCTCCCAGTTTCGGGGAACAACATTGGCATTTCAGTGGTCGACCGCACTTATTGCAAATCTTAAGCATATGTCCACACTCTGGGGACTTAGGATAATTTGAAATCGATAATCTGGTTCGTACTCTAGGAATTTGAGAGTCATCGATGATTGTAATACGGTTCGCGCTCCGGGAACCTAGAATTGATGTATATACTCCACTTCACGCTCTGGGAACTTGATGTCAGTATTGTTATTTCGGTTCGCACTCCGGGAACTTTGATTTGGTATTTGTGCTCCAATTCACACTCTGAGAATCGAGAGATAGCATGTACGTTTGGGTTCGTATTCTAGGAATTTGTAATTTCATACTCCGATTTGCGCTCTGGGAACTTGGAGTTAGCACGGATGCTTTGGTTCGCACTCTGGGAACCTAGAATAGATGTTTATACTCCAATTCACACTCTGAGAAGTTGGAGTTAGCCGATAGATGGTCAGTCACACCTTTTTGGGCTTTTTAGGAATTCGTTCACACTCTGGGAACGACGGATTTGATGTTTATACTCCAATCCGCGCACTGGGAATTTGGAGTCCTTTCGCACTCTGGGAACGATTTATTGGATGTTTATACTCCAATCTACACTCTGGGAAGTTGGAGTCCGTTCGCGCTCTGAGAACTTGGAGTTATTTGATGTTTATACTCTAATTTGCTCTTTGGGAATTTGGAGTCCGTTCGCACTCTGGGAACAATTTATTGGATGTTTATACTCCAATTCACACTCTGGGAAGTTGGAGTCCATTCGCGCTCTGGGAACGAGTTATTGGATGTTTATATTCCAATTCACACTCTGGGAAGTTGGAGTCCGTTCGCGCTCTGGGAACGAGTTATTTGATGTTTATACTCCAATTCACACTCTGGGAAGTTGGAGTGTGTTCACACTCTGGGAACGATTTATTGGATGTTTATACTCCAATTCACACTCTGGGAAGTTGGAGTCCGTTCGCACTCTGGGAATGAGTTATTGGATGTTTATACTCCAATTCACACTCAGGGAAGTTGGAGTCTGTTCGCGCTCTGGGAACGAGTTATTTGATGTTTATACTCCAATTCGCACTCTAGGAAGTTGGAGTCCGTTCGCACTCTGGGAACGATTTATTGGATGTTTATACTCCAATTCACACTGTGGGAAATTGGAGTCCGTTCGCACTCTGGAAACGAGTTATTGGATGTTTATACTCCAATTCGCACTCTGGGAATTTGGAGATAGTTGTAGGACTGTCGTGTGTTGGTCCAGTTCAGCCTTTGATGTGATGGCTTGCCCCCGAGCTGGGGTTTCACTTAGTGAGTGGTCGGTCGTATCACAGTCACTTGCTATTTGAATAAATTCCATTGTTTATGGAACTTAGCTCTTCGCGTGTCGTGATTGTTGAATGTTGCTTTTGGTGAATCACAGCTCTAGCTTGAAGAGATAGTATTTTATTGCTGAAATAAGAAAATATGGCGAAGTCAGTGCCTTATTACAAATTCAAATTTCATAATGTAAAGGAAATTGCAAAGTATTCATAGATTGAATGAGCCTGTCACGTATGATAGTGACGAAGATCCTCATCGTTCCAGGCTCCTGAGAAAGTTGATCCACCACTGATGGCGTTTATCACCAATCTTCCACGGAGACAGTGGTGTCCTCCTGTCTCGGTTGATCGGGGTCATTGTTTTGATTTGATGGGCCCGCTTCTCTAGGCTGCGATGCCCGAACAAACTGTTCCAGCTTCCTTTCTCTGATCAGTTTTTCAACGAGATCTTGTAAGTGACGACACTCGTTCGTATTGGGCCCGTAGCTTTCATGGAACCTGCAAAATTTTCCCGTCTGGATTTGCCTCTCTGACGACGGTTTTGGTGCAAGTTTTTGGTACTGAATTATATTACAGGTTTGTAAGTACAAGTCCTCCAGTGATGTATTCAGAGGAGTGTAACTGTCAAACATTGGATTCTTGCGCTGTGGGCCACGATTTTGATCTCGTTTTCTAGTTTGATTCACGCCCTCTCTTCGCTGAGCTTGTTTGTTTTTAACGTTCAATGAACTTTTCCAGAGCTCTCACCGGACTGTTTGATTGCGACATTGCTTTGGATTCCTTCCGTGTTTGGCCCTGCATCGGTTTGCTTCCTGGACTGTTTCGCATCTTCCCTTCTCAGGAACTGAGCCGCCTTGGCGTGGAAACGGTCCAATGATGCAGGTGGTTTTCCAACTAACCAGTTGCCAAACTCGAAATCGGGGTCGATTCCCTTAGTTAACGCCATAAGGATGGAGTTATCGTTCGGATTGCTGATCTCCGTACATGTAGTATGAAATCTCTCTAAGTAGTGTCTGAGCGTCTCTCCAGGAGCTTGGGTGACGCTGGACAGAGTGTTGACATCTTTTGGTCTTGCGACGTGCATGCGGAATTGTTCAACGAATTTTGTGGCCAACTGGTCGAATGAAGAGATGGATCGAGGTAGAAGTTGAGTGAACCATATGGTAGCGATGCCCCCCAAAGATATGGGGAAACTACGACACTTCACTGCATCGTCGGCTCTGGCAGCGGTCATCGACCATTCATACTTCAGAATATGTTGGTTGGGGTTTGAGTTTCCCTCGTACATGGGTAGAGTTGGCATCCTGAATCACCGTAGGGGTTCAGCAGTAAGAATATCGTCCGTAAAAGGAGTGTGACTTCGGGAACTTCCCCAATCGTCATTCGTGAGTCCCTGGCTCTCACGGATCATCTGATGTATCATAGTTGAAAGATCCGACATTTGCGCGTTTTGTGCGGCTTGTGCCGGAGTATGTTTACGTTCCACACTTTGGGGTTGGACCGGATGTTGTTGGCGGTCCAAATCTTGCCATCTTGGCTCGTAGTCCTCTGGGACATATGATTCAGGAGTACGTCCACTATGACGACGGTCCAGGTTCTACTGATCTTGGGCATCGACCCCTGGTTCAGCCGCGACGTTAGTGGTGCGGTGTTCTGCGGTGTGATGAGGAATGACACCTCCTCGGGAGGAGGGTCTGGTTTGGAAAATGGCTGATGGACCAACTCTTAGTTATCCAACGATCAGTGCCGGTTGATCTCCAGCGGCTGGCATGTGACTCCCATCTAGCCGGGGTCGTGGAGATCGATTATGATAATTAGAAGATGAAGAACTTTCGCTGGAGGAGCGAGAAGCATGGTCTCTCTCAGATCTCTTTCGCTTCTAGCAATCCAGCTTGTTGATTAGCTCGGTGTTAGTGCGTAGCTGTTCTGCTAGTTGTTGCCGACTCTGAGTCAGCTCTTGGAGTAGCAACTGGAGCTCTTGTTGGGTAACCAGACCTGATGGTTCCGAATGTCCAGTAGCATCTTGATTAGATGGAGGTAGTGGCACAGGATTCTGTCTATCCTGTTCTTCTTGACTGATAGCGTTTGAGGTGGTTCTTGTGCTAACCATCTTGAAAGTTGAATTCCTTTCCTAGACTTTGTGCAAATCTTAATAGAAGGGAAGGAAGTTGGATTTGATGATCTGGATCTCTCTCTTAGATTTATTCAATCCGGTATCGATGATAGATCCAAAGAGCAGGAGAAAATCTGGGTTTTCTCAGTGAAAGCACCAAAGTCTTAGCACCAAAATTGGTCACAACACTCTTCGGGAGTCGTTGAAGAGATAATAATGAAGAATGTAGATTCAAAACGAGTATTATCTAATAAAAACTCCAATCAACAGTACAGTAAATGCGTAGATAAGCGATTTATAGTGGTTCGGCGTGTTGCCTACGTCCACTGTGAAGTTTTTTGCAGTTTTATTGATTGATACTTCAAGATTACAAGTTTTTTATAGCGAAGTACAAAAGATAGTAAGTCAAAATTTGAAATCAATGGCAGTGATGATGATATGGAGTGATTCTTGCAGCGTCCAGACGTACTTTGTCTCTCCAAATTCTCTGATCCCCTTTCTAAATGACCAGGGGCTCTATTTATAGGTGTGGGATGCTGATATTTCGTTGAAAATTCGGGAGACCACTTCTGGCACGTGAGGGGGCCCACATGCCCGGCCTTAGGAAATTTAGGCCCACTTTGGGATCGATTCGAACTCCATTCGAATCGATCAAAAAATCATCCAATCGAGGTGAAATTTGGTGTGGACATTTTTCAACATGTATGCAAGCTTCTGTGAAAATTTCGTGGCATTTGGATCAGTAGATTGAGAGATATGGTCGATACGAAATGGGGTTTTTCGAGTGGCTGTTTGGTTCGAATCCATCTCTTCGCATCGATGGTTTCGAATTGATGGTGAGACGGGCTGTTGCGATGACGTGGAGCGCAAACTTCTACTCGATCCGGTCTTTGCTCCGAGTTGACCGCTTTGACTCCATATATCTCGGCGCGTTCGCATCGATGAATGGCACGTCACCAAGGCTAGTTGACTCGATGGATTCGAAGGGATGCTTCCATGATGGATACGAAGAAGACATTGGTCGATCATTACGAAGTGCATCCTCTGCTAATGGGTACGAAGTCCATCGATACGACCTCGATGGATTCGAACATGGCCACTCCTGATCGATACGAACTCATGGGAGTTGACCGATTCGAAGTAGGTGATCTGCCGATGGATTCGAATGAGACCGAGTTGAACCGAGGTACTTCTATGGATTCGAATTGATCGATACAAACCGAGACACTTTGATGGTTTCGAAGTTGATCGATATGAAGGGCGGCACTTCGATGGATACGAAGTCATTGGAGCCTGATCGATACGAAAGTGATCGATACGAAACCGGTGCTTTTCCCTTCAAATTGAATCGATCATAACTTGACCGTATGAACTCGGATTGTCTTGAAATTTGAGATGCTGACTTCTATGATCTTTCTTGTCATGTCCTATCAATTGTAGATCAAACTGGACTCGGACAAAATTCAGCGATATCCATTGTGAAGTGAAGAATGACCAATCTCTGAGACGAACTGACCTTTGTTTTCGATTGATCTTTTGGTATCACGGCTTTGCCAAAAAGAGGGATAACTGAGATTTCTCCTTATGATAGTCAAACATACTTGATACGCAAAAACCTTTTTGATATTATTATTAGTGCATAGTGCAGAAATAATTTCGAAAGTATAATATTACTCTTAGCCAGCATACAACCATTATTGTATGCCTACTATAGCTACCATGTTCAATAGCAGGTTACTACCACATTCCATGGCAGGTTATACAACTAAAACCGTACAGGGCTCGTATTGTTTTTTTTGGATTTCCAACAAATGGTTAGGCTAAGGAACTTCCTACTGCCATATAGGTACACCTCTAGAGGGACATCCCGAGAACCTACCCGGCTCGCTGCCAACACAAGGCCAGGTTACCTCTGTAACGAGGTAACTACTACACGAGCATGCCATCCCTCGGTCGTTTGCGTTCTTTGTCCGAGGCGCCTCTCAACCAACAACCACAAAGCAATCACAAAGGAATAGATTTGCTGTGACCACATGAGATAAGTATCTGGGCTCCATACCACGATACCACCCTTTTCCATAAGGGAATGACACACCCTAAAGGGCGCGACCCTCATAACCTTGTCGCATCTTTCCTATTTCGACCATTTCCGGGGTGTGAGGTCCTGATGCAGTCTCGTCCACAAGCTACGCTTTATACAAAAGCCATGCTTTGATCAACAAATGATCAACAACACACAACACTCAGCATGTCACACTACCAAATTGGGAGTATATCACTGATAACTATCATCTGCATAACCTCTGAGCTCGTACGTCTCAGAGATGGGTGTAAAGCTAAGAGAATAAATTCTCCGCCACCAAACAGAAATGTATTTGATAGAGATCAGTTTTGTATCTCAAAGTGTAATGTCATACATATAACCATACAAGTCTGTTTCGGGTTTGAACAGAACCAAGGCACTTCCGAAGAAGCCCTTGCAATCCGGGCATCCACAATTCCGATCAGACTCCCCATCACATATGGAGAACTCTATACCGAAGCAACTCAGTGCAGAGTCATTCGACAAGTTATCCTATCGTTCTTGAAGACACCCGGTCTTCACCGCCGGTCTTCAATTGCAAATCATAACGTCTTATCACTATTCAGAATGGGTTATATGACATAAAGTCCTCTTCCGGCTAAACCGAATAGTTAGCGCAATATTTAAAAACATATGGATATGGGATTTCAGTCAATTCACAACTTTTAAAAAACCCAAAACCTTTCTTCAAATGGTTTAAACAAATTACCATTTCAAATCTTTAAACAAAAGATTTATTTCACAAAGTTCACCCATTTTTCACAAAGATTATTTCATAGCTTTCCATAGCAATTTTCCTTTCAAATTGGATTAACTCATCCAATCTTTAAATCAAAGATTTAATTCATAACTTTCAAACCATTTCCAATTCAAATCTTTTATATAAGAGATACACCATTTAAAATCCTCTTCGATTTCAAAACAAGGTTTAATAATCTTTCACAAAGGCTTATTCATAGCTTTCAAAAAAAAATGCACCATTTCATTTCAAATTTAAAATCTTTCGATACAAATTGAAAATCCTTTCTTTGAATGAAGGCTATTATTATTTGAAAACAAATAGTTTTCATTTTGAAAAAATCCAATTATATTTGCACGAGTTGAAACCCTTGAGTTAAATTCAAATTCCCAAATCAATACCTTTAAAATGGTTTAACCCATATATAACTTGTATAACAACTTTAAACCATAGTTTCCAACATAGAATTCAATTTCAAATTTTGAATTCAAATTTAAATCAAATTATTTAAATTTCAAAACTTAATCAAGTTATTCAAAATAACTTTTATCTTTCAAAGTTCCTTTTCAAAATCCTTTTCAAATTCAACCCAATTTCATTTCCAAAATCATTTGGATTCAAAATTCAACAACTTTAAAAACCATTTCAAAAATCTGTGACTTAACCAATTTCCTCGTGCAATCCATATTTGTGTGTGTATAGTGTGGTCCAGGGGTTTTACACATAATAATGCAATAACATCATCAATCATTACAGATTCAAACACAAAAATATATTTGATAAGCGGTATAAACTATAACGCTTATCTTTCATTCCAGATCACAGATATATATCACAGATAATAAATTACATCACGGATAATTAATTAGATCACATATGAATAAATTACATCACAGTACATAACTTCAAATAATTCATATCACCAAGCAACACATATCAGGAATATCAAACAATTCAAAGCATTTCATAAAATCCAAAAATCCATACGTAAGATCAATTAATCATCTGATAAATTTAAATCAGATTTATTACTTATGAAGCTACTAATCCTGGCTAATTAACATTAATTAATTCCAAACTATTTTGATTAATTATTCTTTAATCATTCATTAACCTTTAACTAATAATTAATTCTTTGATTAATTATCCTTAATTAACTATAATAATTAATTAATTAATCCTTAATTAATAGTTATTCCTTATTCACTTTCATTAATTAATTAGCCTTTAATTAATTAATTATCCTTAATCAATAAATAAATTCTTCTTTAATCATTACATAATTAATCCCTAATTATTTAGTTATTCTTTAATAAAACACCCTTAATTAATTCATAAATTACTTAACTTTAAATTAATCACCACTTAATTAATTATAAAACAAATCATCCTCTAATTATTAATCATCAAGTAATCAATCCTTAATTATACTTAATCATTCTTTGATTACTTGATAAATCAAACTTAAATTATTAACAAATTTACCTTAATAACTTTTATTAAGTAATTAACTTCAAGTGATCAATTTCCTTTAACAAATAATTTAACTTAAACTTTAAAAAGTTAATTGACCATGGTAACATTCTTTATATTAATTAACTAACCCTTAATATTATTAAGTTTATTTAAAATAAACTTTTAAAATAAAAGTTTATGTATAATTTAAATCATTTTAAAACTTGGTTAATTTTAAACAATTTTATTTAAGAAACCTTTTTAAACAATTTAAAACTGGGATAGCATCAAATATTTAAAGAAAAATGGTATTAACAAAAATTTGTTTATAATAACTTAATTTTCTTTAAATTCTGAAAACTGTTTTTGTTATTACATCAGATAACCCGAGCCAACTCATGTTTTACCCGAGCATGTTGCCTATTTACTTCGAGTTTCTTCTCAATCCAACCCGAGAATTTGCAGACGTATAAAATTTACTCAAGTGTTAGAAATAACCCAGTACATACATGAAAATGCACGAACTCGAACTCGAGTCCTCACGCAAATCACCTGAGGTTGTCTTCGAGTGAAAATCTCCTCATTCTAGACTTAACCACTGACACAAGCGACACTCGTGCACGTACACGATCAACAGAGCCACCTTCGACCATCATCGCTATCACCCACAAGTCATCAATGCTCCTCTCAAACAACTATCCACCCAAATTCGTGCAAGACCCAATCAGTTGAAATCAAGTGGGACGAAACCCATCCGAAATCCACACTTCACTATCAGGCTTCAACCTGAAACCTATCACCGTCAACAAAACCCACTACCACAATCGATTCGGGTCACTGGAATCTACGCAATTTTGATAAGAGCTGCCCCAATGTTCTATGCTCCAACCTGCCTTGGTCCGATCACCTGGATTGTCTTGACGCCGATGAAATTGACCCATCTTCCTCGTCGAGCAAAACTAGGTGGAAAACGCTAGATTAACATCAATCTATCACCTCAGCATATTATAAATTTTTCGAATATTTTTCCATGATTCTACCACACCCAAGCCATCTTCACTATAAATCACAATCCATACTTCACTGTTGATTACCAGGAATTGACAAAAATTCAAATTCCATTCAACTCAAAAGTTTTCCATAAATACTCGCTTAAAAATTCTAAGATGATTATCAAAAATCATGGATTTAAAGTACGAATTCATTTCTATAATTAAAAATCGAAACCCTGACATTCGAATTTTTGGTTTAAAATCTGATCATCTGTGTTATTTCTATTTTAAAAATAACTACAAAATAAATGTTCATGAAATTATTTTCAAAATTAGCATTTCATAGTTATAATTATTTTTCATTTAGAAATCAAATCCTGAAATCATCTAGATAGGATGATTTCGAATTTTCTAACAGGTTTTGAAAACCTGTAAAAAGAACATAGCCTAAATATAGGCATGCACATCATCATTCCCATACACAACATGTAAGCATAATCACATCATCGATCAAGCGCTTTTGAGATTTCAATTCATAGATCATTTAGATATATTTCAGGTTGAGTTTGCTCACCTTAATTGGATGTTTTAAAGCAGAGAAGAAAGAACAGGCTTGGAATAAATTTGCAAACTGGAATTCTTTGAGACTGGATTTTTTGATTTTAGGTTGATCTGGTTGCTTTAGTTTGATTGCTATCGATTTTGAACTGAATCCAGATCAGGTTGAGCTTGATGAATATGAACTAATCTTTGTTTTAAAGCTGTGATGATTTGCTTGAATTGTTCCAGGCTCTTGTATTTGAATCTGAAACTTTTGCTTTCAGATTTGCACATTTTGACTTTATTTGTTTTTTCTTAAAGGATCAAATCTTTGATTCTTTGTTTTCAGGTTTGAAGCATTTTGGAATCTTGCTTACTACCGTCAGGTTTTTGATCTGGATCTGAACTTATACTTTAGTTTGATTATAGTTTTGATTCCCGGATTTATACTTGTTTGATTTCTGAGATGATTTTGCATTTTGAATCAGGTTGTAGTTGAATCAAGCTATAAATTTGAGTTTGTTTTGCTTTGGTTCTGTTTTTCCTTTTCTGTTATTTTTGGTTTGTTCTTGTTTTTCTTTTGTCAAGTACATCTAAATTTTAAAGAAAACACTCCTTGCCACTTGTTCAAATTAACCAACACTTGTTAATTTTATATCCTACTTATTAAACATTTGTCATTTGTTACATATTGTGTTTAAGTCCTTTTGTGAAATTTATTTATAAATTTTGTCAAAGTCCCTTACTATATTTTTATTTATAAATTTTGCTTTGGACCTCTATGTTGATATGTTTACAACTTAGTTCATAAAATTTTTTAAAAGAAATATCTTATTTAATTTCATATCTGCATAGATTTGCACTTTTATAAATTAGTTAATATGTTTATATTTTACAACCCAAATTTTAATCCAAAAGATATGTTCATTTTAAAACTTTTTATATTTTCAATTTAGCTTTAAAACCCATTTTTGTCAAACCTTATTTAAATTGAAACTATTATACATTTAAATAAATATTTATCTATCTACATTTATTTCAAAATAAAACTTTCATATATATCATATATTAAAATTAGAAATCAAATCATTTCTCTATATTCAAATCAAATTAAAATTATTTTATATAATCCATTTATATAAATAGATAAACATACATTTTATTAAATTTGGAAAATTCAAATAAAATTTTATAAAATACTTATTTTTGAATTCCAATTCAACATTTTATTTAAAATACATGTTTTTTTATTTTGGAATTTTCATCACAATTAAATCCAAAATTTTATATAAATTACCAATTATTTCAAAGTTTAATCCCAAAGATTAAATAAACTATCTGTTTAAATTTGACTTCAAAAATCGGGATCGTTACATTTCTAGTTCTAATTTTAGTGCCAATTTCACTTATAGTATTGTCGAGTGGACGATCTTTTAAAATACAAGGTCAGGATTTCAATGTATTATAAATATTTCATTTTGAGGGGGATTTTCAAAACCTTTTGGTTGAATTATTGAAATATTCACGTCTTCTTAATTATTTATTATATACCTTTCATCAAATGATGCATGTAATGTTTCTTCTATAGTATTTGTTTTTGTTTATTATATATTTAATATGCTTTACTTCTCCCTGAATATTCGATAAAAATACCTTTACAGCTTTTAGATAAAATTTTCCTAAATTATCTTTGCATTAATTATAAAACATTTTGAACCAAAAATTCTAAAATATGATACATTTGGTTTCTATCACTAAATAATTCATATGGTGTAGGTTTTGTTCATGGTCTTATAGATACACGATTTAAAATATAACAAGCCATAGCCACAACTTTCGCCCAATAGTTCAGTGGTAATTTAGTGCTACTTAATAATGTCCTTGCACATTCTTATAATATTCTATTTTTCTGTTCTATAACACCATTTTTGTTGACATGTTTTATGAAATGAAAAATTATGAATTATACATTCACTATTGCAAGAATTATTAAATAATTCATTGTCAAATCACCACTATGACCAATTATCATATTTTTAATTCTTATATTCTTTAAGTTTTGAATTCTTTTTGCAAAAATTTTAAAGACTTAAAAAGCATCACTTTTATGTTTCAAAACTAAAATCCATGTATATCTTGAGAAATCGTTTACTATAATAGATTCACATATTTTATGGTTAAGTGGTCAAACTTGAGTAGGTCCAAAAAGATCTAAATGAAGTAGTTTTAAGGGTTAAAGAGTTGAAATAACCTTTTCAGACTTAAAAGATGATTTTTCAATTTTCCTAGCCGACATGCATCGCATAGATTATTAACTTAGAAGCTCATTTTAGCAACCCACCTACCAAACCGTTTTTAGAAAGCTTGTTAATATACTTAAAGTTTATGTGACAAAATCTTTCATGCCATAGCCATGAATCATGACCATTGGCTAAGAGACACATATTATTATTTACTTTCATATTTAAAACGTGGATATTTCTTTTTTATTCCTTCAAATATTAGATTTCTGTTTTAATCCAAAATGTCACATTTATCATTTTCGAAAGAAATTGTAAATCCTTTACCGCAAAGTTAACTAATGCTAAGCAGATTATTAACAAGATTTATTGTTAACACCCTAAAATAGTGCTTGGGAAGATGAAAGTCTTTTCTATGAATAGTGGATGTGAATCCCCTCAGAATTGCCTTCAAAATTAGCCTTACCCGTAGATAGCTTTCGAATCAGACCTTTTGACGTCGTCGAAAGATTTAAGTGCTGGGTTATGAGACCTTCTGACTTTATCGAGTTAATATGAGATCCTCTTCAAGAGTTTCCTTCTTTGTTTAAATTGAATTTCCTTGAATTTTTTCTTAAATGGTTAGATTTTATCTCGTTGAAAGGTCAGGAGGATATCCCTCTCTGGGTCGTAGTTGGATATCAAACTTCGCAGTGGATATTAAAGTTTTCGACGTTGTCGAAATGTTTGGTCACTTATATGATGTATCTTTGATCCTTCTCGGAAGGTTTAGGAATGGATTCTTTTGGATCAAGCCTTGTAAGTCCAGGTATCTATGCTTAAAGAGTTGTCTTTGTCGTAGTCGATAGGTTTGACCACTTGAATTATAACTCCGAAAGGTTATTGATACCGTTATAGCATAGCACTTTTGACCTAGTCGAAAGGTTTGGGCCACAAAGTTAACCACTTCGGAAGGTTACTAATGATGTTTTGACCGAATATATTATCAACCTTATCGAAAGGTTTGAACTGCAGGGCTAAGGGCTTTGAAAGGTGGCAGTATTTACTTGTAGCAGAAGTGTTGTCGACCTTGTCGACAAGAACCTTTCGGTGATATTGAACCTGAAATTAGGAGTTAATCCTGCAAAGGTATAAGCAAACAATAAAGTAATTAATATAGCATAAGACTTCCCTCTTTTTCCATGAAAATCTCTATTTTATTAAATCCCCAAATCAGCATCCAATTAGGGTTAAAATACATTGGTTAAGAAAATATAAAATTAGAATGAGAGAATCCGGATCCCCAGAATAGGACCCTTTGGGTCTTATTTGTAGGATCTAGATTAACCCTAGAGGGGGTGGGGGGTGAATAGGGTTATAGTAAATTTTCTCGATATAAACACAGAAACAAACTGCAGAAATAAATATGCTGAAAAGTAAATCACACACAAAATTTACCCAGCTTCGGCAACCCCTGCCTACTGCTGCATTCCCAGATTTCTATTAGAATTAAACAGTATCACGCTTACAAACACTCTACTAGACTCGCGAACATTTGCTCCCGCTCACAAACACTCTACTAGACTCGCAAGCATTTTCTCCCGCTCACAAACACTCTACTAGACTCGCACACCCTGCTCTCGTCTATAGAGTTTCGCTTACTCGCAAACTCTGCTCCCGCTTATAAAGCTCTGCTTACTCGCAAAATCTGCTCCCGCCTATAGAGCTTTGCAAACTCGCACACCTGCTCACTGAACTAATTCTAAGTAGACAATCTGACACTACCTACTCCCTAGGTGGTGATTTACAAAGGTTTGATTCGAAAAATAAAAACAACAATTAAACAACAATTAAAAGACACAATAACCCTAATTAAAAAATTAAACTAAAGCCTCTAAATAACAAGGCCGGCCCACTCTTATTCTTTAACCAGTTCCTTTTTCTCTTCTTTGGCCCGTTCCTTTTCTTTTGGCTTGTGAGAATAATGGCCGTTCCTCTTTTGCAACTAAATTAGGGCTTCGGCTTCTTTTGCTCCTTGCTTCCAAAATTAGGGTTGTGCAAATTTGAAGCGCCGCTCGAATTCCTCGATCGAATAATGATTGACGTGCTTCCTTGATTGATTTGAGACCTCGTTGCTCACCGCGGCTGCTTTGCTGATCGAATTCCTTCCTTGCTTCGGTATGTAATTAAATGCTTTTGCTTTTACTGATTTTATGCTTGCTTGAATTCGATGGATTTGAAAGCCGATGATGAATGGGTTTATATAGGATTCGAAATCCTATTTTTGCATTCGTATAAGTTTTGTTTGAATCCGTCTATTTATTTTCTCTGGCCGCTTGATTATGCTTGGATGCTTGAGATTTCACTGACTTCTTCAATTTCGTATAAATTGATATTACTTGGTTGACACGTTGTTGATTCATTTCTTGATCAATACGGCGTTGATCTTGACTTGGTTCGATTTTCTCCGGCCTTGACTTTGTTTGATAATATCTGATCATTGCTCTTGTTTATTTGCCTTGTCTTTCTTGTTGACTTCGGCATGATCACGGTTTTGATTTTGTGACTTCTGTATACTACGGCTCTGACCATTTTTTGTGTTCACCTCTGATAGCACTTTCCAGTTGAGTTCGAGTTGTTTCAATGTGATGTTTACACTGTCTTCATATGCCCTTGACTTTGTTATACCTTGCTGTGCATTGCATTGATGATTTTGTTCTTCCACTGTTGTATACATGAGCTTGATACTGTAAAATTCTTGTTGAGCCTTGGTGGTTCACCATGTTGCATTCATGAATTTTCTGTCTTGACTTCACTGTGAATTTGTGTATTTGGTCTCGTCTCCATGTAGTTGAAGCTTGCTGTCATATTTGCTGTGATGTCATATCTTTGGTTTGAGGTCTTTGCATTGCCACACTGAACTTGCTATTGAGTCTGATACTTCATACTGGATACTGTTGCAGTATTCATAATTTGTGCTCGAGCTTGCATACTGTTTTCATTTGTTCAGCATGTAGTTGTTCACTTGGTCTTTGTGTAGTTTGCATTATATTGGTCGAGCTTTGATTCTTTGTTGGCATTGGTTTGAACTTGATATTGTTGAACTTGTAGTTGATGTACTTGGTTATTCGTCCACTGTTTGATCATTGAAGTGTCTGACCATTTGTATACATACATTCATGTATGTGTATGTCTGCACTCATCTATATATGCATTTTGATTTTCATTTTATAATCTGCAGCATGGCACTGCTTCATCATGTCACTTGATCTGTTTCATCTTGATGTTGCTTTAACTGCCGCTGTTACATTCATTAGCTCTGTTGTTCACTTCATCTATATTGTCACTGGTTTTGCTTGGTGGTCTTGTGCCACTGTTGAGTCTTTGGTGCTGTCTTGAATTTGTGCAGTCCATGTTGCTGTGTTGATCACTTGATTGTGTAACTTGTGGTTTCATTGCTGCACTCGAGTTTTGATACTTGAGCTGCTTTGTTGAGTTCCATTTGACTTGACTATACTTGTACAACTTCATTGTTCTGTTGCATGCAGTCCATTATGTTTGATCTGACTTGAACTTTCATTGAGTTTTGTTGCACTGTTTTTGACTTGTGACCTGCCCTGTGTTGAATCTAGTTTATCAAAAAACTCGGGTTTGACCTTGTGCTCGAGTCGTGATTTTGAACATATTGCACGTGAGTTGAACCCGGCTTTTCATTTGGGTTTGACCTGTGCTCACCTGTCCCTGTAAATCAATCCAGTGTATATATCGGTGTGCACGGCCTTGTGGCATATACAGTGATACACTGTGTATGTCACAAGTTGTTCGTGTATGATGAATTCAAATTTAAATGATGACGAACAACCCAAATAACTGAGGCAAATATTATTTTCAAAATTCACGTTTTATTTTATACTACAAAAATATTTCCTTTTCAATTTTACTGCGTTAGTGTATATTTTTGCAGATTGCTCAGATGCTGGATTCAAACTGGAATGCAGTTGAAAATAAAATACGAGTGTGAGTGATATGTAGTGAGGTTATTAATGTAAATATATAATCGTGATGTATTCAAAATTGTATATGTATAGTGAGAGCATGAAATTGTACTATTCAAAATTGTAATAAATATTAGTTTGAATAAAATATTCGTTTGAATTCAAATTTTGTGTTATTTAATTTTATTCAACAAATATTTATTTAATCTGTGAAAAACAAAATAGTACATTACCAAATACATTTAAATGAATGTATATATGTTTATTATCATCAAACAAAAATCATATAAGCGCATATTCAAAAATCTCCCCCTTTTGATGATAACAAACATATATTTAAGATTTTGAATGTATTAAATGTATTCGATCATTCAAGTTGCTCCCCCTATTTAAATGCTCCCTCTCTACACAATACTCCCCCTACATATATGCATACAAATAAAAATATGTAAATGAGCCTATATGCAAATGGAAAATTATTTGACCTTTGCTTGATTCTATTTGACAAAATCTTAACTTTTCTCTTCCCCTTTTGTTATCAGCAAAAGAATAACAGTGTTATAAAAAATAGGGATGAAGTGACAGACATGAATCAAACATTTAACTCAATTGAATATAAATATCAAATTTCAATTAAACTCAAACAAAAATCATAATTACCCTTGTCGGACGCATATTCCACTTTCAGAAGTGATGGGGATAAAATCATCAAAAATCATATAGTTCTGTCTATTTGTGGTATATTTATTTTAGGAAATTTGAAAATCTACTAATCATGCATAACCGTTAGGACTTTCAAATGAGATTAGTAGTATTCCAATTCAATTTAAAAAATGAAATCAAGTATCTTCTAACCACGCATGACCGTGAGGACTTTTAAATGGGATTAGAATCAACTTGTCTATTTAATCAATTAATTTTGATATGCGTTCCATACATGCATAACCGTAAGGACTTTAAATGAGCATGGAAGCACATAATCAAAAATCCAAGTAATTCACCCATGCATAACCGTGAGGACTTTTAAATGAGAGTGAATGCTTTGGATAATTATTTTTATTGCTAAATGTAATAAATTGAAGTACAAATAATTTCCTTTACAGATTTAAAGATATTGAAGAACGAATGATTTTCTTTGTAAACTACCACAAATTTACATACTATATGTAATTTTGATGAGTGATGGTCGATAGAAAGATGATAGAAATAGAAATGGTCATGGAATTTTTACCCAACAAAAAGTTTTTATAACTCTTGTTATGAAATTCTAAAAAAAATTCTAAATATACTGTCTTGAGTAACGTATGACAAATATCGACACTCATCACATTTTCAATCACTATTGATCTTTTTGATAATCATTAGGGAGTTAGATTAGTCAAAATTTGTCATTCAAAATCAAATAAGAATGACTAATCTGAAAATATGGTCAAAAATGATTTTCTCGAAGGGGTTATATGAGACAAATTCTGCCATTTGAAAAATTATTTCAAGTGAAAAATATGCAGATATTTTCTTTGAAAAAAACGATGCAGCAAATGAATGTTTCAAAAATTAATCACGTTCCACTAGTAATTTTTCTATCAACTATATTACCAGTGTAATCTGCATCTGAATTTAAGTTTCACTCAATATTCACTCGTTGGATGTCAAAGACTAAATTGTGAAGTTTTAACAAGCTATCTCAGAATGAAATTTGAAATGAAGCCATGTTAACACTCAAACAAATATCATAGTGTTAATTTCAGAAATCGTAGGATAAATAGTTATATTCATGAGTAATCAACAGTCAATCATCATCATAATTATTTCAAAAACAATTTCTTGAAGTTTCAACAATTTCTTAAAATCCTTTTTAACAGCTTTCACATGAAATTTGAAATCGTGCAAATTTATAAGCAGTGACCAAAATGTCAAAACAAATATATCTATGTGTAGCATGAGTAGTAAAATACCATCATTTGACCAAACAAATTTATATGGATTTGTTTAAAGTTGAAAATCTGATTGGTCATCATTTAAGCACAAATCAAGGTCATAAATAAGAACAAGTCATGTAGGATCATATCAAGTAAGTCCGAATCAGTCAACCATCATAATTACTCCAAGTAATTCTATTTAAAGATGATTGGTCAATATTTTGAAAAAGTCATAGAATCAAAATCATCGTCTTTTGTTCATCTCAATATTGGCTGATTTAATTCAGATTATGGTGCAGATTATCACATTTAATATATCGTTCAAAACAAAATTACCTGTTTTACCTTTACGATAATTTTTCGTCATTGTCCATTGAGATTCTGTCACCTTTATACTAGGCTAAGGAACTTTGCTTTGTCGCCCATTGTGTTTCTGGAACAGCCAAAATCCAGAGAACACTGTTGTTGTTCCTTAGCCTGCCACCACACCTACATGATGAAAGATTTTTGTGACCTATTTGTTTTTATAGGTCCATGGTTGTTAGTGGCAGAACATGAAAAATATGTTTGTGGAGACCCAAAACTATTTATATATGTTCCTTTTGGCACCTAAATTTGTTTGACTTTCAAAGATTTTATATTTGTGCCTTTTGGAACCCAAATTGGTATAATTTTCACATGTTTGGGTCTATACCAACAATTATTTTGATTGTGTCCAAATTTTCTACAAATTGTGCACATTAAATTGACTTGATTAAATTTTGTGTTCTTGTTCCTATGACTATGACGTCCAATTATTTCAGATCGAGCAAAGACACTTTTACCTTTATCATCATCTTGTGCTTCTCCAAAACCTAGTCCTTTTCTGTTGTTAGCAAAAATTTGATTTCCCAATAACATTTTGAAAGATTTTTCTCCTTTTGAAAAGTTATTCAGGGATTTCTCAAGATTTTGGACTTTGGTTTTTAATGTTGTGTTTTCAGTGACAAGTGAGGTGCATCGATTTATAAAATCCTTTTTCCTAGTGTCGATGGTTTCCTTAAGATTCAAGTTTTCTTTTTCAAGACTCTCAAAGTTATTCCCAAGTTTTGATAATTCTGAATCTAAAATCTTACATTTTTTACATTCTAGGTTTTGAATATTTTCAAGTTCAGTTTTTAACCTAAAATTTTCACGAGCAAATTCTCTCCTACCAGATTTCAGTTTTTCAATTTTAGATTCAAGAGTATCCACTACCTTAGTAGGATCAAGACACATAAAAACTAGATCTCTGTAGGAATACTCACCTGCCTCACTAGATTCCTCGGAGCTTGCTTCTGAATTTGATTTTGCCATAAGACACAAGTTAGCCTCCTCTGAGCTGCTATCCGAAACTTCCTCTCCTTCTTCATCATCCCAAGTTGCCGCAAAGGCCTTTTTCTTCTTTTCTTTCCTTTTTTGTTTTTGAGAAGTGGGCATTTTTGTATGAAGTGTTCGGGCTTCTTGCAGTTAAAGCACGTCGGTTCATTATCGGAATGGTCAGAATCTTTTGGCCTATTACCCTTTGTTTTCTTCTTGCGTGGCTTGAATCTCGACCATTTTCCAAGATTATTGACAGCCATTGCAAGCTCTTCGATTGGATCTTCTTCTTCTTTATCACTTTCTTCTTTGCTCTTTAAGGCAATCGTCTTCTTCTTTGGTTCGGAGTTATTGCGTTCTTCCTTTGCTTTTAGCTCAAGCTCATATGTCATCAAGTTACCAATCAACTCCTCCATGCTTAGTTTACTCAGATCTTTCGATTCTTGTATTGCCGTGACTTTTGCCTCAAAGTTCATCGGTAAGACTCGTAGTATCTTCCGCACAAGCTCTACCTCAGTAAAGACCTTCCCAAGCGCTCTAGCATTGTACACCAAGGTTGAAAAGCATCCAAACATGTCCTTTATGCTCTTGCCTTTGTCCATCACAAAGTTTTCGTATTCATTGCTGAATAGGGCTAGACGAGACTCCTTGACTTGAGAAGTTCCTTTGTGTGTCACCTCCAAAGTGTGCCAAATTTCCTGTGCTGTTGTACAATGAGAAATTCTATTAAGTTCATTTTTATCAAGAGCACATATCAAAGCATTCATGGCTTTAGCATTTGTCGTTTTCAATCTCTTATCATTAGCATCCCACCTATCCTTAGGTTTAGGAATCTCAGTATCACCAACGATTATAGTGGGAGGTTTATAGCCAGTTTCATTAATATCCCAAACATCATAATCAACGGAACTAAGGTAAATACTCATCCTAACTTTCCAATAAGCATAATCATTCTCGTTAAACATGGGTGGCCTAACAATAGATTGCCCCTGAGAAAAAGCATTATTTGATGAATTCATGACTCTAGAGTTAAAGAAAAATACCGGGCTTTGATACCATTTGTAGGATCTATATTAACCCTAGAGGGGGGTGAATAGGGTTATAGCAAATTTTCTTGATATAAACACAGAAACAAACTGTAGAAATAAATATGCTGAAAAGTACATCACACACAAAATTTACCCAGCTTCAGCAACCCCTGCCTACTGCTGCATTCCGAGATTTCTATTAGAATTAAACAGTATCACGCTTCAAACACTCTACTAGACTCGCAAACATTTGCTCCCGCTCACAAACACTATACTAGACTCGCAAACATTTGCTCCCGCTCACAAACACTCTACTAGACTCGCACACCCTGCTCCCGCCTATAGAGTTTCGCTTACTCCCAAACTCTGCTCCCACCTATAAAGCTTTGCTTACTCACAAACTCTGCTCCCGCCTATAGAGCTTTACAAACTCGCACACCCTGCTCACTGAACTAATTCTAACTAGACAATCTGACACTACCTACTCCCTAGGTGGTGATTTACAAAGGTTTGATTCGAAAAATAAAAACAACAATTAAACAACAACTAAAAGACACAATAACCCTAATTAAAAAATTAAACTAAAGCCTCTAAATAACAAGGCCGGCCCACTCTTATTCTTTAACCAGTTCCTTTTTCTCTTCTTTGGCCCGTTCCTTTTCTTTTGGCTTGTGAGAATAATGGCCGTTCCTCTTTTGCAACTAAATTAGGGCTTCGGCTTCTTTTGCTCCTTGCTTCCAAAATTAGGGTTGTGCAAATTTGAAGCGCCGCTCGAATTCCTCGATCGAATAATGATTGACGTGCTTCCTTGATTGATTTGAGACCTCGTTGCTCACCGCGGCTGCTTCGTTGATCGAATTCCTTCCTTGCTTCAGTATGTAATTAAATGCTTTTTCTTTTACTGATTTTATGCTTGCTTGAATTCGATGGATTTGAAAGCCGATGATGTATGGGTTTATATAGGATTTGAAATCCTATTTTTGCGTTCGTATAAGTTTTGTTTGAATCCGTCTATTTATTTTCTCTGGCCGCTTGATTATGCTTGGATGCTCGAGATTTCACTGACTTCTTCAATTTCGTATAAATTGATATTACTTGGTTGACACAGTGTTGATTCATTGCTTGGTCAATACGGCGTTGATCTTGACTTGGTTCGATTTGCTCCGGCCTTGACTTTGTTTGATAATATCTGATCATTGCTCTGATTTATTTGCCTTGTCTTTCTTGTTGACTTCGTCATGATCACGGTTTTGATTTTGTGACTTCTGTATACTACGGCTCTGACCATTTTTTGTGTTCACCTCTGGTAGCACTTTCCAGTTGAGTTCGAGTTGTTTCAATGTGATGTTTACACTGTCTTCATATGCCCTTGACTTTGTTATACCTTGTTGTGCATTGCATTGATGATTTTGTTCTTCCACTGTTGTATACATGAGCTTGATACTGTAAAATTCTTGTTGCACCTTGGTTGTTCATCATGTTGCATTCATGAATTTTCTGTCTTGACTTCACTGTGAATTTGTGTATTTGGTCTCGTCTCCATGTAGTTGAAGCTTGCTGTCATATTTGCTGTGATGTCATATCTTTGGTTTGAGGTCTTTGCATTGCCACACTGAACTTGCTATTGAGTCTGATACTTCATACTGGATATTGTTGCAGTATTCATAATTTGTGCTCGAGCTTGCATACTGTTTTCATTTGTTCAACATGTAGTTGTTCACTTTGTCTTTGTGTAGTTTGCATTATATTGGTCGAGCTTTGATTCTTTGTTGGCACTGGCTTGAACTTGATATTGTTGAACTTGTAGTTGATGTACTTGGTTATTCGTCCACTGTTTGATCATTGAAGTGTTTGACCATTTGTGTACATACATTCATGTATGTGTATGTCTGCACTCATCTATATATGCATTTTGATTTTCATTTTATAATCTGTAGCATGGCACTGCTTCATCATGTCATTTGATCTGTTTCATCTTGATGTTGCTTTAACTGCCGCTGTTACATTCATTAGCTCTGTTGTTCACTTCATCTATATTGTCACTGGTTTTGCTTGGTGGTCTTGTGCCACTGTTGAGTCTTTGGTGCTGTCTTGAATTTGTGCAGTCCATGTTGCTGTGTTGATCACTTGATTGTGTAACTTGTGGTTTCATTGCTGCACTCGAGTTTTGATACTTGAGCTGCTTTATTGAGTTCCATTTGACTTGACTGTACTTGTACAACTTCATTGTTATGTTGCATGTAGTCCATTATGTTTGATCTGACTTGAACTTTCATTGAGTTTTGTTGCACTTTTTTTGACTTGTGACCTGCCCTGTGTTGAATCCAGTTTTTCAAAAAACTCGGGTTTGGCCTTGTGCTCGAGTCATGATTTTGAACATATTGCACGTAAGTTGAACCCGGCTTTTCATTTGGGTTTGACCTGTGCTCACCTGTCCCTATAAATCAATCAAGTGTATATATCGGTGTGCACGGCCTTGTGGCATATACAGTGATACACTGTGTATGTCACAAGTTGTTCGTGTATGATGAATTCAAATTTAAATGATGACGAACAACCCAAATAACTGAGGCAAATATTATTTTCAAAATTCACGTTTTATTTTATACTGCAAAAATATTTCCTTTTCAATTTTACTGCGTTAGTGTATATTTTTGTAGATTGCTTAGATGCTGGATTCAAACTGGAATACAGTTGAAAATAAAATACGAGTGTGAGTGATATATAGTGAGGTTATTAATGTAAATATAAAATCGTGATGTATTCAAAATTGTATATGTATAGTGAGAGCATGAAATTGTACTATTCAAAATTGTAATAAATATTAGTTTGAATAAAATATTCGTTTGAATTCGAATTCTGTGTTATTTAATTTTATTCAACAAATATTTATTTAATCTGTGAAAAACAAAATAGTACATTACCAAATACATTTAAATGAATGTATATATGTTTATTATCATCAAACAAAAATCATATAAGCGCAAAACGCATATTCAACATTATTTATAAATGCAGGTGGCCCTTCTTTCGACTCCATGCTATCGACTGGGTCGAAAGGTCTCCCTTTTATAAGAAGCTTTGAACCTTTTGACTTTGTCGAAAGGTTAGCCTTTCATCTGCTATTTTGGACCTTTCGACTTAGTTAAAAGGTTTGCTTCTCTTTATGCCTTCGTAAACATTTTGACTTTGTCGAAGGATTTGCACTCTTTATACTGCTATGAACCTTTCGACCTTGTCGGAAGGTTGCACTTCTCTTAGTTGTTGTGGACCCTTCGACCTTGTTGGAAGGTTTCTCTTCGAGATTTTTTCTTTCCCTCATTGTTGTTGAAATGTTGTCTTTCGCTCTTTATTGACTTATGAATGTTACTTTCTTCATAAACCTTTTGTCATTATCGAAAGGCAACCTGGTGTGCTTCAACCAGTTCGAAAGGCTTTTTACGCTTTCGAAAAGGTCACTAAGTAGTTGCTCACACTTACCTTGACTTCTTTATCCTCCTAGAAAGGTGAAAACACCTTGGATACTAGAGATGGAACCTTTCAACTCCTTTGAAAAGTTTGATGCTAATTAATTCTGATGACCGCATCCCTTCGACTCCTTCGAAAGGTTTGGACCGTGCTCTTTTCTCTTTGCTTTTGTTGAAAGACCTTTTCTCTTAGTTAAAAGGTTGATTTTTTATGTAACGTTTTCCCGCCCCATTCGAAGGGATGCTTTTGACTTTCAAAGTCATCTTTGTCGAAAGCTATAAAACTTCACGCCTCTTGGTCTTCCCGCGTTAATATGTGTCGTCCATTTAAATCTGATCCAATGGTTTAGAATTTGGGCAATTTTTCTTATATATTACGACTCTTCTCTTTCTTCTTCTTTTACCTGAAACAAAAATTATTGCACATAAGTAAAAGAATTCTCCAAAACTTTATGAATTACAATTTATAACAACAAAGTAATCTCTTGAATCCAATTCATAAATTTTAGTCTAATCTCTACTCTTATCGGTTTATAATTAAATTTTTCTGTTTTTATAAACCTGAAATCGCTAAAAATGTTAGTTTGGTCAAGTTCAACATATCTTTTCCTTAATTATTCCAAGAAGTTCGACACATCTTTGAAAATTACTTTCAGGACCAATCTGCTCAAAGATGTGATTCTTTTGTTCAAACTTATTTCATCCTTGCTTCATTTTGATTAGACCATACGCTAGTTGGTTTGGTTACGTTAACCTTTGTTCCTCTGATACCGACGACGCAATCCTTGTTCTTCAGATGTTTCCTAATTGATATTCAATAGATGGTACTTATCCTTTATCTTGGAAAAATCCCCTTTTTCGTGAAACCTCAAAAATTAAGTTTGCCTTTCAATATGGATGAGACTCTTTTAAGCTCATATCTAAGCTAAGCCCTAAAAACAAACATGAAAATTAAATGTAATCTAAAAATTTCAAAATCTGGTAAACACGCATTATTGTCCTATATGCAAGAGTATTAGCGTTAAACAACATATGGTTTAATTTGCCAACAAGCCATTTAATCGCTACCTATATGATGAATAACATTTAAAAAAATACTAATTAGGAAAGCACATTTTTTGTTCCCAAAATATCATTCTAGAATTAACATTTAACAACAATTTAAACATCGGGAAACTTAAGCTTATACACCACATGTATTATACCTCTCAAAATTTAACACCACGGAACCAATTTTTGTAACTGGTTAATATATACATACCTAAAAAGATATCACTATTCCAAAATTAAGAATCACTGATAATTATCAAAAGATAACATAACCCCCTGATCATAACCCGTTCGGAAACGGCGGTAGATCTGGGGCCAAATCGATAAAGTCAGCCATAACAGGTTCAACCCATATAAGTCGATAAGATGAATAAACCACCAGCGAGGGATTTTCACCAGAAATGTCCCAGATGGATAAGTCCACCCAGAATGTGGTGATGGTCAGGTCATAAAACATAGACGACGTGGCGACAAGATTATGATTGGAGAAATATGGTTGTTGGTGGACTCCACTACTATATTGGGCACTGTGAACTTCCTCTGTCATCAGTTGATGATTTTGCAAGGTCATGGCATAGCAACAGCAGCAACGCGACATTTCATCAGTGACAAAGTCAGAATGGATCGGATGAAGATTACAAGCCACCATTAATTTGATCTCTATATTACAGGGAATATGAACAGTTTTTCTCTTCTTAGTGAGAAAAAGAAAGACATCCGTGTTTCTTTGTGAAATGAAATGTTTGTATTATAATGTCATACTATAATTTTGCCTTTTTTCTGCAATGAAAATTTTCATTTTTTTTAAAATAAAATATGTAATGGAAAACTTATCCGACGAGTTTTTGTATGAAAAAGACTTTAAATATGAATAAAGTCGAAGGCATTCATACCCTTCAAAAGCATTCAAGCATCATGGAGGCTCCCATAGGAAACTGAAACGAAAATTCCCCTTAGAAGGACACTAAATGCCATGTCGTAGGCTACAACCCATTCCATCGGAGGTCAAAACATGCTCTGTCGGGGGCCAAAATCTAATCGGGTCATAATGGATGAGTTTTGTTTTCACCTGTTAAGACACTCAAGTTTTGTATTAATACATGATCAATTTGACACATAAGTCAAATAGAAATCGCAAGTAAAGTGAATGTGTAGAGAGTAAGTATCTTAGAGCTCCAAAACATGATTTAAATTTGGCTCTGCTTTCATTAAGTTGCTTTCTTTCAGCATGGAAGAATTGATTTTAATTACTTTTGTAATGCACGACATTCCTCTGTTTTGTGGCCATGTACTTTGTGGAAATTACAATAATTCCTTTCTTGGGCTGGAGTTTGATGTGGAGTTGAGAAACCTTTGTTATTTCTTCTTTCAACAATAACATGAAAATGCAGTAGGTTCTAATTTACACTGTTTGATGCAGTAGTTTCTATACATCTTTTTCTTTTGTTTGTACTTTTGCTTGACTTTTCATTTTTATAATACGAATTACATCTTAATGTTACCACTCATCCCAAAAATCCTCAAGAGAAATAACAGGCTCCCCAGGCTTCCATTCTAGTTTCAAAAGTACATAATCCCCTATATAAATATCTTACACTCCGTTTTGCATCTTTTATGTATCAGAGGGCGGCTCCTTTATTAAAGAAAGCACGTCATAGGTACGACACTCTCTTAAAGGAACATAGAAAGTTAGTAACTCTATTTTGGATGATGATGGAAGAGTGAAACATCTTAGTCAATCTTTTGTATAAAGCATATTGTAGACACTCTATCATAGATTTTTCATACTTAGGGGAATTCAGTGGAGGTCTTCTTAGACGTTTTCACAAAAGATACTTAAATGAATTCGATTCTGACTCGCATCCTGGAGCTTGCTGGAACTTATCGTGGCTTAAATCGATTATTCAAGGTCTTCCCTTGGAATGCTTAAGTACTATAAGGACAAATTTATTTTTGAGTTTTTCTCCAAGTCTGTTTTGTATGAATCGGATGAGTAATTGTAAATATGTATCAAGTAATCAAATTATGAATACACGCTTTTGTTAAGTTCTCTGCATAGTTTCTTTTATTGTATTATTTCAGACTATCAGTTCTTTAGGTCATGTCATTTCAAGAGATCACTTAAGTCAATATGTTAACATGAGGAGATTTTACTCTAAAAATGCACCAACTTTAAAGACTCTGATATCAGCGAGATATTGTTTTCTTTGGGATATACAAAAGTTATATTTGGAATACCCTCGTCTCCAATGTGGCTTCCTTGGTGAAGAAAAGGAATCATTCTTAAAAGAAATCAAAACATTCTATTCCAAGTTAATTTGTGGTCACGATAGTCCACCGGCCATAAAATGGAATTATAGTAAATGTCCGTTGGTTATAACTCCTGATGGAGTCATTATACCTTTTGATTCTACGGTCATGTTTTTGTTAATACTTTAAAAAAAAGTTAAGAATGTTGTCTCTCAACCTTAGATGTGATGAAAGTGTTTGTTTTACATTTTAACTTTGTGGTTATTTGACTTTTAATTCATTACTGCAATAATAAAAATATCTTTCATCCTAATTTTGATTTTCTTTCATTTCTTTTTCTTTAATTAGGAGCCACAACCATCTATGTTTCATCATTCTCAAAACTTACTTTCTCGCGCCAATGCTATTAGAGATAGATTATTAACAAGGAATGGCGAGATCGTGGTCCATAACGAAGTCCTTCTCAAGCATTTTGGTGGCGACACTAAAGCCGTGAAGTGGTATAAAAGATATCTTATCCAAAAGACCATCGCTAGTGGTTATAAAAACCATATAGCCTAGCTTGATGCTGATTTAAAAAAGGTTGAGATGATCACTGCACTTAAGAGACAAGCGAAGACCAAGCTCACAGCTGATTTTGACCAAAGGATGTCTGAACTTATTCAACAAATAGGTGATGTAGAGTTGAAGTTAAAAGATATCCAGGTGCAGTGTGCCTCTTTGGAAGTTATTTTGGGAGACAAGACTCCAAAGATTAAGCTCACAGCCCTTCAAGCAACTCCTTCAGCTTCCAAGCTGACTAGGTCAATACTTCTCACAACTTAAAAATTTCCCATTATGCTCAACCTCCCCCCGTCTTAGACAACAATGCAGTGGGGAACTGGTGTCGGAGGGTAAAATTCAAAATTGCCAAATATTTTGATGAGCAGCAGAAGATGATATATACCCAGACTATCAATGATTACGCTGCTAAGAATCGAAAGCTAGAACGTGATAATTATTTGCTCAACAAGCGGGTTACAGAGTTGGCAAGTTTGAATAAAACAGTCAGGGCTACGAACAGAGCTTTTAATCACGCTTTAAAGACCAACACTGATGCAATTGATGATGAAAACCAAATAAGGAGAAAAGAAAAGAAAATTAAGAAAGTTCTTCATGCAGCAATCAGTCATGTTGTAAATCCTTCAGTGGTGGAGACTCTAAATAAAGCAACTATAGATTTGTAATTCATTTATGTATTTGAGTCATGTAAATCTATCTTGTACATAATTTTGTCGTTCGTAAATGACTTCATCACTTATGTAAATTATAGAAATTTTATAAATTTCACCTGATTTGTGATCTTTTTCTGTAGTGTCACTTTTGATATGCCTTTGAATTGCTCATTTGGCAACTTTTGTGCTTGCTGGATCTTTTCTTACTCTTTATCATTCTGATTTTCCCGAGAAACATGTAGCAAACAATATCTTTAATTGTTAGCTTTAAATTGACATATTTGTCTATATATATCGTTTTCCTAAATTAGCACATCATTCTGTCAATTGTATGAAAAGTGATTTATTCAAAATGTTAAGATCTCATCTTTAACCATGATGAGAAATGATGATGGATTTGGCTCCTTCCACTTGTTTGGGATGCATAAAACTTGTAGGTAGCAGATTCTACCTTATCATTACGTTATGAATATTAAAATATAACTATTATTTGATAAAGAACCTGATTTAAGAGTCTATGCTTGAGATTTTGAAGTAGTAACTCTCTCACCCATTCCTTAACATTAGTGGTATTTAAAAAGTTAGAAGCCCGAACTTCCATTCGAAGGATCTTAATAACAGTCTTTTTGATAATATTCTCTAGCCTAGATTTGGGCATTTGAAATAGATAGGAATCCAAAGATCTTGTACCCAGATTAGGGCATAAATAAACATCAGTCTTAATTCCCAGATTCGGGTATAGTAAGTAGGTGATTGATAATAAACCGAAACTCAGATTCGGATTTTTAGATAATGAAATATTTATGTGAAAGATCTAAAACCCAAATTTAGATTTTAATTGTTGTAATCGATAATGTTCTCATGCCTCGATTTAGGCTTAGTAAAGATGGCGATTGATAGAATCCTAAAATTTAGATTCGGGTATTAGTTACTGAGATTCAAATATGAGAATTTCGAAGCTCAGTTTAGAGCATTAGTGGATGATGTTTAAGAAGTCCCAAAACCCAAATTCGGGTATTAATAGATAATGTTAAGAAAGTCCTGAAACCCAGATTCGGGTAATAGAAAGTGGAGTTCCATTCTACTCCTTTGTTTTCGTCTTCTTTGAAGTTCATGAACCTTCCAGGTTTTGAATATGTATAAAAATAATTTGATAAGATGCCTTTTGAGCTAGGACATCTCGGTCCATGATTGAATAGGCTTCTTCTCGAGCTTGAACATCTTAGTTTAGTGTGGATCGAGTCACATTTGGGCAAGGACATCTTAGTCCTTTTCTGATTGGGCCTCCTTTTGGGCCTGGACGTCGTAGTCCTTTTTGATTAGGACTCTTCTTGGGCCTGGACATCTTAGTCCATTGTCAAGTGCTCTTGGTTAGCTTATCTTAGAGGTTGAAACCAAGAGCTTAACCGACCTCCCTCCAGGCGGTGCCATACCCTGGCCCTTTTGCGGTGCGGATAGGGGCATGTTCGATGCTCTACCCTGGCAATCTTAGGCGTGGATACGGGCTTGTTCTGTGCTCTATCCTAGCCATCTTAGGCGCGGGTAGAGGCTTACTCCATCCTCCTCCAAGAGGTGCCTTAACCTGGCCCTTTTGTGGTGTAGTTAGGTGCTTGATCTGTTCTCTACCCCAGCCATTTTAAACACGGATAGAGGCTTACTCTATCCTCCCTCCAGGAGGCATCTTACCCTGGCCATAGCATAGCGCGTATAAGGGCTTGTTCGGTGCTCTACCCTTGCCGTCTTAGGTGGGATAGATTACTTACTTCGTCCTCACTCCAGTAGGTGCTCTGCCCTGGCCATCTTGGCGCAAACAAAGGCTTTTCTACCATCTTAGGCAGTATCAAAATTTGAGAAGTATTTCACTCCTAACCATGTAGACTTTCTCTTTTCAGAAAGTTGATCTTTATTAATCTTTTCTCAAGTTCTCTTTAAAATTTCAGTGATCTTTCCTTGTCTAAAGAAACTGATGATCATCCCCTCTAGGACTTTGCAATGGTTGGTTTCATGTCCATTCATCAGATGAATTATTTGAACTGCAGGTCTAAGGGCTTTGAAAAGTGGCTGTATTTACTTGTAGTAGAAGTGTCGTCGACCATATCGATAAGAACCTTTTGGTGATATTGAACCTGAAATTAGGAGTTAATCCAACAAAAGTTTAAGCAAACAGTAAAGTAATTAATAGAGCATAAGACTTCCCTCTTTTTCCATGAAAATCTCTATTTTATTAAATCCTTAAATCAGCACCCAATTAGGGTTGCAATGCATTGGTAAAGAAATTACAAGTTTAGAATGAGAGAATCTGTATCCCCAAAACAAGTCCCCTTAGGTCTTATTTGTAGATGCAGGCGGCCCTCCTTTTGACACCATGCTCGCTTTAGGTTGAAAGGTCTCTCTTTTATATGCAGTTTTGAACCTTTCGACTTTGTCGAAAGGTTAGCCTTTCATCTGCTATTCTAGACCTTTCGACTTAGTCGAAAGGCTTGCTTCTCTTTATGCCTTCATAAACCTTTCGGCTCCGTCAAAGGGTTTGCTCTCTTTATACTGCTGTGAACCTTTCAACCTTTTTAGAAGGTTGCTCTTCTCTTGGTTGTTGTGAACCCTTCAACCTTGTTGGAAGGTTGCTCTTCGAGAGCTGTGCTTTCCTTCAACGTTGTCGAAAGGTTGTCTTACGCTCTTTGTTGACTTGTGAGTGTTGCTTTCTTCATTAACCTTTCATCATTGTTGAAAGGTAACCAGGATGTGCTTCAACCGGTTTGAAAGGCGTGTTACACTTTCGAAAAGGTCACTAAGTAGTTACTCACATTTGTTTTGACTTCTTCATTCCCCTCGAAAGGTAAGAACACCTTGGATATTAGAGATGAAACCTTTCAACTCCTTCGAAAGGTTTGATGCTAATGAATTCTGACGACTGCATCCTTTCGACTCCTTCAAAAGGTTTGGACCGTACTCCTTTCTCTTTGCTTTTGTTGAAAGAACTTTCGTCTTAGTCGAAAGGATGATTTTTAGTGTAACAGATTATGTTTTAAATTTTCTACTAGTAGGACATTGGTAATGAAAGGAGAATTAGATTTATCCTTGTTGCTGACATCCTCCATGCCAATGACATATCATTTAGAGTAATCTCCAAATGTGACGGTGCCACCAACCATATATTATACATTTTGAAGCATGTATTTATTTTCTATTATATGTTTAGAACATCCGCTATCATGGATCCAACTTTCCTTTTCCTTATTGGGTACCTATGAAAAATAAGAGTTCGAATTGGCACGTTCTTCCTACAATAAGGTCCTAAGAGTTAGATCTTAGGAAACCATACCAATTTGGATTTGGTGTTCCCTTTAAAAATTAAATCATTATTATTATCAACAATATTTAAGAAATCTTTTATGTACCTGTTTTTATTGGCGTCGTTTGTTTTTGGTACCTATGGTTTAATTGTAATCACATTTTCATTTTATGATTATTTAGAACTAAAATCATTTCCTTTTTTAAAATTTAGTATATAAAAAACTACATTTAGAAGATTTCTTTTTACTACTAGTGAAGCCTAGATATTTTTTACTTGTTGATGGTTTTGAAGATTCTGTAATTTTTGACAAATTTTCTCTTCCTTTATTAAAGTTAGAAACATTTATTAAAAGATTTTCAAAATTATTTTTATGATTTTTAACTTCGTTGCTAAGAGAGTCTAAAACAGTACCTAAACCACAATTTCCTGGCTAATTTGACATTCTCGTCTTTATATATTTTGAAGTTCATTTTCAAAATAGTAATATGAGAAGTTAAATTTTCGGAGGTGTCTTGATATTTTTAAAGCACTTCATCCACAATATTTTTTCATCTTTGAGCATTTAAATTTCTAATCCAACTCTATATAATTTTGCAATAGTTTCTTTTTTCATTTTCTTGCTAGCTTTCCATTTATCAAATAATTCCAACTTTATTTCAAATAAGTCGTCATAAGGAATTTCTAAACTTACATCATCACTTGAGACCATAAAGCATACATTAGCTTGCTCCGAATCACCTCACTATTTGACAAGGAAGAAGATGAGTCTGAATCATCATAAGTAACTTGAAATGCTTACTTCTTCTTTCAAAATTGTTAGTCATTTTTGCTTTTAAAGCTTTGATTTTCTTTTAGAAGATTTAGACGGTCTCTCTTTATGTGACTAGTTTTATTGCATTCATGGCACTTTAAAGAGCATGAATTGTTGCTACATTTTCCAAATCATTCATTCTTTCCATATTTCAAAGACATTTTGCAGTTTTTAGCAGCAAGAAATACGATGACTTCTTCCTCAATGTCTGGTCATCTTCAACATGAAATGCGATGGTCTTTTGTTTTTGAGCTTGTGTTCTTTTTTTCTACATATTTACTTCGTATAACATTACTTCTCCAATCAAATCTTCTAGTTTGCTTATTGAAAGATTATTAGCCTCTTTAATAGCCAATACTTTTCTGTTCTACTCATCTGTTAAAGAGTGAATGTTTTTGACACTATATCAAAATCTGAATAATTTTCTCCTAATGTTATTAGAGCGTGAATCATGTCTTGAAACCTTGAATACATGTCAGCAATGGTTTTATTTGGTTTCATTCTAAAGTTTGAAAATTGATTTTTTTAACATAGAAATTTTGCTCTGCTTAACCTTATTTCTGCCCTTACAAGGAACTTGCAAAGTACATCATATGTCATATGAGGTTTTGCATGCACTGAATCTATCAAATTCATTTTTATGTAATGAACAAAATAATATGTTTATAGCTTTAACATTATTAATAGCATCAGTTTTAAACTAGTTTTCCTAATACTATAGTCGGTAGTAAGTATAATATATTCTACTAGAGTAATATTCCAAATTTCATATCCACTTACTTGCATGTATATTCTCATCCTAATTGATCAATACACATGGTACAGACATGCAGTGGATTGACCTTCAACAAATGTGACAATAGTGTTATCCATATTATTTAGAATATTACTAACTTTGTAATGGTTTAGTGAAGACTTTCTTTGATACCAAATGAAAGTCTATAGGACCTAGTATAGTTTGGATAATATCTACCAATCGATAAATAAGTAGGTAAACAAAATAAAAAAATGGTTACACCAGGATTTTGCATTGGTTTGGACGTACTGTCCCATATCCTGTCCCTAAGCTCCGCTTAGGAATTTCAAAAGAAACAATCCCCAACACCAAGAGGAACGAGTACTCGAACAGGACTTCAATCGACTCTAAAGCAAACACTTTTTTTTATTTTAATGCGTTCTTAACAACATATATGAGATACACTTGAGCATACACTTCCTATAATACTTTTGATGATTCGTGAATTGAATGCGCAGTGGTATAGGAAGCAAAAAATATTTTATGATTGGTTTTGGTTTCAAGAGTGCAACAAATAGATTATGAACTAAAGAGCAAGAATTGGTTAGGAAAACTGAGTGAATTCAATCTCTATAGCAGTAAGAAGATCTAATGAAAGATCATAATTGTTTAAGAGATTGTAGCCTTTTGTTCAAAGTTTATAGCTTTTCAAAAATAGATGCCCTTCAAAATACAGTAGTTTATTCCTTATTAGACATATGAACCATGAGGTTAGTCGTCTGACAATAGTATATAAAAAAGTTTAAAAATAGGGCCAAACATCTGAACAAGAAACAGAAATGAATACATTATTTTTAACCTACTTCAGACGTCTTTCCATAAGCTTTAAACGTTTAGCTTCTGTTATATAAAAATTGGTTTGAATAAGGTCAGCCATCTGATTCATTTGATCACACGCCTGACACCCTCATCAGAAGTTTGGTCGAATCAATCGACATCTGACTTGCAAAAGGGAATAAAAATAAAAGGCACCTTAGACGTCTAATTAAATAGGTCATATGTTTGTACTCTTATATGGTTTCTCCTAAGAGTTTATAGGCTATTTTAAAATAATTCAAATATCTTAGAAATTCATTATGATATCCGACCCTTTATCAAAATTTAGGTTTTTCAAATACTCGATCGTTTGATATAGTAAGTCAGATATCTTCTGGTGATTTTAAAAACATAATTTGGACTTTGAGAAAATTTATTTTAAGAAAATTTAAAAATATTTGATGTGTAATCATTAAAGGATATTGCACAAATATAATGGTGCAATATTTATATTTGTGTTATCAAAACTCAAAATGGCATAATTCACTAGAGACATGTGATGTTTGCACTTTTGATCTTGTAATACAAATTTAACTTAATAAATATGGTGATAGGGTTAGGGGTATGCTCTAGGGGTAATTCTGTAATTTATTGTAAAGTATTAACTTTGTAATCAATTCTCATTCATAACAAAGGTATTTTTCTTTCTACATTGTGCTTGTTATAATGTGTTATATATAATAAATGTTTAATCAAAATATATTTAACAAAAAATCCATAAATGGTGTGTTTATGATAGTAATTACAAATAGTTCTAATCGTGGGTATTGTATCATGATATAATAAATACATCATATTAAATACTCCTAGTTCTTACACTCATATTTCCCAAACCCTATCAAAGGCAAGATAATGCAAGCATCAAATCAAAAGGACTACTCTCACAATATTAGGCTATATGATAAGGAAGCAAAGAATAAGACAAAGTTCTGAAGTATTGTGCCTAAAAAATCTTAAGATGACGACGGAAATTCAAAGACTCTGCCGATGTCCCAATCCTGACGTTACATTATGATATTAAGCCTGAACACCTGAAGTAGTTAGACGGTGAAAAAAATGACATGCAAAGGCGCTCGGTGATCGTGTTGGGTAAAAGGTTAAGTTTAGTAAAAGATGTTTACTATAATCTAAAGGAAAGATAAGATATTTTGGAAACAAACATTTATGGAAAGATTTTACATAGGAAAATGATTTTATATAAATATGGTTTATGTAAATCTGGTTTATAAATGTAGTGCTTTAAACTAAGAATTTAAGAACATAAATCCCGGTATCTTTGAAAATGGTTTTCAAGATTTTTGGCAAAAATAATAACAGTATTATTTTAAATTAGATATTTGGGAAATTAATTATGAATATGGGATCATGCTACTTAGTAATATTATGAAGTATTTGATACCTCTTTGAAATGATTTTGGTTAAGTCCAAAAAGTATGTTTTGGATGTACTGAAGTTACTTTTGTCGCTTGAAAATAATTTGGGTGATGACTACAACATCATCGGCGTTCATTTGTAAGTTTCTATATGGGGGATGCAACTATATTCGTTTACTATAAGTTGTTTTGGTAAAATAAATTTTTACTTAAATCCCAAATGTAAAATTTGACATACAAAAGATATATGTGTATATATTTATTTCAAATGATTTGAAATAAAACCAGGTTTTAGTTCTAAATTTTTTCTTTAATAAATTAGAACGTAATTAACCTAATTCATGGATACATGTAGCCTATGCATTAAGATGGCATGGTATGTGAATCATGTTATGTTATTGGGTAGTTTTCATTGTTAAAATGAAGGGGATTTTCGACGATTTTGGACAATCAAAAACTTCCAAATCGTTATAAAACTTGAAGCTAAGTGTTTTGTGAAAATATAATGATTAGTTTTTGTAACTCTTGAACTGAGAAGGTAGTAAGTTAAAATAAATTTAAATTTGTTGAACATTCTTGTTAAGTAAAATTAATTTAATGTTTCATATATACTCTCAGGAGATAATGGAGTATTGTACTAGTATTAACTTAAGTTATAAAATGTTTGTAAACTTGAAGTTACGTTTATGAAATGATCCATAAACGATTTTATTATGGAGTGATATACTATTTGTTTATAATAATGTGATTTAAAGGATACTGATATAGTTTAGAAACCAATAGAATAAACACGTAAGTTGTATGTAGATCATTTTATTTGCATGACATTCTTGATCCAGTATTCGAGTACATGGTTTCAAAGTGATTTACATCGATCCGAACAGGGATATTCTTGACAGCGAACACTTGATATAGAATCATGATGCAACTTGATGTTTTCTATCATAGTATATGGCTATGTAAAAAACAGAGGTTTCTAATCAAGAAACCCGATCAAAGTCCACACTAGAGAGGTCAGGTGGATCATACGAGTTTGGAAGTGGAAAATTGTGTGATCGAGCGAATGATCAGATCAGATATTGCATACAGATGATTCATGCACATCGTACAGACTTTAGTACATGTATACTATGTTTTATTGGCATACGAAGAGTTCAGGTGATGACTCTTCTTTTTGTCAAAAGGTGACATGAATAATCGGCTAAGTAATAAGCTGAGGCTATTGAGTGTAGGATACACTTAATGGTATGTTTATCATCCTTGTGTGATGAGAGGGTTTTTGAACCTAAGCAAACCATGAGCTTCATTTTCAACTAATTGTAATACTATTAAGTATATATGTGTGACTATCTCTATTTCATTAGTTGCTCATGTTGGAATTTCAAGGATGAAATATTCTAAATAGAGGTGAATGTAACAACCCGGATTTTTGGACGCTTCGTATTTAAATATCTGGATTATTTAAATATATGAATCTTGGATTAAATGTTATTAAATTGATTTAGTAACATTATTAACCCCCTTCTAAATAATAATATATTATGGAAAACTATTTTTTTGAATTTTTTTACAAAAATTAATACTTCGAAGAAATATCGACAATGTCATCGAAATTGTTTTATCGATAAACATCATTTTCCTCGATATAAGTCTTTCGAAATCTTTTGTGCCAAGATAATGAACATATAAAAACATTAGCAATTAATTAACACACTTCTTTTCATGGAGTAATTAGAACATTCTTGAATCTTCTAATGAATAAGTGATATTTGTGTGTATGTGTTGCCTAGTCATTTACTAATGGTAAGAGGTGTAAAGGAGAAGTGATGGGCATGTGGAGGGATGAGCCTTCCATGGCATGATGGGTTGTGAAGGAGAGGGTAGGCTACATCCACAAGTTAAGTATACGAACCTTGATCTCTATAAGCAAACATTTTTAACTGGATAGTCGATTAGTCGACCATCGAACTAAACCAAATATTAACTTAGATCTTTAAATGGATGTTTTAAAGATAGTAATAAGTATAAAATTGGTTTTAGGTTTTTCAAGACAATGTGTTGATAACTTTCATCTTTAACCCTTTTTAGTTATAATTATAAATGCAAATAGATCTTTATAAGAATGTTTTATAAGGATAAATGAAATAGTTTTGGATTTGTAGCGACAATGTTTAAGTAACATTAGTCTCAAACCTTTTGAATCAGTTTGTGATTAGATGCTTAAAATGGATATTTTAAAGGAATAATAAGTATGAAATCTTTAGGAAAAATATAGAAAAAGTAAAGGTTTAGAGTAAGAAATTTTGTTAATGATTTGTGAATATACTTATACCGATTGACATAAGTATGTGAATACTTTTTTAAGTATTGAAAGAGTACAAACGAGTAGTCGGGATTGATAAATGAAGTTTTTATTAGGTAAATAAGTTTTACTCATAAAAGATGTTTCAGTTAATAAAAAGTATTAAAAAAAAGGATTAATGGCCGCTTGTGTGACTTGATCATGCTTTATGTGTTTATTCGTTTGTGATAAGTATATGAGACTTGGTTTCCACTTATGATCATCTATGTTGTACTTGATAATCAATTAGTCGACAATCAAAATTGATCAAAATAACTTAGGAAATATCTAGTAAAAACACGAGGTCTACATGATACAGTTATCTTTGAAGATGCTATACTATACGTATAAACTCGTCTTTCTCTGGTAGGACAAATGATAAGGAAATCCATCCATATAGGAGAAAACCTCCACCCTTATACATTATCTATTTATTTCTAAAAGAACTGGGGTTAAGTTAATCAAAAATCCGTCGATTGGTTTTGAAACATTCTGTAAGCGAGGGAACTGTACTTATATGAGATGATTTGAACTCGTAACCACTTCAAAACCATATATACAATCTATGTTTTAGAAGCGTTCATAAAGAGAATGTTATAGAGTTGAACTATCAGTCCTAAGGTTAAGTCCAAGGGATAGGTCTACGTCAACATTTCGAAGGATACTTTCATGTTGGACCGCCTATCTTAAGGAGTATTCCAAGAGAGAGGAAAGTGTTAGCACTCGTGGAGGACTTATGCAAGAATCTATATGGAGATTTGAGATTTGATCAAGATGCTTGATCCATGTAGTGATTAATGATCTGTTCGAGATGATGGAATCCATTTGGGGATTTGTGTTTTTTTCGAGCAGTGAAGGCTCATGTGAGAGATGCCGAACATAGCCTTGACATCAAAAATGACTAAAACCATAGTAGGGTGCCTAGCCATGAAGGTTTAGCAAGCTTAAACAGGGTATATCAAATCCAATCTAGAGATGCTACAAATATTGCTAGTGGGAGTTGATGATACTTTGTTAATGTCTTAGCATTGACTAGCTATGGCTTACCTTATGGTATATTTTATCCGTCCATATATAATGCTTGGAAGGATATCTCTGATCCTTGTGTAGGTGGTCAGATTTGGCTTAACCGGAGAGATCCCCATGGAAATCCTACATATTTATGCGAATGCTATTGTTGTGGTGTACATGTACCTCAGCTATTTCTTACTTATATTCCACACTTTATATATTTTCTATTATATTGGAATACGTACTTAATAGATGGTTTGCTCATTTGAGAGGATAACCATTATGTTATTCCATGTGGTCTCAAAATGTGATGTTATATGTCACACATATTTCTTGAGTTTATCATACCAGACTTATGTCTAACATGTGGTTTTTGTTTTTCCTAAATTCCTCGTGTGCTCTTTCGAGTAGTCTGAGAAATAAAAGTTTTCATTGATGATCTTTGGAACTTCTTGAAACAAGCTGGATGCTTCCATTAAGATACTGTAGTATTCTTATTTCTGCTGCATTACTTTATTGTATATATCAACATATGTGAGGATATGTTGTTATAAATGTCAAGACCAATGATGGTACTTATGATTGTAACTTTGAAATGCTATGTATCTTAGATTGATAGTTTTTACTATCTTTTGATTTACATGTTATCGTTCTATTGTGAGATTCTAATGTTGTGTTATTCTCTTCCTTGTTCTATTTAGATCTCTTTTATTTTACCCTAACAATTTGCTTTTTGGCACTTGAGTGCTCGACCCATGAATACTATAGATGTATTAGTGTTGACATTTAGGGGTTGAAAAGGTGGATCGTTTCTATCTCACTGCTTGTTGCAAAGCATTTAGACATCTCCTCTTGCCTCTTTCGAAATCAATCTCGATGCCCTTAATTTTTAGATGCCCTTCAAGAAAGCCTACTAAAAAATCTTCACGATGCATCTTTTTTATGTGCCTAGTTGTTCCCTATTATCTCATACTATTTACTGGTCATTGGAACTTCTTCTCCTCCTTGCAATTGGATTATTTGGATATTATTCCTTTATTTCTCTTTACACTCAATGCATTAAGATGTAGAAGGTCGTCGAATAGGAGAAGGGTATGTGGAATTGGTTGAGGCGTTTGAACGATTGGGGTTCGTGCATGGGACATTTCCTTACCCTTCTTCGACACTGCTTCATTCTGTTGATTAATATCCTTAATAGCATTGGTCAACATCTTTATACTAACATTGATGTGTTCCTTATGAGTAGTATGCTAGATAAGGTTTGCCATACTATGATGTAAAGTTGGAAATCCTTTTATTAAAATTGTACAAGATCATATATTGTGTTATTATAAAAAAATGTTTGTGTTAGATTATATTTAATATGTATAATATTAATTTTATATGAATATTAAATTATAATATTATTTTATTAATTAACATTAATTTAATTTATAATAAGAATAATTTTTTCTATATAAATCATGAACATAAAATGTTTAATGATTAAGTAAGGACCATATAAATAGATATTACATTAATATCTAATATTGGGGATTATGCGTCCATGCATAGGTGAAATATTTAACTTGAAGTATGTATGTATTATTACTTATACGAATAAATATATATCCATATATATATATATATATATAGCTAAATAAAATTTGACTATATATATATTTTATTATTATAATTAAATCTGATTGTTTTAAAATACAAAATTTAATTAGATTTTTTATAACAAGAGTGGTACTTTATTCAAGCAAATCACACATTTTGATGTCCCAAGGTTCCAAACCTGTGACCTTTAGATACTCCACCTAAAGTACCATGCCATATGCCGCTTGAGCTAGTGATCCTTGAAAAAATTGAATTAGCTTTAAAATAGGATCAAGTATATTTAATTCCAAATGTAATGTTAGCTTTAAAATTGGGTCTATAATTCAATATATATATATATATTATGTATATACAAATATATATATATATATATATGGGTATGGGAAATTATTTTACGACATAATTTATGACAAGATGGGTGACATAACGGATCACAACCATTGGATTATCTCCTCATTTCTAGCTTAAATGTGAACTCAGTGGGATCCAACGGTTAAGATCCACTGGGTCCCATTTAGTGTTTTATTTGTGTCCAAATAGTCGTTCCTTATACACGTACATATATACATATATTAGTACAAAAATAGCCTAGCACTCTGTAGAGGTTGCATAGAGCTAAAAATCCTAGATGTACTCTTAACAATGTTATAATTGTGGATTTAAATCTCAATATATATATATATATATGTATGTATGTATGTATGTATGTATGCATGTATGTATGTGTGTATGTATATGTATAGGTATATATATGGATAGAGAGATTCTATTGGGACATAATTTGGTGATAAGATATGTATATATGTATATATATGTACATATGTATGTATATATATGTACATACACGTGTGTGTGTATCTCTGTGTGTGCGGGAAATTTTATTGGGACATAATTTAGTGATAAGTTTGGTGATGTAGTGGATCTCAACAATTGGATTGTTCCCTCATTTCTAACTCAAATGCAAACTTAGTGGGATCCAACAGTTAAGATCCACTAACTCACATTTAGTGTTTTATTTGTGTACAAATAGTTAGTGCTTATATATACGTACATACATACACATACAGACACACAGACACACACACACACAAATATATATATATATATATATATATATATATAAGTCAAAAAAATAGCCTAACACCTTGTAAAGGTCGCATAGAGCTAAATATCCTAGATGTAATCATTAACAATGTTATTGTTACACACATTATTTCCAAAGGATAGAAGCAAATGTATTTATGTCAAAAGAGAAGGATAATGGAATTGAATCAATGCTTATAAAAGTTAATGAACAACGTCATCTTCCATCTATACCACCCCTCCTTCATATCCCTTTCTTTCAACAAGACGACATCTCCTTTCAATATCGAACCTCAAGTGAAACCGCTCTGCTTCCACATTGAATGTTGTCTATGTCGTGTCCCACCAATGTGGAGAAGGTGAACACCACACTTAATTAGTGTCGCATGGATTTCACATCGCCCATCATCAAGGTCGTATGGTTTGTGGATGCCGCACTTGCTCAGTGCCACATCTATTTGACCTCGTTGCTCTCCAACGCCACCATTCAAGCAATGCCATAGTCAATAAGATCGGGTAGGATGTGTACTTAATCAATATTGTCTCATATCATATCGTTGTTCTTTCATGTCGCCAATAATCAATAAGGTTTGGAATGCAATATCGCGTGAGATCAATATCCATAAATATTGATGTCGAGGGTTATTATTTTCATAGCTATTTGACTAATGACGCCATGCCAAACACAACTTTAATTCAATATTACTATTGATGAATGAAGATCGCCGATCACCATGATAGAGGCCATCAACGTCGAGAGTCATCAACTCCAATACTTTGCTAGATGAAGTCGCTCATCAACGATACTGCCTAGTATCGACACCGGTTCTCATACATGCCTTGTCTCACCTTCAATCAACATTGCCAACAATCAATCAAGAGTATCTCGGCATATAAGATTAACGACATCGGAATCCATCAACATTCACAAGGTATATTAAGGTCGATCCTCTTCATGATGGTATTACACCATAGCAATGATGCCCCTTATTGGTGCCAAATATTGTCGAAGCATTAACCATGCACGATGAAGTTAACGACGGTTGTTTGCACCAAAATTGGTCAAAAACACCCAATAGTCGATGAAAACACCAATTCACAATCATAGATCACAGATACCAAGTATATAAAGAACAAAGAATGAAGATCACTCAGAAAATTAATAGAAAAGCAGTAAAGAACACAGAGTTTATAGTAGTTTGGCAATATGGTCTACATCCACTTTGAAGTTGATGATTTTATTGATGTTTGCTTGCTGACTACAATGAGTTACAACTGATTACAAGAGCAAATTTCGAGTACAATGTTGATTCCGGTAGAGTCTGGATGTAGAAGAATCAAAAGAGATCCCTTTTCTGTAGGCTTTAGGGTGCTATTTATAGGCGTAGGATGAAAATACCTCGCCCAGATCTCGAGAGACCTGTTCTGTCATGTGAGTTGGCCCACGCGATCGATCCCACATGATTTCGACTCGATCCATGATATGAATGAATTTCATATCGATCAAGATTTGATCCAATCGAGTCGAAATTTGGCGTGAACATTCCTTAGATCATACGTAAGATCCTATGAAAATTTAGTGGCATTTGGACGTGTAGGTTGTGAGTAATGATCGATGCAACTTCGAGTCTTCGGTAGGCTGTTTGGTTCGAATAAATACACTCGTATGGACCTGTTTGAATCGATACATTCGTATCAACCAGTTCAAATCAATTTTGAGCACGTGCCTACAAGTTGATGTAGCGCTTGATTTTAGGATTGATCCGAAGTTCATGCCGAATCGACCAAGTCTCCCCTATGCATGTGCCTTGTTCGAATCGATCAGTAACGTGTTGTTCGAATCGATCAGTAATATGTTGTCCGTATCGATCAGAATTTGCTCTATTCGTGTCAATCATTCTGCTCTGTTCGTATCGACCGTAATTGATTTGTTCGTATTGATCGATACGAAGTAGTGGCTTTGCTTGGCCTTGATGGATATGAACAATGGCTTCATGATAGATACGAAGTGAAGCACACTTGTGGATCAATGCAAATGGTCGACGCTTGATCGATACAAACAAGGTTCTTCTAGATGGATACGAATAGTGTACTTCTAGATGGGTTCGACCAAATCGATTCAAACATGGTCTTTTGATGGATACGAACAGCTTGATCCCTTTAATTGTATCGATTATATCTCGAGCATATGAACTCCGATTGACTTGAAATTTGGAACGTTGGCTTTTATAGTTTTGCTTGTCTCGTCGTATCAACTATAGTTTGATCCAAACTCGGATAAAATTTACCGACATCCATAGCCGACCTGTACATAACTAGCGATCAAGGAGAACTGCCTTTAATTACCAGTTAATCTTTTGGTATCACGGCCTTGCTAAAAGGCGAGATTACACTTGCCTTCCAAAACTTGCCTTGCGGTAGGAAGGTGTGTTTTGTAATACTATAAGCTGGATGTTCATATCCCGTTGGTGATCTGTAAAAGAGATTGATAGTCTTACCTAACTTTGAATGGCGATCGTTCGAGATCGTATATCATTTGAGGTGGTATGCGACTGTTCGAGGTCAGACGTCGTTCGCGACTAATGGTGATCGTTCGTGGTCAAGGTGCCGTTTAAGATGATCTATGATCGTTCATGATCAGATGCGTTCATGACGAAAGTTGACCGTTCACGATCGGGGTTCCATTCGAGGTGAATTGTGTGTGCTCGAGGGGGACCTAGTACGAATAGTGTCATATTTCTTGTTCGAGTGAGTTTCTGAATTGTTTGTTATGGTGGTTTATCGCTATCTCAGAGCATGCCTGAGGATCGTTCGCGATCCCGTACATGTGTAAGTGGCTTAACCATTATGCAATAACAAATAGCAAATTTACATTCAAATGAGTCTTTCAACAAAAATTTCCATCGAGACCAAGTCTAAACATGGAAAATAACAAACAAAAGAAAAACAGAGACGTCAAAGTGCAAACACCTAAACTGATGAGATTGATAGTCATATCAGAGCATGCTTGAGGATCACTCGTACATGTGTAAATGACTTAACCGTGTTGGTACGGAGCTTTCCACTTATCCGTCATATTTCAATCAATTGATGACCAGCTGATGCCTCGATCTGGGGCACCTTCATTTGATGCAGGCGGTGATTGGTCTCGCTCCCCCGCCTTTGCTCGCCTTCTCACATACTGCAATAGTAGACGATTCCGGATATGTCCCTCAACCTCATCCTTCACGTGCCTACAATCATTCATGCTATGACCATTCAGCTCGTGAAATAAGCAATACTTATCGAATCTTCTTTCATTACTGGTTGGATCCCTTCTCATTAGCTTTCAATAAGGAATTTGCCCCTTGGTATCCTGGTAGATTCGTTCCAAAGTCTTATTCGTCTCCGTATAAGCAGTGAATCTTGGTTCCTTTCATGGTTGCTTTGGTCCATCACCGTTATCCTTGGCCTTCCATTTCCCTTTACCGGTTCCTGAATCTTTTTCAAGAGGATTTCCGCCCTTGACTGCATAAACATCAACTCCTCCTTCCTCTCTTTCAGCATTTGCATCCCCTAATCGTAAAAATCCTTCAGCTCATGATAAAATTCTTCTAGATCCATACGGGGATCCCTTGTCAGTGAATTTTTGAATTCTGTGCCATCAACTATGCCAGATACAGCTGCCATCAAAACCATGGGTGGATCTGGTCGATTCATCGATGTTGCCGCTGCATTGAATCGCGTTAGAAAGCTCCTCAAAGATTCCCGGTTCTTTGCTTTAGTGTTGCCAAACTCATCACATTCTTGGGTCTTGAAATGTGAACTCTGAATTGACTCATAAACGTCTCAGTCAAATCAATCCATGTTCCAATGGAGCCACTCTCCAGTTGTCTAAACCATTGCGCTACAGTGTTTGTCAAATACAATGGGAAGCATCGGGCCATGACCTCCTCGGATGCCCCTAGTACTTCCATATGTCTCATATATCTTGTCAGATGAACGGCTGGATCTATTCTCCCGTCGTGCATCTCTAATATTGGTAACTTGAATTCTGGCGGGTTCCTAGCTTGACTAATTGTAGGACCAAAGGGACTCCGATTCACATCCTCCAAGTCTTTATTCACCAATCTACCTCTCATGGCTCGCCTAACCATCTCCGCCAATCTATCACCGTCGCCAAGCTATAGTCCTTGCCTGTTGCCTCCGATCTGCCCCCCTGAGTTCACGAGGGAGTTCTGAAATCTACTCCCTTGAAACAAGCATCCATTCCCCTATCAACGTCGTGTCATATAACACATCCCGACACTCTACCCAGGGCTGGATTAGCACGCTTCGGGTGAGTGCCCCTAGATCTAGTGCTGCTCCTGATGGTCCTTCTATAATTTGAATTCTGGTTGCTCCATGCTCCTGAATCCTGTCTCCAGCATCTCCTATAGTGGCGTTCCCTTTACTCCACATTCCAGTTTGTCCAGCTTGTCGAAGCATATTCTACATCATCTCCTCTTGTCAGGCTTGATTCGCTCATGAGGAAGCCTCCCGACTTCCTTCGTGCTGGCTTCTCTCAGTCCTCTGTCTTCTTGTTGATTGTCTTGCCATAACTTTCCATGTCCAAGTCTTCAAGCTTTCAGATTCGAAGTGTAAGCTGTAGAATCCCTAAGTTCAATTCTCATGAATGCACTAAAATGTTTGTGCCAAAATTGATCACAAACACCCAATTTGTCGATGAAAGCACTAGCTCAAAATCACAGATCACAAATAACAAGTATGTAAAGAATAAAGAATGAAGATTACTTCGAAAATTAATAGGAAAGTAGTAAAGAACACAAAGTTTACAGTGGTTTGGAAATTCGGTCTACATCCACTTTGAAGTTGATGATTTTATTGATGTTTGCTTGCTGACTACAATGAGTTACGACTAATTACAACAGCAAATTTCGAGTACAATGTTGATTCCGGCAGAGTTTGGATGTAGAAGAATCAAAAGAGATCATTTTATGTAGGCTTTGGGGTGCTATTTATAAGCGTAGGATGCAAATATCTCACATAGATCTCAGGAGACCTCTTCTGGCACGTGAGTGGGCCCACGCGATCGATCCCACGTGATTTCGACTCGATCCATATTCGATACGACCGAATTTTGTATCGATCAAGATTTGATCCAGTTGAGTCAAAATTTGGCATGAATATTGCTTAGGTCATACGTAAGCTCCTACGAAAATTTGGTGGCATTTGGACTTGTAGGTTGTGAGTTATGATCGATGCAACTTTGAGTCTTCGGCAGGCTGTTTGGTTCGAATCGATACACTCGTATCGACCAGTTTGAATCGATGTTGAGCACGCGCCTGCAAGTTAGCGTGGCGCTTGATTTTAGGATCGCCCAAGTTCATGCCAAATCGACCTAGTCTACCCTATGCATGTTCCTTGTTCGAATCGATCAATAACATGTTATTCGAATCGATCAGTAATATGTTGTGCGTATCGATCAGAACTCGCTCAATTCATGTCAATCATTCTACTCTTTTCGTATCGATCGTAATTTCTCTGTTCGTATCGATCGATACGAAGTGGTGGCTTTGGTTGGCCTTAATGGATACGAACAGTGGCTTCATGATGGATACGAAGTTAAGCGCGTTGGTGGATCGATGCGAATGGTCGACGCTTGATTGATACGAACAAGGTTCTTCTAGATGGATACGAATAGTGTAGTTCCAGATGGGTTCAAACAAATCGATTCGAACATGGTCTTTTGATGGATACAAACAGATTGATCACTCGAGTTGTATCGATCATATCTTGAGCATACGAACTCCGATTGACTTGATATTTGGAACGTTGGCTTTTATACCTTTGCATGTCTCGTTATATCAATTGTAGCTTGATCCGGACTCGGATAAAATTTATCTACATCCATAACTGACCTACATAACTAGCGATCGAGGAGAACTACCTTTGGTTTCCTGTTAATCTTTTGGTATCACAGCCTTGCTAAAAGGCAAGATAACAACAGGTGACGTTATTGACACTACCGAAGCCAAGCTTGCCAAAGATATTGGAGGCAGTATGAGGCTGAATGTCGAGCCGCTCAACTCTTATAAATATGAACCTAGGGATTTGCAAATGGGGGCAATCATTTCTTTTCTCTACTCTTAAGATCAAACTCTTGTAAACCCTAAATCTATTTGGGGACAAAATCTACTTGACTGTAATCATGTACAATTTATATGAACAAGCAATTGGACATACCTATCATTTTTGGACTATGCCTTTTTGAATGTTATTGACATGGACGTGCGTATACTCGAACTCTTCAAGTCTGAATTTTGACATTTTTATTCAAAAGGAGCTTCAGACTATGACAAACATATATATGCATAATTAAATGGACATTGTACTTTAAATATAAGAACAGACTACATAGCCTATTTATGTGCTAATGGATTATTGAACAAATTTTTTTACTTGTCTTTTATACCTCTGAAAAACATATGACATGATATGGCCCTTCTTGGAGCATCTTTCTTGAAAGCCCATATGAACCTTTGGATATGTTAACTCTAAATGTCCTTAAAAGATCTCAAGCACAATAATCCAAGAAAACATATGGACTTTTACATTTTTACCTCAAAGACCTATTGGCATCATAAATCCATTCGTTAATGATAGGATCACGCACTAAGTCCCAAGTGATGAATTGGTCCTCGATAACACTATTAACTTAGCGTTGATTGAGTCACGCTTAATTTTGTCATCATATATGTGCAAATCAAGGATTAATTTATCTCAATTGGCATCTTGGTTCTTTTACCAACTTTTGGTCTAACATTTTTTGCGCTAAAAGGAGAGTCTGATCTTCGGACTTGTTTTACTTTCTCTCCAAACTAATTGAGTAAGGGTTATTTTAGGAAATAGGGATCGAGACACCTTATTGCTCCAAATGAAACGGTCATACATATAGTAATGTTAGAAGACAATGTAGTTTCTAACTATAACTTGGGAAATAGAGAGCTAGGCAGCCGTCAGAATCGGTACAACCTACCAACAACAAAATCAGGATTAAAAGCCTAGAACAACAAGTGGTAATGATGAAAGAACTTTTGGAAGGAATACTTGCTCAAAAATCCTCCAACACCAGGCACACGTAAAGAGATGAAGAAGAATCTCCAAGAAGATATTTGGATGCCTTTTTTCTTAAAAATAAAGGCAAACTTGTCCTAACTCCATAAAAGAAAAGAAATGACCAATAGGCTAAAGCAAACTACCAGGGAAGGTTAGAAGAAAAATCCAAGGAGTAATCTGGAAGCTCAACCTCCGAAGGATATGAACCTGAAAGGAACAACTACCACAGTGATGAGGCCTATTTAAGAGACATGGCAGAAAAATGATAAAAGATATGCTTAATCTCAAAGGAAAGAGAACTCTAGATGACAGGATCAACGATAATCATCGAGAAGCTCCCTTTATAGACAAAATCATGTCTTCCACAATTCCTTCACAACTATAGATGATCACTTATTGGCTTCCAAAAGTCAGTTGGAAATATACAACGCTTCTGGAGATGTGCGTTATAGGCTTTTCCAACCACTTTTCAGGGAGCAGTAACTAAATTGTACTGACAATACCAAGAAAGGACTATCTATTCCTGAAAACAATTTTCTTGTGAATTCTTGGATCAGTTCTGTATCTGTAAATATAGTGCTACTGATTACACCGTGGTGCTAACATTAAGATGAGACTAGAGGAGAGGTTGGATGATTATCTTAGGAGGTTCATTGCATTGGCCCTAAAGGTGCAAAAATACAACCGATAGGGATAAGCTGGTGGCAGTACATTCAGGGATGATTGAGCAAACCCCATTCTGGCGAGAACTTTATATACATGGATGCAAAGACTTGCAAGATTTCCATTTCCAAGTAGATAAATTCATCCGCATGGATGAATTTATCATGCCAGAAAGAAGACCCAGGCCAAAAATGAAATAGGGAAAATTAACAAAAACCGCAACCATAAGAAGCCCAGATGCGAAGAAAACTCAAATACCAACCATGTTGCTTTAAACAAACCAATATCTTATATGTATGTTGCAATGAAGGAAAGTAATCATTTCTCGATTTCTTACAATGATAAAACCAATCCTAAAATAAGGAAAGGTGGGGATTATTGCGCTTATCATAAACCAAAAGAGCATAAAATAGATGAGTGTCAAGTACCGACGGGCATAATTCAACGTCTGATCCGCTCCGGACATCCGAAGGAAATCGTCAAAGAATCAGAAAGCAGTCCATTTTGGAATTGGTAATTAAAGGTTACCAAGAAACTCCGTTAATCCGATAGAAGTTGATACTTAGCTAGACTTCATTCCACTTCTCAACCGATTTGATGTAATTCACAAAGGCCCGCACCTAGTTGGAAATAGTAAAGGAGCTAGAAGTCGTTGTGTTAGGGAAGCGAAATAAGGGTTTTTCTCTATTCAAGAGCCACCACTTAAGAATCCAAGATTTCAAATCTAGATGCATAATTTGACTATCACTCCACAAGAGCTAAGAGGGGTTCGACACCCGCATAATGACCCACTTATGATTACTATGCAAATTGGACATTCTATGGTTACCAAAATTTTGATGGATATTGGAAGTGCTATGAACATAATTTTCAAATATGGATTTGACCAAACAAGGATTCCGAAAGAAAAGATTAATCTGAATTTTAAGCCTATTTTTCGGTTCAAGAATAAGGGAACAACCCATGTTGGGTAGTTAAGACTTCTCGTGTAATTGGGGTTCCTATCATGTTCTCGGACTTTTGAGACTCTCTTTGCCATCATGGATAAACCTTCATATTATAAAGCATTTTTAGGAAAACCAGCTTTGGAAAAATTTGATGCTTTTGTTTCGCCAAAGTATCCAATGGTGAAGTTCCTAACCAAAAGCAGATGGCGGACCATAAGGGGAGAACAATTTAGTGCTTATGTGGTGTACTATGTCACTATTGTGCAATACGAACAAGATCTATTCCTCAAATTCACCACCTAAAAGCAAAAACAGAGCATAAAATTATGTTGAGAAACTTTGATCTCCAAAAAGATAGGAAAACGGAAGGAAGAAAACTTTGCAGACAAAATAGAAAGTGAGGAAAATTTCACTGAACTAGATTGTATAAATGAACAAGAGAGAATAAAGCCCACATAAGATCTTAATGGAATATGCTTAGATTCAGCCGATACAAGAAAGACCATTAAAATTGGAAAAGAGCAAGGTAGCAAATTCAAAGGAGGGCTAATTAAGTTCCCCTAATCTAGCAAAGAGGTATTTGCCTAGACCCGGTCAGATATGGTTGGAATAGATTTGACTTTCATGTGCCATGCTTTGAATATAGACCCAAATGTCACAACAATCCGGTAGAAGAAAAGATAGTTTGATAAAGTTCAGTCCAAGACTTTAAAAGAAGAAGTCAAAAGGTTGCTCGAAAATGGATTTATCAGAGAGGTGCTTTATCCGAAGCAGCTAGAAAATCCAATGCTAGTCACGAAATCCAATGTGGAGTGGAGAACATGCATCAAATACATTGATTTGAATAAAGCATGCCTAAAAATTGCTATCCTCATAGATCAGTTAGTCGACGCAACGAGCGAACACCAACTCTTATCTTTCATGGATGCGTATTTCAGATATAATCAAATTCCATTGTTAAAACCAGATGAGGAAAACACCAGTTTTATAACAGATTAGGGAACAAATTTCTATAAAGTAATGCTCTTTGATTGAAGAATGCTAGAGCAACATACCAAAGACTAGTGAATATTATGTACAGAGAACAAATTAGCTGAACGTGGAAGTGTGTGTGGATGATATGTTGGTCAACTCCCAAGAGAGAGGAAGTCATCTAAAAGAATTAGAAGAAATGTTTGATGTATTATAAAGATATCAAATGAAGCATAACCCACAAAAGTGTTCTTCTGGAATTTAGTCCGGCATGTTCTTAGGAAATATCCTTAGTGCAAGAGGAATCAAAGCTAACCCTGACCAAATTCAAGCTACTAGAGATATGACATAACCCAAGACAAGCAAGATGTAACGAGCTTGAATGGGAGAGTGGCAACATTAAACAGATTCTTTTCTAAGGCGATTGACAATTGCATCCCATTCTTTAGTGTAATGAAGAAGAAGAAAAATTTCGAATGGAGTGAGGTTTGTCAAAATGCTTTTAAGGGCTGAAGGATCATTTGGAGAAATCATCAAATTCTCCCTAGCCATGTGAATGGGGAAAATATTTATCTCTATATGGCAGCTTCTGAACATGCAATTAGCTCGGTGTTAATAAGAGAAGGGAATGGAATTTAGCTTCCAGTATATTATACCAGCAGAAGACACAAAGATGTAGAAACTAGATATCTAGTTTTAGTGAAACTGACATACTACTTGATGCTCATTATGCAAAAATAGAGAGCTTATTTTCAAGCACATCCAATCAAAGTCCTAACTAATTTCCCACTACAGAAGGTCTTTAGTAAGTTGTAAACTTCATGAAGTTTAATTAAATGGGGAATAAAGCTTAACCAATATGATATCGAATTCCTACCCGGGTATCAATTATAGGACATGATTTAACCAATTTTATCAACTAATGTACAAGATTCATTAAAGATCAATCAGAAAAGGAAAAACGTCTAAAACTTAAGCGGTAACTATCCATGGATGGAGCCACAAATGAACAAGGTGTCGGGGTCGGATATGTGATTATAACCCCCAATGGACATCATTTACATTATGCAATGAAGTTAAGATTTCTAGCCACCAACAATGTTGTAGAATATGAATCGTTGATAGCAGGACTTACCCTAGCCCTCCAATTAAAAATCTCTAAAATTGAGATTTTAAGTGACTCACAATTAATAGTAAATCAGCTAAACCAAGATACTAGATAAAGGATGCAAATTAAGTTTGTATAAAAAAGATGTTGAAAATGTTATCCGAGTTCAAACATTTCTCAATGCACCAAGTGGCAAAAGGCAAGAACTACCAAGATGATTCTTCAGCTAAGTTGGCCAGCTCATGAGGTGCACCTGAAGCCCGCATCGTCCCAGTACGCTACTATGAGAATTCTAGTACAAAGGAGAAAAGCATCAATCTAGAAAATGAATCCTTAATGTTGACTAGGTCTCAAGTCTTAACACACAAGGAAAAGGAAACAAAACTAAGATTCTTCGAGAAAAACCTCTTCATATGGAAGCTAATAATCAATATATAACAAAAGAAAGACTACTAACAGATAAAAAGGAGGCCAGGAGAGTAAAACGTCAAGCATCAACTTTTATCATGACAAACGAGATACTTTAAAAAAGGGATAATAGATCCCTTACTTAAGATATGTTGATCAGAAACATGAGCAAGATGACTAAGGGATGCCCATAAAGGATTCTGTAGAGACCATTCAATTGGTATGACACTGGCCAAGAAAGTTATGAGACGAGGCTTCTATTGGCCTCAAATAGTTAGTCAAGCCATTGATTTGTAAAATATGTGAAAAATGTCAAAATTTCTCTAAGATCCCACGTCTACCATCAAGTGAATTGACTTCTATCTCAAGCCCATGGACATTTGATGTATGAGAAATTGACATAATCAGGCCACTTCTATTATCCAAAGAAGGAACTAAATATATAGTAGTACCTGTTGATTAGTTCATGAAGTGGGTAGAAGCTAAGCCGCTTTCGAAAATCACAATGGGAAAAGTTCTCAAGTTCATAATTAAGAATATTGTTACAAGATTTGGAATTCCATACAAGATAATATCCAACAATGCAACTCAATTTGAAACTCAAGAATTCACTTGATTCTATAATAAGAATGGAATCAATAAAAGCTTTTATCTATAGCTCATCCAAAACCAAATAGAGCTATTGAAGCAGCCAATAAAACTGTAAAGATCATCCTAAAGAAGTAGTTGTACGAAGCAAAAGAAAATTGGGTAGAGGAAATACCTCTCGTTCTATAGGCATGTAGAACCAGTACTAAAACTGCAATAGGACATGCCTTATAATTATATGGATGTTAAGCCATGCTCCCAATTGAGCTTGAAGTACCTTCTCATCGAAGGATTGCATATGCTTTTAATCCGAATCAAGAATTGAAGAAAGCCTCCAGAACTAATGATTGAATTAAAAGATGAAGCGGCTATGCGAATGGTTGAATATCAATGAAGAATATCCAAGTGCTATAACTCTAGAGTAAGAGGAAGATCATTTCAAAAATGAGGTTTATTACTCCGAAGAGTAATGGCAAATTCTGAGAATCCAGTAGATGGACCACTAGGGCCAAACTGAGAAGGACCCTTAATCGTACACAAAGTAATCCTGCTTGGGACCTATAAACCCTATTGGCAAGATGACAATGTCATAACAAGAACATGGAATGCAAAACATATGTGGTCATATTTCTTAACAAGGAATGAATAAAGAAGTCGAATAAGAAGAATATATCAACTTAATCATGGAAAGGATACGATTCTCCTAAGATAAAAGATCTAGCCATCAAAGGCCTTACAACAGTAAAGCCTTTGGTGCCGTTATCAAAGGTCTCGCTGAAGCCCCTCCTAGAGGGAGGATGGAGTAAGCGTTATTGCCGTCATCAAAGGCCTCAATAAAGCATTAAACAGCCTTCAATGCTATCATCAAAGGCCTTAGTGAAGTGCCTCCTAAAGCGAGGACGGAGTAAGTCTTTAGTGTAGTCATCAAAGGTCTCACTAAAGCAATGAACTATCCTTCAATGCATCATCGACGGCCTCACTAAAGCACCCCCTAAAGGGATGATGAGTAAACCTTTGGCATATCCAAATCATTGAACCAGCTTTTAGTGTTGTCATCAAAGGCCTCACTAAAGCGCCTCCTAGAGAGAGATCAGGTAATTCTTTGGTTCTGCTTAAGATAGCTAACCAAACGCACCAGGCAACAGACCTAAATCATCATAAGGGGTCTGATAAAAGCAGAGGCCATCACATATGATGGTGCCAAACAAATCAAGAAAAATAAAAGCCAAGTCGTGCTTTGAATCAATCAATCTTTTACAGGAAGATCAATCAGAATCTAAGTCAAGTAGTCCTTCAAATCAGTCAATCTTCTAGAATAAGATCTATCAAAACCAAATAGCACTTTAAATCAATCAATCTTCAAGAGGAAGATCTATCAAAATCAGAGCCAATTAGCGCTCCAAGTCAAAAAATCTTCTAGGAGAAGATCCATCAAATATGAGCCCGTTGTGCTCCACAACAAACATAGTATTGACTTGCCAGACGAGGATTTACGGTTTTCTATTATTATTCCCAGATAAGGATTTCTGATCTCCTATTTTTATTTTCAGATAAGGATTTCCGGACTTCTATATTATTGCTAGATAAGGATTTTTGATCTTCTACTATTGTTGGCAGATAAGGATTTCTAGTCTTTTATTATTATTATCAGATAAGGATTTCTGATCTTCTATTATTATTATTATTATTATTATTATCTGATAATTATTCTTATCAGATATAGATTTCATGTCCACTATCAGATACGGATTTCTGGTCTTCTTTATTATGGCCAGATAAGGATTTCCCATCTTCTATTATTATTATCTGATAAGGATTTTTGGTCTTCTATTATTGCTAAATATGGATTTTCGATATTCTACAGATTTTGGTTTTTTATTATTATCAGATGAATTATTGGTTTAATATTATTACCAATAGGTTTTCTGGTCCATTATTTAGGATTCTACCAGAGGAAATTTCTGATGCTCCTTCCTATGATATTACCGGATAATCTTCTAGCCTTATGTTTGAAGACTTATTATTGGACTCTTACAGCAAAATTATAATCTTAACTTGTACAAATAATATAGACAATATATATTCATTTATGACTCAATTAAATCCCAAAGGGGATTGCTCGAAATTGAAATGAGTTTAAAGTTAATAATGAAAGTTATTAGTCACTCATTGTTTTATAAGAAAATAGGAATATAAATAAAACCTGACAAAAGAATGAGAAAAGATGGCGAGATTCTTGATTTTACATTAAAGTGTAAAAAGCTTCTTTTATATAAGGAAGGAGGAGCAAATGTCATCCACATTGTTTCCAAAGGATAGGAGCAAAGGTATTTACGTTGAAAGAGAAGACTAATGGAATAGAATCAATGCCTACAAAAGTTAATGAAAAACATCATCTTTCGTCTACACTGCCACTCCTTCATAACACTTTCCTTCAACAGTGATGATGTCTCCTATTAATATCAAACCTCAAGTGAAACCACTCTGCTTCCACGTTGAATGTTGTCTATGCCACATCCCATCGATATGGTGATGGAGAACACCACACTTAATTGGTGAGACATGGATCACATCGCCCATCATCAAAGTTATATGGTTTTATGGATGCCACACTTGCTCAGCGTTGCATCTATTTAACGTTGTCGCTCTTCAAAGCGACCATTCAAGCAATGCCTCATGTCAACAAGGTCGCGATAGATATCATACTTAATCAATATCATCTCACATCATATCATTGTTTTCCGCTGTCTTCCCTAATCAATAAGGTTTGGAATTCAATACCGCATGAGATCAATACCGCTAAGTATTAATGCCGAGGATTATTGTTATCAAAGCTATTTGACTAATGACACCATGCCAAACACCACTTTAATTCAATACTGCTATTAACCAATGAAGAGCACTGATCACTACAAAGGAGGTCATCAACGTCAAGAGTCATCAACTCTGATACTATACTAGATGAAGTCACTCATCTACAATACTGCCCAATATCGATACCAATTCTCGTACATGCCTAGTGCCGCCTTCAATCGACGTCACCAATAATCAATCATGAGTATCTCAAAACATAAGATTATCGTTGCCGGAAGCCATCAACATTCACAAGGTCTTTTAAGGACGGTGTTCTTCATGATGATATCGCACTACAACAATGTCACCCCTTATTGGTGCCAAGTAATACCCAAGCGACAGCCATGCACGACGAAGCTAACGGCAGGCGATGTTTTTGATGCTGCCGAAGCCAAGTTTGCTGAAGATATTGGAGGAGGGATGGCGATAAATGTCGAGCCTCTCAACCCCTACAAATATGAGTCTAGGGTTTTGCAAATGAGGGCAATCATTTCTATTCTCTACTCTTAAAATCAAACGATTATAAACCCAAAATCAAATTGATGACAAAATCTATTTGGTGGTAATCATGTACAATCTATATGTATAAGGAGTTGGACATACCTATTTATTTTGGACTATTCCTTTTTGAACGTTATTGACAAGCACGTGCATATATTAGAACTCTTCAAGTCTATAGCTTGACATAATTATTTAAAGGAGCTTCGGACCATGACAAGCATATATATATATATATGCATGATTATATGGACATTGGACTTTGAATATCAGAACGGATTACATTGCCCATTGGTGTGCTTAATGGACTATAGCAAAAATTTGTTACTTATCTTCTATACCTCTTATGAACATATGACATGACTTAGGCCCTTCTTGGAACATCTTTCTTAGAAACCCATATGAACCCTTGGATATGTTAACTCCCCGTGATCTTAGAAGAACTCGACCACAATGTCCCAAGAAAACATATGGACTTTCACATATTTAAACTCAGAAGCCTATTAGCATCATACATCCATTCTTTAATGAATTATTCATGCACTAAGTCTCAGGTGATGAATTGATCCTCGATAATACTATTAAGTTGATATTGATTCGGCCACACTTAATCGTGCCATTGTATACGTTCAAACCAAGGATTAATTATCACAATTGGCATCATGGGTGTTGTACCAATTTTTGGTCTAATAGTTATAATTATGGATTTAAACCTCTAAAATTAAAAGGAATTCAACCTACATCGGATCTCTATTTAATAAATTATACAAAAATGTTGAAGAAAATAAAAAATAGCACACATATTTATAGTGGTTCTGATATGGCCAAGATCACATTGTATGATCTATAATAGTGATTTGATTTAGATTACCAAGACTACAAAGATGAAATCTCAAAATTATAATAGAAAGTTGAAAAGAAGATGGGCTCATATGTTGTTGATAATATGGATCGTTATTGATATGGATTGGTACTGACCTATACATATCGATCTTTAGCCATACATATATGCACTGGTACATATCCATACATATCGATTGGCACCCACCGATCAACTTTCCCACGTTTATGTTAACTTTTGATTGGTCCATACTCTAGCTGACTTGGCCTCTCCTTTGGTTGGTTCCTTTCATTTTCATTTATATCCAATTCCATTAATCCATTACATTGACTAGTACTGATCAATTTTAAGGATCGCCACTAGTTGACATATCAAGACCTAATCGATGCCATTTCCATTCTTTCTCTATTATTTTTTAACTTTCTTCCCTAATTTTTCTCTTGATATCTCTTGTATTCCATCACCCATGAATTATTACTTATTTCTTTGTATTTTTGAAAACTAATATCATCAAACCTTCAAGCCTAGAAAATTATAGGTAACATTTTCCCCTCAAAGTACGCTTTTGTGAATAGAAAGTGTGATTGTTTTAAGAAAAATGCTTGAGATTTGAATCAAAGAGACCCATATGTTTTTAACACTTGTAGGGTTGCAAAGAGAAATAGTCGCTTTAGTTATGAATTATAGTTGTACTACATCAATTTAGTCAGTACATATACTGGATCCTGAGAATATAAAATTTGCATTATTTTGAATTAAAACCACTTGAGATTTAAATTGATGAGATGTAGTTGTTCCAATTATTCTTTCCTTATAGTTATATCTTCTAAAGAGTTATAGCCACTTTATTTCCAAAAAGACATTGAGTCACCATACACTCTCTTCTCTTTCATCAATCCAAACTCTAAGATCTCAAATTTAATTCATAATAAAAATCCATTCCCAATCATTCTAGCTCGTTTGCAATTTTATCAAGTATGATTCCACTGCTATTTTCGCATCAATCGTATAATCCAATTTAAAATCCATCGATTTCTTGCTAGATTTGATTGTACTATAGGATGTAGATCAAGATGCAGGGTTTATTGGATTCATTTCCTGATTTCAATTAGTAGTGCAATCCTTGTAAGTCATTTTGCGTCTAATTTCTATATCAATTTGGTGTCTTTTTATTTATTCTTTGTTTCTCTTAAAGGATGACCCCTTGAACTTGCGCTTAGAACCCAAACAATCTCTAGGCTTCAGAATTTAAGTAGTTGACATTGGATTTACAATTACACCTCATTGCAAATAACATTGTATGCATTATTTTTCTTTTAAACTAGTTTTCTACAAAAATTTCATTACTCTCCAAGCAATAAATGGTCAAGAACACAAGCTCTTTTCTTCACACATTAGTTTGGGCTTTACTAAAAATTTAAAGGTTTGTAAATATTTTATACTATAATGTGTTATCTCAAAGTATGAATGCCCATATTTTGGCCCATGTTTAAAGAATTTTTTTATTTTATTTGAAATCAAACAAATACTATATGGGTATTCAAACATGAATTTACATACATGTTTATATTCGTTTGAGTTCATAAGTACAAATGTTGTGTTTTATAACATATATCTAATCTTTCACATATCATTAAAATATAGTTCCATCATGTGTATTTTATATTGCGCTTTGCATTGTTGCATGTTATGCATAACATATATGTACATATAGTTCACTACTAGCTCCCTAATTGATGCTTGGTACTTAATTGATTGGCATCCACCAACTACTATTCATTGCTACACTTCCACCAGAATAGGAGTATATGGCAATGAATCCAAATTATTCATACACATATATTATAAAATTTAAATTTACTTGTACCTAAAATATGGCACTTTGCACTAAACCTTTTTGTTTAGCTTATATATTACAATGTATGGGAGCTATATGCCATTCCGAGATAGTAGCCACCATGGTTGATTAGCATCCCCATCCTCTCCAATATCTTTTCTACAAACCACTACTACTTTTAACTTAGCCACTATTCTTATGATTTCCATAATATTTGCTCCATCCTCTATGCATATGTTAGCTGCCTCCAACCCATCTACCACCCTCGGTACATGTACAGAAATAAATCTACCTATTGGAAGTGACATCTTTCCACAGGTTTACAACCTCAGGGAGGAAACCATAATGTAACAACTTCACTACATCTTCGGTACCTAATAAGACCTGTAGAGTGCGCTGCAACGATACTCGACCAATGTAAGGAGATAGTCAAGGGTGTAAAGTGATAAAAATTAAAACACAAAATCTGTAGAACATCTCGCAAAGAAAAAATAAAATATAATGATCAAATGAATTTAAAATAGGCAAGACAACAATATAATCAAATAAACCATAAATAAGAATATTAGAGTGCAACAGGTTCACGGATTATACAAAACTGAAATAATAGAGTTTATACAACCTAGGTCTCAAAAATAAACTCTATAAATGTCCCTCAAAAACTCGATCACTGATATAGCTCCACAGTACTACACAGTAAAATATAAGTGATAGTAGGCTATAAGTAGAGATATAGTAAGCTCCACGATGCTCCATACAGCTTTGTGCGCTATCCAGACCTGTTATCCCTAGTCTACTCATTTAAAAGTACATGAGATAATAAGAAGCAAAGCATAAAACTAGGGTCAGAAAACAGTCTGGAGTGAATGATGCTTCATCTCAAAATACTGTAAAAATCATATATAGTAATAAGGACAAAGGATATGTAGAAGTATACCTAACTTGTCCTTACATCCAGCAAGTTTGCACATAAACATGGTATATGCTAACTACTATAACATATGGATGTACAATACTAAGTACAATGTGGGGTATGTGGGTATAACACAACAATATGATATTCATATAAAACACATAGTAAACATAGCAAACAAATAGTAAACACGCAACAACAACCATCATCAGGGTCCTACTTTCAAGGTCTCGCATCACCACTAAGGTCTTCTATCACCCAACCACCACCAAGGTCTCGCACCACCAGCAATATGATACTCCGCCATGACCATCACTAAGGTCCCACATTATCACCAAGATTCCACTTCATCCCAAGCATCACCAAGGTCCTGCATACTTAGTCAGATTCCTTCGGATACTTGATAACTCATATGACCATAACCAAGACCAATGACACACCATATCGCAATTGGATTCAGTTTTTGATTACGTACCATCACCAAGGTATTATCATCATTAAGGCATGCTAAACCACAATGAAGTTCTAGGGTACACCGGTGAGTATCCTAACATACTCTTACCGCAAAAACACCTATACCATCTAGAGTTATCAACGATCTCTTATGCACATGATTCGATATTGGAACACATTATGTTTTTCCATATCACTTCACCTCGTTGAACATGCCTCCTCGAACCATCACTAAGCCTATATACACTTCTCATCTGGAGTACTCAATACCAAGTCCACGTACACTTCCACCTGAAATATTCAACCAAACGATTCACCCCAACGATATGTCAAAGTCACATCACTTAATTGGTTGCCACTTGAACCACAAAGTCATCGCGAGTCATTCTAGAGTGTCTACCATCACCCTACATCGACTCGTATGAACCCGAAAGCAAAGCCTCCAAAACCCTAAAGTAACCTCAAGAGAAACCAAAGTCTCCTCTGAACAAACCAGAAGTCACCTAAAAACCCCACTCTTATTCAGTGTTCTAAAATCGAACTGAAGCCATGCACACTCTAACCTAAAGCAATCAACCACCAAACCCAACTTTGCTCGGCAACCAGACCCCTTCTGTTGTTCGGCAGTGGACTTAAGCATGCCATTAACATGGACCGAAGCATGCCAATAACATAACTGAAGCATGCCATCAGATAGGAATTCATATCCAGTCTCCCATCATCGAACAGAACTTAAACCCGAAGCACCATCCTTCCCTACTTGAAGCCATATACCGAACACCCCAAGACAGACCCCAAGTTTGAACAAAAAAACTTATAGCCCCTTCAACACTCCATCGTCGCATAAATTCCATCGCTATACTTAATACTTCGATCTGCGGGTATCCCTTATGCATCGATATGACTCCAAACACCATAGAGTCACTCATTTGAGCAATATCCTATGTTTACCTCTTCCAATTCACTCCAATGAGAATTTAAAGCCATTCAAACATACGATTCAATTTCCACACTCATCAATAATCATTCACCCGTCGCTCAAACATATAACAAATTTTTAAAATATGATAAAACATCTCAAAACTCATATATAACATAGCCTAACATTTATATAGGCAATCACATATCAAGACAACATGATTAATTGAATTTACAACATTTTAAATTTGTTTTTACTTCAGATCTAATTTCAAAATAGCATAAAAACATAATTTTTACTTTAAAATGGATTCAAAACATATTAAAACCTATAGATACAAATATATAATAAGTTGTGAGATGTCAAATCACTCACCAAACAACCAAAAATGGAAGATTTCCATGCAAAATGGGGCAAATATGAGAATAGATAAAAAAACCTAAAAATTTCCAATTCAAAAATGTAAATTTAGAAGTATCTAAATAATTCCTTGCTAATATACCCTTAATCTATGAATTTGACTTGATCTGGAAGAGGCTGGAGATGGTTTTTAGCTAAGAGAAGTCTAATGGATGTTAAGATCTATTCTTGGTAGGAAGAAAATGATTTGGGAATGACCATAGCAGCCACTAATACCCTAAAACTTAAAATGTGTTATTAAGCCTACCCCTAACTTCACTAATTACCCACTAAGCTATTCCAAAAACTGTACAACTTCAAATGGACATATTCCTAGCCAGAATGTCGTATCACTATTGTGATAACTGTATAGAAAAGAAGATCATCATATTTTTCAATGGAAGTGATCTCATCCTCTAGTTCGGCTCCTATCAAAAGTTATAACCTTAAAAGTTTTCATGGGTAAAATCGTCCTATAAAATCTCTAAAGCCCAAAATTGTCGCTGCTCAACATAACCCAATGTTATAGCTTCAAACAACCTATTGTAGGTTTAAAAATAATATTATAAGATCTTCCGATACGTAAAATATGGCTCGCTACAAACAATAATATACATGTGCTCATAATCATCCCGATTCAGTGCCCATAGGACTCACATTGAGGGATCTTCAATGCGTTTTCCCAAGAAAGGGTATTCTAGAGAATTAGTTCAGGTTTTTGACACCATTGGAATGATCATACATGCCTCTTAGTAGCTACTTGGCATGCAACAATTAACATTGCCTAATCGATGCCTTTCCCCCACTTTGTTTATTCCTTATTTAAATTATGTTTTCCCTTGTGATGTCGCCATTTTAGCTACATTAAGATTCATTCTTCATCCTATAATAATTATACATTGTATTTATGAGATTATTTAGCCAGGAAACTACTTGTAGGAACATTGATTTCTATAGCATATCAAGCATCGAGGCAGCGATTTCTCCGTTATGCCCATTAAAGCTCACTGTGCTGATTGGGTGGTAGATTACCTTCAAAATAAGTGAAACGATTTCAATGACTACAATTTGTTTATCATAGATCACACCAGTCATCCTAAGAATTAGCAGTTGGTAAGTAACTTAGCATCTTTCAGTATCAAGTTGCTTGATCTCTACTCTTCCTTTATGGGACCTTCTAATTCTATTAGTATCCCAAATAAGGTTAAAAATGACACTCTTCACCACATAGGTACCAGTTAGTCACTATTCCAAGCTTGAACGTCATGCTTTGTTCTTACTTATTGATGAAAGACTACGAGAACACCATCTCATCGCTGAGGATCGATCCATTCAATATCTGTATCCACCTCCTAATGTAAGGAGAGGGGCAATGGCTTAAGCTCATGAAGAGGTAGGAGCTGCTCATGCTCAAGATGCATTCAAAGATTCTTACAAGAATCAATTAGGTATAGTTATGAAAATGGGTACCTTAAAGTTAAAGTTCCCATTCCATAATTTAAGGTACTCTACGGATTGATAGATGATGTAGGTAACGAGCATAGCCGTATGCAAAGCGACCCACTATTAACACCAGAAAAGGGCGAAGTACAAACTCAACCCAGTATCCTTCTATTGGGTGACCTAAATGAATGTCCTTAACTGTACCAACCTTGATGGTTGTGAAGATAATATGCGCGAAAAATGATTCGATCATTTTATAACACCAAAAGGAGGGTAAACGCTACACTTTTTAAATGTAACACTTTAACGCTTTGGTCCACAATCTAAATAAGAATTGCAATGCACCACAACAACAGCAGTGCTGTAACGACCCGGAATTTTCGATCCCGAAAACTCCAGATAGTTAGGAAAAGAAGAAAAGAGAAAGAAGAAGAAACAGAAACAAAACACAGATCCTCACATTCGCAGCGGATAAAACAAAATATCACATAAAACAACAGTTATACAAAGAAAGCTGTAATTGTTATGTTACATACATTTTATCAGAGTTACAACATTTCACAATCACTGGACAGTTAAAATAACTTGTCCCAGATAACCAACAATAATATACTTAGCAGAAAACACTCCATACGTTCCTGCCATCCAACTCGCCTCCTGAGCTCTAGAACGTCCTTACCTGAAAATCTGTAATACTTGATCTGACCCGAGAATTACATCAAAGTAACACCCGGGTCAGGCGGTAAACCAGCGTGAGTAAACCAATCTAACACGGAATACAAAGGCATAAAGCTTATATAAAACCCGGGGTAACTCTTATCAATTTACAAACTCATAATTTGTTAAAGACATCACTTATTTCACACATCAATTTCTAAGTACCAAAACTTAGATTAATTGGTCTAATTTACTTAAATCATCCCATTCCAGCCTATTGATTTCACATATCAATCTATAAAGAATCGAAGTTGTTTCGGGTATTTACTAATACCCGACTCCAGTCTCTTCGAATCTCATGTCATCCTAAACCAAGTTACTCAAGTGAAATACCATTCAAATTTTTAAAACAGGATGTCACTTTTACACAGCAATTCATCATAGATAGATAACCACATTTATCAATATCCACCCAAACATATCATATCTCAAAACATTTCATATCAGAGATATCAACCAATTCATGGTATTGAACATCATTCAATCATTCATAAGCAAAATTAATCACTTCCAAAATTAATTTAATTTATCTCTAATTAAATTAATTACTAATCTTTAATCATTTAGATTACCTTTACTTAACATTAATTAATTATAAACCAATTAATTAATCATTCCTCTTAATTAATCAGCCTTGATTAATTATCTTTTTTCAGTAATTAACCTTTAATTACCTATACATTAATTAACCTCAACCATTCACATTAATTTACCTCTAATTAATCACCTTAATTAATAAATTACATCCATTAATGATCCTCTAATTACTTTCCTTAATTAATTACCCTTTTAATTAAGCACATTTAACAAGAAATCTTAAATTAATCACACTTATTAATTAAGCTTAATTAATTTCTTTCAGTAATTAACTAATCTTAATCACCTACATTAATTAATCCTTTAATTAATTTCACTAAGTAATTCCTCCTTAATTACTTCCATAAAGTAATTATCCTTCTTATTTAAACCCATCACATTCATAAATCAATCTTAATTAATTACAATTAGTAATTAATTACTTACATTAATTAATTAACTTCTTAACTAAATAATTTTTTGATTAATTACACTAAGTAATTAACCTTTAATTACTCCCATTGTGTAATTACCCTCTAATTACTTTCACTAAGTAATTTCTCTTTATTTAATTACACTTAACCATTAATTACTTACTCTATGTAATTACACTCTATTAATTAAGTAATTATACTTAATCAATTTCCTTTAATGATTATCCTTAACTAATTTACAAATTAATTATCTTAAATTAACTATCTTAATTAATCATCATAATCACTAGTTATTGATCTTTATATTAATTACAATCATTAACTATCCACTAATTACTTATACTAAGTAATTATTGATTAATTGACTTTTGCTTAAAACTTCACTAATTCAACTTGAATACATGAATAAATTTCAATTACATTGCTTTTTAAAACCCGTACCTATTTAATTTTTAAAAATTAAAAACAGGTTACCACTCAGAAACCAACCCGAGCTCAAACAAACAAAACCCGAATCAGCTTTGAGAAAATCACAAGAAAACTCGAGTGAACACCTGAGTAAACATCGTTACACCGACGAAACAACAACCCATCCCCTGCTTCGAGTCGAACTCTGGAATGCTTCGAAATTCCCCTTGACTACTTCTTCTTCCTAAATCCCAATGATCAAACGCCTGTCCCAACGTGCATGTGCATGTGCAAAGTAGCTCCGACCACTGCAGGTCGACACCGTAACCCTTGTCAAGTCGACGATCAACCCATCGTCGCATACGATCACCCAGATTCGCTGAGTTGCCAACGAATCAAAATCGAACCCCTCATTCAAAAATCGAAAAGCCACCATCAACGAAAAAACAACCAACACCGTCGATCCTAACCTAGGCCAACCTCGCCGACCCTACCAGATGACCGCCTCGACCTCCAGCACCAATCCCCACCTTGCGGTTGTGTTTGGTGCTCTCCTAATAGTGAAAACCCCTCGACTTCATCGTTGCCCCAAATGGGTTGTTAAACCCTAAAACTCCTTCAACCCGCCACCATAGTGGCTTAAAAATTCCAATGATAATTTTTCTGAAATCGCCTACCATCAGGCTGACTTCGGCCATGAACACGAATTTCCAAAAATTTTCGATCCATAGAAAATCGCTCTAAACCAAATTTCGATCAACATGCAATATCTCTAAATTTACAAACCTAAAAATCTTGATTTATACACTAAAATTCATGGTTTCTAGTTAAGAATTCATATTTACAATCAAAACTAGTAAATTTAAAAATCGAATTTTAACTTGAATTAAGTTTTCACTGTAAATTTCTATTTACTAGTTAATTACCTTCAACTTATACTTATAAATATTTTTAAAAACAAAATTGGGTTAATACAATCAGTTTTCTTTAAATGATCATGATCTGAAAGTCATTGAAACAAAAAGATTGATTTTTGGAATAGCATGCAGACTAAGAACAGAGACTACCTAAGCGATTATATATACACAGAAATGTCACATACATGTATTATTGCATTCTCACCCAAATATTCATGTAGACTATATATATATATATACTATATCACTGTTGCATGCATCAAGGTCTATACATTCATTTATCACCGGATTTAAATTATTAAAACAAAGGTTTACTCACCTATTTGAAAGAAACAGAGATGCTGGAAATAAAATCTGGAAATGCAAATGCTTGAAACTGAGATGATTCTTGAAACTGGAAAATCGTTTGTTGAAACATCTAGCTTGGAACTTTGATTATGAACTGGAAATTATTATTTTTGTTGAGAAAATTCATGCTTGAAAATCAGAGATGATCTTGGCTGGATGATTTCTTATATACATTTTCTAGTTTGAGTTTTGTTAAGTTTCTTTGTTTTGAAAATGAGAAAAGAAATAGAAAAGAAAAGAGGTAGGTTAATATAAGGTTAATTTTAATTTACTAAGAATTTAAGAAAATAAGTTGAAAGAAATGTGACACTTGTTCAAATGTATATTATATTTGTTACACTTGTCTATATCCATGCTTAATGACTTACATTATTTAATTTGTGTTAAAATCTTAACACTTATCTTTTACATGAGAATTTTTATTATATAATGCATATATCTTTCATATTATATTTATGTTATATATATATATATATGTCATAAATTTATATTTATACTTCTTCTTTATTTGTATTTATATAACCTTTAAGAGAAAATTTTGAAACTAATTTATACATAAATAAATAATCACATTCTCACATATATAAATTTAAATCCAATTTCATTTTAAGATAATTATCATTTAGATTTAAATTTAAATCCGAATTCAAATTTAGATTCAATTTAAAATCAACACAAAAACAAATACAAATTCAATTTGAAATAATAATTCTATTTAAAATCTATTTATATTTATATATAAACAGTCATTATTATTTGTTTTGAAATAAATAATAATTTCACTAATTTTAAATAATTTATAGAAGAGATCATCACATTTAAATTTGCTTGAAATTTTCTGGGATATCACAGATATCCTTTGTTTTCAAATTCATTTACATATCGAAATATCTTTTATTATCAAAATTCTTATCTGTTCAATCTATAAACTAGATAATTATTCAACTATCAGATGTTCAAAAATCTGGGTTATCACAATTGTATTCATGTGTTAGCCATCATTCATCTTCACATCGCATCATTTTACTTATTTACTTCCTTTCTTTAACACTTCTTTTATTTATTATTCAGTGATATAGGACACTCAAAACGATATTGTCATGGTTTGAAAAGCACTTTGATAACAAGAAAAGGTCCTACAATACAACTCTAGGTCCATGAGTGTAACAACCCATATTTTTATGTATTGAAGGATCATAAAATATTAATATTATTTTTATTTAGGGTCGTATATACTATAACTCTGGAATTTATGGCATATTTTCCATCCTAAGAATTTTCATCGAACGATTTGGACCTTTAAATTCTTATATGGCCTATAACCTTTGACAAGAGCCGAATTGGAGTTTGAAACCACTTCCATTAGATTAGGATTATGGTTTCTCTTTCCGTAGAGTGGTCATAATAGGGAAATTGACTTACCATTAGGGGATTATGGATGTTTGAAATTTCACTTGATTTTGAATAGCTTAACTAGTGATTAGTGAGTTAATGGTTAGACCCTAAGCCCATTTTGAGATTTGCATCATGAAAGGATTGATGGGACTTCTTTACACTTTCACACATCCTAAAACAGTTAGAGAGCCACCATTAGCATTCTCTGGCCAATAAACCACTCTAAACCCAATTTTAATTAGCTAAATCTTATCACTAGAAGGAGATTAGCATAATCAACACTTGGATTTGAAGACCTTCTATTGAAGATCACTTGGGGCTATTGTTTATCTCGAGATTTGTGTACCTTTGGACTATCTTTGGATTTGTTTGGATTAAGTTGAGTGGTTAGGACCACTCACTTACTAATTAGTCGTGGTACATCTTACAATGATATTTTAAAATGATTTCTAAACTCTAAAAAAAATTAAACCCTCTTTATTCACATATGTAAATTTCGAACGATTCGGAAAAGATATGTAAAATTTGTGTTCTAATGGATCGCCTTGTTCTTATGGATCCTTTTCTTTAGATTTTAGCCTCACTTCGATGTGTATAGATGTATTCTTACCAGGACATATTATATTAATGTGTACTTGAATGTATGTTGGTTGAATGGTTGAAAACACCAATCAAATATCGATTTAGTTATTGGAATAAGCTATGGATCGATGACGATCCATAAAGGCCAATTTGTCCAAATGACATGCAATCCATAGTGCATGTCAAAAAGGACCCTCCAAAGCTACATTTCAAGTTTCAAGTCGTTTGAAGTTCATTTGCTCGAGTTATAGTCGATTGAAGATGGATGTATGATGATTTGGATACTATGGATCTGTGAGGAGTAGCTTTAAGGCATGTTCATGTCATGGGATGGATCGCCTTGTGTCTTGAAGGGGAACTCTTTGAGTCGCTAGTAAGTATTGATGGATTACATGAGAGGATGAGATAAATTTACAATGTAGGTTTGACATTGGGTCAAGGAGAGGAAGGATCGAGGCTTGCTTCGAGTCATGAGAGCTAGCTAGGAGGTATAAACCAATGGAGAAAAAGGAGGATAAAATTTTCTAAGGCATGGATCAGTGGCCATGGATCAATACCGATCCATGGGGTGTCGTTTGGAGTTAATGAATTAGTAAAGGAATTGCTACGGGATGGAGCATGGCCAAGTTATGTTGAAATGCGGGATCAGTGGCAATGGATCGGGTTCCATGGTTTTGTGAATGTGGATTGGTGGTGGAGATTATGAGGAGGCTTCGGGTCACACTCTAACTTGCATCGACTTTCAGGAACCAATGCTTTGAGCCTTTATGTTTATACCTACTTTGTCCCCCGAGTCCTTGTACTTCGTGCTATGGGTGAGGTCGATACCGAACCAAATGGCTTGATGACGATTTTCAATGATGACGATGTATGATTATATGATGATGATTCCATGATGGGAAGTGATGGCTTACACGATGGATAGCTGTACTTTGAGAAGCAGAATACGTGACTATGAGCTGGACTGAAGAAACGATTGGAGAAAGGCTATGAGACAAATGATGACATTCCACGACTAATGATGGCTGTCAAGAATAGTTCCCAATCGCAATGACTTCAGATATGAGTCTTTTAGGATAGTTCTAAGATGGCTCTGCTATGGATGACATATGTAAATGGATTGTTGATACTTGAGGGTTTTCAAAGTACTCGTAAAGTGGGGTATGTAGTTAGGGTGTGATGGCTTCTAAAGAATGATGGCTCCTTCTTTTCCGATGAGAGGTTTGTTTGCCCTAAACAAACGTGGTGGTTAGTCTAGTTCGTGGCCTTCCGAGTGGCACGAATTAGAGTATCATGAAACCGAGACATTGACTATCGTTATTGGTAGTCAAGTCCTCATGTGTGATAGCTTAGGCGAGTTATCAAATATCCAATGCACTGAGTGAGTGAATATGAGGATGGATGTTATGTTTGCTTTGGTTGCTTTTCACCCTAGGGAGGTCTCATAATGAAGATGTTATCGATGTATATACTTAGACGTCCCTTAGTACTTTGATGTAGGGTACACCATGATGACCATGATATAGAGTAGCATATATTTTATGTTATGTGCTAACTTTGTCGATGTAGGGTCGGGTTAGGTATGCTTTTCCATATCGTTTGTCCTAGTATATTGACTTTATAGTATTTGATATTTTCTACCGCTCACACTAGACTTTTGTCTGATTAAGGAATTTACACTTTGCTTTATGTTATTTCGGGTACACATAACGACTAGATTAGGGATATCAGGTTTGGTGAACACATGGAGCTAAATAAAGGATGGGCGGGAGGTCATACTCTCGTATTACTACATTTACTTATAATGATTTGTTATTCTACTGCACAAAACTATGGAGCACATCACTATGGAGCTTACAATGCCTTTATTATCTAGAGACGGTCTATTTATGAGTTATTATTTTATGTATAACCCTATCACTTATGCTGTATACCGTATGAATCTAAGTACTCTGAATTCTATGTTTCATTGAGTTAATATTGTCTTGCCTATTTTATATCAAAGATGTTTATTATTATATTTGACATACTTTACTACATTCTTGATTATCATCCTACATCAGTCAGGCACAGTTTTAGCTAACTACATAGGTATATTGGATGTCGGTGTTATAGGATGGTTGTCATGATTGGTACTAGAGCTTAGGTTGCACAGTTTCTCCTAAGGAATACCTTGGTCCTGTAGAGATAAGGTAGGAGTTCTCCCCATGGGTTGGATCGAGTGGATATATATACATGAGAGCATGTGCTTGTTATGTATTTTGGTTTTCAAAACTATTTAGCAGTATACATATAGTATGAAGTCGCACTGCACACTAGAGTACTACTTAAGTAGAATACCCTATAAAGAGAATGATCATCCTTATTATAAATTGAAGGATGAGCCACCAAACAATGAATGTTTCTAGGAACTCTATCTTAAGAGTCAGAGAGGGAGCTATCTTGGGAGCCACTAATCCCAAATTACGGATGATGTTCAATACCATGATAAGGAACATGCTGCAAAAAGCTCAAGTAGCCACTCCAAATGTTGTCGTTGATGGTGGTGCTCAAATGCAGTTGCCCAGTGCTGATTTCACTAAGCTGAACAAAGACTTTGCTAGCCTAGGAGGAAAATCATTCCAAGGATCGGCGTCAATGATGGAAGGGCAGGATTGGCTCGATACATGCGAAAGGATTTTCGATGACTTAGAGCTAAATGTGCTGTGAAAAAGCCATCAGCTTCTCGGCTACTTTAGGTGCGAGCCATGAATTGGCGGAACGCTGTGAAGGTCGCCACTCATGAAGGCCAGTTCATGTGGGACCTATTCAAAACCAAATTTGAGAAAGAGTTTACTCCTACAGCTCAAAAGTCAATCTTGTTTTGTAAATTTGCAAATTTGACGAAAGGAGACTCGTCTATCTCCGAATATGTTGTTGACTTTGATGACTTGTTGAAGTATGGTATGTCCTTTATAGACACTCTATTAAAGAAGAATGAGAAGTTCATCATTGGATTAAATGATTACTTAGGAGAGAGGCTCATGGGTCACGTTGAAAAGATTTTTGAGATGATAGTCGAGAAGGCCCTAAGGCATGAGAATCTCTATCGGAAGCCGAAGACTATTATTCCTAATGAAGATACAAAGTCAAAATTAGGCAAATGAAGGAAGAAGAGTGTAATAATGGAAGAAATAAGTAATTTCATGGTAAGGATGACCCAAAAAAGAGCAAAGCAACGGTGATCTGCTACCGGTGCGGTGATAATGGCCACTCTAGTAGAGATTACAAAGCCGAGAGGAAGAAATGCTACATTTGCAACAAGCTTGGGCATATTCAGAATAACTGTCTAGAGCAATTGAAGTAGAAGCAGATGGCAAAAGATTATGCTCTTAATGCTGTCCCAACTTCTTCGAATGCTCCAACGGTGAAAGAGAAGGGGAAAAGCATCGTTATTCAAGGTATGACATCCATTTATGATGTTCCCATACATGTTTTGTTTAATATTAAGGCTTCACATTCCTTCATTTTTAGTGACTAGGTAGAAGGATTGGCATTGTAACCCAAAATTGTCAACTGACCTTTAATTGTGATGAACACAGTTAGAGTATCTACTAGCTTATGTATGGTTTGTCGTGGTATTGGTCCCATTGAGTCATGGACGTTATTTTGATTGTAGTTGCTCTATTATGGTCTATTTGTGCTTGGTATTTTATTAAGGATGGGTTGACTTCATAGATACAGAGTGATGGTAGATTATGAGAGGTCATTGGTGATAATAGAGATAGATGATGGACATAATGTATTATTAGGATGCCTACCAGATATTGGCGTTGATGTCAATTTTCTATATTAACCCGATATCCCACACAATAAGCCGTCATCCACGCCTATTGCAAGGGAGTGGCTGGACGTATTTAAGGAGGTGACCAAACATCTTCCACATAGAGAGATCAAGTTTTCTAAAAGATTTAGCTAAAGATGCCAGACTAATAGTGATGCATTTGAGGTGGATGGAACCTAGAAAGCAGCGGGAGGTCGAGGTGAAAGTGAATGACCTATTGCGGCGAGGGTTCATTCATAAGAGTATTTCTAAATGGGGAGTGCCCATGGTATTTGCCACGAAAGCGATGGTTGCCTTAAATTGTGTGTTGATTATCGTGAGCTAAATAAAATGGCAGCGAAGAACAAGTATTCACTTCTACATATTAATGACTTATTCGATCAACTTCATGGTGCCAGAGTATTTCTCAGTTGGATCTTGCAATAGGATTTCACAAAACTGAGAGTAGTGAAAGAGAGTGCGCTGATTACAACATTTCATATGTCGTTGGGTTTCTATGAGACGCAAGTTACGCCGTTCGGGCTAGCCAATGCGTTGACATACTTTGTTGATTTCATAAACCTTGTCTTTAAGGCTCAATAAAATAAATTTGTTCTTATATTCATCGATAATATTCACGTCTACTCATGGACAGTGGAAGAGCACGATACACATTTATAGATCATGCTTGAGTATCTAAGAGAGCATACTAAAAGCAAAGTTTTGAAACTGTTACTTTTAGCGAAGGGAAGTGAAATTCTTGGGTCACGTTATTTCTGAGCAGGGCATTGCCGAGGATCCTGCAAAAGTCGTAGTAGTTCAATTAGACTAGAGCTAAAAATGCAATAGATGCGAGAAGTTTCTTAGGGCTAGCTGGATATTATAGATGATTCATCCAGGACTTCTCTAAAATAACTACATTGACTCGGTTGATGAAAAAGGATCATACTTTTACTTGGGATGCGAGATGTGAGCATATATATATGTGAGTCAAAAAGAGAAGTTGACGAGTGCACCGGCATTGAACATTCCGAGCGGGAAAGAAGAGATGATAGTATACAATGGTACTTATGGAACCAGATTGGGCGTGGTGTTAATGTAGTGAGGCAAATTTGCTACATATGCAAGTCGACAACTAAAGCCATAAGAGAAGAAATACCTGACCCAATATTTGGAATTAGCAGCAATTTTGTTTGCAATGAAGATCTGGAGGCACTATCTCTTGGGGGAGAGGTTCGAGTTGTTCACTAACCATAAATCATTGAAGTGCCTCATTTATCAAAAAGATCTTAACCTTCGCCAGTAGCGACGGTTAGAGTTTATAGCCTCCTATGACTTTGACATTGCATATATATATCAGGGAATGGGAAAGCAATTGTTGATGCATTGAGTAGGAGACTTGCCAGCTATGTTCCTAGAGTGGATGCATTTAGAGTATATTACTAGATATGATTTTCTGACAAGATGCGAGCGAGAGTCAGAGATATTGGCGAGCTTGACTGTCAGGCCTACTCTGATTATGCGAATCGGTATTAGTCAAAGGCATGATGCCAGATTAGCCGAGATCATTGCTAAGATCAAAGATGAAGTTGAGTCTAAAGAGATGAGATAGTACGGACTAGACCGAGATGGTTGGCTCTATAAAGATGGAAGATTCTTTGTTCCCAATGTCGATGGGTTAGGGAGAGGCGCTATGAGAGCGCCATAATTCGAGATTGATTATCCATATCGACTATAATAACGTGTACTGTGATATGATGCAGACTATTATTGGAAAGAGATGAAGAAAGATGTTGGGGGTATTCATCTCAAAGTGTATGAACTTCCAGTTAGTTAAGGAAGAGGAGAACCCTAATGGTTCGAGGAAACCGCTAGAAGTTCCCCAGTGGAAGTGGAAAAAAGTTTCGATGGATTTCATCGATGGACTGCCAAGGACTAGATTAGGGTATCGATCGACTGACCAAGAGAACCAGATTTATACCCATCAAGTAATGTAGACTGACATCCAAACTGGTCGAAGTGCGTGTGAAATAGATTTTACAATTCCATAGTGTTGCCAAAGAGCATTATATGTTACCAGACATTGTTCACTAGTGGGTTTTGGATGACCTTATAGCAGGCTTTGGGGACAGAACTACTTCTGAGTACGGCTTATCATCCTCCAATTGACGGCCAAAATAAAGAGTGAACCATATCTTAGAGGATCTGTTACGGGCTTGTATACTTGACTTTGGAGGCTTGTGGGATGATCACTTACATCTCATTGAATTCATATACAACAACAGTTATTAGTCTAGCATTAGTGTGGCATCATTCGAGCATTATATGGCGGACCTGCAATGCTTTTTCAAAATGGTATGAAGCAGGAAAACAATTGATACTTAGGCCAAATATGATTAGAGAAACCTGGGAAAAGACCGAGATCATTAAGCAACGGATGAAAGCTTCTCAAGACAGACATAAGAACTATGATGATAAGAGATGTATAGATGTAGAGTTTTCTATCGGCGATACAACATTTGTCAAGATCTCTCATTGAAGAATGTAATTCGGTTCGGTAGTAGAGGGAAGTTGGCACTAAGATTTGTCGGTCATTTTTTGATAGTAGAGAGGATTGAGAACCTTGCCTATAGAGTCGACTTGTCTCAAAGAATGGTGGGAGTGCATAACTTGTTCCATGTTTTTCAATTGTAGAAGTTTGTCCACGACTCAGGCATGACTATCGCACTGGATCAACTAGATAATATCAAGATTGAACCACAAGCTATGGGAAGTCATTAGCCCATTCGCATCATCGGACATGATACGAAGCAGCTTAGGAGGAAGAGTGTGAAACAGGTGAAGGTTCAGTGGAGTGAAAATGAAGATGATTGCACTTAGGAGACTAAGGAGAGCATGAGGATAGCTCGTCCAGAGATATTTACATAGAGAAACTTTATATTTATCTCTTTTACTTTCACTTATGATATTATAAAATATATCTTAGCGTAGTATCTTGCATGCTTGGATAGGTTTGGAGTTACCCTTTTCATTTTATCATTGCGCATGCAATTTTGTTGTTTTATGATTGCATATGATTTTATATGGTTGTTAGGCATGCAGGATAACCCTATTGATTTTTCTTGAAATTTCGGAGGCGAAATTTCTATAGGAGGGAAGAATATAATGATCCGTACTTTACGTATTAGAAGATTGCAAAAATATTAATACTATTTTTATTTAGGATCATATGATTCTATAATTTTAGGAAATGACGACTGGAGACATTTTCCTTCCTGAGAATTTTATTGGACAATTTTGATCCTGGAAATCTTATATGGTGTATAACTTTTGATAGGAGTCGAATTGTGGTCTAAAACCACTTTCATTATATTGGGATGATGGTTTCTTTTTCCATAGGGTGGTCATTGTAGGAAACTGAACTTACCGTTAGGAAGTTTGGCTATTTAAAGTTTCATTTGATTTTGAACAACTTAGTAATCAATGAATTATTTTGTTAAGCCTAAAGCCATTTTGGGATTAGCACCATGATGGGGTTGATTGGACCACCCCTTCTCATTTTCACACTTCTCGAAATAGTTAGCGAGTCATCATTAACATTCTCTAGGCTAAAAACCACTCTAATCCCTACTTTAATTAGCCAAATCATATCATTGGAAAAAGATTGGAGTAATTATCACTTGGATTTGAAGATTTACTGTTGGAAATCATTTGAGATTGTTATTCATCTTGGGATTTGTGCACCTTTGGACTTGCTCTGGATTGCTTTGGATTAAGGTGAGTGTTTAGGACCTCCCAATTACTAATTGGTCATTATACACCTTAAAAATGATGTTTTAAAATGATTTCCAAACTCCAAAATTTATTTTAAACCCTCTTTAATCACATATATAAATTTCAAATGGTTTGGAATAGATTTTTAAAATTCGCTTTTTTATGGATCATCTTGTTGTTATGGATTCTTTTCTTTAGACTTAGGCTTCATTTATATATATATATATATATATATATATATATATATGGATGTATGCCTCTTAGGATATATTGAATGTAATGTATGCTTGAATGTATGTTTGTTGAATAATTGAAAACACCAATCGAATGTTAATTGTAACGATCCATATTTTATGTATCGGAGGATTGTAAAATGTTATTTTTAGTTCATATGAGGTCGTATGACCGTATAATTGTGGGAAATGTCAACTAGTGACATTTCCTAAATTTGGAATTTTTCTAAACAATTTTTCCCTGAATTTTTTTTAACAATTACAGCTTTTGACAGAATCTATATTAGCATTTGAGACCACTTTCATTGGAAAGATTTGATTGTTTCATTTCCATAGAGTAGTCGTAATAGCGATTTGGACTTTCTGGCTAGGAGATATGGCTGTTGAAAATTAACAATTATTGAAGTAGTTTAGTGGGAAATTTGTGAATTTGGGGAAAAGCCTAATAACCAATTTTAGGTCTGGGCACTATATTTGGCTGAACAATCATCCTCAAATCACTTTTACCGCTTTCCAAATAGATCCAAGTCTCCGTTAACCCATTCTCCACTCAAAACCTTCTCTTTTCTACTCCAAATCAAGTCTACATCATAGATTAAGGGTAGACTGGCAACGTGATTCATTAGAGATCTTCAATCTACATTTTTGGGAAGGGCAAATTGTTTTGTTTTCAGATTTGTCTCCGTTTTCAAGCAAATCTCCACTTTTTTGGTGTTTGGTGAGTGATTTATCGTCTCATATCTCACTATTCATATATCTATATGTTGAAACATGTTTGGATCCATTTTTGGAGTCTAAATTAAGTTTTAATATTGTTTTAAAGTGAAGCCTGAAGAAAGAACGAATTTAAAATGTTTTAGAATGTTTTAATCACGTTAATTTGATCTGTGGTTGCCTAGATGTGTGTTAGGCTAGGTTAGAGATATGTTAGAGGATAATCTATCGTGAATTATTATATGTTTGAATATTTGAATGTTGTTTGGCACATGTATGATGTTCGCTTATACGCTTGTAGTGTTAAAAACCACAAATCCAGGCTTCGATGGGTTTACTCTAAATTGTTGGAAGTTATACCATTGCATACGGAAGGCATTCAGATCAAAGAATGGAGATTAAGGGTGGAATTGACATGAAATTAGGAGTCGAAAAAGCCCATAGCATATTAGTTCAGTGGGTGGCTTTGGTGGGTTCTAGGTGTGCTTGGGGTTTGGAGAGGAGTTGCCTCGCTCAATTCTACCTGGTGAAAACAGTTCATTGTGGAACAGTTCGGGGGGCCTGAAACGGGAAATTGTTTGGTGGTAGGATTTCTCGGTGATTGGTTGGCTTAGCTTGGACTTCAAGCTCGGGAGGAGTTGGCTCGGGATGAGGTTGGTTGGACATTGGAGGAAGACTTGACATCATTTGATGTCTGGTGGTGCCATGGAGATCAGTCAGCATTTTCCATCTAGTGATGACATGGAGGACCGGACATCATATGATGTTCGATAGTAGCAACGAAGACCGGACAACATTTGTTGTCCAGTGGTATCATTTGGTATGGGATTGCATTTGTTGTCTAGTGTTGGCATAGGAGACCGGGTAGACTTTTCTGTTCATGAAGCTATACCCAAGTACCAAACAAGGAAGGGTACTCGAGGATGCATCGTGGCTTTGGTTTAGCTATATGAGGGGGACCAGACAAAATATGGGATATTATTTTTGGGTGCATGCTTCGGGCTAGACAAAATGGGACTTCGAGGCAATACTTGGGTTTGCCCTATAGTTTTAGGAGCTTGTTTGGAGCAGGGATGGATGACTTCGTGATAGCATCAGGACTTCAGTGATGGCAACTTGATGACGAATGGAGTTAAGTTCCAACAATGGTAGCTCAATGTTGAAGGGGAGTCATGAGAATAGTTGGCCACAAAAGACGGGTTCTAGGAAGGGTGTCCCATGGATTGTGAAATGGTTATAACATTGAAAATAAGAAATGTGGAATGGTTCCTTGAAGAGAAGGGAAACTGAATGAAGCAAGGAAAGGGCTTGGACATGCGTGCTAAGCGATCGTTAATACTTGAAATGTTTTTTGATGTACTCGAAGTTAGGTTATTGTATGGATGCTCATGGGTACTTTGTTAGGTTACCTCGGATCAGTTGTTTGGATCCATATGTCCTGGACCAGGACAAAGGATCTGGTATCAGCTTTGGGCTAAAGAAGAGTACACTAAGAACGGGATTTCCTTTAGTTCCTGGCATGAGAAAGGCCATACGGGTTATTACATATCTAGAGCACAATGAGTGATAGTGAGGATTGCTTGGTAGACGGTACGATCACTTTGATTGTCTTCTTTTATAATCTATCACTCTAGGGATGTCTCTGGATATAGTATTGGGAATAGGGATACCTGAACACCTGTCATCACACTTACTTTTCATTATAACTTTATCATATTTGTAGAGTAGCATATTATCTTCGTTATGTACTTATTTTTTCGTTGTAGGGACTGGTCTGGTATGGTTCTTCATACCTTAGGCTCCTATTTACTATATATGTTTTTTACACTATTCATAGATGTTGTATCGCTCACAGCGAACTATTATATAAACAAATATTTTATGCTTTACTTCTTATTTTCTCAGGCACTCTTAAATGGGTAAATTAAGGACAATAGGTCTGGATAGTGCATAGAGTTGTACGGCGTATGAGCAAGAGTCTACGCTTTCATATATCTATACTTAGAGCTTATTATCGCTTATATTCCACTGTGCAATATTATGGAGCTATGTCAGTACTTATATTATGAGAGTCAGTTTATAATTTATTTCCAGGATTTGGGATGTACAAACTCTTTATTTCATTTTTTGTATAGTCCATGAACCTGATGCACTTTGATGTTTTTATTTATGGTTTGTTCGATCATATCACTGTCTTACCTTTTTTACATCTATGCTATTATATTCTATTTTGTCTATGCACTATGAGATATTCTACGGGTTATATGCTTGGATTTTTATTATTCTATACCCTTTGCTGCCGTCCTACATCGTTCGGGTACCTCCACAGCGCATTATACATGTATATTGGATACTGGAGGTGTAGGGAGGTCTTCACATTTGGTATCAAAGCTTTGATTGCATAGACGATCTAAGTTGGATCCATTAGAGATAATGAAGGAGCTATTTCCTTAGAATGGATCGAGCGATGTATGATAGAGCGTATTTATTTTATGTTGGTTTTCAAAACTATATAGTAGTATATTAGAGTAAGTCGCATGATGCAGCCTTGCTCTAGGCGAGATTGATCATTCTTATTACAGTTGATAAGAATGGATAGGCATACGGTGAATTCTACATCGGAAACTTAGAATGGAAGGGTCACTGGGAAAGCTAACGACTTGGAAGTGCAGGTAATGTCATCTGTATGATTGTGAGCATAATGCGAACAGCCAAAAGAGGAACTACAGGGATAGTGGAGAGTAGTGCTCAAATGCAAGCATAACCGGTTATTGTTCCTCAAGAAGAAGTTAAACCGCAAGTAGGTGGAAGTAGCAAGAGAATGAGGGACAATGAAGGTGGGAAACAGACCCAAAAGAAAGGCAAGTAGGAGTCGAGGTGCTATAATTGTAATGAGAGGGGGTCATATCAGTGAAGACTATAAGGACCCAAAAGTGGTGAGAGGAGGTGCTTCAATTATGGTAAGCCTAGGCACATCAAGACAGATTGTCCAAAGCCAGTTAAGGTGGTGCAACCCAAATGAAGAATGGTCTAAGAAAGAGAAAATGGAAGCCTATTTGCTATGATTGTTGGGAGAAGGGCCATATTGCTCAAGATGGTAAGGCTGGAGGTAAGAATTGCTACAACTAAAACAAGCTTAGGCATATCAAGATGGATTGTCAGAACTGCCTATGGACAAGCGAGTTTAGCGCTTACACATTGAATGTTGTCTTAGCTTCATTGAGTTCTCCATCGACGAGGGAGAAGGGGAAGAGTGCCATTATACATGGTATGTTTTCTATTTCTGATAATACCTGTTTTATTCGATATTGGGCGTCATGTTCCTACATATCCAACGACTATGTAGATATTGGGATTGAAACCCATGATAGGTTACCAACCTTTAAATTGTGACGAATCCTATTAGGGGTTCAACCAACTTGTATATGGTTCATCGAAACTTAGCTTTATCTAGTCATGGATTTTTGCTTGTTTGTGATTGCTTTGTTTTGGGTTTCATGGAGTCGGTGTTATATTGGGGATGGAATGGTTGTGGAAGTATGGACTAGTGGTGGACTGTAAGAGGGTGTTGATGGTAATAAGGATATATGACAGGTGTACATTAGAGAGAGTGTGTGTACCTAATGATTAGATGATGGTTAGCCTTTTATATTTTCTTAAGATCCCCTACAGAGAGTTATCATCTACGCATATAGCTAGAGAGTATCCAGACATATTCGTGGAGGTGTTGGATTACCACCACATAAAGAGATCGAGTTCTTATAGATTCGGTGAAGGATTCCATGCCGATATTTATACCTTTAAGGCATATGCACTCAGAGGGAAAAAGGAGTTGGAGGTGAAAGTAGATAACATATCGAAGAGAGTGTTCATTCATAGTAGTATATCTGAGTAGGGCACACCCATAGTATTTGCCACAGAGGGGGATGATTCTTTGAGGTTATGTATAGATTATAGTGAGCTGAATAAGGTGAGGAAGAAGAAAAGTATCCACTCCCACGTATTAGTGACATGTTCTATCAGCTTCATGGTGCGAAGGTGTTCTCCCAATTGGATTTGGCGATGGGATTTCACCATTTTAGAGCAGAGAAGTAGAATGTGTAGATCACTGTATTTCATATGCCATCTGGTTTCTATGAGTTCTTGTTATGCCGTTCGGGCTAACCAATGCTCCTGCATACTTTATTGATCTCATAAATTGTGTTTTTGGGGATCAACTAAGTAAGTTTGCACTTGTGTTCGTGGACGATATCCTTGTTTATTTGAGGATGAAGGAACAACATAAGAACCAATAGAGGATTGTGCTCGAGGTGTTGAGAAAGCATCAACTAAATACGAAGTTTTTGAAGTGCCACTTCTGGAGGAGGGAAGTGCAACTTTCGAGTCATGTTGTTTCTTAGCAGGGTATTGCCATAGATCCTACGAAGGTGGTAACTATGTAGGATTTAGATCGACCCATGACCTCTAGGGACGTGAGAAATTTCCTTGGATTGGCGGTACATATAGACATTTTATCCAGGACTTCTCTAAGGTGGCAGTGTCGTTAACCGGCTTAACGAAGAAGAATTAGACTTTTATTTTGAACGCAAGGTCTTAGCATGCGTTGCTGAGTTTAAAAGAGAGGTTGATGAGTGCGCTGTTGTTACTCATTCCGAGAATGAATAAGGAGTTGGCAATATACACAAATGCTTGTGATATTGGATTAGGTGCGGTGTTGATGTAGAGGGGAAAGGTTGTTGCCTATGCTAATCGACAGCTAAAACCACCCGAGAGGAAGTATCTGACTCATGATTTGGAGTTAACGACAATGGTAATCACTTTGAGGATATGGAGGCACTATTTTCTTGGAAAGAGGTTCGAGTTGTATATGGACTACAAGTCATTAATGTAACTATTCTCCCTGTAGGATCTTATTCTTCGTCGGTAGCGATAGTTAGAATTCCTAGCCTCCTATAACTTTGACATTTCATATACATCCGGTAAAGGAAATATGATCGCTAATGCTTTGAGTAGGAGACATACTAGCTTGGGAGCAATATTTCTACAGAGGAAGCAAGTGGAGTTTATCTCTGGCTATGATTTTAGACCTTCAGGTGAGCAAGAGCTGAAAATGCTGGCTAGCTTGACGATTAGACCAACTTTGATTAAGCGGCTCGGTACTAGTCAGATGCAATATGCTACACTAGTGGAGATCATGACGAAGATACAAGAAGAGGTAGAGTCTGAGGAGATGAAGCAGTTAGGCACGATAGTGATGGTTGTCTCCATAAGGATAAAAGATCGTAGTTCCTGATGTGGATGGATTGAGGGATGAGGTGCTACACGAGTCTCGTCATTTAAGATTGACTATACATCTCAATAGCAGTAAAATATACAGTGATATAGGTCAGACATTTTAATAGGAAGCGATGAAGGACGTTAGTACATTCATCTTGAGGAGCATGAATTTTCAGTTAAGAAAGGCAGAGCAGAGGAAACTGAGTGGTTTGCTGCAACCGCTCGAGATTCCTGATTGAAAATGGGAACAAGTTTTGATAGACTTCATTAATGGATTGTTGAGGACCAAAGGAGCGTACGATAGTATTTGGATCATAGTCGATAGATTGACGAAGAGTGCCAGATTCACACACGTTAATTCTAGTAGAACAACATCCAAATTGGCCGAGTTGTATGCGGAATGGGTTGTGCGATTCCATGGTGTGCTGAAAAGCACCGTGGGAGATTATGTGCCTTTTTTCAGTGGGTTTTGGAAGAGCTTACAAGGGGTGTTGGAAAGGAGCTACATCTCAGTATAGCTTATAATGCACAAGAGATAGGCAGACCGAGAGGCTGAATCGTACCTTGGAGGATCTCTTATGGGTATACAATCTCAATTTCAGTGGCTCGTGGGATGATCATTTGCACTTAGTTGAGTTTGCGTACACCAATAATTATCAGTCCAACAATGCCATAGTATCATTTGAGGCCTTAAATGGCCAACTGTGCAATGCTCCTTCATGCTAGTAGGAAGCGAGAAAGAAACTGATATTTGGGCCAAATATCATTAGAGAGATTTCGAGAAAGATTGAGATCATTTGGCAACGAATGAGAGCAACTCAAGATAGAAAGTTGAGCTTCGCTGATAGGAGAAGATGTGATTTAGAGTTCTCCATCGGCAATATGGTATTTATCAAGATCTCTTCATTGAAGAATGTGTTCAATTCGATACCGAGGGGATGTTGGCACCGAGATTCGTTAGTCTTTTTTTGATACTTGAAAGGATTGAGAATCTAGCATATAGGGTCAACTTACCTAAAAATATAGCGGGTGTGCACAAGGTGTTCCATGTCTCTCACTTGAAGAAGTTTCATCCCAACTCAAGCGGGATTGTCAAGCCGAATCAGCATGATGATATCATGATGGAATCGAAAACATCGAAGGCTTCATATGCCTATTCGTATCAATGGACATTATACGAAGCAGCTTAGGAGAAAGACGATTGAGCTGGTGAAGGATCAGTGGAGTAGAGCGAAGGCTGCTGTGCTCTGGACACCATGGAGAGCATGAAGACCGCTTATCCAAAGGTCTTTACTTAGTAAGACTTTTATTTATCGCATTACTTTCACTTTCAATATATATAGGGTAGTTTAGTATCCTGCATGCTACGGTAGACGTAGGTTTCCTTACCTGCTTTTGTGTGCAAGTTTTTTATTTTTTATGGTTGCAAGTGGATATTAGGAATGCATGTAACTATGTTTGATTTCACCTTGTTTGTGTTAGGGATTTTGGGGTCGAAATTACTGAAAGGGGGAAGAGTGTAACGACCTATATTTTACGTATTAAAGGATCATAAAATATTACTTTTAAATTAATATGGGGTCATATGACTCTATAACTTTGGAAAATGCATATCATTGACATTTCTTACATTTAAAAATTTTCGGACAATTTTTCCTCTTAAAAATTATATCGGCTATCACATTTGGTAAATGCCAAATTTGCATCTGAGACCACTACCTTTGGAAAGATAGGATGGTTTCCATTTTCGTAAAGTGGTCACAAAAGCGATTTGGAATTTCTAGCTAAGAGATACGGGTGTTTGAAAATTGATAGATTTTGTAGCAGCTTAGTGGAATTTGAGAGTAAACCCACTAACCCATTTTGGGTATGGAAACTATATTTGGCTGAAACATCATACCCAAATCACCTTTACCACTTCCCAAATAGATCTAAGTCTCCATTAACACATTCTTCTCTCAAAACCTTCTTGTTTTCCTCTAAATCAAGCCTAAATCATAGATTAAGGGCAGATTTGTAAGGGATTTCATTAAAGATCTTCAAATTTACGTTTTTTGGGAGGAAAAATTACATTTTTACTATTGGTTTTTGGATTTGCCTTGATTTGCATGTAGATCTTTACTTTTTGAGTGTTTGGTGAGTGATTTATCATCTCACGCCTCACTATATATGTATCTATAGGTTTTAAAATGTTTTGGGTCCATTTTTAAAGTCAAACTTAAGTTTTAATGTAGTTTTAAGTGAAATCATAAGTAGAAACGAATTTAAAATGTTTTAAAGTGTTACAATCATGTTAAATTGATGTATGGTAGCCTAGATGTGTGTTAGGATAGGTTAGAGGCATATTATAAGATGATTTAGTGTGAGTTGTTATATGTTTGCATGTTTTATTGTTGTTTCGTGCACGTATGGTGTTTGCTTATATGCTTGTATGGTTGAAGATGCTCATCGAGGTGACTTAGAGTAGGAACCACAAAATTGGACTCCGATAGATTTACTCAAGATTGTTGAGAGCTGCATCGTTGCATACGGAAGGCATTTAGTTCAAAAAAAATGAGCGTAGCATTGAAGTCGACTTGATATTAGGAGTTGGAGAACACACGTTATATTGGCTCAAGTGGGAAGCTCAGATTAGTGCTAGGTGTGCTGGGGTTTAGAGAGGAGTTGCTTGACTTGGTTCTGTCCTGTGAAAACGATCTAGTGGTGGAGTGGTTCGAGGGGCCCAACATAAGGAACGGTTTAGTGGTAGGCTTGCTCGATGATTGGGTTGGCTCGGCTTAGACTTCGGACTAGGGAAGAACTAGCTCGGGGTGACATTGGTCCGACATTGGAGAAAGACTGGACATCATTTGATATCTGGCAGTGTCATCAGAGACCGGACAACATTTTCTATCCGATGATGATGTGGAGGGTCGGACAACATTTGTTGTCTAGTAATAACATGGATGACCGGATGGCATTTGTTTTCCGATTGTCATTGGGTACTGGACAAATATGTTGTTCGGTGATGCCATGGGAGACCGAACAGACCTTTCTATCCGGTGGAGCCATACCCAAGTGCCGAACAAGGAAGGGTCCTCAAGGTTGCATCATGGCTTTGGTTTGGCTATGTAAGGTGGACAGACAGAACAGGGGATAGGGTTTTGGAGTGTTTGCCTCAGGCTCGGTAAGGAGGGACTTCGGGGCAATACTTAGGTTTGCTCTGCGTTTTGGGAGTTGCTTTGGAGCAGGGATGGATAACTCCAAAATAGCTTCGGGACTTCGACGATGGCAACTCGATGGTAAATGGAGTTAGGTTCCAACAATGGCGGCTTGATGCCGAAGAGAGTCATGAGAATGGTTGTCCAAAAAGGGTGGGTTATAGGAATGGTGATCCATGGATAGAATGTGGAATGGTTCTATCATGGAGATGAAGGAATGTGGAATGGTCCTTGAAGATAATGGAAACTAGTGAAGCAAGGAAAGGGCTTGGACATAAGTGTTAATGGATCAATGTTCGAAGTGTTTTCTGATATACTATAAGAAGGGATATTGTGGGGACACTCATGGTTTCTTTATTAGGTTACTCAGAATCAGCTTTTTAGACTCGTATACCCTAGATCATAGGAAAGGTTCTAGTACCATCTTTGGGCTAAATAAGAGTACATTGAAAACCATGATTTCCAGTAATCCCTAGCTTGAGAAAGGCCAATGGGTTATCCTATATCTAGAGCACATTGAGTAATAGTGAGGGTTATTTGATGGATGTTATAGTTGCTTTGATTGTCTTCTTCTATAGTCTATCACTCTAGGGATGTCACCGGAGATAGGTATTAAGGATATGGTTACCTAGATACCCATCATAATACTTAGTTTGTAGTGTACCTTTGTGATATTCGTAGAATAGCAAATTATGTTCGTTATGTGCAAACTCTTTGGTTGTAGGTATAGGTCCGGTATGGTTCTTTATACCCTAGGCCCTTACTTACCTTATATCATTTTTATAGTGTTTTGAGGTGATGCATCACTCACACCAAATTGTAGTTTTACCTAAGGCTTTCTTCTTTGCTTCTTATTATCTCGGGTACTCTAAAATGAGTAGATTAGGGATAACATGTCTGGATAGCGCATGGAGCTGTACGAAGTACGAGCAGTAGGCTATTCTTTCATATATCTATACCTAGAGCTTACTATTGCTTATATTCCATTATGCAGTACCATGGAGCTATCTCAGTACTTATACTATGAGAGATAGTTTTAGAGTTTGTTTTAAAGACTTGGGATGTATATACTCTCTTTTTTAGTTTTTGTATATTCTATGAACCTGATGCATATTTATGGTTCATTTGATTATATCAATATCTCGCATGTTTTACATCTATGTTATTATATTCTATTTTTTCTATGTGCTGTGAGATTTGCTACCGGTTCTGCTCTTGGATTTCTATTGCTTTAAACCCTTGGCTACCATCCCACATCAACCAGGTACCTCCAAAATGCATTATAAAGGTATACTGAGTACCGAAGGTATAGGGCTGTCTTCACAGCGATTTAGTTATAGGAATAAGTTATGAATCAATGATGACCCATAGAGGTCAACTTGTCCAAATGATATGCGATCCATAGGGTTGGTCAAGAAGGACCCGCTAAAGAAATGTTTCAGGTTTCAAATTTTTTGGAGTGCGTTTTCTTAAGTTATGGTCGATCGAAGATGGATCGGTGGTGATTAAGATACTATAGATAGGTGGTGATTAGGATACTATAGATTGGTGGGGAGTGCCTTCGAGGCATGTTCGTGTCATGGGATGGATCGCATTGAGTCTTAGAAGGGAAAGCTTCAAGTCACTAGCAAGTATTGATGGATCGCATGAGAGGATGGGAGAAATTCCAAGTGTTGGTTTGACACCGAGTCAATGAATGGTTGGATTAATGCTTGCTTTGAGTCATGAGAGCTTTCTTGGGGGTATAGGCCAATGGAGAAAAGAAGAAGAAATTTTGCCAAGGCATGGATCGATGGATATGGATCAGTACCGATCCAAGGGGGTATCGTTTGGTTTGATGGATCAGTGAAGGTATAGCTAAGGGATGGATCATGGCCTAATTGTATTGAAGTATGGTATAGTGGTGATGGATCGGGCTACATGGTTAGTTGACTATGGATCGGTGGTGGAAATTGTGAGGAAGCTTTAGGTCACATACCTTCTTGCTTTGAGTTCTAGGAACAAATTCTCTGAGCCTGCACATTTGTACCTACTTCGAGCCTAAGTGCTTATACTTCATGCTAAGGGTGGGGTCAGCATCGAACCATAAGATTCGGTGGTGATTTTTTATGATGCTGATGTGTGTTCAATGATGATCATTCTGTGATGGGAAATGATGGATAGCTGTCTTCAAGATGCAGAGATGGTGATTACGAGCTAGATTGAAGGAACTATTGAAGGAGAGTTATAGTGAAAATGATGATATTTTGCGACTAATGATGGAAGACAAAAATAGTTCCCAACCATGGTGACTTCAGATGAAAGTTATGAGGACAGTCGCAGGATGAGCTCTACTACCAATGACGTGTGCAAAGGGATTGTTGATACTCCAGGGTTTCTAGAGTACTCATAAAGCAGGGTATGTACTTAAGCCATGATGGCTCCTTCTTCTCAGAATATAGGTTTGTTTTCTCTAAACTAATGTGATTGTTGGTCTAGTTCCTAGCCTATAGAGTGGCATGGATTAGAGAACCATGAAATTAAGACGTTGACTATCGTGATGGGTAGTTAAGTTCTCGAGCATGATGGCTTAGGCGAGTTATCAAATATCCAACGCAACGATTGAGTGAATGTGAGGATGGATGATGGATGCTATGTTTGCTTTGGTTGCTTATCACCTAGGGATGTCACATGATGCAGATGTTATCGATGTAGAAACTTAGATACCTCTTAATACTTTAATGCATGGTATACCATGATGATCAAGATGTAGAGTAGCACATATTTTATGTTATGTGCTAACTTTGTTAATGCAGGGACATGTCAGGTATGATTTTCCATAATGCTTGTCCTAGTATATTAACTTTATAGTATTCGAGATTTTTTACCCCTAACACCAGACTGCTGTCTGACCCGGAATTTTGTGCTCTGCTTCCTATTATACTAGGTACTCTTAAATAATTAGATTTAGAATATCAGGTCTAGTGAGCACATGAAACTGGACAGAGGATGGGCAAGAGGTCATACTCTTGTATTACCACATTTACTTATTATGATTTGTTATTCTGCCGCACAATACTATAAAGCTTGCTAGTGCCTTTATTATCTAGATACAGTCTATTTATAACTTATTATTTGATGTATAATTGTATCGATTACGTTGTATATTATATGGTACTTTGATTTTTGTGATTCTTCCAATTATTATTGTCTTGCCCGTCTTATATCTAAAATGTTTATTATTATATTTTATTCGATGCTTTTTGAGATATATGATGGGTTCTGTGATGATTGATTTAATCTACTAAAACCTTAACTACTTTCCTACATCGATTCGGCATCAATGCAGCACACTATATAGGTATATTAGACGTCGATGGTGTAAGATGGTCGTCACAATGAGCTGGGGATCAAATATTTTCGAATGTATATAATCATAGAATATAAAATAATTGTAGTGGAAATAGTAAAGTAGATAACACAACCATTTTATATTGACTTGGACTCGCCATCCTGCACTAGTCACAGCACTCCCTTTAGAATTTTCGCTAAATAACCCTCGCTTCACCTAGAGAAACGGGTAAGGATAATTGTTAGAACAACTAAAACGAACTTCAACATTGCTTGAGACTCTACTTAAGATTTCAAGAACCATCTGCCTGAAGACGTTGCAACATGACTTCAACTTCTACATAGAATAGTTATAGTTTTTTGTGTTTCTTGGCTGCAATGATTTGTCTCACGTTAGAATAATGATACTACAACTAAAAAATATATTCTTAGTGGAGCCACGGATAAGCTAAATGCCTAGAATCTAAAGGCATTTTAGTAGAATTATCGTTGGTCATATGTACTTGATCACAAGTTTATGTAGAATGAAGATCAAAGACAATATAGTATAATAGATATTAAGTAATTAAAGAATAGTAGAGTAGAGATCGAACTTGTAGACCAGAGTTATGATTGATCTAGATTAAGTTAGAGTTTATATAATTAAAGTAAGGATGCATTGAAGAGTTATAATGGTTGAGAAAGGTTAGAAATGAAGTGAAGCAATGATCAGTACAAAGAGAAATGGCTCAGGGCGATGTGATAGTGTTATTTGGTATTTTTTACACGCGACATTTTAATGGAATTGGACTCCGAAATGATGAAGGATTGGATTCTAGTCATAAAAATGACAAAAATATAGAGTAGATAAGAAAATAAGGAAAATTTCTAAAACCCTAGATCAATATCTATCTATATATGGATCGACATTGATCCATAACAATGTCATATTTTCCCTAAATTTTCACTGTAATGGCGAAGATACCAAAGCAAGGAAGAAAATAGAGAAATTGGGGTAGTCTATGAATTGGTGTCAATCCACATATTCCTTCCATAAAGTTAACTTTCTTAGTGAATACACAAAGATAGTGGCATAGAAGCAACAAAGGAAGACTGAATCAAGGAGAAAAACATCCAGATTCATGGAAAATGGGAGAAATTCAGAAAAACAAACAAGGCTATCGATTGGTAGCGAGCTATGTATGGATAATTAATAACTATTTTGTGAAATTCCTTGTCTTTCTCATATCTATCTAAATCCGACTATTGAGCGAATTTTATTGCAATATGGTACCCCAAATGCCCAATTACAGCCTGGTTTAGCTATAAATAATAGGCTATCTACATGGAACAAGGACTTTGGCCTTTGGATCTTTGCTTATCCATCAACGAAATTTTGCCATTACCATTTTGGGATTGAATCTTGAATTCTACTTGCGATTACAACAAATCCATAGTGAAGTCAGCAATAAAATACATTCAATGTAGATGTAGGCATACCTGAACCACTATATAACCGTTGTCCCTTGCTTTTCTAACTTTTCTCCTTCAACATTAGAATGTTCTTACTAATTTATTGTTTATATATATGATTCAATAACCAGGATTATTAACTCATCAAAATCATTGATTTGATGGTGTTAGAACAATTTTTAGCTAACAGACAGGAAAAAAATTACATAAAATAAATGCAAGGTTCCCAATTGGTGAACCCGCACGCCTTAACCTATTGATTGATTAGGTTTACCTAGTTAATCGGTTAGCTTGCATTGGTTTCGCTCTATTTTCCCCAGTATTTCCCATTTCTTACCCATTTTTACCTTTTCGATTTTCGAAAAATCCAAAAAAAATTAGAAATTTTATATCGTATTTTAGAAGGTGTGGTGAAGTTTAGGGTGAATGGATATCATTTGTGCAATTTTCACATATCTAATGTAGCGACCCATATTTTACGTATTGAATGATCGTAAAATATTATTGTTAATTCGTATGAGGTCGCATGACTATGAAACTTTAGGACATGAGTACCAGGGACATTGAATTTTTGTCGAATGGTTTGGACCTAGAAATTCTTGTAAGGCCTGTAACTTTTGATATGTATTGAATTGTGGTCTGAAACCACTTCCATTAGATCGTACTAGTGGTTTGACTCTTTTCATAGAGTGGTCATACTAGGAAAACAGAATTAATGTTTAGGAGATATGGTTGTTTTAATTTTTATTTGCTGCTAGACGGATTAATTTTTGGAATTATACCGAAGTGGAGAAGATGTGACATATCTAAACCACTTTCCACTTTTCCAAAACAATTCCAAACCTCCATTGACACCAATTTCCAAAAAAAATCTCATTTTTCCTTTCTAATCTTAAACTAATCCATTATTTAAAGGGTAATCAGTGTAAAGATGTCATATATTCATCATATTTGTGCTTTAGATTTAGATTTCCCATTTTTCATATCAGATTTATACAATTAGATTGGTATTTTGCTCGTAGGTTTGTTCATACAGTTAAAGTTGGTATTTTAACAAGATTTTTGATGCTAAATGATTTTAAACTAAGTTTAATCCTGGAAAATGTTTATTCCCGAATTAACGAATTTTAATTGGATTTTAAATGGTTTCACAACCTCTATCCGATTATATTGTCATTTTGATACAAAACTTGATCTAGGCTAAATCTTGTAAGTTCATATTATCTCGATGGGTTATATAAGTTAAATGAATGCTTATGGATGATATGCATGTTTGGATGAATTGTTTTGGTATGGTTTTCTAGTGCTTCTAGGATAGATAGGAATTGATCGTCTATTTGGGCAAAACAAGATCAAGATTGCTTGAAGCGGGATGAAAGTTGGAGAAGGGGATCTAGAGGAGAAGAGGAGCTCGCCTTTCAAGTTTCATGAAGTTTTGAGTTCATGGATAGCTAACTAGAGCTTTATACAGAACAAAATCCCTATTTGTAATAAGTTGCAATTTTGACCAGGAAAATGGAGTTGCTATGGGACTTAGGCTCAAAAACTTTAGGGAAGACTTCGAGTCGAGGATTTTCTGAGCAACTTTCATATTTGGAGTTTCATGACTGGAGTCCAAAAGAAAACGTTACGAATGTTTAAGGAATTCAGAATAGAATAATTAAATTACAAATATAATCATTAATATAATTAATAGCCAGGACCCCACTGGTCGACCCCTAATATGGGTCAGTCGACCGCTAGCTATTGGCCACTCATAGGGGTGTGGTCGACCGATTGACATACGATGGCAAGTGTTTGAACCATGTCCAATGGCCCGGATTTAATAATTTTAATCCAACTATTATGATCGATTTGAGTGCCTATAAATACAGGCCGAACCCCTACTTCTCTTCTTATATTTTCTGATCAAGAGCAACGAAGCTTTACCATTTTCCCTTCTTTACTATTCCCCCTAACTATATAATAATTTGTATTTATACAAATTGGAGAAGAGTATAAAATAAGAGGAAGAAAGAGAATTAAAGTTTCACAATAATAAGGATAATTTCCAAACTATATATATTTCACTTAATCCCGAACGCTTCTCAGATTTGTGATTCTAACGGTATGTATATACCCTTTTATACATATTTCTTGGACTAAAAAAGTGAAGGAGTTGAATCAAAGAATAAGATTTAGATCTGGAGATTTGGAAAGCTTAAAAAGATGATTGGGAAATTATACAATTTATTTATAACATTGGGATTTATCTCATTGGATTTTTATTTGTTATTTTGCCTTCTAAAAGATCTACGAGTTTTAGGCTTGAATTTAAGGCTTAAAACACTGGATACATATTCTGCAATTTATGAAGAATGAATAGGAATATTATTTACTACCATATTTGAAAATCAGACCACCAAGTTATTAAAAGTTGAATATGGATAAGGATGTAGAATTATTCTAGATCTATAATTGGGTTGTAAAGTGTTAGTATAATTTAGATTTTTCCTAATTCTATTGGAATGTGAATTTCTATATTTTAATCCGTTGGAAATTTAATCCGATTATTTTCCATAAAAAATTTAATTCTTAATTATGTAGAAGAAGAGCAGTGCTTGATTGGACAAGGAATATACATAGAAGAGGAAAGAGATGTGTAAAGTATGGATTTTCTATCCATGGTTTACACTGTCTATCTTAGTAAAAAGAAAATTAAATAATTACTTAAATTTCAAAAAAATTAAATCTCTTATTCTAAGTTAATTTATGGAAATTTATAATGAAAAACTTTTTAGAAGGATAATTCTCACAGATTAAAATATGAAGAAATTCTTGATAAGAATTAATAACTATAAATATAAAAGACATAAATATATAAACATGTATAATCTCGCTAACATTTAACATAATACAATACAGATTAATATTCATGTTAATTATACTTAGAATGTTAGAATAGAATGGGCAATAAATGATAAGATTAGGAAATAAAGATGGAAAGTTTATGACTCCAAAAATGGACAGGCAATAAATGTGCAATAAATTGGGAGTTATAAGAATTAAAAATAGGTCACAGTGGATAGTGGCACTGATTAATGAAATTTATAAAGGTAATTATGAGGAGATAAGTAATGAATAAATAGGTGAAATTTAAATAAGTAAATAAATATCTTTAGGAAACGACCGTTAAGATAATAATCATTTATTACCGACAAAGTGACATTTATAGAAATGGAAAATTGACATGTTAGGTAGTAATTAAATATTTTAAGGCGGCGCCTATGTCATTGTGGAAAATCATATGGCATTAAATATACAAATAAAGGTGAGTGGGCTTAACCCAATACTACAATTGAGGATAATTAATTTGATTTAGTAGGTTAGGATGCGAGGTCAGTAGAGTTACACAATAGAAGTCTGCCCTTCACTCAAAGGCTACTGGCAATTGTGTATAGTCGCTATTGATGTGGGACATCTCCAACCATATGACCCACTGGAAAGGCATAGGCATCGCGGATGAATTAGGGAAAATATGCTTGGGGTTCACCTTGGATTTGAAGTATTAAATGGCTTAGTACCTTCTGGATTAATGAGGTCTGCTCTATATCTAGAAAGAGGTAGTAAATAACTAAAAGTGTATTTTCCTTGAGTTATTTAGTCTAAATAGAGATGTCAATATTGCAAGGTCGGTGGGTTATGTCAGTAGGTGGTACGGGTACTATTGTAGTAGGTCTGACATAGAGGCATTAACGCCCACCGATCCTTGGCGAGTGTAGTAAAGATTCGGGTTATGCCCTGACAGATTTTACTTCTTGCTAGTGTAGAATTCATACGGGATATGCGTAGACCTCATGGTAAATGGTTATTGGAGTATTAGTTAGTGGAGGTGGACTAGTTAACCCTTAGATGAATCTTTGAATGGTGGTAGTAGCATGGCAATTAAATTATATACTATATTATAAAGCCGTATATAGGAGTCATCGGTCTCTATTGCTAGGACTGATATATTAGCGCTGACATTGTGAAAGGCCTGCTTTGAGGACTCGAGGTAGTAAATGACTGATGGGTCTACTTCCTTACTATTTAAGAAGTATTAAGTGACCATATTTTGGGTAGTTAAGATGTATATATGCACATAGGCGTGTATACCTTATAGAAGGTCAGCATAGAAATATCATATGTGCATATGTTGAATTAAACAGATTGACCATAAATAATAGAAATAACATTTAAGTGGAAGTCAAATTGTATAAGTTTGTGTTATGGGTAAGTATATAATTTTCCAGTCACCAGAATGTTGTTCTGACTCCTTCCTTGTTACAACCCACAGGATAGACTAAAAGGAATAGGCCACTAAAGCTTGATTGAATGGTTGATTGAGAAGTCTTCTTTTTCATCCTTGATACTAACGAGGCGGTTGGATGTCCAAGGAATACCATTGATTTTGAGGTAACGTCGGTTAGTATTTATATCCTATTATAATTTATATTCCATTATGAGTTTAGATTGATCAGTCTCTGGTATACTTATGTTTATTACATTTTACCAAAACCAACGATATGTACCCTAATGGACTTGGATTTCAATTTTGTCGATATCCGGGCCCACTAAGGTGCAAGTTTTACATTTGGTATTGGAGCCTAGGTTAGTTGATTATAGGAATTAGGATATAATAAGAGAACGTATTTGTATTTTTCTACCCATTTTTGATACTAAACTCCATAAATTTCGACTACGTAGAAGTTACGACCTTATTTCAGAAGAATGGCGATGCGATTATGATTTAGGAAAAAAATTACAGAGTTAAAAATTATGCACCCTACCCAGATTACCCCACGAAGTGTTGGCTATATGTAAGGCATTAATCTAGAAGAGCATAAGCACGACATAATAAAGGACCCCAGAGATTGGATGGTGCTTGACTTGATTGTTGAGACTAGATTGATTTGTGGGTATGGATTTTGATGGATCGACCATTGAAGATACACGTTTTATCCAGACAAGAGTGAAGCCAGATTCAATATGTCACAAACATCTATAAACAAGTTCTTGCAAGAAAGCGGTTATGCATCACCTCAAGAAGTTGAACTCAATTTTTATCAAAGAGAAGTGAAGCCCATTTCTAAGCCCGACCCTATGTAAGAGAATTCGATGAAATATTCTTAAGATGCCTCAAAAGGTTTTAATGGGTTTTCAAAGGATTTTTCCAAGAGTCTACTTGGAAAATATTATTTAAAAAAGTATGAAAGTTTAGGAAACTTTATTTTTATAAGATTAATATACCAATAAACTTGATTGTATTGAAAAGTCTTGATTTAAAAGGAGTAGATTTTTAAGTTCTTAAATATATATATATATATATATATATATATATATATATATATATAAGTTTGATCTCAGTATAAAAAGGTGTTTGGCGAAGAAGATTATTTCATTTTTTAGAAACAAATTGAAAATGGGCATATGTGTAGCTTGATGATTTTTCCTGTTTATAAGGGTTGGAAGTTTTTCTTTTAATTTCCCTTTTTTAAGGGGCGGATAAAAAGGAAATGACATTTAATTCAGTTAGGGCGTTGCTCGGAAGTGTTGAAAGTCTGCCAACAAATATGAGGAATATTCACGTATAAAAATTATGCGGAGATTAAAAGTTGGAATATTCTTGAATTATCGTACTAGTTGATAGCAGAAGCAGTATAAGTTGGGAGTATTATGAAAAAACCGAGCAAAAAGGTTCGAAGAACTAGTTGCGAGCTAAGGCACCATCATGTAGAGGGCAAGAATTTTCCAAGAATGTTTGGTTCGTGTCAGATCGAAGAAGACTGCGCGAAATGATTATTAATACTAATATTACTAATAAACCCAACCTGAATATTGTCCAAGTTCAGTCTACACTCGAAATTTGAAAATCGATAAACCTAGAGAGGTCGACCGGTTTCGAGTAAAAAAAGCAACCCAAACCTCGAATGTTGCATATAGCCGCATCCAGATTCAGCCGCCCCTCCATTTCATTGTCCTCCCTTCTCTCCCTTAAAGCGCGAACCCCGCACCTCCTTCCAACTAAAGAGTGCTTTCGATCCTTACTCTCCCACAATGAGCGACACCACCGCCCTTCTTCAGCTTGTAATACGCCCTCGATTTTCAGGATAACTGCAATGGGAGAAAACATGGAGGATGTTGAGATGACTGACCGAGGGATTCTGCATCAAATCTTTCCTAGAGGTGTCAATGTCTGGAGGTCAGAGAATTTGAGACCTGCAGCCCACCTCGTTGTTCAAATAGTTTAGCAGAACAACACTTCAAAGACGGGAAACTCTAATCAGATTCATCCATTCATATTGAAGGCCAACTACACCATCATGGGTGGTATAGTTATAAACTGGGTTTGTGCTACCATGAGCAACTATATTAGTCCTAGAATTCGTACTCCACAGAACTACTTCTCATATTGCCGCTTTTTCACTCGCGTCTTTAGGCGATATGGAGGGAATCTCCATGGAGAGCTGATCTAGATGAAGGTCCCTACCTCATTCGATAGAGCCTCTCTTAAAAAGTGGGGATCCCTGAGACACCGGCTGAGATAGTAATGCTAACAGCAGGAGAGCAGCCATAGCAGGAGGCAGAGCAAGGACAAGGTGCTGAAGGATACCAGACCCCCGAGCTAGTCAATATCCGACAGGTCCATGCCAAACTCTAGGAGATTCGAGCCGAGCAATGGTGCTAGAGCCATGAGATTAGATGTACAGCTTCCATGTATGCCCAATTCAGGGTGGCGGCAATGGTTTATGCACCCATCGAGGACCGGGATCATCCCAAAGTATGTAGCTAGTATTCTTGGTTGAGTGGTGTTGTTATTGTCATTTCCCTTCCATCAATTGTCCTTTTCTTTTCTTTGGACTGTTTGAGCTGTAACCGCTGGTCGTCTCTTGTATAAAAGACGTATACGATATATGATGAGAAGTATTTCTATTTGCTTGTTGTACCGTTGTTTCTGGATATGTAGACCGCACTTGTATGTGTATTTGGAAGAAACGGTATAAATTTGAAAATCCCATAAAGATACAAACAATGAATTTAATATAAGGCTGGAAGTTTATAAAAATATAATTTTTTGGGAGCAAAGGATAGTTGAGGTTGTTGTGAAATTGTGGGCCATTATTCCTCTTCCTTAAAAGCTAAAATTTATAAATTGTTTAGTCTATCGTTGTTTTAAATAAAGGAATAGATTTTAAAGTTTAAGATTAATTGTGAAATACTAGGATTGAACATATGCATTAACTCAGAAAAGAATTCTAACTACACTAAAATGTGGCTTGATTTATTGAAAATAGGAAAGACGTATATTTAGAAAATTTTACACTCGATGAGAAAAGTCTAATTTCTGGCACTCAAATAATCTTTGAAGTTTTCGATCCAAATATTTTAAAAGGAAAATAATATATAATTGTTTTTGGAAGTTTGACTTTTCAAATTATGTGCAAATTTTATTGAAAAGCGGAAAAGGTTTTTATGGAATTTCTCGATTTTCAAATGCCACATACAAATCATAGGGAAGGTGGATAGGTTAATAAGGATAAATTAAATGGTCTATTAAGGTTGACGGTAGGATAAAGTACAGACGATAACAAGGGAAAAGCTATTTTAGTCTTGGAGTTTCCATACCTTGCCAACGATGTAGGAGAATCCATTTTTGGATTCAATTCCATTTTAGATTTTGAAAGCAAGCCTCTTTGTGCATGTTGTAGATGGAAAATTTGGAGAAAACACTAGAAGATGAGGAATTTCCAATGTACAATGGGATTGGTACCCAATAGAGTGTTAAGAATGTGTAATTCTCCACCTAAATTCCTTTTCTCGACAAAGAAGTGATTATTTAGGAAATGAAAATTCAACACGTTAGATTTCTGGATTGTAGGAATTAGATGCAAAATTGATTGAATCATGCTTTTATTCATAGAAGGATGAAATTTATTGTGTGAAAATAATTTTCAAAACTCGCATATATATAGAACTATCAGCATATATAGGTTGCTTGCATATTTTCAAAAATGTTTTTAAAACACATTCATATAGGAGAACCGGATTTAGAATCATTCTACCTATACATTTTCTTTGTTGTGATACACTATGCACTTGCGTACGTTTGGCTACAAAATTGGATGTGCGCTAATTTGTTAAATTGTTTAGAATTATTATAAACAATATCTCATGATTTAATCATTGGAGTAATTTCGGAGGCGAAATTCTTTTATGGTGCGAAGAATGTAACATCCCGTAAAATTTACATTATTAGTTTAACAATTAATAAGGATCCAAAAAAGGAAGGCGTGGCTTTGGTCAAAATCGCGTGACTTTTAAAGATCTGGGATGGCGAGGCAAGCTGGTTTTAGTTAATCATGTTAGGTTTCTGCTATGTTGAGCAACTTGGTTTCGATTGCCAGCGAAACATTGGATTTTGAGTGTTCGTGATGCTTGAGGATGTCGTCGAGGATGTGTTGGTGATCGGAACAAAGATCAGAGCGACGTCGATCGGTGGTGCATGTGCACAAATGTGGGTTTGTGTCAGTTGGCAATAGCTGGGAAGAAAGGTAGGTGACTCGGAGTAATCTTCGAGGAAGCGTGGCTTTGGCTCGGGTTCGCAATCCGATAAATTTAAGTTGCATCGGTGTTTGTTACTTAAATAAAAATTTTAAGTATGGGAAAATGTTATACAGGTTGATTTGTGGAAGGACTCGAAGTAGATAGCATGTTGTCTCGGGGATGGCTCGGGTTGGCATAAAACAGTTTCAAGTTAAAAAATAAATTCAAGATTTAAACTTGTTTCAAAATTATTATTTTAAAAATAATTGTTTTATTTAAATTAGAATTAGCAAAGGTTTAAGCTAATTATTTTGAAAGTAATTAAGTTTTAATTTAATTAATCTGTGACATTATTTATTGATTTGTCATTTTAAATAAATAATGAAATTAACTAAGATAAATGATTCATAATCACTTAATTTATTTAAAGAATAATTAATCAAACGATTACTTATTAATTAAAGATTAATTAATAATTGATAAAAGGATAATTACTTAATTAAAAGTAATTAATTAATGATTAAGGTTGATTAATTAAGTAATTAAAGGACAATTACTCGAAGTAATTAATTTGTGATTAAGGATAATCACTTATTGTAATTGATTAAAAATTAATTAAGGGTTAATCAATTAAAGTAATTAATTAAGGGTTAATTAGTTAAGGTAATTAATTAAGGGTTAATTAATTTGTGTAATTAATTAAGGATAATTAATCAAAGGATTAGTTATTAATTAAAGGTTAATTAATTTATTAATAAATGAATAGAGAATAATTAATCAAAATGATTTGTAATTTATCAATGTTAATTAACCAGGATTAGTAAATTATTCATAAGTAATTATTCTGATTTAAATTAATTAGACAATTAATTGACCTTACTTATGAATGTTTGGATTCTATGGGATGATTGAATTATTTGATATCCCTGATTGTGATGCTCTATTTTGATTTGAACTGTATTGATGTAACTTATTATCTGTGATATATATATGTGATCTGTGAATAAAGGATAAGCGTTATAGTTTATCCCGCTTATCAAATATAAGCGTCGTAGTTCACACCGCTTATCAAATATATTACCATATTTGAATCTGTGTTGATTGATGATGTTGCACTTTTATTGTGTAAAACGCCTAGACCACACTTATATACACACAAATATGGATTGCACGTGGAAATGGGTTAAGTCATAGATTTTTGAAATTGTTTTTAAATTGAGTTTTTGAATCCAAATGGTTTGGGGAATGGATTGAGTTTAAAGTGTAAAGCTTTGAAAAGGAATTTCAAAGATAAAAGTTATTTTTGAATAACTTGATTTAATTTTGAAATTTGATTTAAATTTGAATCCCAAATTTGAAATTAAATCCTATTTATGATTTTAAAAGGTTATACAAGTTTATATGGGTTTTAAACCATTTTAAAAGTGTAGTTTTGGGAATTTCAATTTAACCCAAAGATTTTAACTTGTATAAATGAAATCGAATTTTTCCAGAATGAAAACTGTTTGTTTCCAAATAATAAAAGCTTTCACATAAGAAATGAACTTCCAATTTGTGCCAAAAGGATTTCAAGTTTAAAATGAAAATAGTTTTTCAAGTTATGAATAAATCTTTGGAAACGGGTTTGAAAGTTATAAGTTAAATCTCTGATTTAAAGGTTTAAATGAGCTAATCCAATTGAAATGGAAATTGCTTTGAAAAATCTATGAATGGATCTTTGTGAAACCGGGAGAACTTTGTGAAACGAATCTTTTTGTTTAAAGATTTGAAATGGTAATTTGTTTAACCATTTAAAAGAAAAGTTTTGGATTTTAAAAGTTGTGACTTAACTGAAATCCCATATCCATATGTTTTTAAATATTGCGCTCACTATTCGGTTTAGCCGGGAGTGGACCTTGTGTCATATAACTCATTCCGAATAATGATACGACGTTATGGATTGTATTTGAAGACCGGTGTTGAAGACCGGGTGTCTTGTAGGACGATAGGATAACCTATCGATTGCCTCTGCACCGAGTAGATACGGTATAGAGATTCCTTAGGTGACGGGAAGTCCGATCGGGATTGTGGATACCCGAATTGCAAGGGCTCCTTCGGAAGTGCCTTCGATTCTGTTCGAACCTGAAACAGACTTGTATGGTTGTATGTCCGACATTACACTATGAGATACTAAACTGATCTCTATCAAATACAATTTTGCTTGGTGGTGGAGAATTTATTCTCTTAGCTTAACACCCTTCTCTGAGACGTGCGAGCTCAGAGGTTATGTATTTGATATTTATCAGTGAAATACTCCCAATTTGGTAGTGTGACATGCTGAGTGCTGCTGCGTATCATTTGTTGATCAAAGCATGGCTTTTGTATAAAGCGTAGCTTTGTGGACGAGACTGCATCAGCACCTCACACCCCGGAAATGGTCGAAACAGGAAAGATGCGGCAAGGTTATGAGGGTCGCTCCCTTTAGGGTGTGTCATTCCCTTCTGGAAAAGGGTGATATCATGGTATGGAGCCAGATACTTACTCATGTGGTCACTGCAAATCTATTACTTTGTGATTGCTTTGTGGATACCCAGCTAATTTGGTAGTTACCTCTGTAACTAGGTAACTACTACTCGAGCATGCCATCTCCCGGACCTTTGGGACCTTTATCCGAGGCGCCACTCAACCACAAAGCAATCACAAAGTAATAGATTTGCAGTGACCACATGAGTAAGTGTCTGGGCTCCGTACCATGATACCACCCTTTTCCAGATGGGAATGACACACCCTAAAGGGAGCAACCCTCATAACCTTGCCGCATCTTTCCTGTTTCGACCATTTTCGGGGTGTGAGGTGCTGATGCAGTCTCGTCCACAAAGCTACGCTTTATACAAAAGCCATGCTTTGATCAACAAATGATACACAGCAGCACTCAGCATGTCACACTACCAAATTGGGAGTATTTCAATGATAAATATCAACTACATAACCTTTGAGCTCATACGTCTCATAGAAGGGTGTTAAGCTAAGAGAATAAATTCTCTGCCACCAAGCAGAAATGTATTTGACAGAGATCGGTTTAATATCTCAAAGTGTAATGTCGGACATACAACCATACAAGTCTTTTCCGGTTTCGAATAGAACCGAAGGCACTTCCAAAGAAGCCCTTGCAATCCGGGTATCCACAATCCCGTTCGGACTTCCCATTACTTAGGGAATCTCTATACCATAGCTACTCGGTGCAGAGACAATCGATAGGTTATCCTATCATTCTCTAAGACACCCGGTCTTCAACACCGGTCTTCAAATGCAATCCACAACGTCGTATCACTATTCAGAATGGGTTAAATGACACAAGGTCCTCTCCCGGCTAAACTGAATAGTGAGCGCAATATTTAAAAACATATGGATATGGGATTTCAGTTAAGTCACAACTTTTAAAATCCAAAACTTTTATTTTAAATGGTTAAACAAATTACCATTTCAAATCTTTAAACAAAAAAGATTCATTTCACAAAGTTCACCTAGTTTCACAAAGATCCATTCATAGATTTTTCAAAACAATTTCCATTTTAATTGGATTAGCTCATTTAAACCTTTAAATTAGAGATTTAACTTATAGCTTTCAAACCCGTTTCCAAAGATTTATTCATAACTTGGAAAACTATTTTCATTTTAAACTTGAAATCCTTTTAGCACAAATTGTAAGTTCATTTCTTATGTGATAGCTTTTATTATTTGGAAACAAACAGTTTTCGTTCTGGAAAAATCCGATTTCATTTATATAAGTTAAAATCTTTGGGTTAAATTCAAATTCCCAACTACACTTTTAAAATGTTTAAAACACATATAAACTTGTATAACCTTTTAAAATCATAAATATGATTTAATTTCAAATTTGGGATTCAAATTTAAATCAAATTTCAAAACTAAATCAAGTTATTCAAAAATAACTTTTTTCTTTGAAATTCCTTTTCAAAGCTTTTCACTTTAAACTCAATCCATTCCCCAAACAATTTGGATTAAAAAACTCAATTTAAAAACAATTTCAAAAATCTGTGACTTAACCCATTTCCACGTGTAATCCATATTTGTGTGTGTATAAGTGTGGTCTAGGGGTTTTACACCATAAAAGTGCAACATCATCAATCGGCACAGATTCAAATATGGTAATATATTTGATAAGAGGTATGAACTATAACGCTTATATTTGATAAGTGGTATAAACTGTAACGCTTATCCTTTATTCACAGATCACAGATATATATCACAGACAATAAGTTACATCAACACAGCTCAAATCAAAACAGGGCATCACAATCAGGGATATCAAACAATTCAATCATCCCATAGAATCCAAACATTCATAAGTAAGGTCAATTAATGGTCTAATTAATTTAAATCAGATTAATTACTTATGAATAATTTACTAATCCTGGTTAATTAACATTGATAAATTACAAATCATTTTGATTAATTATTCTCTAATCATTTGAAAATAAATTAATTAACATTTAATTAATAACTAATCCTTTGATCAATTATCCTTAATTAAATACACAAATTAATTAACCCGTAATTAATTACCTTAATTAATTACCTTAATTAATTAACCCTTAATTAATTTTTAATTAATTAATTACAATAAGTGATTATCCTTAATCACAAATTAATTACTTCGAGTGATTGTCCTTTAATTACTTAATTAATCAACCTTAATCATCAATTAATTACTTTTAATTAAATAATTATCCTTTTATCAATCATCAATTAATCTTTAATTAATAAGTAATCCCTTGATTAATTATTCTTTAAATAAATTAAGTGATTATGAATCATTTATCTTAATTACTTTCATTATTTATTTAAAATGACAAATCAATAAATAATGTCACAGATTAATTAAATTAAAACTTAATTACATTCAAAATAATTAGCTTAAACCTTTGCTAATCCTATTTTTAAATAAAACAATTATTTTCAAAAGAATAATTTTAAAACATGTTTAAATCTTGAATTTATTTTTTTAACTTGAAACTGTTTTATGCCAACCTGAGCCATCCCCGAGACAACATGCTATCTGCTTCGAGTCCTTCCACAAATCAACATGTATAACTTTTTCCCAAACTTAAAATTTTTATTTAAGTAATAAACCCCGATGCAACTTAAATTTACCCGATTGCGAACCCGAGCCAAAGCCATGCTTCCTCGAAGATTACTCCGAGTCACCTACCCTTCTTCCCAGCTATTGCCAACTGACACAAACCCACATTTGTGCACAAGCACCGCCGATTGACATCGCTCTGATCGTTGTTCCGATCACCAACACATCCTCGACGACATCCTCAAGCATTGCGAACACCAAAAATCCAATGTTTCGCTGGCAATCGAAATCGAGTTGTTCAACATAGTAGAAACCTAACATGATTAACTAAAACCAGCTTGCCTCGCCATCCCAGATCGCTAGAAGTCACGCGATTTCGAATAAAGCCGCACCATCCGCCCATGAATATTTTCCCTCCAGTGCGAACAATTCCGATCACACTATGACAATGAAAATTCCCCTTGAACAACATTGAACAGAACTAGACCCAAAACCCTATTTTGCCCACGCCGGGCAACTCCGGCCATCTGAAACTTTTAGTATTATTTTTCTTGAGTGACCCATCCCACCATCCACCTCTAGGCATGATCACTAGACCCAACTCTCCACTGATCATCATAATTTGACGAGAAAGCCAATCTCGTTCAACTTCAAGTTCCACTTGAAATACTGACTTAAATTTTTTTATATCAGTTTCAAAAATCAACATTTTCAAGCTCGAACTAGATTATAAAGTTAAAACATGAAATTGTAACAATTGATTTCTTGACTTAATATGATTATCCCCTGTAATTTTTTTATTTGAAAATCATTTACTCCATATTTTCACTTGGATTTATTCTTAAAAATGATGTTGTACTCATATAAATACTTTTCATTCAGCAATCAAAACCTAAAATTTGCTTGGGTTGGGGAAATTTAATTTTTTCTAACAGGTTTTAAAACCTGGAATGTATACATAAAGGCAAATTCTACTTATTTTCGGACATGCATTACATATATATATATATATATATATATATATATATATATATATACAAGTTTACATTCCAGCATACCATATATCAGAGAAGACAATGCATTCAAGCATTCATCAAAACACATACAGATTTAAGGCTAGTTTGCTCACAGTTGATTTTACTGTAATTCATCTTCCAGGCTAAAAGTACTTATGAACTATGCTTAACAGTATTTTTAAAACCAAGATCGGGTTAATATAATCACTTTTTATTTGTATCTCGAATCCTAACAATGATTAGAAGCAAAGGGATTTAGTTTTGATCTTATCATAAGTCTGCCTTTTTTTTACAGAGTGAAAATGCCTGTACTAGTTCATGCACACCCACATATCCTTGAATACATCAAGCATACGACCAAATTCATGTTCATGAAAAACAATTTCATTTCACAGAACAAGGCATAATCCAAATTCAAGTTTATAAATAGATTTGCTCACCTGGAGTTGCAGCGGAAACAAAGAATAGGGAATAGAGACAGTTTTCAAAATGAGGATGGCCTGTGAATTCTTCTTTAATTTTCTTTTTGAAGATTAGATCTGCAAGTTGTAAAAAAAACTTTGTTTATTCTTGTTGCATTTACTTAATTCACTAATAACAGTAATTTTTAAATTACTTACAGTTTGAATTTCCTTTTATATATAACAGAGGAACTTTCCTGTATTTGAAACCAGAAGTGGTTCTAAAGCTTTGACCTTGATTTGTTTCCTGAACTGATGAATATAATAGTTTAAATCTTTGCTTCATTACTGATTTACAACTTCAGATTCAATTTTTTTTAAAGGAATTCTACTTGCCTTTATTTATTTCCAGGGAAAACTGCACTGCTCCAATCTATTTCAGGTTGAAGTCATTGTTGCAGTTTGAATTTGTTGAAGCTTCCTGATTTATTGCTTCAGAATTGTTGAATCTGATCCTTGATGTTGCTTAAATTTTTGAAAGATCTGGAACTTGCTTTATCTTAAAACTGGATTTGCTTTGAATTTCAGGTTGCTGTTTTCCATTTTTTGATTTTTTTCTTTGGTGTTTAGATTTGAAATGCCAAATCTTTTGTTACTGTTTTGTTCAGATTTGCTGAGAGTAAATATTATTTGGTTATGGGGAGATGAAAAGATTCTATAAATTTTTAATTCCACTATTTTATTCAATCAATTACATTGGATGCGATATGTAGAAAATGATTATGAAATTTCAATGCATGTTGATTCCTATACTCCATCCCCTTGTGTATGTTTATCATTTGAAGTTTTCAAAGACAAAAGAAATTTTTAAATAAATTTTATATCATGTTTACTTTGTAAATGAATATACCTCTTTAATCATTTGTATGTGTATATATACAATGTTGAAAGAATTGTTTTGAACCAAGCTTTATATTATATAGATTTTCACCTTAATGTTTTTCAAGAGCCAAATATTTTTTCTAAAACATTTATTTTAAATTTAAATTTCAATTCCAATTCACTTGAATACAAATTCATTTATATCTATTTATATATATATATATTCATACATACACTTGTACAATTTTATATTCAATTCTTATTTAATTTGACTTAAGTAAAAATATTTTTATGCATAGTACACATTTTCTTATCAATCTGCATTTTTGAATTTGTGTTAAAAACTTGATTTAAAATTACAAATTCATTAAACTTTAAAGTTAAAAACTTACCTGAGAGTAAATTTATAGTTTGATGTTGAAGAAGATTTCTAGGTTGCACTTGAATGTTTTGTTTCAGATTTGAGAAGCTAATGGCAGATTTTTTTTTGTTCTGATTACCTGCTTTCTACTTTATTTTTCCTTGGGTGTTGAGATATAAGATACTCAATCTTTGATACTGGTCTTTCAGACTTGAGAAAATGATGGGATTTGGCTATGAAACTTACATCATTGCTTTTATGGCAATTTTCTATACAACTTTCATATTTAGAGTTTCGCGATCGGAGTTCAGACGAAGATGGTACGTGCATTTAAGGAATCCCGACGGAAATAATTAAATAAAAAATAGTAAGTAATAAAAGTTAATAGTCCGGACCTTAGCAGTCGACCCTCGATATTGGTCAGTCGATGGCTAGCGGTCAGTCGCTCATAGGGGTGTGGTTGACCGGTTGACATACGACATCTAGGGTTTGAACCTTGGCCATCAGCCCAGATTTAATAATTTTAATCTGCCGGTTACGATTCATTGGAATGCCCACAAATATAGGCCTAACCCCTCGCTTCTCTCCCCATATTTTCTAGTCAAGAGCGATGAAGCTCTTCCATTTTCTCTTCTCCACTATTCCTCTTAACTATAAAATAAATTTTATTTATACAAATTGGAGAAATGAAGAAAATAAGTAAAAGAAGAGAAGAAGCGAATCAACATTGCGCAATAACATAAATCTGTATTCCTCTTAATCCTCAATTTCTTCTCTGATCTATGATTCTAATGGTAAATATATATATATACATTTTGTACATATTTCTTGGATTAAAAAGGAGAAAGGGTTTAATCAAAGAATTAGATTCAAATCTGGAGATTTGGAAAGCTTTAAAGGTGAGTGGGAAATTATGTAATTTTTTTATACATTGGAATTTACTTCATTGGATTTTTTTTGATTGTTATGCTAATGAAAAGATCTACGAGTTGTAAGCTAGAATTTAGCTCATAAGGCGCTGCCTATATATTCTGCAATTTAGGAAGATTAAATGGGAACATAATTTACACTTAGAACTTAAAATCAGTCCTCAAGTTATTAAAAGTTGAGTATGGATAAGGATGTAGAATTTATTCTAGATGTACAATTGGGCTGTAAAGATGCTAGTATAATTTAGATTTGTCCAAATTCTATTGGAATGTGAATTTCTATATTTCAATCGTTGGAATTGTAATCCATTAAGTTTCCATAAATTTGTCTAATTACTTAATTATATATAAATGGTGTGGTGTTTGATTTAACAAGGAACAAACATAGAAGATAAATAAAATATGAAAAATATGGATTTTCTTTCCGCGGTATACACCGTCTACTTCAGTAAAATGAAAAATAAAAAATTCCTTACAATTTCAAATAAAGAAAATCTCTTAATCTAGGTTAATTTATGGAAAGTTACAATATGAAACCTTTTTATAAGGATTATTCTCACATATTAAAATATGAATAAATGTTTTAGTTAAGAATTAATAACTAGAAACATAAAAGAAATGAATATATAAACACGTATAATCAATCTAAAATTTCAAATAAAAAATATAACTAATACAACGCAATACACATTAATATCTGTGTTAAGTATAGTTAGAACATTAGAATAAGCACAATAAATGATAAAACTAGGAAATAAAGATGGAAAGGTTATAACTTCAAAAATAAATAGGCTATAAATTTGCTACAAATTGGGAGTTCTTAGAATTAAAAATAGGTTATAAATGGTCTAGTGGGATAGGATAATGAAATTTATTAAGGTAATTATGAGTAGATAAGGAAGGAATAATAGATAAAATTTGAGCAAGTAAATAAATGTCGTTAGGAAATGCCCGTTAAGATAGAAATCATTTATCATGGACAAAGTGAAATTTATAGAAATATTAAACATGTTAAGCAGTAATTAAATATTTAAGGCAATGTATGTGTCATTAAGGAAAATCATATGACCATAGATATACAAATAAAGGTTAGAGGGCTTAACCCAATAATACAACTAGTAAGCTGCTAAATGCATAAACACAATGGCATTTAGCACATATCACAATGTAACCACTAGTAAGCTACTAAATGCAAATGGTGATAGCCAGTTTGATGTAACCACGATGTAGCCCTAGTAAGCTGCTAAATGCATAAGCACGATGGCATTAGGGCTTAACCACATAGGGATCGCAAGGAATTTAGTGCCCGAACCTTCTGCTAGAATTTAAGTTCGATCCATGTACATCTTTGCCTATAAATATAGCAGGAAAGGAGTCACAAAAAGGGATCCTACTTTCTCTAACGAGGGTCTGCCTTTTTATTCTTAACTTTTATACCAATGGATCCCAGTTGATCCAAACATTCTTGTAATGATAATCAAGTGGAAGATCAACAAAAATATAAAGTGGACGTAGGCCAAGATTTCTGAACCACTATAAAAATCTATGTGTTCATTTATGATATTTGCTCTATTTTAATTTCATTCTTCATTTAATCTCTATTAGATTCTATTGGGTGTTGATGCCCATTTTTAGCATCAACAATATCCATATATATACATGAGGTGAACTCAAATTGTCAAAAATAGTTTATCCTATGCCAGCATACATATCCAAGGTCAACGAGTTCTGGTACCTGTAGAATCTCGACCTGACCCAAATATTATGAAAAAAATTGGTCAAACTATATCTAATATAAAGTTTTGAGAATTACATATCACAATCATATATGACTACACCTGACTACAGAGTCATACAAAATATGCTAATCCAAATCAATTCAAAATGATATATCATAAAATAATCACCATTTCGAAAACACTCAAGTCTATCATAAATTATCTTACGCAAATATGGTGATTCACATATGTCCATTTCAAATCAATGGAACTAAAATAAATCTGTATAAGGATATCACTAAATCGAAGATATCATCCCCTCAGTGGATAAAACATAGAGGTACAATCCCTTCTTGGACAAATTATAGAAACACGAAGTAGCTACAAGAAAGCTACTAATAATTGCATATCTCTTCTTAGGCAACACAAAATCATGATCTAACCACTAGTAAGCTGCTAAATGCATAAGCTCGAAATCACGATGTAACCACTAGTAAGCTACTAAATGCAAATGGTGATAGCCAGTGACCTACAAAAGCCTATGACGACCATCAATTGATCTCAAAACGAAGATAGCATCCTTGAACCATCTAGTAAGTTACCTGGATCACGAACGATCAACATGATCATAAAAATCAAACGGTCTTCGTAATCATCGAAAATCAGAAGTGATATTTTTCTTAGGGATCTATATGCCCATATAGAAAAATACCCCAGGATAATACGACTCTAAAGTTTTAATCACTTTCACTTTAGTAATTACTAGAATTTCACTAAATGTCTCATATCATATCGTGATATTCAAGTATGTACTAAAAGCTAGTAAATTCCATTCACTCAAATATTCTACACAACATGTATTACCATTAATCGATGAAGTGATATTGAACATCCCATACCACTCGGTACTACTAAATCATTTAATCATATTTCTCATTCCATAAAATGATGAATTTGCCGTAAAGAAATATTTCGAAAGTCATTAGAAAATATCAATATTTATTTATAAAACATATTATATTTTATTCTAAAATATAAGTATGAAATTTCCAAAGGCTAAATCAATATTCCTTTTAATATACTTCTTGCACAAGGCTTGAAAGCATACACACACATAAAAATATGTTTATATAAACATATGCATTTATATATATATATACATATATGTTTATATACGCATACATACATATATGTTTATATATATATAAACAATATTCCTTAGAAATATAAATAAATACATAACAAACCATTTTCAACCCAAATAAGATGCATGTATGAATATAGAGTTTTACGTATCATATCTTAAATATCCAATATACTTCTTATACAAGGCTTGAAAGCGTAAATATATGCTTATACGTATATATATATATATATATATATATATTTAAACAATATTACTTTCAACCCAAAATAGATTCATGTATGAATATAGAGTTTTAAATATTATACCTTAAATATCATTTTTAATTAATTCATAAAATCATTTATATCTTTAAGTTCATTTTTAAAGAAATAGGTACTACTTTTTTAAAGTCGTAAACTATTTTAATAATTACTCATATAACCTTTTATGCTTAAAATACATGGATGGTATATTTCTTTTATACCATATTTTGTTTTTTCTTCTCATATCATAGAAAGAGGTGTTTATTTTTCCGAAACATTTTCAAACCTTGTAATCATTTATTGAAAGAGTTCTATATTAAAATGTTTTGAACTATTTCAAAATCATTCAAACAGCTTTTGTAACTAAAATCACTTGAAACTGAAATTATTACTTTCATAACAGCTTTTATAAAGTAATACCATATTTTATCTTTTGCCTCTAAAAAATTTCCAGAAATATAATATACTTATAATAGTAAATTTAAATAGGTTTTGTGAATAAATATAATCCATCTTTAAAAGCTTTGAATTGAAATTTTGAAATAAGAAATAAGTCAAGAAGATAATATAATTTAACTATATTCAATAAAATAAATTCCGATAAGGATCAAAATAGATAAAACTTCGTTTGAAACTCTTCTAAAAACATATAAATAATTCAAATAATAAACCCGTCAAGAATGCAACTCATAGAGCAAACATCGCTCTATAAAATTTCATTCCATAATATGAAATTATTTAGTGATTGGAGTCAATTTACGATAACTCCGTTCGAACAAACAATGTACGTACTTCTATATAGGTTAATAAAATCCAATTTGCAATCGAACAGAGTTCCATTTTTCAAATTGGCCTCTTTCAATCCACATAACAATCCATATATCACCAAATAATCAATTCTCAAACCAATTATTCGATAAACAAGATAAATTATCGCATGCATCCATATTTCAACCAATTCATTAACACACAACAAATATTCATTTAAATCTATAATTAAGGAATTACATGCAAAGCAAAATTCATATTGTAGAGATACTAGTGTGAGTTGAAGTAACTCACCTTAACCATTCGTTGCACTGTGAATCCGGCTTCACATGGCAACAAGCTGTATAGAGTACCCAAATCTGATCGCATAACCCATCATTCCATCACATGTCGTTGCCATCCTCTTGTTGAAATCACCCTCGGAGGTCGTACATTTCTGACCGTTAAATTTGCCTTGCCCACATCATGACACATCTCAATAGAACCTCACCTCTAAAGCCCAGGTCTGCACCGCCCCTCATGTCACCATTGACCATGCTACCAGCTACCTAATCGGCCAGTCGTCCTACCTCCATCACCATGCATCACAAACCCTAGTCGCTGTCAGTGCAGAAGTTCGCATCGACCTATGTATCGAGGCTCATGTCGTTAACAACCTTGCGCCAACGTTGGCGCACCGCCTTCCACCCTACTCATGCCAGCCCTATCACGATTTCCTTTTTTTTCCCAAAAAGGTGAATTAGGGGTTTGGGAATAATGAAGAAATGGGGTAAATAAGTTTGGGTATAAGGGGTTGGAAAAGAGAATGGGTGTTGTTTTAAATTGGTTAGGCTTCTATTTGTTAAGTTAATTTAATTTTCCTTTTTTCCTTTTAATTCTTTCTCTCCTTTTTAAATAACTCCTTTATTAATTGTAAATTTATATCAAACTGATTTGAACTGATTTACACTTCATTTTATAAATTATAATTCAATAAATGTACGCTTCCATCAATTCATTACCTATTTACTTATTTTAACTATTCACCGTGTTGACGTAAAAATAAATTTATTTCACAACTATTTGAAAAATATTTTGGCTTTTAAAGTATTTTATATTTACCAAAACATTCATTTAAATTAAATATATTTTCATGGAAATAATTTATTAATAAATCTAATTTTACTAAAACAGAAATCTTTCATTAAATAGGCAGCAATTGAATAAAAATATATTCCCAAAATTATAATTACCAAAATAAAAATATTAAATATTTTTTCATAATTTTTTTTGAATATTACGATTACGAAAACTGGGTTGTTAAAGTTTTAGGGACATTTCATGTATGGTTTGTATACCCTTGTTCCTTAATATATCGACTTGTATAGTATTTTGAGATTTCTTATCACTCTCACCAGATTGTTGTCCGACTATAGGTTTTACGCTTTCTTTCTTATTACTAGATAGCATGTCTAGATGGTACCTGGTGGTTGTACAGAGGATGAGCAGGAGGGAGCTTTCTCGTATTATATATGGATACTTATGCTTAATTTGTTGTACGATACTATGGAGCTAGGCAATGTTTGTTCATTATATATCTTAGAAACAGTTTGACTTTACTATTTGTTGTATAAACTCTATTATCATTTTGTATGACTTTATGGACATGTGTACTCTGATATTATGGTCCATTCTAGTTATTAATGTCTCACCTGTTTTATATTTATGATGTATATTATATTTTATTCAACGCACTATGAGATATACAATAGGTTTATATTCTTTTCACCCTTGGCAATCATCCTACATCGGTCGGGCACCGCAGAAGCACACTATTTAGTTACAATAGGTGCTGGAGGTGCAGGACGATCATTACATTTTGTATCAGAGCTTAGGTAAATGATTAGCTTAAGTTGATACTGTGATCTAGTAGAGGCAGGGAAGGATTATCACCCTAGACTGGATCGAGTGTGTGTATGTCCATATACACATCCCAAGGAGAGCGTACTTGTTTTATATTGTGGTTTTCAAAACTATATAGTATGTAAGTCGCATGCACACACTTATACCACAATGCAATTTTCTTTACGAGATACAGGTCATTCTTGTTACAGATCAAGAGTGGGTCTGCATACAAGAAATGTTGCAAGGAAATCTGCCTATAGGTTGATGAGGATGGAGCGGTTCCGAGGCTGCTAACCCTGATTTCCAAGTGATGTTCAATACGCTGATGACGAACATGCTGCAAACTGCCTAAGCGGTCATTTCAAATATTGCTATTAGTGGTGAGCTCAAATGCAAGTGCCTAGAGTCAATTTCACAAAGCTAAATAAGGTTTTTTCCACTCCTGGTGGCAACCATTCCAAGGGATGAAATCAGTTATGAAAGTGCAAGATTGGTTGGACACATGCAAAAGGATTTTCATTGACCTTGTATTTGATGATGCTATCAGGAGAAGGTTGGCTTCCTGATAGCATTAGGAAAGAGCTATGAGCTGGTGGAATGCTATTAAAGTTGTTACTCCTAAGGACCAGTTTTCTTAAGACTAGTTCAGAACCTAATTTGAGGAAATGTTCATTCCGGCGGCTCAGAAGTTGGTGTTGTTTACAAAATTTGCTGATTCGAAGCATAGGGACATGTCTTTCTTTGATTTTTTTGCTGGTTTGATGCCTTTTTTAAATATGGGATGTATTTCATCTATCCTCCCTTAAAGAAAAATGAGAAGCTGATTATGGGATTGGATGCCTACTTGGGTGAGAAGCTTATACGTCACATCGATTAATAGTTTGAGAAGGTGTTTAAGAATGACCTTTGACTTGATGGCTTGGTTGAGGGCTTGCACCCTAAGCCCAAGTATGTTGTTGTTAAGGAAGAGACAAAACCGCAAAAATGCGGTGGAGACAAGAAGAAATGGAACGGTAAGAAAAAGCAGTTGCAAGGAAAGAATGCTCAAAAGAAAGTAAAGTGAGATCTTATTCTCTATGGTCATGAAGCCAAGGGCCACTAGGTTGGAGACTGCAAAGCTAATGGAAAGGAGAAGTTTTATAACTATGGCAAGTTTGGACATATGTAAAAGAATTGCCCGAAACCAGTATAGTAGAAGCAAGCGGTTAAGGCATATGCTTTGGATGTCATCCCGACTTCATCGCGTGTCACCACTAGAAGTATTCTTTCTACTTATGATATTTCCATACATGTTTTGCTTGATACCGGGGCTTCACATTCCTTTATATCTAGTGACCTGGTAGATAGACTGAGATTGAGACCCAAAATAGTTGAACGACCTTTAGTAGTAACAAACCCTATTGGAGGCCACACTAGTCTTTATATGGTTTGTCGTGGTTTTGCCTTATCCAATCATAGATGCTCTTTTTTTGTGATTGTTCTTTTGGATTTCGTTAGCTTTAGGATTATCTTGGGGATTGATTGGCTCAAGAAGTATGTGATAGTTATGGAATGTGAGAAGCTATTGGTGAAAATTAGGGTTAAGAAGAGGTTTGCATTCTATATTCCTTAAGGTCCCATATAATGTTTTGTCATCTGCACCTATCGTTAGATAGTATTCGGATATATTTGAGAAGGTGACCGAATTTCCACTATGCCAAGAGATTGAGTTCCAGGTATTAGTGAAGAATGTCAGTCTAATAGTTATGTCGTTGAGGCGTATGGCACCTGAAAAGCAGAAGGAGATAGGGTTGCAAGTGAATGACCTGTGGAGGTTAGGGTTCATTCATTAGAGTATATTTGTGTAGGGCACACCCATAGTATTTTCCATTAAATCGGATGGCTTTATGAGACTGTGTGTAGACTACAGCGAGTTGAATACAGTGATGAGGAAGAACAAGTATCCACTATTTCATATAGATGACTTGTTCAATTAGCATCACGGTGCAAAAATGTTCTCTCTGTTGAATTTGGCAACAGGATTTTACCTTTAAGAGTAGCGAAAGAGTGTGTGTCGATCAATGCAATTCGTACATCTTCTGGTTACTATGAGTTGTTGGTTATGTCGTTCAGCCTAAACAATGCTTCAACATACTTTATTGATCTCATGAACCGCGTCTTCAGGGATCGGTTAAACATGTTTATGCTTGTGTTCGTGGATGATATTATGATCTATTCTAGGATACAAGAGGAGCACAAGACGCTCTCGATGATTGTGCTTGAAGTGCTGAGGAAGAAAATGTTGAAATTGAAGTTTTCAAAGTGTCCTTCCAGAGGAGGGAAGTGAGATTCTTCGTAATGTTGTTTCAAAGAGCAGGGCATCATGGTAGATCCTACCGAAATGGTAGTGGTTTAGAATTGGAACCAACCCAAGAACGCTATTGATTTGAGAAGCTTCCTAGGATTGGTGGGATATTATAGATGTTTTGTTACGGACTTCTCAAAGTAAGAAACATCAATAAATAATTTAGTAAAGAAGAATCAGACTTTTATTTGGGACACGAGATGTGAGCAGGAGATTATGAGTCTAAAGAGAGGTTGATGAGTGCATCGGTGTTGACCGTTCTAAGTGGAAATGAAGAGATGACGTTATACACCAATTCTTGCGGTACTCGATTAGGTGCGGTACAGATGCAAGGAGGTAAACTTGTCGCCTATGCTAGTCGACAGCTAAAGCCGCATGAGAGGAAGTATCTTACCCACAATTTGGAGTTGGCCATGATAGTATTTGCTTTGATGATTCGGAGGCATTACTTGTTAGGAGAAAGGTTCCAGTTGTTCATAAAACACAAATCCATGGAATACCTTTTCTACCAAAATGACTTCAACCTTCATCAACAATGATGGTTGGAGTTCCTAACCTCTTACGACTCTAGCATTTCCTATATGGCCGTAAGAAAAAAGTAGTCAGTGACACTTTAAGTAGAAGACATTCCAGTTGGGGGCGATATTCCTAGAGTGGAAGCGTTAGAGTATATTGTTGGCTATGACTTTAGACCTCATGGCGAGTTAGAGCCTGAGATGCTTGCGAGCTTGATGATTGGACCTACCTTGATTGATCAAATTGGTACAAGTCCGATGCGAGATGCAAGACGAGCAGAGATCATGCAGAAGATAGAGGAATGAGTATACAATGAGGAGATGGTGCAATACGGACTCGACCGAGATGGTTGGCTCCGTAAGGATACGATTGGTTGTTCCTGATGTAGATGGATTGCGAAATGAGGTGCTACGGGAGTGCCACCATTCCAGATTTACTATGCATCCTAATGGTTGTGATAATCCAGATTTTTGGGACATCTGTTAATTGGGTAATTAATAGGATTAAAAAGTTTTAAAATACGAATTTGTAATTTGAACAAATAAAATTCTGATAAATGTGTGAATATTCTGGAATTTTAGGCAAATAGATATGAAATAATTTCTTTTATAAATCATTTACTATAATCTAAAATTATTCTTTTCCCTAAAATAAGAATTAATTTGTTATATATTTATAAAAATAGATTTTTTTTTTAAAATAAGCTTTGAATTCGAAATTCAATTGAAAATAAATTAGAATTAAAACTCTATATTTTGGAACTAATAAAATTTGTTTTCAAATTTTAATATAAATATATGTAAGGAAATGTATATAATATGAATTATATGTATAAATATTTATTATCTAAAACGTATAATAGGTAAAGTAAGAATTTTATATATTTCTTTTTGAAGCTTTATATATAAGTAAAAATGGTTTGAAATTATATATGTATTTCAAATATAAAACATTTAGACATATGTTAATATAATACTTAAATCAACTAAAGATATTTTAATTTGCAAAATTACAAGTATAAGATAAATATATGTACAATTTAACAAATGAAAGTTTAGGAATTCATCTAATTACAAGTGTAAACAAATGTGAGTTGATTTTAACAAGTGTCTTTAACCTCTTTTTATTTTCAAAATAATTAGTTAATAAGAAAACTAAGTTATATAAACATCTTCATATTCCTCTTTCATTTTCTTTGATCAGTTGATTGTCTCAAAAAACATTTCCAAACTTAAACCCTATAACAAATTTTCAAAAGCATGTAAGCCAAAATTCATCTCTGTTTTAAATTCAAATCTTCTCAAGTAAAAGCCTGTGATAAATTATCAAGCAAGCAAAATCATCTCAGATTTACAAGCAAGAATAAATCAATAACAAATCAAAGTTTCAGCTTATATGCATCACATCCCAGATTTCGATAGCAAGCATGTCTTCTGTTCATTATGTAACTGTGAGTAAATAAATTTATGTTCTACTTTAAAATTTTTGTTGCATGCAGTAATTTGGAGTAAGGTGTGATTAATGTTCATATGATTGTTTAATATGAAATTTATATACATATTTATATGAATTAAAAGGGTATGTATGTCTGTTTACAGAACATTGTTCTGTTCTTATTGTTTAGTTTTAAGATTTGATAATAGAAAATCATGATCTCCTTCCCTGATCTTCTTGAGGATATAATGTATGAACAAAACTTGTTTGTTACACCATAAAATCAATTTTTTATGCTAAAACGGTAGCCAGATTTTTACAGAAAGGAAGAAACAGTAAAATCCTAAATCTTATCAAATTTCGATTTAATGATTTCTTATTTTCAGGTTGATAATTTGAATTGTAATCGAAAACTAGGATTTTTAAAAATAAAATCTAGATTTTAGACTTTTAATTCAAGAGAAATTGCATGTTGTTGGGGAAATGTGATTTTAACGATTTCTAGCGATCGGTGTAGATTTGGCGGTCGGGACCACTGTCGGAATTGGCGAAGAGGTGGACGGCTTTGGCAAAAATGGTGGAAGGTTGTAATGATCACTGTGGCGGTTGTTGTTCGTCGAACTAGTGTTTAAGAGTCTGGTTAGTCAACTTCGGTTTTAAGGTGAGTACATCATCGACGGAGCTTCGGTCTTCATCGGGACAGGTGGAGTGGGAACCTAAGGCTTCAACGGAGGTCTGGTCAGAGTATTGCAATTTCAGGTCGTCTGTGGTGGCGATGCTGAGGGGGTTTTGGAGATCGACGAGTTTCTTGTTTCATTCGAATCGTTCGATTTCGTGTGGTGGGTTTTTGAGATTTTTGGGTTAACGAACGGAGTGATGGCGACGTCGCTGACTTGATGATGTGTACGACGCCGGTTGGTGATGGTCTAAATGCTTTCGCATGTGCATCACATATCACTGTATCAGTTTGCTAGCTAAGGGTTGAGGGGAAGAACAGTTTGTCTCGGGTAAAACTTGAGATCGATCGCATATTTACTCGAAAAATTGTGGTGAGTTTTGTTCGTTTTGATTTGGGTAGGAACAAGGTTTAGCTCGGGTATGTGGTGAGTGTGCCCGGCTCAGTACCCTAGTAATATGCTGGATTGAAAATAAGAAATCAAGTTTTTTTAAAAAAATTATCTAAATAAGTTTCGAAAAGGAAAATATAACCCGATCTAAATCAAAGCATTAGTTGTTGATAACAAGTTTTTAAAGTTTCAAATGGTTAGGTGACTATATAGTAGGTAATTCCTAAAGTTTTTTTTAGATGATTTAAGTAATGCAATTAAAAAAATACAATTTTTTTAGGATGGTAAGTTGATTAATGTAATCAATTTAAGGTGATTATTAATTAAACTAATTATTAAGATAATTAGTTAATTAGTTTGTATAATCAATTTAAGGGATTGATTTATTAATATGATTAATTGCGGCAATTAAAAAAGATGATAGTTTATTTAAAAGCTAATTAATTAATTGTAATTAATTAATGATAATTACTTAAATTAATGGGCAATTACTAAATGAGATTTAATAAATAATAATTACTTATGTGAGTAATTTAAAGGATTAATTTGTTAAGAATTAATTTGTTAAGGTTTAAGTAATTTAATTTGAGATTAAAGGTTAAATTAAGTAAGGGTAATTATCAAATGGGATAATTACTTGATGGAAGTAATAAAAAGGTTAATTACTTAGTGTAATTTTCTAAGCATTATTTACTTGGTGTAATTAATTATGGATTGATTAATTAAATAAATTAATCGAAGATTAGTTAATTAATTTGATTAATTAAAGGATAATTAATCAATACTGATTATAAGATAATTAATTTGAGTAATTAATTAAGTATCAATGTAAGTAATATGGATGGGTAAGAGTTAATTACTTATTGTGATTAAAGGATAATTAGTCAAGGGTGATTAATTTTGATGGACAATTAAAGAAGATTAATTAATGGGTTGTAATCAGTTAATGTTAAGTGAAGGTAATCTAAGTGATTAGGGGTTGGTAATTAATTTAATTAGAGATAAATTAAATTAATTTTAAAAGTGATCAACCTTGCTTATGAATGATTGAATGATGATTAAATGCCTTGAATTGATTGATATCTCTGTTATGAAATGTTTTGTGATATGATATGTTTGGGTTGTAGAGATAATGTGATTATCCATCGATGATGAATTACTGTGTTAAAGTGACATTCGGTATTTAAAATTAGATTGTATTCACTTGAATAACTTGAATTAAGATGACATTGGATTCGAAGAGACCGGAGTCGGGCATTGGTAAATGCCCGAAACCACTTCGATTCTTTATAGATTGATGTGTGAAATCAATAGGCTGGAATGGAATGATTTAAGTGAATTGGACCATTTAATCTAAGTTTAGGTACTTAGAAATTAATGTGTGAAATAAGTTATGTCTATAACAAATTGTGAATTTGTGAATTTAAACGAGTTACCCAGGTTTATATAAGTTCAATGCTTTTGTATTCCATGTTAGATGGGTTTACTCACGCTGGTTTCCAGCCTGGCCCGGGTGTTACTTTGATGTAATGCTCGGGTCAGACTGAGTATTACAGTTTTTTAGGTAAGGGCGTTCTGGAGCTCAGGAGGCAAGCTGGATGACAGGAACGTATGGAGAGTATTTCACTGTGTATAAATTGTATATTGTCTGTGACATGTGATATTAACTGTCTAGTGTTTGTAAATGTTGAAAACTCTGATGTATTAAAATGTAAATTTACTAATACAGTTTTCCTTTGTATAACCATTATTATTTGATATTATATTTTATCCGCTGCGAATGTGAGAATCTCTGTTTTGGTGTTTCTGTTTCTTCTTCTTTGATCTCTTTTCTTTCTTTCCTTAACTATCTGGAATTTCCAGGATCGAAAATTCCGGGTTGTTACATTTGGTATTAGAGCAGAAGGTTAAGCGAGAATCTTGGCTCTGGTGGGATTACTCATTAAAGGTAGGGTCAATGGTACCCTAGAATGAGTTGAGTATGTGTGTGTATGAGAGTGTACTTGTTATTTTCTTATATAAAGACTTTAAATGATTTTATATAAGAATATATTTTGATATATAAAGCAATATTTCTTTCTAAAAAATATTAAGGTAATTGGTTGCTAAATTATTGGAAATAAATTAAGTGGTAATAGAAATACAACCAAATTTAAATTGAATAAAGATAAGTTTGAAATAGATTCAAACTGAAATTAAATTTGGAGAAGAATTTTCAGAATAAGATAATAGTGAATTGATTTCCAGTTGTAATAACCTTGGTTATTATCCTAAATGATGAAATGATTTAGGGAAGTATGACTTATTAGTTGGAATTGAAGAATGATCTAAATTGGGAAGTTTTAAATCTGGGTCCAGGATTTGAAAATTGTTTCAAAATGTTAAAGAAATGTTATTTAACATATTGGAATGAAAGGGTCCTATTTCAAACAAGAGCTGTTTGAAAATTTAAAGAAATTTGTTTTGAATTAAAAATCAAATGTGGTATAAGATATAAGGATAAATTGGTGTGTAAAGGAAATAATATGTATGAGGAATATACATAATATCAAAGATGGTTTGAAATAAACTCTAAATATTGAGTTTTAAAATTGGAATGAGGTGCGATACCCAAAGTGATAAGTTTTTGAACTTATAGTGGGAAGGTTATTAATGTGAAGTTTAGAATTTTGAAATTTGAAGCGAGAGTTCAAATTTGAATAGGGTTGACTGGATTAAGTAAATTGAATTTAACTTTGGAAAAGTTAAATAAGTTTAGAACAAACAACCTGAATTGGAAATTTCAAGATGAAATTGGGATTTAACTTGGGAAGTTAAATGGTTGATTTGAATGGGATATGGTAATATATCCATTATTGAGATAAAATGGAATCATTTTGGACTTAAGATTTGAATGTTTATGATAAAACTTCAAAGGTTTGGTTTCAAAATTGAAATTTGATGACAAATTGAATTTCAAAGATTTAGTTGTTTAAAAGGGATTTAAATTATTTGAACTTTGAAATAGGTTAAAAATGGAATTTGAATTCAGAATTAAATGGTTTAAAGATATAAGTTGATTTGACTTAAAGGATTAAATCAATATTTAAAATTTTAAATCGAATTTATATAACTCAGGATGGTTTTTGAAATTTGAATTGAATTAGTTCAAATTGAATTTGATTTGAATCAATTAGAATTGTGATTGAAGATGTATAAGTTTAAAAATTCAAATGGAAAATTTGAATTGGATTTTGAATTGAAATTGAAGATGAATGAGTTCAAATTCAAATAGGAATTGGGATTAATTTAAACTAGAATTGAAATGATTTGAAATTGAAGTTGGTTCAATTTGAAATTAATCCAAATTGATTTGAATAATTTGGAATTCTGATTAAATTTGAATAGGTTTAAAATTGAAAATGGAATTTGATTTGATTTTGGAAAGAAATTGAGCTTAATTCAACTTGAATTGGGATTAAATAAATTTCAATGGAAATTGAAGTTATTTAAATTGGAATTGAGTCAATTTAAATCGAAGTGGAAATTTAAATTGAATTGTTGGGAATGGAAATTGAAAATTGAACAGTTTGCTCTGGACTATTTTCAAAATAAATTATTTTAGTATAACTGTTTTAAATCTATTTTCCAAGCTATTTACTATATACAACCTTTCTTTTTAAAGCCAAATTATCTTATACTTATTTTACAATTATTTTTGGAACTATTTAACTATTTTTCAACTGTTTTATAAACTAATTACTGTTTTTCAACTACTTTATAACAAATTATTGTTTTACAACTATTCTGCAATTACTTAAAATTTCTATAACTATTTGACTATTTTTTGACTATTTTACAATTACTTAACTATTTTACAGCTATTTTACAAACTAGTAATGTAACAACCCGGGGTTTTGTAACAATTAATTATGGTCACTTGACGATTAATGTTGCTAGCTAATTGCTATCGGGGGTTTAAATCGGATTGTGATTATTTTATAAACTTGTTAAATGTTGTGTGGGCTTTAAATATTGATTATTGGCCCACGTTTCTTTTTGGTGTTGTGATACTTATCAAGGGTAGATACCGGTTCCTCCATTCATTTTTTAGAAAACCCTAGTCAAACGAAAAGAAACAAAAATGGCAGCCTTGTGTTATTCTTTCATTCTTTCCTCTCTGATTAAATTAGGGTTTTCGCGAATTCGAAGAAGCCGACTTGAAATATTCGATTGAATAGATGATTCAGCGTTCCTTTTTGTCAATCGATAGTCTCCTTTTTACTTCGACTGCTTCGAATTTTGATCGAGCTTGAGATGATTTCGGCTGCGAATTGGGTTTAGATTCTTCAAACAAAGGTGAGTGATTTTTCACTCACATCCTAATTCACTCTTAGTATAGTGCTTCGGCCGTTCAATTGTGTTTCGTTGTTGATGATTTCACTGACTTTATCGATCTCGTATAATTTGGTAAATTTCTGGCTTGATAATTTTTGACTTGATTTTTGATGATGTTGATTTTGTCGACTTTGACTATACTATTCACGGCCTCTGGTAGCACTTTCATCCTCGTTCGATTTACCTGCAACAATTGTTCGACATTGACTTCATTGAACTTTGACATTGCATTCTCTTTGTGTATTGTCACTGTATCATGTTTGAGATATTTTGCATTTCAGTTGTATCTGTTGCCTTCATGTTCATGTACATTTGTTACTGCTTCATGTTCATATACATTTTCTATTTGAGTTTGCACTATCCAGTTTCATGTAGTTGTTACCGGTGCCTTCTTTGGTTCCTGATACATTCACTTGCATACCTATTCATCATGTAGTTCCCTGTATTGGCTTTCGAACATGGCTATTTCATTATGGAGGCTGTTGCACATGTAATCTTTGCTTGCATATATGTGTCAGTTGGGATGTTGGGTCTGTGGTTCAGTTATCTAGCCGAGTTTTGTTAATTTGTAACTTCATTATATTGTTGTTAATTGATGTTATGTAGGTTCAGTCTACATTTGAGTTGAGTCATGGTAGCAGTGACTTGACCTTTGCATTTTGTTTGTGGTTTAGTGCCATTTGATTCTCCACTGAGCCTTGCTCTTTGTTGTAACTGGACTTGTACACTTGGTACTCATATAGTCTTCATTGTTGTGTGGCTTTGGGCTTCACTGAGTTTGTTGCTCTCCATCGATGTATTTGTTTTGGTTGCAGCAGTTGAGTTGTTTTCGTGAGACTTGAACTAGGTTTGGATTTTTGCTTCTTTGAGTTTGGCAGTTTGTATACTTCATGTGTACTGCCAGTTAGAGTTGTGCTTGCCTTTGTGTTTCAAAACCGTGGCATGCATGTTGCCATCCCTTTGGTGCAGTTTCATTTTGTTGCCGTTTTGCCCTTGAATTCATGTGGTGGCTGCAGTTTTTGCTGCAGTTTTGCCCTTGTATTCATGTGATGTTATCTCAAAGTCTGTACATTGCTATGTTGTATTTATATCCATGCTTGAACTTGACTGGATATTGAACTTTATTGTTTGGTCAGCGCTGCTACAGTCTCTGTTTTCTGTTGGTTGATTTGAACTATGGTCAAGGCTTGATTTTATGTCTTGACCATTTCATTTGAATTTATACCTGTGTTGAACCCAGCTGATAACTCGGGTTTGACCTTGTGCTCGTTTGTTAATTTTCATTGGGCATTCATGTGCACTTTGTTCATTTGGTGGTTACTGGGTTGATGATGTGCTAGCTGTTGCAGTTCCATCTGGTTAATTTTGATTTGAGTTGGTGCCATTTGCTTATGATTTATTGAACTTTTGCGTATTTCATATGCTGTATTGGCAAGGCAGTACACGTGAGCGTCTACTGCAGCCAATCAGTATTGATGTTTTTAAGTGATATTTCAATTGTTTGAATTGTTTCGTGTTTCCAATTCAATATATTTTGAAAGTGTATTTTGATTTGGTTTAATTCGATCATTTTGTGATATCTAATTATCTTCTAGATAATTAGATTATGTGTTTTCTAATTATCGTATCGATAATTAGATTTTGTTGTTCATGTTGTTTCCTTGGCTTGAGTTTTGCTTTGGCCACTTGCTATTAATTGTTGTTTAGGCAATTCTGTTGTTTTCTACATTATCTTCTTTGATAATCCTTTTATTTATCATTGTTGATGATTTGGATTTGCTGATTCGTTGTTAATGCTGTTATGCATTATTATATTTACCGTTATCCAATTCCCTTATTAGAGGATTGGATAGATGAATTTATTTTGACTGTCGTCTATTTGTTATTAATTATTATTGCTTCCTTGCATTAATAACTGAGTTTGAATTAGACCGGCCCACGTATTATTTTCTTTTGAATTAATACTCGGGTCAAACCGAGTTATTTTAGGTTGTTGATATCTTGCTTTGGGTTGCTGCTTGAGCTATGAAGTCTCTTCATATCTTTTGGAGTAGTCGTTGTCATTTCATAGGATGATATGTATTCATGTATATTATATATAATAATGTACTTGTATATGTAACTTCCAGTGTCGATGGTGTAGTTGTATCATATGTATTGTATCACATATATTGTAACTGACTTCAGTTATGTATATGAGATTTGATATTATCCAAGTTCTGTAACGTCCCGCCTTTTCGCACGCTTTAAATCAAGACACGTGCCAATTCAAACCATACGGAAGGGCGGATTGTTATGGGGTAAATAAGAAAAATGGAGAAGAGGAAAAACTAAATAGAATCTCACAGCGGAAGGATAAAATATAATAATAAATATACAGTTCATAAAACTGTTTACAAAACATTTGATTCTTCTTTATACAATAAATATCAGTGTTCACATACCAATAAATACCAATGCAGCGGAATACAGTGTGTAGTGGAACCATATAATATAATAATAATGATGATGAAGTCTTCGTCTTCGTCATCCAGAAATAAAGTCTTCAAATCCTTAAACGCTCGGACTGACCCGAGCGAATTTGAAAAGACATAAACACTCGAGTCAGAACTAAAAGATCTTATGTAAGTTAAATAAACAGAAATAGATATGAGTGCAGTAATTCAAGAGATGCTCGAGATTTACATCTCCTAATGATCCGTTAAACTATTTACTATGTAGTATATTGCTCTATTATAATAGTGTCTAATTGTAAAATAAACTTACTTTTTTCTTAGCATTAAGGGGTTACCCATATAGCCCTTAACATGTAATAATCCCAGTAGTCCATCCAATATCATAGTCCCTCCTGATCAGAAAGCCACCAGAGGATACCACACGGGCTACGGGAGTAAACCAAACTCGTACAAGGCGCGATAGGGTAGGTGACACGACACAACTAGGCAATGCCAGGGTAGATATGCAAATTGCTATCCGAGCTGATGGAAACGCGTAGCCGCAGCTACCGCCCACCTCGAAACAAACTCCCCCAAAAATCAAAGTAAAAGTGGCCACTGAATCAATCCAAAGTCAAAGTATAATATCGAAGAGGAGTGTCCGATCAGAGGAATGACCTCATTGGCTCGAGAATCTCTCCGGTTTTAGCCACCTTATGCCAACTCACGGGAGTCAGGTCCACGTATTTACCTTGCAGGAAACGCCTCCACCAACCTACTTCATTCTGGAATCTCCACCGCGTACACAGTTGTTAAAGTGGTTTTCGGAGTTGGTAGAGAGTATGACAACTTCCGATCCCGGTCTCTTCAACAACCAAACGTTATTATAACACCGCGGTCATTTAAAATAATTATACTTTAAAACCAAAATAAAATATCCATTTTAAACCCATATAAATACGATATCGTTTATATTTTTAATACCCCAAATCAATACGATATCATTTAGGCCCAAACCAATATAATGTCATTTTATTTTCCAATATATATTCTTTTCCAAAATCATAGGGTTTTAAAGTAAAATAATTAGAAATCAAAACTCTGGAATATAATATTTCCAAATTATACTACCTTGAAAATCATAACTTTGAAACAAATTTCCATCTCTCAAATGGCTAAATATTAAATTTCTTTTATAAAACAAAATATCTTCTTTACATTTCACAAATCAATTCCAAATATCGATTTAAACTTCCAAATACCATTTTTAATTCTTATGTTCCAAAGCTTTAAATATTTCACCATTTCAAAAACAAACTCATTTGACAAACCCATATATATCAAATTCAATTACTTATTATTTAGACTTGAAGTGTTTACTTAATGAATTCAATATACTTTAAGTAAAACTTATAACTTCACATAATTGGATAATCTTTCAATTTATTAAACTTGATATATTCATTTAAATCAACCTGAAATTCATTCAAATCACTTTACACAAAAATCAAGTTACAAAAATCATATCCTTTAAAAATTCTAACTTTTCATTTAGTTTTTAACTTAATATGCATCTTCCAACCTTACTCTTTTTTAAGTCAATGAAACTCCAAAATTTAAATTTGAAATAAATGCTTAATCTTATTTGATCTTGAAATCAAACTTTATTTTAAACTTCAAATCAAATTTATACAAAGCTTAAAACCCGAAAATTACTATATATATAATAACCTTTATCTATATATATAACTTTTCAAAATCATAAAAATCATTTCAAAATATTTTTATATATTTACCGCGGTTCCTGTATAAAATATTCTACCCTATGGTCAAGTGATACGAATGTTTATCATTTCAATCCGCAATTTAAAATAAAAATGCGGTTGTATAACATTTCAAACCGCAATCCCGAATGAAATGAAAATGCATGATAACTTGCAGATTTTATAAGATAGTACACATCATCCATTCACCCAATATCAATCATCAACCAATCTAATTCAATCATCATCAATTTAAACAAACATCAAAATATATAGCATATAAATTATATAGGTAATAAATAACATGTATTAACTAACAGTTTATATTCAATAATAAATTTATCTACTGTTAAACTAGCAGTTTATATGCAAAATAAATGTAAATTTAACTGGCAGTTAATATGAAATAAAAATTTAACATAACTATGACTGGCAGTTAATATGAAAATAAATAAATTCTAACTGTCAACTTATATGCAATAAATAAAATGTATTAATAGTTAAATTAAATAAATGCGATTTAACTGAGATGACAAATAAAACATGCCAAACAATCATAAATAAATTCCTACTCATATCTTAAGTCAAATTAACAAACATAAGAAATTTTAGAAGTTGTGAGTGGGTTAACACACTCACCTTTTGAATTTAAATCGAATTTAAATCCGATTTAAACCCAAAAATTTGACAATCTCTAAATCTGTCCAAACCAGCGTCAGTGCGTCTGGAATTTTATTACGATCCTAACGGAAAAAAATTCGTGTGAAACGGAGTTCGTGTGTAAAAGTTATATCGGTTTAATCGTTTGAAAACAAAATTAACTTAAAACTAAATTTAATATAATTCACCCTATAACAAGAGGACACGTCAACAAACTGCATCTCCCTTCATTACGTCACACGACCCAGAGAAGTTGAAACCGAACCCAATAACCATCATGAAAATGGCAACTCCTCCATCGCCTCCTGCCACGATAGCCTAGGACACCTCCTCCATCGCCTTCGCCTTGCCCAGCCCCACCCACGGCTAGGAGGCTGTTTCCTCCGGTACCCCCAATCGGCGTCGCCGCCTCCTCCAACATTAGGGTTTTCGAACCCTAATTTACCAATTCCCGCTGCCATAGATCGATTTACCTCCAACGACCACCACCAAAATTCTCCACTTCACAATCTCTATCAAACCCATATCTCAATTTTGCAAATCGCTGACTCGATAAAAAAAACCCAATCTGAACTTTGACCGTGATTTCAGGACGATTCGAGCATCGTATACAGAAACGAACATCACCAGTAGATTCGTGTCGATGAAATCTACAACATATAATTTTTTGAGATTTTTCTGAGGACTTAAAATTTTGACTTTGGGTTTGATTTTTGAAATTGAACGTGGATCTAGGGTTTCTAGCCATTGGAAGAAGAGGAGGAACTGATGAAATGAACGCACAAACAAATGAGAATAGATGGGCTAGGGTTTATAATTTTGTTTATATAGATAGGTTAGAAATTTGAATAGATGGATCAGATAAACAAACGTGCTAACACTAACGTGGCCCAAAAAGCTCGTTCTGACCCCGGAACGAAATTGGGTAAACCCGTATATCAAAATAGGTATTTAAAAATATTCTGAACGCGATGGAAAAAGTTTCACATCCAAATTCCATCGTATGAATAAGTTATGCTGAAATCAATATTTTCAAATTGATTCCAAATTGATTTCAATTAAATTGATTTCAAGGCATTTCGCGTTCGTATGATCAAACGACAAGTCCGATCGCTACGAAACTTGAAACCCTACAATAATTCACTGTTACGGATCCGATGAAACTAGTTTCGTCGAAATCTGAATTTGTTACCAAAATGGCTATTTTTATATTAGTTAAACAAATTAATTAAATGAATTTTATATTTCAATTATAGAATTGACAATTTATCCCCTTTATACATCTCAATCATTTGCAATTATTTAAACAAAATTTAAATGTCAATTTTAGAAGATAAATTTATCAATTGAAATGCCCTATTTTAAATTTCATTATATTCAAAATGACAAATTAAGTTCCCAAAATGTCTATTTCATTAAATAATCAATGTTTATTCCATCTATAAATTTTATGTAGATGGATTCCATGTTGGGTTCAAAATCTATTATTTTAATATTCTTGAATTTTTAGTTAAATCTCTATTATCGTAATATTTAACGTTAATTCCACTTATTTTGCAATACTTTAATTAAACTAAAATATCGCTTTCTATACTTAAATCAATACTCCCATTGATTCATTCAAATTTGTACTCATTTTGTAGTATTTTAACAACTCATTTATACTTTGAATCTAATCCCCAATTTCACATTTCCATTGTAGTATAAATTTGAATTCCATCCTATTTAATATTTTATTAATATTTCACAATCACTTCCCATCCATTAATTGGTATCGCACTGTCATTTAAAATTAATAGCTTATACCAACACTATTATCGTAAATTTGAAAAATGGGTTACCAAATTTTGAATTGAGTACTATTTATTATTATTGCTTCACTGATAAATTCAATATTTGCATAGGTTTTGCTTATATTAAATTAATTTCCCATATTAATTAAGGTTTCAAACAATCAATAACATTTCCTTAGTCCAAACCCCTTTTACCAATTATTTTCCTGCAAATAATTCATGTCCCTATAAATACTTACATTTACACTTTATAATTATTTTAATATACCCATTCCACAACTCTTAAACCTTATCTTTATGTTTCACACACTTGTAATATTTAATTACATTTATAACAATTCAATGTTGGCATTTGTTCCTATTAATTTTTCAATGTTTACTGCCCCTTATTTCAATTTCTTTCATTTTCAGTTACTTTTGTATACACCTTTCCTATTTAAACATAATATAACAAATTCCAATTAAATCCAATTTTTACCTTTAAAATAAGTCATAACATTCGAATAACTCTATTAAATTGGAATGTTTCATTTAAGTTTATAAATGATCCACTTGGATTAACATAATTCTTTAAATTTGTTCCCATTTACGGTTAATCAATGTTATATTACATTAATACATTTAATATCTTCCTTTATTTGATAAATAACCTAGAATGCATTTACATTTATTCATTTCATTCATTTCATTCCATTCATTTATGGGTATTGCATTGAAATTAAATTTATTAACTAATACCAACATTATTAACATTCATTAAAATTAGATTTCAAATTTTTATTCAATACCCTGAATGAATAACATAGATATTAACCAAATCCTTACATTTGTTTTTCTTCATATTTAAAATCAAATCATAACGTTTAAATGATTTAATTGAATTAGAATTTCATCCAAGTCATAAATTATTAACTTGCATTAACATGATTGCTTAATTTATTCCAATTACCTTTATACTCTTTTATTGCGTTAAATTAACTCAATATTTTCATAAATTTCTCATATTAAATTTTTATATCCAGGTAAGAATCCTTTTTCTACTTAATTCATTTGGATTTAATTCCAATTTCTATAAATATGTCTTAAGTCACCATTTACAAAATTTAATTTAGCGTTTATTTCAATATTTGTTTATAATTTAAAGTTTCTACTAAATTAAATTACAAAACTTATAAATTTTACCCAATTTTAATCCACTAAATTTACGGGTCGTTACACTCTCCTCCACTCAAAATTTTTCGTCCCCGAAAAGGAAAAGAAGAACTGAATAAGCAATACATCTCATTTAAAATATTAACTTACAAACAATAATTTACTAAATTATTACCTTAAATAAAATATACCCGTTTTATAATCATTATATCTTTTATACTTATATAAATAAAGTTTGGAAAACATTTCAAAATAATTTCTAAGTCCAAAAATTTTACGGAAAATTTTGGCAGAGTCTCCTTTGTACGGAGAGGCTCGGAAGAAAATATAATATCAAAATATAACAATATACACAAATATTTTCCAGAATAACATATATCCCTGCACGGGAAAATATATAAAATAGCGCTATAACCCGTAATTCGAAACGTACCTATTTGTCGGGCAATATATATGCTTAATTTATGGAACCAAAAGCAGTAGCAATTGCTTCCATAACCTGCATTTCACTTATAAAACCTAAAGGGTTAACAATTTATATAAAGTGAAATATTTAAGTGGTTTCAATTACTAACAAATCAATACAGCAACCATCAACTTTAACAACAGCATACACAACAAATTCAAAACAACCGTTCAACCAATACAAACAAATAGTTATTCGGGTTCAAAACTTTTAAATTGTACGGAATGAAGAATAAACTACTAGCGCATCATTTACTCAACAGTCGTAGATAAAACTAAGTAGATTATTCATTCACCCAAATCCATTTTTTTTAAATTATCCTTACCCAAACAACCATCAACTAGACAACAACAAATCCAAACAACAATCAATTTATCTTATTATTAATTTCATACCTTTGTTATTCGATTATCTTTTTATTTATACACTGATTTATTGTTTTAAATTTACATTTACTCATTAAATGCTTGCTTCATTTATTTTTACAATTATTCAATTTTATAAATTCAGGTCATGCCAGTTTCTTTTTATTTCGTTGTAACTATTTATTCATTTATTATTGCATGTCCTCATTTTTTTATTACGGTATTCATTTTCCTGCAAATTTTATTTTTACTTTAATTACTTAGGTTTAAAATCATCTATTATACTTACCTTTAATTATACTTACTTGGTAAAATTTCAATTATAACTTAAGTTTATAATATTAAATTCTCATTTAACAGCAATTTCATTTAATAATTCTACTATTTCAAATTTCTACTTGTATAATATTCTATTACAATCTCTTATTAAACATTTCAACTTTTAATATTTGGTAATTTATATATGTTTTTAAAGGATGTACTTGAAAGTTACACAAGTTTCCTCATTACCTATGATTAATTTAACGTTCAATAATAATATCCTTTATTTCGTAGGTTATAATTTCAAAGTTCATTTAATACCATTTATAACCTATCATTAAATCTCTTATTTCCTTTAGAGGTTTTAATTTATTAATTACCTACGTTTCAATTCACTACAATAATTGAAAAAATTAATTAATGGAAATCTAAGAATTAAATACCGGGTTAAATTACAAATTATTTTAAAATAATAGATAAATATATTCTTACAACGTATATATCTCTAATTATCTTTAAAACAATTCAAAACTTATATATTTTTCAAAAATGAATCTGCAGTAAAACTACTACAGTGGCCTTCCCAATTTGAAACTCGAAAATGAATGTCGATGATGCGGCCTCCATTACCGAAATTTATTTTCCAGCGACATAGCGAAAAGTACAAAACTTATTTTCTCCAAAATCTTCTTTAAAACAATTCTTCCGAATTATATTGAAATATTTATATCAGAAAATATTTATGCCCACATTATTATATTCCAAAATTTATTTGAAAGAAATTTCAAAACCCCGGAACTTAAGTTCTAAATTTCCAAATTTCATTTATTTTATTTTTCAATCTTATTTCTATTATTATTTATACACTTTAATTCCTAACAACCAATCTATTTCAGCCAAATATAGATAACTTTTGAAATTTTTTATTTTATATATAGAAAATAAAATAGGCAAAATTATTTCATTCACCTATATAAAACAAATATTATGTTGGTCTGTCCTATTAAGTGTTTAGAAATTCCTATTGATGTCATAGCGTCCCATGCACCAACCAGAATTTATAAATACCAAACGGAACAAATTAACACAATATTAAAACCTTTTTATAACACTAACAAATACGCTCTCTCATATATACACTCAGCGACTCCCATAGGGTATTGCTACCCTATTAATAAAGAGTCAAACCCCACAAAGCTAAGGTTTATCGCTAAACAAAAGCTCTGATACTAGATGTAACGTCCCGCCTTTTCGCACGCTTTAAATCGACACACGTGCCAATTCAAACCATACGGAAGGGCGGATTGTTATCGGGTAAATAAGAAAAATAGAGAAGAGAAAAAACTAAACAGAATCTCACAGCGGAAGGATAAAATAAAATAATAAATATACAGTTCATAAAACTGTTTACAAAACATTTGATTCTTCTTTATACAATAAATATCAGAGTTCACATACCAATAAATACCAATGCAGCGGAATACAGTGTGTAGTGGAACCATATAATATAATAATAATGATGATGAAATCTTCGTCTTCGTCCTCCAGAAATAAAGTCTTCAAATCCTGAAACGCTCGGACTGACCCGAGCGAATTTGAAAAGACAAAAACACTCGAGTCAGAACTAAAAGATCTTATGTAAGTTAAATAAACAGAAATAGATATGAGTGCAGTAACTCAGGAGATGCTCGAGATTTACATCTCCTAAGGATCCGTTAAACTACTTACTATGTAGTATATTGCGCTATTATAATAGTGTCTAATTGTAAAATAAATTTACTTTTTTCTTAGCATTAAGGGGTTACCCATATAGCCCTTACCACATAGTAGTCCCAGTAGTCCATCCAATATCATAGTCCCTCCTGACCGGGAAGCCACCAGAGGATACCACACGGGCTACGGGAGAAAACCAAACTCGTACAAGGCGCGATAGGGTAGGTGACACGGCACAACTAGGCAATGCCAGGGTAGATATACCAATTGCTATCCGGGCTGATGGAAACACGTAGCCACAGCTACCGTCCACATCGAAACAAACTCCCCCAAAAATCAAGGTAAAAGTGGCCACTGAATCAATCCAAAGTCAAAGTATAATATCGAAGAGGAGTGTCCGATCAGAGGAATGACCTCATTGGCCCGAGAATCGCTCTTGTTTTAGCCACCTTATGCCAACTCACGGGATTCGGGTCCACGTATTTACCTTGCAGGAAACGCCTCCACCAACCTACTTCATTCTGGAATCTCCATCGCGTACACAGTTGTTAAAGTGGTTTTCGGAGTTGGCAGAGAGTATGACAACTTCCGATCCCGGTCTCTTCAACAACCAAACGTTATTATAACACCGCGGTCATTTAAAATAATTATACTTTAAAACCAAAATAAAATATCCATTTTAAACCCATATAAATACGATATCGTTTATATTTTTAAAACCCCAAATCAATACGATATCATTTAGGCCCAAACCAATATAATGTCATTTTATTTTCCAATATATATTCTTTTCCAAAATCATAGGGTTTTCAAAGTAAAATATTTAGAAATCAAAACTCTGGAATATAATATTTTCAAATTATACTACCTTGAAAATCATAACTTTGAAACAAATTTCCATCTCTCAAATGGCTAAATATTAAATTTCTTTTATAAAACAAAATAACTTTTTTACATTTCACAAATCAATTCCAAATATCGATTAAACTTCCAAATACCATTTTTAATTCTCATGTTTCAAGGCTTTAAATATTTCACCATTTCAAAAACAAACTCATTTGACAAACCCATATATATCAAATTCAATTACTTATTATTTAGACTTGAAGTGTTTACTTAATGAATTCAATATACTTTAAGTAAAACTTATAACTTCACATAATTGGATAATCTTTCAATTTATTAAACTTGATATATTCATTTAAATCAATCTGATATTCATTCAAATCACTTTACACAAAAATCAAGTTACAAAAATCATATCCTTTAAAAATTCTAACTTTTCATTTAGTTTCAATTTAACTTAATATTCATCTTCCAACCTTACTCTTTTTAAGGTCAATGAAACTCCAAAATTTAAATTTGAAATAAATGCTTAATCTCATTTGATCTTAAAATCAAACTTTATTTTAAACTTCAAATCAAATTTATACAAAGCTTAAACCCGAAAATTACTATATATATAATAACCTTTATCAATAACCAAATCAATATCCCATAAACCATATATATATATAACTTTTCAAAATCATAAAAATCATTTCAAAATATTTTTATATATTTACCGAGGTGCCTGTATAAAATTTTCTACCCTATGGTCAAGTGATATGGATGTTTATCATTTCAATCCGCAATTTAAAATAAAAATGCGGTTGTATATCATTTCAAACCGCAATCCCGAATGAAATGAAAATGCATGATAACTTGCAGATTTCATAAGATAGTACACATCATCCATTCACCCAATATCAATCATCAACCAATTTAATTCAATCATCATCAATTTAAACAAACATCAAAATATATAGCATATAAATTATGCAGGTAATATATAACATGTATTAACTAACAGTTTATATTCAATAATAAATTTATCTACTATTAAACTAGCAGTTTATATGCAAAATAAATGTAAATTTAACTGGCAGTTAATATGAAATAAAAATTTAACATAACTATGACTGGCAGTTAATATGCAAATAAATAAATTCTAACTGTCAAATTATATGCAATAAATAAAATGTATTAATAGTTATTAAATAAATGCGATTTAACTGAGATGACAAATAAAACATGCCAAACAATCATAAATAAATTCCTACTCATATCTTAAGTCAAATTAACAAACATAAGAAATTTTAGAAGTTGTGAGTGGGTTAACACACTCACCTTTTGAATTTAAATCGAATTTAAATCCGATTTAAACCCAAAAATTCGATGATCTCCAAATCTAACCAAACCAGCGTCAGCGCGTCTGGAATTTTATCACGATCCTAACGAAAAAAATTTCGTGTGAAACGGAGTTCGTGTGTAAAAGTTATAACGGTTTAATCGTTTGAAAACAAAATTAACTTAAAACTAAATTTAATATAATTCACCCTAACAAACTGCATCTCCCTTCGTTACGTCACGCGACCCAGAGGAGTTGAAACCGAACCCAATAACCATCATGAAAACGGCAACTTTGACCACCAATTCCTATCGCCTCCGGCCACGATAGCCTAGGACACCTCCTCCATCGCCTTCGCCTTTCCCAGCCCCACCCACGGCTAGGAGGCCGTTTCCTCCGGTACCCCCAATCGGCGTCGCCGCCTTCTCCAACATTAGGGTTTTCGAACCCTAATTTACCAATTCCCGCCGCCATAGATCGATTTACCTCCAACGACCACCACTAAAATTCTCCCCTTCACAATCTCTATCAAACCCATATCTCAATTTTGCAAATCGCTGACTCGATAAAAAAACCCAATCTGAACTTTGACCGTGATTTCAGGACGATTCGAGCATCGTATATAGAAACAAACACCACCAGTAGATTCGCGTCGATGAAATCTACAACATATAATTTTTTGAGATTTTTCTGACGACTTAAATTTTTGACTTTGGATTTGATTTTTGAAATTGAACATGGATCTAGGGTTTCTAGCCATTGGAATAAGAGAAGGAACCGATGAAATGAACACACAAACAAATGAGAATAGATGGGCTAGGGTTTATAATTTTGTTTATATAGATAAGTTAGAAATTTGAATAGATGGATCGGATAAACAAACGTGTTAACGCTAACGTGGCCCAAAAAGCTCGTTCTGACCCCGGAACGAAATTGGGTAAGCCTGTATATCAAAATAGGTATTTTAAAATATTCTGAGCGCGATGGAAAAAGTTTTACGTCCAAATTCCATCGTATGAATAAGTTATGCTGAAATCAATATTTTCAAATTGATTTCAAATTGATTTCAATTAAATTGATTCCAAGGCGTTTCGCGTTCGTATGATCAAACGACAAGTCCGATCACTATGAAACTTGAAACCTACAATAATTCACTGTTACGGATCCGATGAAACTGGTTTCGTCGAAATCCGAATTCGTGACCAAAATGGCTATTTTTATATTAGTTAAATAAATTTAAAATAAATTAATTAAATCGAATTTTATATTTCAATTATAGAATTGACAATTTATCCCATTTATACTTCTCAATCATTTGCAATTATTTAAACAAAATTTAAATGTCAATTTTAGAAGATAAATTTATCAATTGAAATGCCCTATCTTAAATTTCATTATATTCAAAATTACAAATTAAGTTCCCAAAATGTCTATTCATTAAATAATCAATGTTTATTCCATCTATAAACTTTAAGTAGATGGATTCCATGTTGGGTTCAAAATCTATTATTTTAGTATTCTTGAATTTTTAGTTAAATCTCTATTATCGTAATATTTAACGTTAATTCCACTTATTTTGCAATACTTCAATTAAACTAAAATATCGTTTTCTATACTTAAATCTATACTCCCATTGATTCATTCAAATTTGTACTCATTATGTAGTATTTTAACAACTCATTTATACTTTGAATCTATTCCCCAATTTCACATTTCCATTGTAGTATAAATTTGGATTCCATCCTATTTAATATTTTATTAATATTTCACAATCACTTCCCATCCATTAATTGGTATCGCACTGTCATTTAAAATTAATAGCTTATACCAACACTATTATCGTAAATTTGAAAAAAGGGTTACCAAATTTTGAATTGAGTACTATTTATTATTATTGCTTCACTGATAAATTCAATATTTGCATAGGTTTTGCTTATATTAAATTAATTTCCCATATTAATTAAGGTTTCAAACAATCAATAACATTTCCTTAGTCCAAACCCCTTTTACCAATTATTTTCCTGCAAATAATTCATGTCCCTATAAATACTTACATTTACACTTTATAATTATTTTAATATACCCATTCCACAACTCTTAAACCTTATCTTTACGTTTCACACACTAGTAATATTTAATTACATTTATAACAATTCAATGTTGGCATTTGTTCCTATTAATTTTTTCAATGTTTACTGCCCCTTATTTCAATTTCTTTCATTTTCAGTTACTTTTGTATACACCTTTCCTATTTAAACATAATATAACAAATTCCAATTAAATCCAATTTTTACCTTTAAAATAAGTCATAACATTCGAATAACTCTATTAAATTGGAATGTTTCATTTAAGTTTATAAATGATCCACTTGGATTAACATAATTCTTTAAATTTATTCCCATTTACGGTTAATCAATGTTATATTACATTAATACATTTAATATCTTCCTTTATTTGATAAATAACCTAGAATGCATTTACATTTATTCATTTCATTCATTTTATTCCATTCATTTATGGGTATTGCATTCAAATTAAATTTATTAACTAATACCAACATTATTACCATTCATTAAAATTAGATTTCATATTTTTATTCAATACCCTGAATGAATAGCATATATATTAACCAAATCCATACATTTGTTTTTCTTCATATTTAAAATCAAATCATAATGTTTAAATGATTTAATTGAATTGGAATTTCATCCAAGTCATAAATTATTAACTTGCGTTAACATGATTGCTTAATTTATTCCAATTACCTTTACACTCTTTTATTGCATTAAATTAATTTAATATTTTCACAAATTTCTCATATTAAATTTTTATATCCAGGTAAGAATCCTTTTTCTACTTAATTCATTTGGATTTTATTCCAATTTCTATAAATATGTCTTAAGTCACCATTTACAAAATTTAATTTAGCGTTTATTGCAATATTTGTTTATAATTTAAAGTTTCTACTAAATTAAATTACAAAACTTATAAATTTTACCCAATTTTAATCCACTAAATTTACGGGTCGTTACAGGTTCGGTATTTAGCTTATATGTGTTATTATTATATATCTTGTCCTAAAATGTTATGAACCATCGTAGTTCGTTTTATACTGGAATTGAATATGTCGATGGGAGTAAATAAAAAGAGATGAAAAATATATACCACTCCTATCGAGATAATCAATACTAGTGTAAGGTCTAACTACGGATGGCCGCCCCTATCCAGCCTTATTCTTTGTAATAACAGACAGTATTTCCTTTAATACTCTTTGTTACTGTGAGCATAGAGGTGGGGCGTCACAGTTGGTATCAGGTCGAGGGGTTTATGGACATAATATATAACTTAACTTAGATGGAACATGTGTTACAACTATTTGTTGATGTTTATTTGTGTCTTGAGTCAAAACTAAATTTTTGAAATTATGATGAAATTTATAAAAATCTTTATTTAAAGATAAAAGTGAAATTGCGTTTTGATGATTGAGAAATTGTGTTATGTTTATCAGAGTGCGTAGCGGAAACAGTAAGACTACTTTCGCTGATTACAGTTGACAACCTTTTTGATTTAAAAATCAAAATATGAAAATGAAATTAAATTCATTGTGTTGTTACATAAATGTGTTTATTTTTGTTTTCTTTGAAAACTTCGAATACGATTTGAGGATTCGAAGCGATTGCGGTTATGTGATTTTGTTGAGGTTTTTGCTGTTTTAAATTTATCTTCATTGAAGATATATTCGAGTGATCTCTTTGTTCATTTTGCAGTATGCGTGCAAATATGAGTTGCACGTTACTGCATTAATTTTACGTTGAACCGGTGTTTGCTTTTAAACGTATTTTGTTGCCGTTATTTTTATAACGGGATTTTTACAATGGTGCTAAATTTTTGAAGCACGGTATTTTGTTGACATTTTTAATGAATGAAAATTCACCGGTATTATATTTTGATGCAAATTATTTTGATGAGATTTTGACGTATAAAAATTACTGTCGCTTTGACTTCAGTAACCGTCAAATTTAAAGTGAATTTTCAAGCGGTTATCCCGCAACGCTGATTTTGAGATCCGTTTTTACGGTGTTTTGAGAAGTGCAATTTTCTTATCGAATTTGCTACAGATGTTGCTGTTTTAACCACGTGTTTTAAAAATCGTTTTAAAATAAAATTGTTTTCCAAAATTTGTACACTTTGCGCTTTTAAAAGAACGAGGAAGCGATTTAAACGCTTCAGCAAAATTGAGGACTATGAACCCTCACTTTTACTGATTCGCTTAATTCCGGAATTGTCCATTCGAGAACGTAAAATGTTATTAATTTAAAATACACGATTTTGCACTTTCGAGGAAACGATGAAGAGAATTAAACAATTTAGTAAAATTCGTGGTATGGGACATGTGCTTTTGTTATTTCGATTAATTCCGGACTCGTTAATTGAAACATCTGCTGTTTGGTAATTTTGATGAATTTGTTGGGCTTTCGAGCCACTTTGTTGGACCTTCGTGTTATTGTTGGACCTTCGGGTTATTGTTGGACCTACGGGTCAATACCAGTACTAGACCTTCGGGTCATTTGTTGGGCGCCAAAAATATAGTACTTGGTAGGCTTCGGCCATATGAGATGCACGTGCGGCGTAGCTAAAACTCGCCATTTGTTGCGATCGATCCACCTTTTATATTGATTTTCTAGTTATCTTAATTGATTCTAGATATTTGTTGTTTCTAATTATCTGCAGGTAATTAGATATTTGTTGATTTGAGATTTCTAATTATCGTTTTTGGTAATTAGATTTTTGCTGATTTGAGTTCTAATTATCTTTGTTGTAATTAGATAATTGTTGATTTGAGTTCTGATTATCGTTTTTGATAATCCGATATTGTTGTTTCTGATTATCGTTTTTGATAATCGGATATTTGTTGTTTCTGATTATCATTTTTGATAATCGGATATTTGTTGATTGAAATTTCTGATTATCGTTTTGGATAATTAGATATTTGTGATTTTTGATTACGTTTTTGATAATTAGATATTTGTTGATTTGAGATTTATGATTATCGTTTTTGATAATTAGATATTTATTAATTTGAGATTTCTGGTTATCGTTTTTGATAATTAGATATTTGTGATTTCTAATTATCTTTGTTGATAATTAGATAATTGTTGATTTGAGATTTATGATTATCGTTTTTGATAATTAGATATTTGTTGATTTGACATTTCTGATTATCGTTTTTGATAATTAAATAATTGTTGATTTGAGATTTCTGATTATCGTTTTTGATAATTAGATATTTGCTGATTTGAGTTCTAATTATCTTTGTTGATAATTAGATAATTGTTGATTTGAGATTTCTGATTATCGTCTTTGATAATTTGATATTTGCTTATTTGAGTTCAAATTATCTTTGTTGATAATTAGATATTTGCTGTTATGAGTTCTAATTATCTTTGTTGATAATTAGATATTTGTTGATTTGAGATTTATGATTATCATTTTTGATAATTAGATATTCGTGATTTCTGATTATCGTTTTTGATAATTAGATATTTGTTGATTTGAGATTTTTGATTATCGTTTTTGATAATTAGATATTTGTTGATCTGAGATTTCTGATTATCGTTTTTGATAATTAGATAATTTCTGATTTGAGATTTCTGATTATCGTTTTTGATAATTAGATATTTGTTGATTTGAGATTCCTGATTACCACTTTTGGTAATTAGATATTTGTTGATTTGAGATTTCTGATTATCGTTTTTTATAATTAAATATTTGAGTTTTCTGATTATCGTTTTTGATGATTAGATTTTGTTGAGAATTTGTGAATTTCTTTTATGAAATTTAAAGATTTCTTTGGCGTCTGTGTTCTTGACCTTTATTTTTCTAGCTTAACCAGTTTATGTTAGAAAAATAATTGTTATTGACGACTTTAATTATGAAAATTACGGGGATTGGATAGGTGAATTTATTTTGACTGTCGTCTATTTGTTATTAATTATTATTGCTTCCTTGCATTAATAACTGAGTTTGAATTAGACTGGCCCACGTATTATTTTCTTTTGAATTAATACTCGGGTCAGACCGAGTTATTTCAGGTTGTTGATATCTTGCTTTGGGTTGCTGCTTGAGCTATGAAGTCTCTTCATATCTTTTGGAGTATTCGTTGTCATTTCATAGGATGATATGTATTCATGTATATTATATATAATAATGTACTTGTATATGTAACTTTCAGTGTCGACAGTGTTGTTGTATCATATGTATTGTATCATATGTATTGTAACTGACTTCAGTTATGTATATGAGATTTGATATTATCTAGGTTCTGTATTTAGCTTATCTGTGTTATTATTATATATCTTGTCCTAAACTATTATGAACCATCGTAGTTCGTTTTATACTGGAATTGAATATGTCGATGGGAGTAAATAAACAGAGTTGAAAAATATATGCCACTCCTATCGAGATAATCAATACTAGCGTAAGGTCTAACTACGGATGGCCGCTCCTGTCCAGCCTTATTCTTCGTAATAACAGACAGTGTTTCCTTTAATACTCTTTGTTATTGTGAGCATAGAGGTGGGGCATCACAAATAATTATTTTTCAACTACTTATCTATATTAAACCTTTCAAGCTATTTTCTTAATTTAAAGTTGGATAGAGTTCAAACTATTTATGATTAAATACCCAATTGAGATAAGAATTGAGGTGATAATCCAATTAGGATTGAAACAACTATGAATAAGTGAATAGGAATTAAAGTGAATGTGAATAGGAAAGGGGACTGATTTGGCTAATAATCAATGAGGATAAATATGTAGGACGTACGTATATTATTCTATTCGCATAGTGATTTGATCCAGATTCGAGCATAGAATTTCGAGATAGTATATCGAACCGAGTTGGGATTTTTCACTTGATTTTCACCGTCGAACCTGGATATGGATTATTGATTGGTTCTGGATATTCTCTATCATAGTTATGGCTATGCAAGGAGAATGACGGTTTTCGATCAAGAAACCAGATGTGAGTCCGCACTAGGTGGTCGGGTGGACAAAACTATTTCGAAAGTGAAATTGTATGATCGAGTGAGCGATCAGATTGGCATAGCGTATGGATGATATGTTTACATCGTACGGGTTTAAATGAAATTGATACTGAAAATTTGTGAATAAGAACTGTAAAATGGTTTTTGAAATGAAAAGTATATTTTGTGAAATATATGATGAAATAAAATGGAAATAGGATATTTCCATGATAGAAATTTACTCTATGAAAGTAAGTAATATGGTAAGTAACTTTATAGAGTAATCAAATTTGGATATTTGATTTAGAATAAACAAAGTTATACATCTTTGTTATATAAGATAAATTTCCCCTTGTTGAATCTATTGCCGGAAGGAAAAGATTTTTGAAAAGTATTTGAATTATAAAAGGGAATTTATATAAGTTTGAAGTGATCCAAAGATTTTTTTTAAGTTATATGTATATATATAAAGGATCTTATGAGAATGATTTTGAGAAAAGATTTTTGGAACCTATGGATTTGGAAAGGCTTTTTGATTTTTGGAGAAAAATCAATTTTGGAATTTGAAAAGCCTAGTTTGAGAATTATCGATTTGTGGGAAAATCGATTTTTTGAAAAGGAGATTTATATGGGATTTATACTAGGTGTGTGATTTGGAAGATACTATATGTGCATAGTATAAAGTGTTTTGAGATTGGCTTTGGGAAAAAGACGCTCCCTGGAAATGAACTTCTCATGATTGCCACAGGGTTGTACTGCCTTGAACCCTAAGGAGGGGTTCTAAAGTCGATCCTGTGAGGAGTCCGGACAAAACTAGTTCATGAGGATTATGTGTAGTGTGTAGCGAAAGTCAAGGGCGCTGATGCCCACAGAGGCATTTGGGTTATGCTGTGACGATAGTGTAACTCGATGTCACAGCGATCTACTGTAGACCATAGCGAAAGTTGTGTGTGCCGCTGAGAGCCAACAGTCTACGTTTGATTTTATATCGGTAGAATGCGACCTATGGTGACATAGCGAAAGTCATGTGTGCCGCTGAGAGCCAACAGTCTACATTTGATTTTACATCGGTAGACTGTGACCTATGTGGGAGTGGAGAAGTTTCATTTTTGGCAGCGAAAATCGAGGGTGCTGATGCCTACAGTTACATGGACTTTTTCTGTGATGGCAACGTAACCCAGGTCGTAACTGCGATCTATGGTCGGTTCCATGGCTTAATCGAGGGGCGCGGAGTGCCTACAGTTACATGGACTTTCACTGTGATGGCAACATAACCCAGGATGTAACTGCGACCATGGATGGGGGTGATTGTTCCAGAGCATTCTCACCAAAGATATTTCCTCTATTTATAAAAATGTTTTCTATATTTTCAATAAAATTATTATACAAGTATTTTCACTGGGTGTTGAAAATTGGTCTGCTAAGTACTTATAGTTTTACAGTCTTACGCCTGATCAACGTATGACCGAATTTCTATGAGAACGAGGATGGACTGGTTGAAACATCGAGTTATAAAAAGTATCTTTATAAAAAACTATTTTATAATATTTTAAAGTGTTTTAAAAATATATCAAAGGGGAAAAAATTCTGAAAATTATCATTTTAATAAATTCTGGCTTCGTTTCTTTTCGAGGACGAAAAGATTCAAAAGGGGGAGGAATATGATAATGCAGATTTTTAGGACATTTGTTAATTGGGTAATTAATAGGATTAAAAGATTTTAAAATACAAATTTGTAATTTGAACAAATAAAATTATGATAAATGTCTGAATATTCTAGAAATTTAGGCAAATAGATATGAAATAATATCTTTTATAAATCATTTACTATGATCTAAAATTTATTCTTTTTCCTAAAAAAATAAAATAAGTATTAATTTGTTATATATTTATAAAAATAGATTTTTTAAAATAAGATTTGAATTTGGAATTCAATTGAAAATAAATTGGAATTAAAACTCTATATTTTGGAACTAATAAAATTTGTTTTCAAATTTAATATAAATATATATATAAGGAAATGTATATAATATGAATTATATGTATAAATATTTATTATCTAAAATGTATAATAGGTAAAATAAGAATTTTATATAATCCCTTTTGAAGCTTTATATATATAAATAAAAATGGTTTGAAATTATATATGTATTTCAAATATAAAACATATAAATATATGTTAATATAATACTTAAATCAACAAAAGATATTTTAATTTGCAAAGCTACAAGTATAAGATAAATATATGTACAATTTAACAAATGGAAGTTTAGGAATTCATCTAATTACAAGTGTAAAAAAATGTAAGTTGATTTTAACAAGTTTCATTAACCTCTTTTATTTTCAAAATAATTAGTTAATAAGAAAAATAAGTTATATAAACATCTTCATATTCCTCTTTCATTTTCTTTGATCAGCTGATTGTCTAAAAAAACATTTAACCCTGTAACAAATTTTCAAAAGCCTATAAGCCAAAATTCAGCTCTGTTTTAAATTCAAATCTTCTCAAGTAAAAGCCTATGACAAATTATCAAGCAAGCAAAATCATCTCAGATTTACAAGCAAGAATCAATCAATAACAAATCAAAGTTTTAGCTTGTATGCATTAGGTCCCAGATTTCAATAGCAAGCCTGTCTTCTGTTCATCACATAACTGTGAGTAAATAAATTTCTGTTCTATTTTAAAAATCTTATTGCATGCTGTAATTTGGAGTTAGGTGTGATTAATGTTTATATGATTGTTTAATATGAAATTTATATATATACTTATATGAATTAAAAGGGTATGTATGTCTGTTTGCAGAACATTGTTCTGTTCTTGTTGTTTAGTTTTAAGATTTGATAATAGAAAATCATGATCTCCTTCCCTGATCTCCTTGAGGATATAATGTATGAACAAAACTTGTTTGTTACACCATAATATCAATTTTAAAAATATTTTTATGCTAAAACAGTAGCCAGATTTTTACAAAAAGGAAAAAATACAGTAAAATCCCAAATCTTATCAAATTTCGATTGAATGTTTCTTGTTTTCAGGTTGATAATTCGAATTATAGTCGAAAACTAGGATTTTTAAAAATAAAATCTAGATTTTTAGACTTTTAATTCAAGAGAAATTGCATGTTGATGGGAAAATGTGCTTTTAACGATTTCTGGCGATCAGTGTAGATTTGGGGGTCGGGACCACTGTCGGAGTTGGCGAAGAGGTGGCCGGCTTTGGCAAAAATGGTGGATGGTTGTAATGGTCACTGTGGCGGTGGTTGTTCATCGAAATAGGGTTTAAGAGTCTGGTTAGTCAACTTCGTTTTTAGGTGAGTACATCGTCGACGGAGCTTCGGTCATCATCGGAATAGGTGGAGTGGGAACCTAAGGCATCGACGGAGGTCCGGTCAGAGTATAGCAATTTCAGGTGGTCTGTGGTGGCGACGCGGGGGGGGGGGGGGGGGGGGGGGGGGCGGAGGGAGGGGTTTGGAGATCGACGAGTTTCTTGTTTCGTTCGAATCGTTTGATTTCGTGTGGATGGGTTTTCGAGATTTCTGGGTTGACGAACGGAGTGACGGTGACGTCGCCGACTGGATGATGGGTACGGTGCCAGTCGGTGATGGTCTGAATGCTTGTGTATGTGCAACACATATCACTGTATCGGTTTGCTAGCTAAGGGTTGAGGGGAAGAACATTTTTTCTCGGGGTAAGACTTGAAATCGATCGCTTATTTCTCGAAGAATTGTGGTGAGTTTTGTTCATTTTGATTTGGGTGGGAACAGGGTTTAGCTTGGGTATGTGGTGTGCCCGAGTCAGTACCCTAGTAATATGCTGGGTTGAAAATAAGAAATCAAGTTTTAAAAAAAAATCTAAATAAGTTTCAAAAAGGAAAATATAAACTGATCTAAATCAAAGCATTAGCTGTTGAAAACAAGTTTTCAAAGTTTCAAATGGTTTGGAATTGTTTGTTTAGGTGACTATATAGTAGGAAATTCTTAAAGTTTTTTTTTGATGATTTAAATAATGCAATTGAATAAATACAATATTTTTAGGATGGTAAGTCGACTAATGTAATCAATTTAAGGGGATAATTAATTAAACTAATTATTAAGATAATTAGTTAAGTAGTTTGTGTAATCAATTTAAGGGATAGATTTATTAATATGACTAATTGCGGCAATTAAATAAAAGATGATAGTTTATTTTAAAAGTTAATTAATTAATTGTAATTAATGATAATTACTTAAATTAATGGGCAATTACTAAATGAGATTTAATAAATGATAATTACTTATGTAAGTAATTTAAAGGATTAATTTGTTAAGAATTACTTTGTTAGGGTTTTAGTAATTTAATTTGAGATTAAAGGTTAAATTTAGTAAGGGTAATTATCAAATGGGATAATTACTTGATGGAAGTAATAAAAAGGTTAATTACTTAGTGTAATTAATTAAGGATTATTTACTTAGTGTAATTAATTAAAGATTAATTAATTAAAGAAATTATTCAAAGGTTAGTTAATTAATTTGATTAATTAAAGCAAAATTAATCAATATTGATTATAAGATAATTAATTTGAGTAATTAATTAAGGGTCAATGTAAGTAATATGGATGGGTAAGAGTTAATTACTTACTGTGATTAAAGGATAATTAGTCAAGGGTGATTAAATTTGATGGATAATTAAAAAAGATTAATTAATGGGTTGTAATCAATTAATGTTAAGTGAAGGTAATCTAAATGATTAGGGATTGGTAATTAATTTAATTAGAGATGAATTGAATTAATTTTGAAAGTGATCAACCTTGCTTATGAACGATTGAATGATGATTAAATGCCTTGAATGGATTGATAACTCTGTTATGAAATGTTTTGTGATATGACATGTTTGGGTTGTACAGAGATAATGTGATTATCTATTGATGATGAATTGCTATGTTAAAGTGACATTCAGTATTTAAAATTAGATTGTATTCACTTGAATAACTTGAGTTAAGATGACATTGGATTCGAAGAGACCGGAGTCGAGTATTGGTAAATACCGGATACCACTTCGATTCTTTATAGATTGATATGTGAAATTAATAGGCTGGAATGGAATGATTTAAGTGAATTGGACCATTTAATCTAAGTTTAGGTACTTAGAAATTGATGTGTGAAATAAGTTATGTCTATAACAAATTGTGAATTTGTAAATTTATACGAGTTACCCAGGTTTATATAAGTTTTATGCTTTTGTATTCCATGTTAGATGGGTTTACTCATGCTGGTTTCCAACCTGACCTGGGTGTTTCTTTGATGTAATTCTCGGGTCAGACCGAGTATTACATATTTCAGGTAAGGGCGTTCTGGAGCTCAGGAGGCAAGCTGGATGGAAGGAACGTATGGAGACTATTTCGATGTGTATAAATTGTTGATTGTCTAGGACATGTGATATTAACTGTCCAGTGTTTGTAAAGGTTGAAAACTCTTATGTATTAAAATGTGAATTTACTGATAAAGTTTTCCTTTGTATAACTATTATTATTTGATATTATATTTTATCCACTGCGAATGTGAGAATCTGTGTTTTGGTGCGTCTGTTTCTTCTTCTTCTATCTCTTTTCTTTCTTTCCTGAACTATCTGGAATTTTCGGGATTGAAAATTCTGGGTTGTTACAATGGTTATAAGATATACCGTGATATAAAGAATACATATTATTAGGAGGGGATGAAGAGGGATGTTGGGACATTCATCTCGAAGTGTATGAACTGCCAGTTGGTGAAGGTAGAGCAGAAAAAGCCAACTGGGTTGATGCAACCACTTGAAGTCCTCTAGTGGAAATGGGAGCAAGTTTCAATGGGCATCATTGATGGATTGCCAATGACCAGAGGAGACTATAAGCATTTGGATCATAGTAGATAAGGTAAAAAGTATGTGGAAATCCATTGAGAAATGAGTTAGTTATAATGTTTTGATATTTTGAGAAGAAGAGGGAAGAAATAAATTTTGAATAGATGAAACATATGTTGGTTTGGGTTATATAGATGGAGAGAAACGATAGTTGGTTTCAAATTCAAATAAACGGACCTAACCTGCTTCGTCCCATCTTCAAACCGCAAGTCAAATCCTTCATAGATCCTCTATAAGATCTTTGATTGATGTTCTTATGGTCGAAACTGATAAAAAACAGATCTACACAATGGAGAAACTTTGGTTGTCAAATTACACTCTTTGTAAAATTACAGTTTTGCCCGTATTTATTTCATTAACCAATTTTTTTTCGAAATTCTTATTAAAATTTCTGAGGTATTACATACTTATTCTCCATTTTGTAAAACAATGGATGTTACTCTCATTCAAGTTCTTAATCCGTTTACTACTATCTTTGATAACAGAGGAAGCCTAGGCATAACATTGATGGTAATTTCTCTAGCTACAACCCCGAAGGAAATAGGATCCAATCCACAGTACGATGTAGAAATAATAAAATCCCACAAAAAGGAGACAATCATCATTCCTTTTAGCTCAAAGGGATTTGTTGGTGCAGGTTAAATGGAGGTTAGTACTCAGATAGAAGCAAGGAACACCAAAACCATTCCATAAATATCATGAAACCTCTTAATTACGAAAAGAGGAAGAAGATGAATGCTTTGGGATTAAGGGCAGACGAAACCATGGACATCTCTCCATCAGAAAAGGCATCATTAAAGAAGACTTAAAGAAAGCCCAATAAATAATCTTATTCTAATATGTGGTTTCCTTTTATATCAACCTATATGGGCACAAGTAAAATTTTTGACATACTTTGAACAAAAGATCTATAAAATATACCTTTTCTTTTGCAATGTTTATATCTTTTTTCTTCATGCACTATTTCATTTATGATCACTACTTTTTCTACACATATTCCTAGATAGCTTATTTGATGAAAAACATAAATGTAAAATTCTATATATGTTTATTAATTTTTTTTAAACCAATTTATGAGCTATAACTCAGCACTAGTAATTAGCTTCCACATTTTGATTTTTTTGCAACTACATAGCTCTACCTATTATCTTATCAAATCGATCCTATTTGATTATAAGTAAAGTGTAGTTGTTACTCTTAGTTTTCTAGCCAAAAATGAACTAAAATTTAAAGATTACTTTGCTATTATTTTGTGTTCCATGTAAGTGTCATTCAATGCCAAACAAAGTTATATTGCCCGCATTTTCGGGAATACATTTGTGCTTTTAGACTAAGATTTCTTGTTCCTCTTGACTTGAATTACGATTTTCCAACCATTTTGGTTCCGTTTCTAATGCCCTTTTGACTACTTTACATTTGACTATTTATCCGTTGATCTTACATCTAGGTACCTATTCTATCTATGTTAGACTTTAGGTATGCTTTTTTGTTAGTGCCAAACTCGGGGCATCTAATCCATCAATGCTTATTTTTGAAAATCCTAATCCATCAATGCCAATTTATGGGTATCTATTTTGTCGATGCCTATCTCAAAGAACCTTTATCCATCGATACCTATCTTTGGTCATTTATTTCATCGGTCTTTATCTCCAAAACACATTATTCCTAAATGCCTACCTTTGGGATTTTTCTTTCAATGCACATCCGTGGGCACCTTTATTCATCGATGCATGTCTTGTAGCATCTATTTCATTAATTCTTATCATTAGGCATATATTAGATGAAAGCCTATATCTAGGAATTCATTCAATTTATGCTTATCTCTAGACACCTTTATCCATAAATGCTTACATTTCACCATTTATTCCACCTTTACCTATTTCTATGCATTTATTTCACCGATGCCTATTTTTGGGCGTCTATTATATCAATTCCTATCACTGGGCATCATTTTGATAAACTCTATCTATGGGTTTACCTTTTTTTTGCACCTATCTCTAGATACCCACTATGAGATGAATTGCCTTTTGTTATTACATGCAAGTACATGTGGGACAGAATCATTTGATATGCCCCTAATGAAATTATATTGCAATGAATGTGTGAAAGGAGTTAGTGCATAACAACTTGGACCCATTCTAAGTATGGAATTTAAAGTGCTACAATTATTCGATCTTAACAAAGACCTACAAATAAACAATGTATATCATAACATACAGAAAACAGTTTCGATTGGTTAAAAGCTAACATTATTCATAAATTCATTGGCAAAGCATCATTTTTACATGGAACGAAGTTCTAATTCATTGCAAGTGTAATGGTGTAATGCCAACGAATGAACTAAAAAGAGAGAAACAAATCAAAAATGAAATAGAGGTAAATATGTTTGTTATTCCATATCTACAAAAACGACATACCGTCCATGGTAACCAAAGTTCTGTCTCAATTCTTTATTTCAATTATGTTAGGTCCTATCCAGTTAGGGCTAAGTGTCCCTAAATTTGAGAAAACTCGTTTCAAAACTAAGTTACCCACCTTGAACTTTCGGTTTTGGGCTATGGCATTAAACCACCATGACTCTTTTTGCTGGTAAGTGGCAACACATGAATTAACTGCGTTTTGTTTTCTTGCACCAAGTTAAGGGATGCTAGTGGTTTCTCAGCGTTCACATTGGGGACATAATGCATATGTTAATCAAGGGATTTTAGTGTTTATATGGATCATAACCTCCATTTCTTATGCTAGAGTGAATATTGTTTCTGATTGTTATCTTCTATGTGATTTGATAAATGAACAATACAAGTGACAAGTCATCAACACATTTAATTTCACTCTTTGTAAACTCTTCATCTCAGTGGACATGATGATCTTATTAATGGCTTTTGCTTGCTCATATGCCTATGGATGAGTCACTTTATAGAAGCTTTTCTATACCCAATAATAGGCATAACAATTCGCAACCTCAACGCTTTTGAATTTCATCCCATTACTAGAAATAATTCTTTGTAATATCCTAAATCTGTAAATTATGTTCTTTACAATAATGTTAATCACTTTTTTAAATAATTAAGGTTATTGGTTCCGCACCGCTTTGTTAAATAATATACCCAAACAATTGCATATTTTTCTTTTCCATACATCATTGGCAGCACTTCTATAATATCAACTCCCCAGACTACAAATGGCTAGAGACTGACTACTTATGTAAGTTTGAAAGAAGGGATTTTAGAATAATAGTGAACCTTTGGTATATGTCACACCTTTTGGCGAATTCTTATGCTTCCCTATTGATAGTAGGCCAAAAGTACCCATAATGCCGCACCAATTGAACTAAGGTTCTCTGCACACGATCTCCACAACTTTCCTAACGTGTATTTTTTAATATTTCCTTTGCTTCATACTTATCTGTATATCTTAGCAAGGAGGATAAGAATCAACTTTGATATGAAATTCCATCCTCTAAAATAAATAAACTGCCTTTCTCGATGGCTTATGTGCCTTAATCTTGTTTTATGACGGAATTCCCTTTGTCAACAATTCCTTCCATGGATTCATCCATGATTCTATTTCTTCCACCTCAATAATGTAATCAACCTCTCTAAGGCTTGGAGAAGAAAATTTTATACTGGAAAATTCCTTAATAGTTGTGCATCTCCAGAACAAGCCAGCTTGGCCACAGAATTTGCATTAACATTCCCTTCTTGTGCATTGTGCATAGTGGTCAAACTACCAGGAAAATCCATCACTTTCAATATTTAAGGTGTTAACCGTGCACCTTTATCGTGGGCAACCTTCTTTACATGATAAATCACTTATTGTAATTCATCAAAGATTTGGAATGATCTAGCCTCCAATTCCTCCGCAATTTTAAGCCCAACAATTAGTGTTTCATATTCTACTTCATTATTGGTTGAATGGAACTCCAACTTTAGCGCATAGCATGCCCATCGGCCTTTTATAATAATAAAAACCATCGTGCTCGAAAATAATCTTCATTGGTTGCGTAGTCCACATATAATCCTAGCGGCTTGACCATCCCCTCCTCCTCCTCCTTCATCTTCATTCTAGATTGTACATTCAATAATGATTTCTTCAAATGCGCTCCCTTGATGGCCTTCCAAGGATGATAAGTTGTGTCACATTAACATAGATTAATACTAAATTTCAATAAACATCGTACCATCTCATGGAAATGCAGGACTTTCCTTAAGGGTTTATCCATTAGTTCCCTAATTGGATAAGCTTGGAAGTACGGTTGCAATTTTGTCGAAACTATAAGCAAGTTGTAAGCCTACATCTCTAGTTTCCAATATTGTTTCTCTGCTTTGGCAAACTGCTTGTTCATATGGCATATAGGCCATTGGATCCTCAACTTATCACACACCAACATCGCACTTAATGCATGAGTCGATACTTCAAGATATATGTTTAAGTCCTCTCCTTCCGACTATGTCAATATCCAAGGGGTTTTTAGACATGTTTTGAGAAGCAGTTTAACATTTATTTGTCCATTAGAAGTTTCCCTTTGTTCTTTTAAAGGCATATATATGGCACAACACTTATCGATAGCTTTAGAGATGTATCAAATCATTTTTGCAACCTTCCAATTCAAGGTTTGCATTTCCTTACTCATATTTATTGATTCCATCTTTCTCAAGGCGTCAATCTACTTTGGATTAGCCTTAATACCCCTAGAGTTAACATTGAATCTCAATAAATTTCCTAAATGATACTCTTAATGAACATTTTAAACCTCGGTCTCTTCCTAATTTCGTAAGAATCTCAAATATCTCTAATAAATGTGAAATGTGGTCCACAAATTTCTTAGACTTCGAGTATGTCATTAAATTACTCCTCCATTGTTATCCTAATTTGTTTTGGAAACATCTTACTAAAGAACAATTGGTAAGTAGCTCCAGCATATTTTAGACCAAATGATATTACTTTCTAGAAGTACAGTGCCAAGTCAGTAGTAAAATCAATGTGAACTTGGATAGGAGCATGTATCAATAATCTGGTTGTTGTCGAAGTAAGCATCCATGAATGAGAGCAATTCATGATCGGTGGTTTTGTCCATATGTTGGTCTATCCTCATGGAGGAAAGTAGTCCTTTACAAATTCATCGTTTAAGTTTGAATAGTCCACCTCACTTTATATTAGGATTTTAAACCAACATATGGTTTTCTATTCAATCTATGTAAAAAGCATCTCAAACAAAGATATCACTCAACAACTATCTACTTCCTCCTTCAGCGTAGTAGATCTCCATAGATTGATGTTATGCCTTTTCTTCCTTACCATGAGAACTTTTGGGGTGACATATAGCATCACTACTACAAAACAGGTCATTTGCATCGGTTGTTTACCCCCTTTTGCATCAGTTCAACATCCGATGCATATGCAACCGATGCAACAGGCTTAACAGTTTTGCATCAGTTCTAAAACCGATACAAAACGGTTCTTTTTGCATCGATTGTTACTAACAAATGGTGCAAAATATGGTTGGTTGCTTGGACACAGCCCTCATGCTGCATCGGTTGAAATGAAAACCAATGCAACAAAGGAACTTGTTGCATAGGCTGTTGTTGGAAACCGATGCAACATAAGAGTCTTTGGGTTTAAAAGGCTTCTTAGTTGCATCGGTTTTTTATAACAACCGGTGCAAACAAATCCCTCTATTGCATCAGCTATTTATACCTTATGCAAAAAAGTAATTCTCAGAAATCATTATTACAATACTCAAATAGACAATATATATATTATTGATTATAACGTACAATTATTGCATGCAATATTACAATCATTCAAAATTAAATTGATGGCAAATACAAATACATCAGTGATTGATTATAGAAAGAAGCAACCAATGAAAGGGTTCTTCAAACTCATCAAGTATGAAATTATTCTCACTATGCCTGTACCTATGCTAGCTCTAAATGTAAATGTTATCTCAACCAATCTCAACACAAAATCACATATGTATCAGAAAACTGTATAATATATAACAAAAATGTAGCTCCTCATCAACCAAGTATTCTCTAAATAAGCTGCACCGCTGCAATAGAAATGATAGCGATAAACAACCATAAAGTGCTCTTTGTCATAAATGAATCTAAGAAAATAAAAATCACATGTTAATAAGCTTCATAAAAGGGAAAGAAAACATGATAAATAAAACTAAAACAAACGATCTAAGTAGACTTCCCTGCAGCAGATTACAGCGTTGGACTAAAGTTTTCCCTGAGTTTGACAAAGTAGAGCTAAAAGCTCTGAAGCAAATTCTTACACAGAAGCAAAGTTTCATGCACATATTCTTTTTACCATTCGAGCACGCTTTGATTTCTATTGCTAGAAATTAATAGGCATCGGACGGGTTTTCAGGTCGTTTCATCTTTAATTACGGGTAACAGCAAGAACTACAGAAGTACCTATCTCTTAGGCAATCTTGCCAGGTTTGCAAATATTTGAATTTGATTCTATTCCACAGGTTGAGAATAAATTAAAATTCTTATTATTAAACATCAGGAAAATGGCCCTGAATATCAGAAACAAGTTTTTGTTTGTTTTCGAACTATGTCTAGTTGTTTCAGTGATCATATGAAGGCCGAGGAGGGTTTTTACAAGCTCGATCAATTAAAAGACACAAACATAATGAAAATGCTGAAAAGTCTACTTGATCATAGAGCAAGTTTTACCCAGATGTGGTCATTTCGCGTATGTTTCTTTATGTGTTTATAATAACTATTACGGGAACAATAATGTGCGCATTGTCATATTATAAGTGCATTGGTATATTATAACCTTAACAACCTGCTCTGTTGATGTTCTCAAATGCTATATCACTCGAATTATCTTCGTTAATAGGTCTTATATTGATTGAATATTACGATAAATTATGGGAACAATTGACTTAATTATTTGCAGGTTGAATTATTTAAGATAACTGGAGAGGAGAACATGCTTTATGATTTTGTCAGATTACTTCCCACCAAATGCTGTAATCATCTTTTCAACAAAGAATTTTTGAAAGAGATTTTTGTAGAGGTTTCTGCACAGGAATCTGCTTGTAATGCTAAATTTGTGTCCACATGCATGAGCTTACTAGAGGTTAACTCTATTGTTTACTCTTAACATTACTGTTGCATACTCGTAAGGATTTAAATGTGTAGTAGATGAATTCATACATGTTCCATATAGTTGTGTAATTGTACCTAAACTTTGGATTTTGCTATGTGTGTTCTCATGAACATCTTAACGCTGATTCTTGTTGGATGCATGGAATAAACGTGTTAAACTTACGAACATCTAAGTAGACTTACCTGCAATAGATGAACTTCCATTATCAGGTAAATTTCCAGGAGAAGCCGCACTTGAATTAGACAAAGTGATTCTTAAATTTGCGCAATTTGCTCCTATAGAACCTATAAAAGCAGCAAACCTCGAAATTTAATGGTATCATAATGCACTATCTTTACCTTCTTGAATGCAAGAATAGGAAGCATTTCTTACACTCAGCATAGCAAGGGAAACTTGTGGAATTGAAGAGGTTGTTGTAGCCTTCATTTCATGTACATTTGTGTTCATAAGTATTAGTAGCAGCGCACCTGCCTCCACCACAGTAAGACCACTTGCATGCTGAATTAAACGCACAACATAAACTTGGTTGTTCTAAGTAATAAATCTATTTGGTGTTATGTATAAAAACGATAATTATGAGCAGTGGTGTGTATGAAAATTTATATTACTTAATTGACTCAGTAGCAAGTCAACTTGCTTTGATATCAGATTTGGTCATCCTATGAAAGAAAATTGGTTGAGTTCGTTTACAGAAACGTTTTTGTTATTATTTATGTCAGATCAAATCCTATTTATGTCTGACTAGTAAATTCATTTATTCAAATCAAAAAATATGGTTAACTTGAATAGTAAATCCACTAGGACCACCATTAAGGCTCTGGTTGTTTGAACGACTGAACGTTAAATACCAGATATTGAATATGGAATGTTGAATGCTAAATTCTGAATACGGAATGCTGAATGTATAAAATGTTCTTTGATTGCTTGCTGGTCAGAGTTATGATTTCAAAAATATAATTGTTATTTGGGCAAAACTACCTCCTCATTTATTGGCAATAAATATTTGTGCTCTTATAATAAATTCAAATAGGACAATCTAAACGCATGGAACATTTGTTATGGTGTTTAGAGGAAATTCGTGCTCCCTTTATGTGATAACCGGATTTTGAATAGTTGTTAATTAGATAATTAACTAATTTTAAACTATTGGGATAGTAATTTTATTTTAATTAAACAAATAAATAATAAATGATGTCCGGATGTATATATAAGTGGATTTGAAACTATAATAATAGTTGAATTAAAATGATGAATCTAATAGTAAAATTTAAAATATAAATATATATATATATATAGGAAAAACTTTATGATATTTAATTTGTAAGTCTATACATATACAAGTAAGTGTGTGTGTGTGTGTGTGTGTATATGTGTGGTGTTAATGACTTAGGCCTATAGGAATCGGATTAATATAGGAGTTTAAATTATTTCTTCTAAATAGCATCTTAAAAATATATTTACAATTAGTATTTGTATATGGTTATTTATTAGTGCGTAGTTAAGTTTTAAATCTTTTCTTTAGAGTTTTATAGATATAAAATTAAGTAAATTATGGAAAAGAAGATTTAAACCATAATTCATAAATAAATAAAAGTTTAACTAGGGGTTTAGGCATAAAAATCTAAAAGAAGTATATCTTAAATATAGTTGTTTTAAATAGTAAAATAAATACCCAAGCTTTATAAAACATTTTAAATTAAGGCAATTGTTAAGATGATTACACCCAAATTAACAAAAGTAAACCATTTAACATGAAGATATACAAGTGTAACAATTGAAATATAAAATTTAAAACAAGAGTTTATCAAAGATTTACTATTCTTCTTTCTTAATTACACCTGTATTAAGTATAATTTATATATAATTTAAATACATAAAACCCAAAATTTATAAACATAAGGAATTCATAAATAAGGCTTTATATATTTGTAAGTATGTAAAACATGGGAAATAACAAATGTAATAATTCTAGCATAAAATTTAACAAGTGTCACTCATCTTTTTATTTTTTTTGAGAAAATTAATAAAATAAAATTCAAGACTATATAATACTTCATCTCCTTCATTTTTTTTCTTCTCTTTTAATCAAAACTTCAATCAGCAAGTTAAGATAAAAATTGGTAAAAATAAATGAAAACCTGGATTCTTTTAAAACCTGAACCAAAACAGATCGAACCAAAAAAAAAGCACATGAAATTCCAATGCATCTCAAAACATTAGCAAGGATTAAAGTTTCAGGCAAGCAGGAAATCACCTCAACGTAATCAGGTAGCAGATTTACATCAAGTTTCATATTCAACTAAAAATCAAGTTTTCAACTTCAAAACAAATACCAGACTTGTCTATCTTAATACTGTGAGTAAGCTTAACGTGGTTCCTCTATTTTTTCTAAAATGCCTGCGAGCAATTTTTTCTTTTTCCTGAAAAAGCAAATTTTCTATATAAACTTATGCATGCAAGAACTATCAGCAGAGACATCTTAAATATGACTTGTATGATAGAAGAAGAGTGCTTGTCTGGGTATATAAGTGAATTTCTGTGAATATGTGTATGCATGCAACAACATAATCTAATAATGAGTAAATCTACTTTTTGAAAACAAATTCTACTTTATAACTGAATGCATGCAAAATTTGATTATAGGAATATCTCAATTATTACTTGCATGAGTGAATGGATGTGTTGCCTGGGTATATAATTAATATTTCTATGAGTAAACAAAACCTTTAAAGGCTTTAAATATGGTCGAAAACTTTATGGCATGTGATGTCTGAATGTATTAATGAAGTTTGCATAAGAATATGAATATGAATGTATGTATAAACACCGGGTTTGCTTGTGATATGCCTATATATGTATAAATATACCTCTGCCCTGTGTTATTCAGAGTCTTCCATTTCCTTTCAAAAATTTATACCACACCATAGATTCATTGTTAAACCTTGATCATTAAAAACAAATGGTTTTAACCACCTAAATTTATCTTTTCAAAATAGTTTCAGGATTTTATGTTTAGTAATTAATTAAATTTTGGGAAGATCAGTAAAAAAACTCATTCTGAATCAAAAACATAAACCATTTTATTTCCCTGTTTGGATTAGACTATATGATTTGTCATAGTGATTGATGAATGTTAAAGGTAATAACTTGATTTTTAGTTTGCTAAATCATTGGGATAATCGAGTTGAACGTTGTAGGCTTTTGGTTGATTGTCGTTGATCGGCGATGACTTAGAGGTCGTAACTTGGACTGCGGGTGGCTAGTGGACTAAGAGTCAAGGGAAAAATGATCGGGAAAATGATCAGTCGCCGTGGCGACGAGGCGGAGACCAGTTTGGGTTTAATGGTGGGATTTGTACGACGTTGATGTCGAGATGTTTCCGGTGTGGGTGAAGTGCTGGACTCGATCGCGATGGGGGGTAATTGAAGCTGGAAGTGATGGTTATCCTCTGATTGAAGGGCGAGTGATCTCGTGGTCAAGATCATCGGAGAAGGGAAATTCTTCGATCGTAGGTTGCTGTTTCGTTCAACTATGTAGGCTCGATTTCGATTCAAGCTGAAATTGTGAAATCTGGATGGTTGTGAATGATGTCGAGGTCGTTATCGACTTGTCGGAGACCAGAATAATGGCCGAAGGAGGGTGGCGCTTCGGTACACGTGCACCATGCATGATTGAGTATCAGGTGTGAAGGAATTCTTGGGGAAGAAGCACATCACTCGGGTCATGCTTGCGTGTTTTGCTATGTAGACTCGAAGCTGGGATGTAGAGCTCGTGAGATTTGCTTGAGTTTTAGTTGTTGGCTCAGGTTGATTTTTTTTGGTTAGTTTGAGATTCCAGATTTTGGAACGAAATAAGTTCAAGCTTAAGGAAAAAATGAAAACATATTTTTCAAGGTAAATATTTTACAAGTTTATTTTCAAAGTGTTTAAAACAAATGTTAAGTTATTAAAATAATTTTTTCCAAAAAGAAGCATGTTTTATACAAGATTAATGGTGGTTAAAAATTTAGTATAAGTTTTCAAAGGAACAAAATTTTAAATTTAAATAAATTTTGGTTTAAAAACTTTCACCAATCTCTTTTGTATAAAATAAGTATTCTCTAACATTTGTTTTAAAGGGTTGTAAATTGATTTTAAATTTTGTTAATGATAAGTGAGTCATTAATAAAAATAAAAGATTTATCTTAAGAGCTAATTAAGATTTGGATGATTAATGACTAATTAATTAAATAAGGTAATTAAAAGTAATTAATTAGCATAATTTAATAATATTTAAGATTTATTAATTAATAATTAGAGGTTGGTTAATTAAGTAGTTAAGTCGTAATTGGTGACTAATTGATTACTTAATGGAAGTAATCTAAGGATTATTTACTTAGTGTAATTAATTAAACGATTTATTAAATAAGGGAATTAACTAAGAGTTAGTTAATTACCGAGTGTGATTAATTAGGGGATAATTAATCAATGTAAGGGATTATAGAATAATTAATTTGAGTAATTAATTAGGGATAAATGTAATAAATCATTGTTAATTACTTTATAAAAGAAATTAGGGGATCATTTGATGTGATGAGGGAAGGATAATTAATTTGGATAATTTATTAGAAATTAATTACTTATTGAAATTAAAGTATAATTAATCAAAGGTTATTAGTTAAGATGGATAATTTAAGGATGATTAATTAATTAATTTGTAAGAAATTAATGTTAAGTAAAGGAAATCTTAGTGATTAAAGATTAGTAATTAATTGAATTAGAGATGAATTAAATTAATTTTGGAAATGATCCGTCTTCCATTTGAATAATTGAACGATGATTTAATGCTTTGAATTGATTGATATCCCTGATATGAAATGCTTTGTTTGGGTGGACAATGATAATGTGGTTATCTGTGGATGATGAATCTCTGTGAAAAATGACATCTTTTATTTAAAGATGGATTATATTTCACTTGAAACAACTTAGGTTAGGATGGTATCGAATTCGAAGAGACCAGAGTCGGGTGTTAGTAAATATCCGAAACCACTTCGATTCTTGTGGATGGATATGTGAAATCAATAGACTGAAATGGAATGATTTAAGTAAACTGGACCATTTAATCTAAGTTTGGGTACTTAGAAATTGATGTACGAAATAAGTGATGTCTATAACGAATTGTGAATTTGTAAAATTGTAACGAGTTATCCCGGGTTTTAAATAAGTTCTATGGATTGAAATTTCATGTTAGATGAGTTTACTCACTCTGGTTTCCAGCCTGACCCGGGTGTTACTTTGATGTAATGCTCGGGTCAGACCGAGTATTACAGATTTTCAGGTAAGGACGTTCTGGAGCTTAGGAGGCGAGCTGGATGGCAGGAACGTGTGAAGTGTTTCCGCTGAGATGTATTGTTGTATATCTAGGACATGTTGTTTTAAACAGTCCAGTGTTATGTAAATGTTGTAACTCTGATATATAAAAATGATAATGTAATGATACAGTTCCCCTTTGTAAAACTATTAATTTATTTAATATTATATTTTGACCGCTGCATATGTGAGATTCTGTGTTTCTTTTCTGTTCTTCTTCTTTCTCTTTCCTTTTTCTAACTATCTGAACTTTTTGGAATCGAAAATTTCGGGTAGTTACACTTTAAATAAGTGTCAGCTATGGGATCAGTCGTTAACCATTCATATGCACCCACACCAAGTAGGATGGAACCTGTGCAGGTGGTTGTTGGAGGTTATAGTGTCAATAGGGCCTCAATTGTAGGTTAATGGATTTACTTAAAATAGATTTTAATGTGTAAAAAAACTTTTAATTCCACAGTTGCAATTCAACATGGTTGATGCACGCAATCAATAGTATGTTGTATCATGCAAAATGCAATCAACATATGAAGTTTAAAACAATTTCAACAGAAAGTGGTTCAATATAAAGGACAAGCTTAAAAGTTGCACATATGAAGTCGTGTATGCCGTTGAGAGCCAACAGTCTGCGTTTGATTTTATATCGGTAGACTGCGACCTATGGTAACATAGCGAAAGTCATGTGTGCCATTGAGAGCCAACAGTCTGCGTTTGATTTTATATCGGTAGACTGCGACCTATGTAGGATTGGAGAAGTTTCATTTTGACAGCGAAAATCGTGTGTGCCGCTGAGAGCCAACAGTTACATGGACTTTTGCTGCGATGGCAGCGTAACCCTGGAATGTAACTGCGATCTGTCGTGGTTTCCACGGTGTAATCGAGGGGCGCGGAGTGCCTACAGTTACATGGACTTTTGCTGCGATGGCAACGTAATCCAGGATGTAACTGCGACCATGGATCCGGGTGATGATTTCCAGAGCATTCTCACCAAAGATATTTCCTCTATTTTCAAAAACTGTTTTCTATATTTTCAATAAAATTATTTTCCAAGTATTTTCACTGGATGTTGAAAATGGGTTTACCAAGTACATATGGATTTTCAGTCTTACGCCTAATCAATGTATGGCCGAATTTCTGTAAGAACAAGGATGGATTGGTTAAGACATCGAGTTAAAATTTCAAAATGTTTTAAAATTGATCAAAGTATAATTTATCAGATTTTGGGTATAGAATAAATTCTGGCTTCGTTCCTTTTCAAGGACGAAAAGATTCAAAGGGGGAAGGAATGTGATAACCTGGATTTTGAATAGCTGTTAATTGGATAATTAACTGATTTTAAACTATTGGGATACTAATTTTATTTGAATTGAACAAATAAATAATAAATGATGTCCGGATGTATATATAAGTGGATTTGAAACTATAATAATACTTGAATTAAAACGATGAATCTAATAGTAAATTTTAATATATATATATATATATATGTATATAGATGTAGGAAAAATTTTATGATATTTAATTTGTAAGTGTATACATATACAAGTAAGTGTTTGTATATATATGTGGTGTTAATGACTTAAGCCTATAGGAATCAGATTAATATAGGAGTTTAAATTATTTCTTCTAAATAGCATCTTAAAAATATATTTACAATTAGTATTTGTATATCATTATTTATTAGTGTGTAGTTAAGTTTTAAATCTTTTCTTTAGAGTTTTATAGATATAAAATTAAGTAAATTATGGAAGAGAAGATTTAAACCATAATTCATAAATAAATAAAATTTTAACTAGGGGTTTAGGCATAAAAATCTAAAAGAAGTATATCCTAAATATAGTTGTTTTAAATAGTAAAATAAATACCCAAGCTTTATAAAACATTTTAAATTAAGGCAAGTGTTAAGATGATTACACCCAAATTAACAAAAGTAAATCATTTAACATAAAGATATACAAGTGTAACAATTGAAATATAAAATTTAAAACAAAAGTTTATCAAAGAGTTAATATTCTTCTTTCTTAATTACACCTGTATTAAGTATAATTTATATATAATTTAAATATATAAAACCCAAAATTTATAAACATAAGGAATTCAAAATAAGGCTTTATATATTTGTAAGTATGTAAAACATGGGAAATAACAAATAATAATTCTAGCATAAAATTTAACAAGTGTCACTCATCTTTTTATTTTATTTTTTGAGAAAATTAATAAAATAAAATTCAAGACTATATAATACTTCACCTCCTTCATTTTTTTCTTCTCTTTTAATCAAAACTTCAATCAGCAAGTTAAGACAAAAATCAGTAAAAAATAAATGAAAACCTGGATTCTTTTAAAACCTAAACCAAAACAGATCAAACCAAAAAAAAAAAGCAAGTGAAATTCAAATGCTTCTCAAAACATTAGCAAGGATTAAAGTTTCAGGCAAGCAGGAAATCACCTTAATGTAATCAAGTAGTAGATTTACATCAAGTTTCAGATTCAACTAAAAATCAAGTTTTCAAGTTCAAAACAAATACCAGACTTCTCTGTCTTAATACTGTGAGTAAGCTTAACTTGGTTCCTCTATTATTTTTTAAATGCCTGCGGGCAATCTTTTCTTTTTCCTGAAAAAGCAAATTTTCTATATTAACTTATGAATGCAAGAACTATCAGCAGAGACATCTTGAATATGACTTGTATGATCGAAGAAGAGTGCTTGTCTGGGTATATAAGTGAATTTCTATGAATATGTATATGCATGCAACATCATAATATAACAATGAGTAAATCTACTTTTTGAAAACAAATTCTACTTTATAACTGAATGCATGCAAAATTTGATTATAGGAATGTCTCAATTATTACTTGCATGAGTGAATGGATGTGTTGCCTGGGTATATAATTGATATTGCTATGAGTAAACAAAACCTTTAAAGGCTTTAAATATGGTTGAAAACTTTATGGCATGTGATGTCTGAATGTATTAATGAAGTTTGCATAAGTATATGAATATGAATGTAGTTGTGATATGCCTATATATGTATAAATATACCTCTGCCTTGTGTTATTCAGAGTCTTCCATTTCCTTTCAGAAATTTATACCACACCATAGATTCATTGTTAAACCTTGGTCATTAAAAAGAAATGGTTTTAACCACCTAAATTTATCTTTTCAAAATAGTTTCAGGATTTTATGTTTAGTAATTAATTATATTTTGGGAAGATCAGTAAAAAAAAAATCATTCTGGATCAAAAACATAAACCATTTTATTTCTCTATTTGGATTAGACTATTTGATTTGTGATAGTGATGGATGAATTTTAAAGGAAACAACTTGATTTTTAGTTTGCTAAATCATTGGGATAATCGATTTGAACGTGGTAGGCATTTTGGTTGATTGCCGTTGATCGGCGATGACTTGGAGGTCGTAACTTGGACTGGGGGTGGCTAGTGGACTAGGAGTCAAGGGAAAAATGATCGGGAAAATTATCAATCGCCGTGGCGACGAGGCAGAGACCAGTTAGGGTTTAATGGTGGGATTTGTACGACGTTGATGTCGAGATGTTTCCGGCGTGGGTGAAGTGCTGGACTCGATCGCGATGGGGGTAATTGAAGCTGGGAGTGATGGTTATCCTCTAATTGAAGGGCGAGTGATCTCGTGGTCAAGATCATCGGAGAAGGGAAATTCTTCGATCATAGGTTGTTGTTTTGTTCAACTATGTAGGCTCGATTTCGATTCAAGATGAAATTGTGAAATCTGGATGGTCGTGAATGATGTCGAGGTCGTTATCGACTTGTGGGAGACCAGAATAATGGCCGGAGGAGGGTGGCGCTTCGGTACACGTGCACGATTGAGTATCAGGTGTTGAAGGAATTCTTGGGGAAGAAGCACATCACTCGGGTCATACTGGCGTGATTTGCTGTGTAGACTCGAAGCTGGGATATAGAGCTCGTGAGATTTGCTCGAGTTTTAATTGTTGGCTCGGGTTGATTTTTTTGGTTAGTTTGAGGTTCCAGATTTTGGAACGAAATAAGTTCAAGCTTAAGGCAAAAATGAAAATAGATTTTTCAAGATAAATATTTCACAAGTTTATTTTCAAAGTGTTCAAAACAAATATTAAGTTATTAAAATAATTTGTTTCCAAAAAGAAGCATGTTTTATACAAGATTTATGGTGGTTAAAAATTTAGTATAAGTTTTCAAAGGAACAAAATTTTAAATTTAAATAAATTTTGGTTTAAAAGCTTTCACCAATCTCTTTTGTATAAAATAAGTATTCTCTAACATTTGTTTTAAAGGGTTGTAAATTGATTTTAAATTTTGTTAATGATAAGTGGGTCATTAATAAAAATAAAAGATTTATCTTAAGAGCTAATTAAGATTTGAATGATTATTGATTAATTAATTAAATAAGGTAATTAAAAGTAATTAATTAGCTTAATTAATAATATTTAAGATTTATTAATTAATAATTAGAGGTTGGTTAATTAAGTAGTTAAGTCGTAATTGGTGACTAATTAATTGCTTAATGGAAGAAATTTAAGGATTAATTACTTAGTGTAATTAATTAAAGGATTGATTAAATAAGGGAATTAACTAAGAATTAGTTAATTACCGAGTGTGATTAATTAAGGGATAATTAATCAATGTAAGGGATTATAGAATAATTAATTTGAGTAATTAATTAGGGATAGATGTAATAAATCATTGTTAATTACTTTATAAAAGAAATTAGGGGATCATTTGATGTGATGGGGGAAGGCTAATTAATTTGGATAATTTATTAGAAATTAATTACTTATTGAAATTAAAGGATAATTAATCAAAGGTGATTAGTTAAGATGGATAATGTAAGGATGATTAATTAATTAATTTGTAAGAAATTAATGTTAAGTAAAGGAAATCTTAGTGATTAAAGATTAGTAATTAATTGAATTAGAGATGAATTAAATTAATTTTGGAAATGATCCGTCTTCCTTATGAATAATTGAACGATGATTTAATGCTTTGAATTGATTGATATCCCTGATATGAAATGCTTTGTTTGGGTGGACAATGATAATGTGGTTATCTGTAGATGATGAATCTCTGTAAAAAATGACATCTTTATTTAAAGATGGATTATATTTCACTTGAAACAACTTTGGTTAGGATGGTATCGAATTCGAAGAGACCGGAGTCGGGTGTTAGTAAATATCCGAAACCACTTCTATTCTTATGGATGGATATGTGAAATCAATAGACTGAAATGGAATGATTTAAGTAAATTGGAACATTTAATCTAAGTTTAGGTACTTAGAAATTGATATATGAAATAAGTGATGTCTATAACGAATTGTGAATTTGTAAAATTGTTACGAGTTACCCCGGGTTTTAAATAAGTTCTACGGATTGAAATTTCATGTTAGATGAGTTTACTCACTCTAGTTTCCAGCCTGACCCGGGTGTTACTTTTATGTAATGCTCAGGTCAGACCGAGTATTACAGATTTTCAGGTAAGGACGTTCTGGAGCTCAGGAGGCGAGCTGGATGGCAGGAACGTGTGAAGTGTTTCCGCTGAGATGTATAGTTGTATATCTAGGACATGTTGTTTTAAACTATCCAGTGTTATGTAAATGTTGTTACTCTGATATATAAAAATGATAATGTAATGATACAGTTCCCCTTTGTAAAACTGTTAATTTATTTAATATTATATTTTGACCGCTGCAAATCTGAGATTCTGTGTTTCTTTTCTGTTCTTCTTCTTTCTCTTTTCTTTTTCTAACTATCCGAAATTTTCGGAATCGAAAATTTCAGGTCGTTACACTTTAAATAAGTGTCAACTATGGGATCAGTCGTTAACCATTCATATGCACCCACACCAAGTAGGACGGAACCTGTGCAGGTGGTTGTTGGAGGTTATAGTGTCAATAGGTCCTCAATTGTAGGTTAATGGATTTACTTAAAATAGATGTTAATGTGTAAAAATGATAATTAATTACACGGTTGCAATTCAGCATGGATGATGCACGTAAACAATAGTATGTTGTATCATGCAAAATGCAATCAACATATGAAGTTTAAAACAATTTCAACAAAAAGTGGTCCAATATAAAGGACAAGCTTAAAAGTAGCACATATGAAGTAGTCATAAACCGTCATAGTTTAATTATAGATTTTTAAACAAAATAACGTGCAAATGAAAATAGACATACATACATATAGAAGTAACAAAATGTTGCAGAGATAGTTTTCATTGCATTGGATAAGTTTGTGTCCATATTGTTCATACATGTTTTTCAAAATTGAAAGGTTCTAAACCATTCAGATGCAAAAATTGTTGGAATTTCCTTACGGAGTATGAAGATGTTGTCAAAGAAAATTTCAAAATCTATAGGAGAGGTAATTTGTTGTTAAATTTTATTATTGCCCACAAAACGCTATAAATTGTACTGAAATCTTGGAGTAAGCATATTTAAAATATGGAACAGCTTGTACATTTCTATATATAAAATTATGCTCTACCACAAAAGTTATATGATTCCTATCCTATTGAATTGAATGCTAAAACTCTTGCAAATGGGCAAAAACAACTTCATATTAGTCTTCAAGTGCTATCAGGGCTTTAACCAAATTATCCTACTCGAGTGTGCAATGTATGAGTGCAATGCATCACTAAAGTTCCAAACAACTACTTTCAAAAAAATGTTCCAAACAACTATCTGTACAAGCAAACGATTTTCATAAAATTAGTTTAAAAATTAATATATTGAAGAGTGAGTTCAAATTGGTATCCAAACAACCAGAATTTTGGACTATGGCCATTAACGATAATTTTTCAAGAACTATGAAGCATATTCTTAGAGCCAGAGATAGTGCAGCTAAAATTATGAAAAGAATTGTTATCAACCGTCAATCAACTTCAATGTTGTTTGATCCTTGGTTAAATCGCAAATCTATAGTCGACTTACTGGGTTAGCGTAGAATTTATTTATGCTAGACAGCAAATGGGACAATCAACAACATTATAGAAAGAAATTCTCTAATGTATAATGAGTTATCATCCACAAGGGAACTATTTCACATCATCACACAAATCTTCTTGGACACAGATTATTCTACTGATTACTACAAGATAGCAGACTAGACAAATTTCAAATTTTCATCGGTCTATAGTTCACTAATATCTATTCACAATTCGGTTTACTGGGGGAGAATAATTAGGAATCGATATATTGCTAAAAACAATTAGTTGCACTGCCTAAAAAGTGTTTATGGGATGTCTACCTACTAAGGATCGACTCCATTCATTGCGAATTTTGGATTCAACTACGTGCCTATTATGTAACGAGGACTCAGAAACGCATGGGTATTTGTTTTTTAATTGTAAATATAGTACATATCTTTGGGGATTGGCCATGAATCGTCTTTGTATGCCATCAACAGAGCGTCCAATTGTGCGATTAGAGCTTATTCGTCTCAACAATAGGGGTGACCAGCAAGGTTGTAGCAGAATTTTAGTTTGAAGACTAATAGGAGACGTTAATTTGCAACAACAAAACCCATTTTAGCATCTCGTTTAATTTGTTGAAGAAGAAAATAAGTAAAATATAAATTTTCTAGCACCGAGGATTCTGAGGAGGAGAAGAATATATTTTTTCCAGAGTGGGTTATTGAAGAGGAAGGAGTACATTTGTCCAAAGTAGTAACTTTGGAGCCAATTTTTCATTATTTCCTACCTAAGTTTCATATCTTTTCTATCAACATGTAGTTGCATCGGTTGACTTTAAAACCTATGCGAATAAAACTATTTGCATTGATGTATTTTCTTCGGTTGTTGGTGAGAACTGATGCAAATTTGATTTTTTATTACCTATTGCTTTGCACGTACCAATTGCACCGGTTATTAAGATAGAACTGATGCAAATAGTTCTATTTGTATTAGTTTTTACTTCAACCGATTCAAATGAGATGAAGCAATCTACACATTTTGTACTAGTGCATGTCGAACACAACCTTAGGTGAAATCGCGCATATACCTAAATGAGTCTAGGCAAACACATCATAGTTTTCTCATAAGAATCCTATAAGCCCCCTTTTCATCTTTTGACCAAGCGATGTTCCAATTTAGACCAACTTAAGAGCATAGTCTTCATCTATTATTATGGTCTCCATTAGTGTGGTTGGTATTTCCCCCTTCCTATTCATCTCTACGATCCATTTCATCATGCTCTCTACTAGTGGACCTCCGTCGGGGCATAAACCATAATTACTATGCTTCATATGATTTAATGAAGAAAGACTTCTCTGCATGCTTTCCTTTCTCCTTATTGCATGATTCCCTAAGCCCAGTCACATATAATTCTTTTCCATCACACTAATTTCCTTTCACCCCTCCAAAGACATAATTAGTTGAAAATATCATAGTCAGACGCCATGAAGCTTTGGAAATCCTGAGGTTAACTTGGTCAGTTGACCCAAAAACATGTGTGCAAAATCCAATTCTATTATAGTGAATGTCTCCACTCTTACTACTCTATATGGCTTATGTCCTATTTGCTCCATCAAATTGGTACATTATGTTGCACCCACTTTAGCAAATCCTTGTAGTTGGGAGGTACATGGAAGCTAATCCTTCCTATTCAAATGCATTTGATCAAATGTATTTTTGAGAAAAATGTTTATTGAGATTCCTTTATTAAAATGCACTCAATGGCAATAACAGGTTCAATTCATGCCATTAGGACCATCGAGTTAAACATTGGGATATCCAGTCCATGATAGTCTCTATAATGGAAAATAGTCTCATAATCCATTATGCATAACTATTTAACAATTGGTTATCCTTCTATTGTGTTGTATGTTACGGGCAGTACATGATTTTGAGACTTTGCATACTTGTCCATGGTACTTCAGCTCTTGTTGAAAATGTTGACCTACAATATTTTATTAATGATTATAGCATCAATGGGTAAGTTCCGACCTACTTCACTTGTTTCTTCTCCATCACCATTTGGTAGTGGCCCTGGTAGTTGATCACTTCTCTATCTTCAACGTTATGGATTTTTCATATGCCGGAATAACTAATTCTTCTTAACTAACTCCTCAACTATGCCCTTTGAGTGGCCACAATAATTTGTATCATACCTATGAGTTTCAAGGAAGCACCAACATTTTATAGACGTTTACTTCTCCTCAGTCGCTTATATTCTAGTGGTTTCCTATATCGCAGAACGCATCAAACGATAATATGAGCATTCTCAACATAGTCCACCAACACCATAAACCTCCCATTTTTGACCATTGAAACCTTTCTTAGGGTCGTTCTTCTTGTCAATTTGTTCGTTGTCTTTCCTTTTATTATTGTTCCTATTATTTTTACCTCCAGTCTTTGCTATAGGAATGGAATGTGACATTTGCCTATTAGTCAATGGTTTACATATTCGTTCTTTAGCCTCTGCCTCCTCTAAGATCGAATACCGATTAGCCTTATAATGAAAATCCTTCAAAGTTTTTGGTTTCCTTATAGATAACCATTTTCAAAACTTCATATCTCTGTCAGCTCCTCCTACAAAAACCATCAACACTAAATTGTCATCATGTCTAAGTGCATTAAATCTTCTCAAATAATTCTTTAACCTCTCTCCCTATTGTTGGTTTACATTCGCCAACAAAATAGCATCATTCGGTTGCATAATGTGCATTCTGAACTGATCCAAAAATTTGTTTTCAAACTCATCATATGGTCTTGTAGATTCTTGTTCAAGCCTAAAAAATAACATTGTCACCAAACCATCAATAAATAGTGGGAAACATCTACAGGTCACATGCGCAAGCACCATCCATATGCCACTCATAATTTAACAAATGCGGCAAGGGATTGGTCATCTTATTTCATAATGACATTATAGGCATATTAAATCTGCGAGAATATCTCGCTTGCCTAATCTTTGAAGTAAAAGGGTTTTGGATTGCATTATTTCCCATTCATTATCCCAATTTCCCCTGTAGAGAAACCACCCGATTATATCCACCATCATGTCCTTCGAACTTCATCACACTTATAATGGCTACGGTTTTCAATCACATCTAGGATATGTGCTCAATCTAATGAATGACAATGATAGTCGTTGCTTGAGCAAGCATGGTCGATAAGATTATGCTTAGGTTTTTCTACCTCTGGAGAGTCCTCTATCATTTGTCTCCTATGGTGATCACGTTGTCAATCACGACTACACCCATGAGAGTGCTCTTGCCTATGTACTCATTTACATCAACATATCACCAACCGGTTGGAGGTATAAAGTCTTTCTCTCGAAGATTATGCTATTGTTGAACTCGGTCAGTACCGTTCCATTCATATGGATCGCTACCTATATGTTCTTGTCGATTAATAGTGGTTGGTATACCTGGAGAAGTAGTTTGTCTATTTTTAGTTTGACCTCTTTTCCCCTTATTGGCACCATGTTGTATTGTTCTCCTACCTATTCCATAGCAACTTTCATCTGATATTGATAATGAACCACCCCTCCATTATCACACATCCATGCACTAGATTCTTCAATATGCATAGTTTCTCTATGGGTTGCTCGCCTATATTGACTAAAATTGTTGTCTCTTTGCATCCATCGTCTTCCACTACCCTATATTAACAATGTTATAATTATGGATTTAACTTTCTAGAAATAACTAGGAGCCAAACCGATATCATTTTCAAATCAAAAAATGTAAAAAAATAAAAAATAGAGAGACAAAACATGCTGCTTTTAGTCATTCGACTATGTGTATAGTCACTTTATAGGATCTTTATTACTTATTGTATTTGAATTACAAATATTACAGTAATTTAATCTTGAAATTATGCTAGAAATATAAATGGGAATTTTGGTAGAATTTTCTTCCTTCTTCAAAAATTGGACCCATTTTATGATGAAGTAACCTTCTATTTATAGGTGTTGAAGGGTCTTCTCAAATGGTCAAAAACTATAAGAATCATCCAATATTTTTTTTGAGAATTTGTATGGATATATACAAAAATTCAGACCTAAAACTAGCTCAAAAGAAGACTTGTTTGTGTGCAGTTACATATATGGGTTGGTACTAATCCATTCATATCAATTAGTACCGATCGGTTAAATATCCCATGTGTTTATTGATCGGTCCATTAAGCTACCTGACTTAAACTCTCCTTCGATTGATTCCTTCCATTCCAAAGTTTTATAAATGGAGTTTCACCGATCTACTACATGGATGTGTACTGGTCGATTATATTCATCCGTACTGGTCAATGTCGTTTGAGTTTATTATTTATCAGTTCGCAACTTTCATCCAGAACTTTTCTCTTGCCATTGTTATTCTCGAACACCCATGAATTCCTCCCTCGTTTCTTCTTCTTTCTGAGAAATAACATCATCAAATCTTCAAGTGTAGAAAATATTTTTCCAAGGAAAGATAACTTTTTAATGGGACCACCTACTTTTATAAATTAAGACATGTATAAGGTGGATATACCTCAATAGCTTTTTGATATAACACATGCTTACAAGCACAACAATTAGCAACACAGTAGAACAAAACACTATGACTAGATGCAACCCAATGAAAACCATGGGGAAAAACCCATAAACTATTACAAACAAAGGCCAACATCACATTCAACCATAATAAATGTTAGAATCAAAAGGAGAATAAATTTCAAGCAGCCAGGGCAACCAACACAAAAAACTACAAATTCGAAGGTAGAACGAACTACCAAGAGTTAATGTAGCGTCATCCTAAAAGATTTTGAATGTGAAAAGTATATTGTAGAACAACTTTATGAAGAGAAAAAATGAAACTAAATTTTATTAATGATCTCAAAGATTTTTTCAATAATACAAATGAGGATGCTGCTCGATTTATATACAATGTCTTTTGAGCAATATACAATTACAAATGGGCTTCAGCCCATAACACTATACCCAAATCAAGATAATACTCTTCAAGGGAATTGACGGTCAGGATTAAAAGTAGATTGGATCCAATGGGAGCAGTGGCAGTGGCACCATATATAATGAAATGAGATGAAGGGTTTACTTTCTCATTTCATTATCCCCTCGCAAACCCTTAATCGGCTAAGGTTTGACGAAAAGATTATTCCCAAATCATTTCAGTTTTAGAAATAAATTACAAACTGGGCTTAAATTGATCTTGTATATCCAAAAAGTTACTGTATTTATCTTTAGAGGAGCGATTTCAGATAGCCAATTTTGTCATAGCCTCATTCGATCTTGATTTCTTTTCTTGACCATGTGTTGCTTGAGACTCGTGGTCATTCGATTCTGATACTTATTAAGGTCTATTGAGGCTAGTATTGCAAACTTAAGCTTGAGTCCCTTCAGTTGTATTACGTCTGAAGCTTGAGATTCTGTAACTCTGAGGCTTATCAAGTCCTGTCGAGGCTTTGTTTGCTTTCATATTATCTATGGTTAAGGATTTCAGTGAGTCTCTTATGATATTCATCTGCTCATGTGACCTCTGTGAGTTGTTTACTTTCAGCTTGTCTCTAAGATGCACAAAATTTACTTTGGACAGTGCCTTGATTAGGATGTTAGATATTTGGCAAGAAGAAGGCATATGATTGATATTTAATTTTCCTTCAGCCACTTATTTACGAACAAAATATAAATCGAGTTCCATATGTTTTGTTCTAGAGTGTAGAATAGGACTTGCAGTAAGATGAACTGTGCTTAATTTATCACAACATATTGTTGTTTGCTGTTTGTCTTGAATTGTAGTTCATCAAGTAATGATTGTATCCACATTACTTCTGCTGTTGCATTGGCTATACTTCTATATTCTACTTTTGTACTTGATCTGGACACAGTAGGTTGTTTTTTGAACACCAAGATATAGGGTTGTTACCTAAAAATATACAATAGCCAGATGTAGATCTTCTATCATCACTAGCCCAATCAGCATCTGCATATCTTGTAATATTGATATGTTTGCTTGAATTTAGAGTTAGACCAAAGTCTACAGTCCCTTTGAGGTATCTTAATATCCTTTTCACCATTTTCTAGTGTTCAGTAGTTGGTCTTTGCATAAATTGGGTGACTTTATTAACACTATAGGAAATGTCTGGTCTTGTAATGGTTGCATATTGAAGAGCACCAACAATACACCTGTATTATTTTTCATTTGATATTGCACCACCTTTGAACTCTGACATATGTAGATTACTGACCATGGGTGTCGATATAGAGTTGGCTTGATTCATTTTAGCTCTATTCAATATCACATGAATGTATTTCTTTTGACTCAATTGTATGGATGAATCTAAGGCATCTTAACTTCAATGCCGACAAAATAGTTTAAGTTGCCAAGATCTTTAACACTGAATTTCTGATTAAGCTGATGTATGAGACCATTGATTTCCTCTGCATTGTTACCTGTAATAATAAAATCATCAACATATATTAGTACATAAACTATTATGGTTTTACTGAATTTTGTAAATAGGGAATTGTCAGATTTTGTAGATTTTTAGCCTAGTCCAATGAGAGTTGTCTTGAGCTCTTCAAACTACACTCTTGGAGCTTGTTTAAGACCATATATAGCCTTATTTAATTTGCAAACCAGATACTTCTTTTCTTTTTGCACAAATCCATATGGTTGTTCCATGTAAACTTCATCATGTAAAACACCAATTAAAAAACATTATTTACATCAATTTGTTTGATGGTCCAATTTCTATACAATGCAATTGTAATAACTATTCTTATAGTAGTGAGCTTTACAATAGGTGAAAAAGTTTCATTAAATTCAAAACCACTATATTGTGACAAACCCTTAGCTACTAATCTTGACTTATATTTAGAAATTGTACCAACATTCTTCTTTAATCTAAAAGTCCACTTGCACCCAAATACATTTTTATTTTTTGGTAAAGGAACTAGACTCCAAGTCTTGTTCTTTATGAGAGCATTATATTCATTTGACATGGCTGATTTCCAGTTTTGATTTTCCATGGCTAGATAATAAGTAATTGGATCTTCAGTATCTAAAGTGATATCATAAATTTTGGATTTAAAAATACCACTTTTAGACCTTGTGACCATATGATGACCTGCTTTAGTGTTTTGTTGCTGATGGACACTCTCACTTGGTTGTTGTTGTTCATTGTGAGGCACTATATCCTCTGATATTTGTTGTGAAACAGATTTTTCACTTACTCGTTGCTGAGGTGTCTGAACAGGTGTATCTATCAGTTACCTCATGACCGGATCCATGATTGGACACTGTGGGTTGTGAGTAGAGACTGTCTTCGGCCAATTCTTTGGGAGCTTGGATCACTTCCTCAATAAGGAAGGTATAAGTGGTAGTGTTTCCTTTGAGTTGTATACTTTCTTGGATGTTTTGATTTCTGATTCTTTTAAAGGAAACACCTTTTCATTGAAAACAACATGTATAGAGACAAATATTCTGTCAGTGCTGTCTAAGCATTTGTACCCCCTTGGATTAGTGGCATAACCGAGAAAAGTACAAGGGGCTGATCTAAAGTTTAACTTGTGAGTGTTATATGGTCTAAGATAAGGAAAACACAGACAACCAAACACTCTCAAGTTTAGATAATCGGGCTTGACTTTATACAACATCTCGAAAGGACTTTTAAACTCTAAGACTTTTGTTGGCAATCTATTAATTAAATAAACAGTTGTAGTAAAAGCATCAGGCCAAAATTTTAAAGGCATAGCTGCCTGAGCTAGCAATGTGAGATATGTCTCAACAATTTGCCTATGTCTTCTTTCAATTATTCCATTTTGTTCAGAAGTGTAGGGGCAAGTTATTCAATGAACTATCCCTCTCTTTTGAAAGTAATGCCTTTTTGGCATATATTCTATTCCACTATCAGATTGAATCATTTTGACTTGACAGTTGGTTTGTTTTTATGCCTGAGCAATAAACTGTAACACAGCAATGTGAGTTTCAATTTTGGATTTCAAAAAATATAACCAAACACATCTGGAAAATGCATCAATACATGACATATAATACTTGTACCCATAATCACTGTGAATAGGTGCAGGCCCCATAAATCTGTAGCAACTAATTCAAGTGGTTTACTATAGATAGTTTCATAATTCAAAAAAGGTAATTTATCTGCTTTGCCCATTTGACAGAATGTACATATATATGGCATGGAATTATCTTTGAAAGAAATGTTATTATTACTCAAAACATGTCTTACAATTGTAGCATTTGGATATCCCAATTTATAATGCCACATATCAAATGTTTTACAATTTTCTTCCTGTTTGTATTAAGAATTATTACACCAATTTCTTTTAATTTTTGAATTTCTTGAATTAGCCACTTGGAACTTGTATTGCCCTTTATGTTCATTACCCTGCAAGAGAATTTCTTTAGTTAGGATATCCTTAACTAAACAATATTGTGGGCAGAACTCAAAATGCACACTGTTATCCTTAGCAAACCGTGACACACTTTGAAGACTTTTCTGACTAATGGTACTCTAAGCAAGTTCTTTAAATATAATTGCCTTTTTCCCATAATATATGATCAGCCAGTATGGGTAATAGCAATAGACTTACCATTACCCACACGTATAGAGTTCATACCTTTATACTCCCTTTTTTCGACATTCAATTTTCTCATGTTGTTTGCGATGTGGTTGGTTACCCTAGAATCTGGATAACAATGTTCATCATATATATGCTCTGGCTTTGCTACTTCTGTTTGCTGATAGTATTTGTTGTCAGATTGATTGTTTGAATTGTTCTGAACTTGGGAAACATTTGCACGGAGATTTTGACTTCTTTAATTGTTTGAATTTTGTCCTGGATCATAATTCAGATTTAATCTGAAATAATAGCAGCAGTGTGGCCTAATTTTTCACAAAACTGACATCTTGGTCTGTTGCTATTACTCCATCTACCTCTACCTCTAGCTCTGTTAGAATATCCACCTCTTTACATTGTTTGATCAATCCTTTTACTGTTTTGGTTTTTGCCTTTGTAATTTGCTGCATAGTTGACTGTGAAATCAGAATCTTGAGTTTTCTTGTTATCAATTCTTGCTTCATGAGCAAGTAACGTAGAGTGAACATCATCTATAGATGCAAAAAAATTTTGAGACGTTATTACATCAACTACAGCTTCATATTCATCATTTAATCCATTTAGAACTACCATGATGTGTTTTGAATCACTGATTTTATAGCCTGCTGCTTCAAGTTGGTCACAAGTGGTCTTGATTTTAGAGAGATATTCTCTCATATTATGGCTGTCTTTCTTTATATTATGCAGCTGTCTTTTATAGAACCTAACTTTAGCTCTAGACTGCGTATTGAAAACTTTGTCAATGGTTACCTAGATTTCATTAGCTGTCTTGCATCCAATAACATGTGATAAAAGATTCATATTTATTGAAGACAATAAACAAGAACATATGAGCCTATCTTGTCTATGATAGTTGACAAATTCTTCATTGCTGACTATTTTTTTCCTTGTCAGTGATACAAATAGGAGGAATTTGTATTGTTCCCAGAATATAGCTTTCAAGTCCATATCCTTGTATTGCTGTTTCGACTTGAAGCTTCCGTAGAAGATAATTATCTTCATTTAGGTGGACAGTAACCAATTGACTTTGAGGACTGATTACAGTTTTGATCAAATTCTCTACAATGTTAGCAAGTTGAGTGTTATTGGTAGTTGATGGTGTCTCTAAATCGCCTTCATCAGCCATGATGATGCCGAGACATTCTGATCAGGAGGAAAAGATTAAAGAATTGATGCAGTCCAAATAGGAATTGAGTTCAAGAACACGGAATGAAATGCAGAATAGGTAAGATGCAACCAAAGAAATTCTTAGATGATGAGTTTCTGATGTTTTTTTCTGGATGGCGCTTTTCTGTTTCTTGTGTTTTTTTAATATCTTGATCTAGATTTATGAGAATTTGTTTGCAATCTTTCACAATTCAGTGACGAATCTTGCTGCAGCCATTCGGATAAACTGGCGACGCACAGGGTTTTGACTTGAATCAATCCTTTAAGTGATGAGATGCAGATTTCTGATAAAGGATAAACTCAGATGATGAGATTATCCTCTGATGAGTATTTTTCTTGTTGTTAAGCAATTTCAATCTCTGGCTCTAATATCATAAAAGATTTTGAATGTGAAAAGTATTTTGTAGAACAATTTGATGAAGAGAAAAAATGAAACTAAATTTTATTAACGATCTCAAAGATTTTTTTCAATAATATAAATGAGGATGTTGTTCGATTTATATACAATATCTTTTAAGCAATATACAATTAGAAATGGGCTTCATCTCATGACCCTGTACCCAAATCAAGATAATACTTTTCAAGGGAAATTACGGTCAGGATTAAAAGTAGATTGGATCCAACGGGAGCAGTGGTAGTAGCATCATATATAATGAAACGAGATGAAGGGTTTACTCTCTCATTTCATTACGGCCATAACAAATAAATGTTTGAGCATTATTATACCCTATTTTCACCATCTTCTTCCTAGTTACCGAGGCGTGACACCCATCGTCATAAGACATCACTACTTGTTTAACATGGTAGTCCTTATGATGTTGAAATGTAGTGTGTGTATGAAAATAAGGGTTCAGACATGATTACACTACAGCTAAAACAAATAGATGGAATAGCTTCAAAATAATGGCCAAAGAAAAGAAAATACTTACAGAATCATAGTAGAATGCCACACAGTCGATAACTATCCAAGCCATGAAAACCTGAAATCACAAATCCAAAAATTACATTACCTCCTAATTTTTATTTCAATCCATGCGCTAGAAGAAGCCAAGAAATGGCAGCATGAATGGAGGTAGGTGCAAGAAGCAGGCAAAGCTTTATTTGCATTTCAACAATAGTCAAACATCTAGCGCGGTGGAAATGTACAATAGGTCATATTGGCATAGGGTGGCATAGCTAGATAGTCGAATGTTATTGACACGAAGATGAGAGAGAAATGGCTTAGAAATTAATCCAAAATAAAGAAAAAATGGTTAGAATCAGAGAGTGCATATAGAGTTTGGTCAAAACACGATGGTAGGAGAAGTGGAGTGTGCGATCAGGTGGAAAGGTAGAGAAGACGAAAGCAAAATAGGAACTAACTAGTTTCCCCATATTGGCAACAATTTACTTATCTTTTAAAACTTGGACTTATTAACGATAATGATTGGAGTTATATTCGACAAAAATTCATGTATTATCTTTTGAATTGAAATTATATATGTGTGTGTGTTGGTGTGTGTTTGTGTTTGTGGTGTGTGTGTTTTATTTATTACTAATTAATTATATATATAAATATATTTTTTAATATCGTTAAAATTAATATTTATAAAAAGTAAAATGCATCTACTAATATAATTTATTTATTTTGCGTATATAAATATACATATATAATTACATATATATATATATATATACAAAAATTATGTTCACTAGTATAAAACGCATGTACGTGCACCTAATAGTTAAAGATATTTATTTTTATTTTAATAAATTTTATTGATGGCATTGGTGGAAAATTGGTTGCAAAATTACGTTGATGGGTAGTTGAAAAGAGGATATACTTCTACAGTATTAATATAATAAATCATAATATATGTTTATATATCAATGTAATTTGAAACTTCTACAAGCAAAGTTACATTAAACAATTTTTTCTAACTTAATTTCATACACACAAGTTGTCTATTGCAGCTGAAGCTTCATTCTATATAAATGATAGAATATTTGACAATCAACCTAAATTTTATAATAAATTTCTTTTGTTAAATGGCTATAGTATAACCATACCTTGTTAAAAAAAAGTGATATGAATATTAACATTCTAGGAAATAATTATATAGCAAACTTCACAAAATGCTCAAGTTATTGCAAAACATCATAGTGTAGTAAACCAATGTTATTCATCTTTAAACTCTTTCTTTTGACTCTCCTGTAACTTTCCTTTATCAACTATTAAGCATGTATGTTGCTTTTCAAACCATAAAAGGACCGAGTAATTCACTTATCCTAAGAAGCCTAATTCGCTACTTACCTAGTCCAATTGTTGATGTACATTTTCTTAGTAGATTTCCAAAATACATTCATAATATGATATTGTTAAATATAAAAAATGTATGTAGTGGCACTATAAGATAATTTGCATAAAATACAAATTGACTTTATTTCTATAATATATGTTACAAAAACATAGAACCCTAACAACCAAAGAAAGATGTACTATGATGTAAGGCAAATAAAAACTAGTCAAAATCCTTTATTATGAATGGTGAAAACAATTATTGAGTTATGCATTGTCAAATTTTGAATATATTCTACTAAAGAAAAGTAACTCTGAACTCTTCATAAATTCGAAAGTGGTTAAAACATTTACTTCTTATTGTACTATTAGTGCGGATTAAGTAAATAAATTCAAACATAAAAAATTCAAAAGGCTAAAGAGAAAAGAATAAAACTATAATCATAATACATCAATAACAAATCATGTTAAAGAAAAATCATACTTCTTTCTTTTGAAAGTGAATCAAAAAAATATTCAAAGCATGCTCTATAAGGTGAAACAACATGGTAATGAGCTAGTATTTATTGTTTAGCAAGATGACACATCTTATAAAAAGGGAATATGTTGGTAAACTTGTTTTCTCTTCCATTATCTTGTTTGATTGAAGAAAGTATTACAATACCTTTCATCATATGGAATAGTGCCACCATAAGTTTTCTATCATCATAAACCAACACCAGGTGTTATATTGCAAGCAGAGTTGTAATTACATAATGTATGTGTGCGTGGTGTGTGTATAATAGTATAAAATGAAGATATGTGCATGTAATATTCAGAGATATTTACTTTTTAATTGATAAAAAAATGAGTAGATGAATGTGTATTGTGAGTGCAAAGGTTTTGGTTGTCACAACACTTTTATTTCAAGTTGTTTTATCTGTGGTATGGTTTAAATTGGTAGTAAAATTTTGTTGATAGGAAGTCAAGAAAGGGATGGTAGTAAAGGTTGCAAATTGGTGGTAAGAATCCATAGATGGATAGAGGTATTTTTGAAATTTCAAAAGGATACTATGGAAATCATTTTCATTAAATTCTCTTTATTAATAGTATATTAATACATACATATATATATATATTGGTCTTCAATAGATGTGCATACTTTAATTTAAAATGCACAGAATCCACCTACATTTATTGTAGATCAATAGTGCATATAGATAAAATGATTACACAAAAAATAACTACAACCTTAGAAATTCGTTCTATGGTTTCTCCAAGAGCGCATTGGTCGATTCCCAACCATCAGGGTGTTGCCTATAAAATTGTTTAGGTGGAGATTCACATATACTTATGACTATTATGATTACTGATGAAACCTTATGCCTTTAGTAGGAGTCAAATCTATTGGCACTCCACAAACTCTTCCTAATTCCTATCACATTCCAATCCTTACGTTAATCAAACATTTGTTGGGTAGTGTGTGATTCTGGTAATATAGTTACATTTGCTTATTCTTTTTGCTTTGTGCACGATCTGAAATCTTAGAAGTTAATTGGGACAAGCCACAAAGAAAGGGGTTTATACATTATTGATAAACTAAAATTTCCAGTTACAATGAGTACTGATTTATCCTCGTTTAGTTTGAGACCTTCATCTAATTTTAGCATGTGGCGTTCTCTTCTAGATCATGTTTCTTCCTCTCATCATAGATTAACCATATGTGCATTAGGAAATTTGAAAACATATAATATCATTGGTTTCTTCTTTACCTCCTAATGATAATATTTATTTTTCTTTTGTTCCATTTATTTCGATTCATTCCGATGTATAAGGACCCTCTCCTATTTATATTAAAGAAGGGTCTCGATAGAATGTATCATTTTTCGTCAAGGCGCTGAATTTTATAGTGTCCTGTCCACTTTTATTTAAAGAAAAAATAGATGCGAAGCTGATAGACCTCAACAACTTTACAACACACATTTACTAGCTACACACTAACACAAGTACTATGACATGATACAGTTACATTTCATACACTACATAGTTAATAAGGACATAATAAAATAGGATAATCCCCTCTAACTAACCATTGAAAACAAACTTCCTTCAGCATACCAAACTTTCGTCGAAGAGATCGGATTCCAAAACAACATTTAAGTTCCTTAATGGATAACACACAACTTCATAGTATCATTCAATTCAAAAGCATTAGACATTGCAATACATATACTACTACAATCATAGCAGGAATTCCAGCAGTGAATGTTTAAAAAATTTCCTACAAGACATTAAGATGGGATAACCGAAAAATCTACCAACAAGCACCATTTGCAAATTAACCAAAGGCAGCAACATATTGCTATAAAATTAAAAGAAGAAAACACATGAAAGTCAGAATCAAGGTAACATGGAGACATAGCCTGAACATAACACCAAGCAACCATCAAGATAACTCAACTAAAGACATACCAACAGGTAGGGGTGTGGATTTAACCGACATAACCGACATAACCGACTTAACCGACATAACCAACTTAACCGACCACTACCGAACCGATTTAACAACTAAAATCGATTAACCGACATCATTGGTTAACCAGCCGACCTTAACCGAATATTTTCGGTTCGGTTAACGGTTAACCAAAATTAGGTTGGTCGGTTAACCATTAACCGACCATTTTATTTTCTAATCCATTTAGTTTTAGGCCCAGCCCACTACCGAACCTAACCCACTAACTGTTAACAAAGTTTTTTCTCTTGAGACTTGAGTTGTCTCGTGACCTAGTTGCCTGTAAGGTTGATAGCAATTAACAAATTCGTGCTTAAAAAAACCTACATCTGTGACGTTAGTCGAACTCGAAGCCTCCCCCAAATTCCAATCACCTGAGCGCACTACCGCCGCTGTTAGTCGAAGTCGAAGCCTTCAAATCCCAATCGCTCGAGCCTCGAGCGCATCTACTGATATATAGCAGAGCAGCTGCTACGATTGCTGTTGGTTGTTGCTACTCCTGAACGCCACGCCAGGCTCTAGCGACCTTAGCCAGGCTTCACGCCTTCAACTATTCGAGTTCGACTTCGAGTCAAGCGATTACTATAGTCTGTAGATAGACATGGCAACGTCAACGAATCCATCAACGACAAGAAAGAGAAAGGACGTGAGTATAACTTTTTGTTAATCTAGATTTAGATTTCTAATTTGCTAAGTTGATAACTGCTAGTTAATTACTGTTAGCCTCTTATTCAATTTTAGCTAGTTCAACTGTTCAATACTCAATGATTCGGTATTGTGATTATTTAGGAGATATTTACTGACTTAATATAATATTGTTGAATATTAGTGCTATAGTGTTTTATGTCATTGAACTTAAATAACAAAAAAATACCTAGAAAACCTATAAAGATTGTTCTGTAACAGACATTGACAAGTTGTTAATGACAACCTTAAGAGATCAAAATCATGTATTTGAGCCTATATAATGTATATGCACCTGAGGTCAAGTGCACACTGCACAGTTTCAGCTTTATACTTTTATGTGTAGCAAAGTCGGAACCAACAGTAAGTCCTTATTCATGATTTTAGACTTTTAGTGACCATTTTTTAGGACCAGCATAAAGTCATTTTCACTACCTACTTGTTTGCCACTCATCAATCTAAATATGTAACAATTGTTTTCACTAATTCAATTTTTGTAAATAAATAAGTTCAGCTTGTACGTGATATGAATACAATGTTTTGATCAATGTTTATATTATTATTTTCAGATCGAAGTTGGCACTGTTGATGATTTACTGGACAAAGATTGGGTGGAAGAAGTGGCAATTCTTGAGGACAACGATGACGAAGAAGAACTGGCCATAGAGCCTAACAATGCAAGAAAGCCTCCGTTAAATCTTAAGCGCAAAGCCTCTATTAGAAAACCATTTATGGTATGGGAACATTTTACTAAAGAGAATCCTTTAAGTCCTTTAAATCCTAAGTGTATTTGTAACTATTGTCATGCACAATTTTCTTGTGATGGTAAAGCAAATGGTACTTCACATTTATCTATCATCTAAGGCAAGCTTGTAGGTCACTTACTCGAGAAAGTGATAAGAAACAAAAAAGTTTAGCTTTTACAAAAAGTAGTGAAAGTGAGGCAAGTAACACCCTTATTATATGGACATTTAACAAAGATGAGTGTAGAAGGCCTCTAGCTCTAATGTTAATTATTGATGAGCTTCCTTTTAGTTTTGTTGGGGGTGAAGGGTTTCTTGATTTTTTTGAGAACATGTGCCCTAGTTTGGAAGTACCTTCCCGTAGAACAATTTGTAGGGATGTGCTTAATTATATGGAGGCACAAAAGATTATCTTAAAATCATGTTTTCTACTTGTTTGCATGGAGTATGTCTTACTATCGATACATGGACTTCTTGTCAAAATGTGAATTATATGGTTTTACCTGCGCATTTCATTGATAATGATTGGAAATTGCATAAAAGGATTTTAAATTTTTATGTGATCACTAGTCATAAAAGGGAGAACATTGGAAAACTTATGGTTTCTTGCATCAAATAGTGGGAATTTAAACGAATAGTGCCTATCACAATCGATAATGCTAGTGCTAATGAAGTAGCAATTCATTATGTGAAAAATGCATTGAATGATTATGATGGATGCAATGGTTGTGTTTTGAATGATGAATTCCTTCATATACGTTGTTGTGCTCATATTGTTAATATAATTGTTAACGATGGTTTGAAAGAAATTAGTAGTAGTATTGCTGGGATTCGTACTGCCATTAGATTTGTAAGATCATCTCCGGCTAGATTGGCTAAATTTAAAGAGGTTTGTGTTAATTTGAGAATTGATGATAAGTCTATGCTTGCTTTAGATGTCCCTACTAGGTGGAATTCTACATATTTGATGTTGGAAGTCGCTTTGAAATATAAGAAAGTTTTTAACGAAATGAAAGAAAGCGATGGTATATATATTTCCTATTTCAATAATAAAACCATCCTCTGAATTCGCTAGATTGGAAAATGATGAATTTTTTGTACAATTTTTGAATTTTTTTTATGACATTACTTTAAAGTTCAGCAGCTCTTTATTAGTTACCTCAAATGTATGTTTTACGGAGTTAAGTGGAATTCAAGAAGAATTGCAAGAGTTGATTGGAAAAATGGATCTTAACCTTTCACTAATGGCACGAAGTATGAAAGAGAAGTTTGATAAATACTGGGGGAATATTGGCAGTATGAACAAAGCTTTATTTATTACTTGCTGCTTGATCCTAAATATAAATTACCATTTTTGAGGTTATGTCTTGATGACATGTATGATAAAGAAGTGGCAGAAGGTATATTAGCAGATGTGAAACATATTCTAGTAAGTTTTTTTTGATTTTTATGCCACTGATTCTACATTTGGGACGCAAAGTTGTGATGAACCACAACTTAGTTCATCCATTGCTTGTGGAAGTACCGATAGTGGTGGTAGTGTTTATTCTAGAAGAATAAGCAACTTTCTAAACCCAGTTCAACAACAAGATAATGAAATTAATAAATTGAAAAGGTATTTAAATGAGCTTGAATTACCAAAAAGTAACTTTGATATTTTATTATGGTGGAAGGTAAATAGTCCACAGTATCATATTTTATCTCTAGTTGCACAAGATCTTCTTACAATTTCAGTGTCTACAGTCACTTCAGAATCTGATTTTAGCACCGGAGGATGAGTTATAGATCCATTCCGTAGTATTTTAAGCCCAAGGATGGTTGAGGCATTGGTTATAACCCAAAATTGGCTAAGGTATAAACCTATTTTTGTAGATCACTGAATTGAGGTTCCTTGGGACGATGTGAATTATTATGATCTTGTTTTTTCAGGTAATATTTCTCTTTGGTTTGTAAATTATGATTATTTAATTATCACATACTGAATACACATTACACCCTATCATTGACTTTTTTGGTTATAGAGTTTGTACATAGGCATGGTTCAAGAAGTTCTTTAACTGTGGGAACGTCAACGAAGAATCGATCACCATCCACATCCATAGGCCTACATTGAGGTAAGCTAAATTTTTATCATTTTGTATCACTTTCATTTTAGACTGTACATATAAAATTATGCTTCATTGCTTAGATTTACGTTAGTTTCTATTTGACATTATAGTTTATTTACTGTTTACATAAAGTTTGTTTACTGTTTAATATTAAACTCTAATATGTTCTCTAGTAATGCCTTCATTGCTTACATTAAAGTTTATTTACTGTTTGATATTACAATCTTTACATCAAGTTTAGATAACTCCAATCTGATTGATATTACAATCTCAACATTTGTACTTACAGAAGCAGCAAGTTTAGATCACTCCAATCTAATAATCAACATCATATCTCCAGTCCGTGGAAGATAATATTACAATCTTCAGAAAATGATTTATGTACTATTATGTACTAACAATTCAAGTATATTCCATGTAAGAACCAATATATTAAGCAAACATTTATATCACAGCACTAGTGCACTATCATGGTAGCTCATAATTACATCACAGCATAATTTTTGAACTTTTATCCTGCACTGTCATGGTTGATACTTGATATTACACTTACACTTATATCACAGCATAATTTTTTGTCTCTTGCATGATGCTCACCTTCATAGTTCATAAGAACTGTCATTGCCTTATAAGTAATTAATTTCCAGTTTCCTTGAAGCAGATATTAGGACACTTGTTAGTTGTTGTTGCTGCCTTATTGGGATGCTGCCTTCACTTCATGAAGCAGATAAGCACACTTGACTTGCTAGTTGCTGTTGCTTGAGTGTGCAGTGCTTTGTAGTTTGTAATTATATGCAGTGCTTTGTAGTTTGTAGTTTGTAGTTTGAATTAGTATGTTATTGTAATATATATGCACTATGCAGTGCTTTGTAGTTTGAATTAATATGTTATTGTAATATGTAATTATGTATGCAGTGCACAATGGTATTGACTATTGGTATGCAGTGCACAATAGTATTGAGTATTGAATTATGTCCTTGTAATATGTATGTGTGCAGTGCGCACAATGAGTGTGCAGTGCTTTATAGTTTGTAGTTTCTAATATACTAATATGTATGCAGTGCTTTGTAGTTTGTACTTTGTAATATGTAGTTTGAAACTTTAAAATTTGAATTATGTATGCAGTGTGTATGTCTCTGTAAATCTTTATCTGTTGGCTTGACTGTGCACACATTTTCGGTTAACCATAGTTAACCGGTTTTCAGTTAACCGATTTAGCTGAGCAGTTAACCAATACTTTACTATGGTTAACCGCGGTTAAATTATGGTGGTTCGGTCGGTATAAGCTACTCAAATGCAATTTCGGTTCGGCTAACCGAACCAAGATTTCAAAGCAGTTAAATCGATTAATTAACCGAGATGTTTGGTTAAACGATATCGCCCACCCCTACCAACAGGAACCAATTGTAGCTACAGAACATACAATAAAAAGCAATATACATAAAAGCTACCAGAACAACCCAATAAAGATAACAATAACCAGATCCATAGCCAAGTAAAAGAACAAGTCCAACAGCCATAGTAGCATAGCGAAGAAGAAACCTAGATAACCAATGTGAAAATTGGAAGGACGACCGCCAGCACAATTAGCATCACAAGCATCAATCGACTAGAAAAAATCACTCACGCAATTGTCAGGATGCCAAGGTGAGAAAAAATATAGAGGAATCTCTCAAATAAAACATAACATAGAATGATCGGGAGTTTCTCCAAGTGATGCGTATGGTTTTACGAGGACATTCAGCAACTACCAAGCTCAATCGGCAACCCAACCCAGGCTTGAGATCAAGAATGAAGTATACTATGGTCACTTCAAGATCCAAGACAACAATACTCCAAAAGATCTCAGAAGCTTTGTAAAGGCACAAAGAGAGATTATAGATTATTGATTTCAAATACAAGACAATGGAAGCGGATGGTACATGTAACAACCAGCATTGAAATTGGCCAAAATTCCGACCCAAAAAAGGTCCATCAGACATCTCAAAGTTGGTCGTTGGTTGGTAAAAAGAACAATATATAATTATTTATCTACACATTCAGAATCTCACAGCGGAAGAATAAAATACAATAGTAGAAAAAGTACCTATTTCATTCAAATTTCAAAATGTCATTCACAACCATAATAAAATACCCATAATTCAAAACCCAACGATAACCGCAACATATCAACAGTATTCCAAAATTACAACATTATTTTTATTTCATGCGTACATCACAAAAAGTAGAAGAAAATACGTAAATAAATAGACAATTTCCATAAGTCTCCTCATCATCTCCACCTTCATCATCTCCCTTCACAACCTATGTTGTAATGAGGAGGGAGTCAGAACTACATATGTCTTGTGAATAAAAATCTCGAGCCTTACTACATTGGTACTTGGGCAGTATAATTCAAATAAGAACATGTCTTATGTTTTCTACCTACATCATAAGTCTTTTCAAATATAAGCTCAAAGGCTTTTCTTAACTTAAATAAAAGATTTTCCAAATATAAGCCCAAAACCAATTTGCAATCAACCAAATAACCCATACCTTTCGTCCATAATCTCCTATCAATGTAAGAGATGGTACCCAAGCCGCTTAATACTTTTTAATGGGAATTACATAGACTACGACCATTTAATACATTATCTAAGGCAGGTCCGTATCATTTACTACTTATAATCCCACGGCGGACTCCTCACTAGTAACTATCTAGCTAACACTACACGGAATCTCTTCACCAACTTAATACTTCATGTTGAAATGGGCCATTTTCGAAGATATGCTCTACCACATCCAACCCATAATCCTAACCATTTACTACTTTCTACATAGAGAAGAGACGGGCAATTACACAACCACTTATTACCTTCAACCTCTGAAGTAGGTCCTTTGTATTATGACTCGTACCCCACGGTGGCGTCAAACATTTGCCAGACTATTCGTAGGTACTAGCATCCGTATTAGTTAGGTTGATTACCCTATAGAATTAGGGATTAACCTTGCGTCATTGTAGTTACTTATTGTAGATGATGTGTTACATCAGCTACAAAGTCACAATATTAGTAGCCAGATTAGCTGGACAAACTTCCGTATACTTTTGACCGACCTCACATCTCTATAACTAAGTTACAATCTATATCACTCTTTACATATATAATCATATATTTCACTATTTCCGTAAGCAAAGCCTTATAAGAGATCTTTCTTATTTCGCCTTTAACACTAAATACTTTCTTGACGGGGATCTTTCTTATTATACATATAACATATATTTCTCCTTCATCACTTCTTACCATTTCCTCCACTAATTTTCTAAGGCAAAAAACAATTGTACATGCAATTTTATTGTATAAATAAAAAATTATTGGAGTGGACGTAGGCCGGAGTTTGCCGAATCACTATAAAACTTCTATGTTTCTTCACTTTTTCTGCTATTTTTTCTATGATCTGCGTGCTTATCTTTCTATTTGGATATTGTTTTTGGAAATTGTTGTTTTCACATACAACTGGGTGTTTGTGACCGTTTTGGCGCAAACAATGGAAAATGAGATATCTCACAAACCTTGCGTTGGAATTACACGAAATTTATGGAGAAAGTAATACGCTAATACATACACACACATGCCAAGTATTTTCTAAGCTTGAAGAATATACGCCCTAAACTAGTATTTGAATGGCAAATCCTTAAACAGTTATATAAGTCTAATTCCATATAACCAACAATACCCAAAATTCCAACATTCATATCAGAATTCCAACCAACAGACTTATATACAATTAAAATTTAAACTCAACTTATTAAATCAAAATAATGGAATATATTGGCACTAAAAACTTACAATTCCAATTTTTACGCTCTATTCAACTCCTTTTTCACATAAAAAAAATAAAGGAATTTATATTTTAATCCATGCGAACAAGCAATGCATACTACGAATAAAATTCGTACCTTACACACTATTCCTTAATTAAATCCTTCTACTAAATTAAACAAAAAGTAATAAAAAGTAGAGTGGAAGGTAAAATTATCAAAAATGCAAATCTGCACTACTTCCATTACTTTGACATAGATAATTGAGATTCCAGCGTAGAATTGACATTTCTCATTGAAGCAGTTTTGGTGGTTTATAATATGATGTTTTTGCAAAATAAAACTCCCCAACACATATTAAAACCCATACTATACTAATCAATTACTAGAATTGATAAGCTAAGATTTTCACTTATAGTATATCATAGCATTGCCTCCTTTGGATTTGACATTCCTATAACAATCTCTACCAGATCTCTTCTTTTAGATATATATATATATATATATATATGTATATATATATAGCAAGGGATTTGTTTTTAATGTTAGCTAAAAAGTGAGAGGGCTAGATGTCTATTTATAGTGGTTGAAATGCACCAGAACTGATGGATTAAGGTCAACCAAAAATAATAAAAATCTGAATGTTCAAAGTGCAAAACCTGAGCTCTAACTTTACAGTCAACAATCGACCGTGACATTTGTTTTGGGAAGATTTTTGTGCCGTTGTTTCTTATTTATTTTCTTCCTTAATTATTATTTAATGCTAATGTTACTTTAAATGTTCACTTAACCTATAGGTCTAATTATTATTAAAATTTGAATTTCAAATTTTAAAATAAATTATTAGTTTGAATTTGAATTTGAATTTCATTTAATTTACTTTAAACCTATAAACTTCAAACATCCAACTTTCCCATCCGAGCTCCGTTTTCAACATATTATATATGGAAATTAATCACAATTTTGTTGTGTACGCAATAATATAGCTTTCATGGTCAAATTCAAAAGTATTTTACGATTAAGAAGCAATTGCTTCCATTTTTATCTGAAATATAGATAAATCCTATCTTAATTTAATTTACACAATTTATTTATGGTTGATTTTATTAGGGGTTACATTCTTCCCCCCTTAAAAAGGATTTCATCCCCAAAATATTTTCTAAAGGGTGAACAATATAAAACGCACTAAACATTCATGTTATACAACCAAGTTATAGAAACATCCATCTACTCAACCAAAAGTGCAATGTGATTATGAATTGGAGGCATACTATAAGTGAGCTCAATCCAAGCGTGTGTGTGGCTGTGATATATAAGTACGTATTTAATACACCCTAAACATGCATAAAATTTCTATATGAATGCAGGTGATGGTGAAAAGTGTAGCAACCATCTTCTACCATCCAATCTAGCAACGATGATGCAATAATATAATTTCTTGAGAAATGTTAACCATTGAAAAGCTCAGGATGAAAGATCCTTATCTTTTCTTCGGTCTCCCATGTGCTTTCCGTCGAGTTAGCACCCCATTGTACTCGAACCAACCTAATTTTTGTTGTGGAGCTTCCTAGTTTCATGCTCCACAATGCATACTGTGGCATGAGATGATATTGGCTCCATCTTAATATCACCTAATTGATCAGGCTCTACTGCAATAGCTCTATCATGAACGCATTCCTCAAGTGCGACATGTAAAAAATGTTGTGGACTCCTGCTAATATATTGGGTAGCTCCATGTGGTAAGCCAGTTTTCATATTCTTTCCACAACTCGAAAAGGCCAAATGAATCTTGGTGCCAACTTTCCAGATTTTTCGAATCTCATGATTTTCCTAAGAGGGGAGATTTTGATAAACACCTATCTATAACATCAAACCCTAATTCTTTCTTTCTCTAATCCACATAGGATTTTTAGTGATCTTGTGTTGCCTTCATTTGCTACCAAATAAACTCTACCTTCGTCAAAATTTAATGAATCATATCTGTTCCGAGTAAAACTTTATCGATGATTACCCACCAACAATATAACGATTCAAACGGCCTCCTATAAAGCGCTTCAAAAAATGTCATACCAATCGTTGATTCATAACTATTATTACAAGCGAATTCTACAAAAGGTAGGTGTTGCTCCCAATGTCCACCGAAGTCCATAATGCATGCTCTTAATAAGTCTTCCAAGATCATATTTACCTTTGTGTTTGTCCATATGTCTATAGGTGGAAAGTGGTACTAAGACTCAATGATGTTCCTAAAGCTATCTGCAAACTTCTCCAAAACTCGCAAGTGAATAAGGGGTATCTATCACTAACGATGTGAACTGGAATTCCATGAAGTTGAACAACCTCCTTAATATAAATTTGTGCTAAAAATGTTGCGGTCCTATTGCTCCTATAGGGAATAAAATAGGTGTTTTTTTGTGAGTCTATCCACTACGCTCCAAATTGCTTCATTGCTTCTTTGACTCCTAGCAACTGATCTATAAAGTCCATTGATATGTGTTCCCATTTCCAAGTTGAGATTTCAAATGGCAATAATAATCCTTCGGGATTCCCTTACTCAGCTTTAACCCTTTGACACGTCAAATACCTTGAAACAAATTCAGCTACTTTCTCCTTCATTCCTAGCCAATAGAAAAATTCGTTTCATATCCATATACATCTTATCTCCTCTGGCGTAAATAGTCATTCTTGAATGGTTACATTCTGTAAGCACTTCCTTCAATAAACTACCAATCCTTGAAACACAAAGTTATCCATCTTTCCTCAAACATCCCTTCTCTTCAACTGCATATCCACTAACATGAGGAAATTATTCTCCTCTCCTTAGCTTATCCAAATTATCAACTGTCCCTTCATCTTTATTTTGTTCAAGTCCAATACGGTCAATTAATACCGTCCAACCTCAAAAGATGCCAGATAGTTTTGAGTGGGTCCTATTGACAGTTGGAAGTTGAAATTCGAGGGGAATTCCAACTGCGTCCACTCATATACTGAACACAAGGTAGCCTCCTGCTTAGGGCATCGATGATGACATTCCCTTTTCCGAGGGTATACTATATTCCAAAGTCATAGGATGCTATAAATATCCATCCACCTCCACAGCCTAAGATTTAAGTCTTTTTAAAAAAAATTGATAATTGAGTGACTTATAGTTAGTAAACAACTCAATCTTTTCCCTAGAAAAATAGTGCCTCAACATATTCAAGGCAAAAACAATGCCTGCCAACTCCAAGTCATGCACTAGGTATCTCTTCCCATGGTTCTTCAATTGTTTGCTAGCATAAGCTAGCATCTTCCTTCTGCATAAGAACTGCTCCTAATCCTATGCCACATGTGCCTATATAAACCATATAAGTCTTTATTCCATCGGTGATGATGAGTGTTGGTGCACTTGTCAAAAGTTCCTTTAGCTTCCCAAATGCTTCCATGCATTTCTCATCCCAAGCAAAGACTAAATTCTTTTTAGTCAAACAGGTTAGAGAAACTGCTAACTTTGCAAAATCCTTTATGAATTTCCTATAATAACCTACCAACCCTAGAAAACTTCTATCCTCTATGGCATTCTTTTGAGTCTTCCAATTCTGAATAGCTTCCACTTTTGTGGGGTCTGCAACTAATCCATGTTCTAAAACAATATGCACAAGGAATTTCATTTCCCTCCTCCGAAAGTGGAATTTGGAGAATTTGGCCTTAAGTTGGGGCCTTCTTAAGGATCCTAATGCCTCCCTTAAGTGACTTTCATGCTCCCTTTGAAAATACCAAGACGTAATCTACAAAAACTATAATGGATTTGTTTATCTGTCCCTTAAACACTTAACTCACCAAATCTAAAAAGTATGTGGAGGCATTTGTCAATCCGAAAGGTATCACTTCTAGAGTCCATTTGTTGTGCGAAAAGCAGTCATTGGTTTACTATCCTCAGTGATCCTTCGTTGATGAAATCCATTTGCCAAATCTAATTGGGAGAAGAGTTTGGCACCAACAAGTTGATTAAACAAATTATCTATCCTAGGAAAGTGATACGAATTCTTTGTCAACTTATTGAGTTTCCTATAATCAACACAAAGCCTTAATCAGCTATTTGCCTTCATGGAAAAGACAATAAGGGCTTCTTATTTCGAGGTACTTCGTCGAATGAATCCTTTCTACAGCAACTTTGGGATCTGCTTATCCAATTCTCACCTTTCCTTGGGGTCCACGTGTCTTAGTGGTAGTGCGACTAGACTGGCATCCTTCTCTAGATCAATCCTAAACTCAATCTCTCTTCGGCACAAAAGATCCAAATCTCCAAAGACATTTGAGAATTCTCAAACAATGGGTATGGATGAAAGTTCAATTTGTGATAGATTCACCGGGTATAGATAACTTAAATCGACTGAATTTAGGGTGTACAACGAATGTCTAGGTCTTGCCCTTTACAACTTCTAAGCCATACTACCCATTTATCACAGTCTAAGACTGCTCTGTAGTGCGGCAGCCAATACATACCCAAGATAAGTCCATACCCCTCGAATTTTAGAACATACACATTGCATATGAAATCAACGTCGCATATGTCTAACACTAGGTCTTTGCAAGTTGAGAAAAGATGTATTGTTCCCTAAATAGGATTTGAAACTACTATTGGGTGGGTGATAATTTGGGTTTGAAGATTTAAGGAGTTAGTCACATTCCTAGCTTTGAATGAATATGATGCTCTGGAGTCGAATAGAGTACGAATTTTATTCCTAAAAATAAGAGTTATACCTTCCATTGTAGCTGCCTTCCCTTGGTCTCTAGGGTGTGGTCTACTCGAAATAGAGGGCACCCTCAATGATAGAGGGCACCCTCAATGGCGTTGGCTTTCTGCTCTGCCCTTCTTTCGCCATCTATGGACATTGATTTTTTAAACGCCCTTCTGTTGGAACTGGACCACCCCGTAGTGGAAGTTATGGGTGAATTACAAAAAATTACCATATTGGATATTTCTTGGGCCTATGAAGTCTAACTGAATTAGAACATTTCTAAATTTCATTAAAATAAATTCATTTATTTTATTTAAATTCAAATTATTAAAATATGAAATTAATTTTATTTGATTTAGTTTATACAATGTATCATGTATATATATGTGTGTGTGTGTGTGAGAGAGAGAGTGCATGTGTAACATAATAATCCGTGAAAAATATAATATGCCCATATGCAGGTGTTGGGGTTTGCATCACAACGGACATATTAGCTCATTTTATATGTCATGTATGTTGTCTAAATATATGCATGTATATGCGTTACAAATATATATATACACACACACTCATCTAAGCATAAATATATTATATATAATATATAGCCATAAAACATTTACATATGGATAAATATACATATATAGAAAGAGGGAGAAATTATTTATAATTCGAAACTAACTTAGTTTTGCGAACATAAAATTTTAGTATTTTAATTCGTATATATTATGAATAAAATAATGTTCTCGCCCATAAATAATTAACATAAAATAATCCACTGATGAAAATTCAAATTTTACAACTATAAAAAATTTAGAATCATAAAATAGAGCTTAGAAAAAATCTGGAAAATTTTCAAAGTTGAGATATTATTTTTTAAAAAACAAATACATTGATTTCGGTAATAATTATTTAATATAAAATAATATATTTTTAAATTTTAAAATTTAAAATTTCAAAAATTCTAGGATCGTGAATGAAATGTTACGAAATTTTTTGAAGAACTTTAAAATTAAATTATTATTTTTAATAAACATAAACAGTTTTTTTGAAATAATATTAATCATTAAAAATAATAAGCTTTATTAAAAATTCATAAAATTTTGCAATATGTTTCTAAAATGATATAACATTCTTAAATAAAATCTATAATTTAATTTTTAATGAAATAATTATTTTATATATATAATAAACAATTCAAAATTCAAATAAATGCTAATTTAAAATATGAATATATGTATGATAATTAATTTTTGAATTTGTAAATTCATATTATATATAAATAAGGGTACTAGAAATTTTAATTCGTATATATATATATATATATATTACATATGCATACATGTTATTATGAGAGTGAAATATACACTAATATATATATATATATATATATGAATTTATTAATAAATGTATACATAACAATTATTAATGATAAAAATTGATTTTGTACTATAAACAACATTTGTCTATACATAAATCAAATGGTACTACAAACAAATTATGCATATATCCAAACTGATTTGCGACAACTACATCTACTTACAAAATCTCACCTAACTAAACATATAGTAGCAATATATTTAAACAGATATGAAAGTGCACATTATAGGATCATAAAATATAATTTAATTACTATAATATGAATTAGAATTACCAATTTAATGATAGAATTACCAATTTAATGATGCCTTTGAATCCACATTGAAGCAATGACTTCCCTTCCTTTTGTTGTTCCTAATTCGTCAGATTGCAAGTCCGGAATCACCGACATCTAACCATCGAATAGTATTATTTTAATTTGAAATATATTTGAGAATCTTGGAGTGGATTTGGAGCTATGTTTTGACCAGCAACGTAGAAGGTAATGGTGGCCAAAAAGGCTAGTCATTATTTTCATATATATATATATATATATATATATATATATATATATATATATATATATGGTTGTAATAGGGAGAAACGAGGAAAACCTTTTTACGCATTCTCACTTGATCTTAACCCATTATCTCCAAGCCAATTCCATATTTTTAGCCACCCCTAGACCTTTCCAAAACCAAAATTTTGCATTCCTAATGATGGGCCTTAAACCCATCTAAGCCAAAGCCAAAATACTATGCAATTAAATCTAATTTAATCGCCTGTCGATGTTGTAGACCGATAGATACATTTATAACTGTTATAAATATATATAACATTATTTATTTATCAAATCATATTCAAATTTTATAATTAATATTTCATAAATATTAATTAATTTAATTAATTTATAACAATTATAAACTAATTAAATTGTTCAGTCTTAAGGGAATTCATCATTTCGGTTGTGCAACTCTTGGGTGTAAATTTGGTCAGCGATTAGCATCGAACTATTCTAATGTTAACATTCAAACATCACTTAACAAGTGGTGTGACATTATGGCCAAATTTTTTTCTTACTCATTTTCGGTAAAATCCAATTTTATTTTAATAAATGTTACCCGGTTGTGACATTTGTTTACAACATTTCTCTTCGTCAAACTATATCACTTTAGACTTATGGAATTTGATAATGGTAAAAATTCCAACCTCATCCACATTCAACTTTATTTTCCAAATACATATTCCTTGGTTCAATAATAACAATTATTATTAACCTAAATGCTCTGGCCAAATACTTTGACTTTGAGTTGACTTGAGTTGACTGCGATACTAACCGCATATAACTGAGGAGGCGAATCCTCTCTTGAATAGTGCTTCACTTCCAATACTTTCACTCGACCCAACTATAGTCAATCGATGGATGCTATGTCATGATTTGGATATAATCAAAGCGGATCTTTCATATCGAAGATCCACAGTATTCTCAAGTCGAGAGATCTGTGTAAATCGGTCACATCGATATTTTCTGTTTGACCTTAGTTATATTAACCAACAGAAAACTATCGAGTGAGTTGTTCCATAGCCATCCAACAAATATTGGTATGTAACCCTAGGTGCCCCCAGCAGTAATGAGTAATACACTGCCAATATTTTGAGAGTGTTACGTACTCCAGTCTCAACGGATACAATGATATCTAGTCTTGATGCATCTTCACTAGGAACATTTCAAATGGTATATTTGTTTCGTTGTGATAAATTACTCACGGTTACAACACTTTATAACTACTATCATAAAATATACCATTTATGGATTTTCTATTAAATATACTTTTAATTAAGTTAATTAATTAACATAATCACATTATATCAAGAATATAATGGGAAAATTTTTATTTCTAGCAAGATTGATCAACGAGTTAGATATATGTAGCAAATTACGTAATTGACCCTAGGACATACCCCTAACTCTATCACCTTCCTCATGGCAGCGGTAACACTTTCCCTTAAAAGCTTCTTTCAACAAATTCACTCTACAATCCTTTTAGAGATATCCATTCTTTTGGCATCTATCACACGCTTTACCTTCTTTCTTAAATTTCCCTTTTGATTTTTTATTTACTCAAAATTTTCCTCTCTTGGCCCCTTCCTGAATTTGTGTGGGTCATGCCTTCTCCTTCTCCACCTCTTTCTCCTCCTCATTAGTCGGCTATCGTAAAGTCATCTCAACAAGCATCTTGTAGGTAGCTTCAATGAGTATTTGTGCCAACAACCATTCCCTAAGCAGGGAGTTTAGGCCTTTAATAAACTTTGTGGCCTTTCTCGTGGGTGTATTAATCAAACTCATTTTGAACTTGGCAAGTTTTGCAAGTTTACTAATATACTCCTTTAGAGTGAAGTCTCCCTCCCTAAGCTATATAAATTTCTCTAGTTGCAAGCTCAGTTCTACTCTTGACATAAACCTTGTTCAAATCTGTTCTTAAATTCATCCCAAGTGCCAATCCTACTAGCATCCCCCTCAGCCACCATATTCCACCAATCTAAGGATTCTTCCTTAAGAGGCCAGGCTATCATTCTCTGCTTCACTCCATCCTCCTAACCAAGCTCCTGAAATATCATATCGCAGTCATATATCCATGCCATAGTCTCCATGAAACTTTCCTTTCTAGAACAAACTATTCCTCTCATATTCATAAATCCTTATACATTTTAGGAAAATCGATATGAAGAGGTGTTGAATCTGCAAGTGGAACAACGAATTTTGCCGATGCAATATGTTGGGGAATAGAGACTTGTCTTACGCACCATAGTCTACTGTCTGTAGGTTAAAATTTTAGCTCTAATTTCCAACGATAATACTATATGCTGAAAGAAAGATCCACCTATTATAAATGCGTATGTTCATAATGAAGTATGTGTGTGTATGTATGTCGGTATGTATGTATGTATGTGTGGCAAAGGCTTTTGAAAAAATCTTTTCAAAAATAACGTGTACGTCTTTCATAAGTATACTTTTCCAATTGATTCGGTAACGTAGGCTCTAATACCAACTGTAACAACCAGCCCTGCAATAGGCCTAAACTCCAACCCAAAAAAAACCAATTGAAACTTAGAACTATCTCAATGATGATTGTTGATTGGCAAAAAGAACAATACATAACTATCTATCTACACATTCAAAATCTCACGACGGAAGGATAAAATATAATAATAACAAAAGTACCCATTTCATTCAAATTTAACAATGTCATTCAAAACTATAATAAAATGTCCATTATTCCAAAACCCAACAATAACCGCATCATGTCCACAATATTCTAAAATTACAACATTGTTTTTATTTCATGGTTACATCAAAAAATGTAGAAGATAACAGTTAAATAAATAGACTGCTGCCACAAGTCTCATTATCGTCTCCGCCTTCAGGATCGCCCTTCCTAACCTGTGTGTAATAAGAAGGGAGTTTGAACAACTTAAGGCTGATGAATAAAATCTTGAGCCTTACTATAATAAGTTTTCGAATGTGGATGCTTTTATATCCACATTCATATCTGTTTTTCTGGATGTTGAGTATTCATCCACTTTTTGGATATGGACATGGCCGGATTATGGATTTTTTTGGTATCTATTGATACACCTAGTGGAAATAGGATAAGAAAGGTGGCTAATAGGACAAAACTTAGTGGATATTGCATTATATGTCTTTTATTGATGATTATACATGGTATTGTTGGATCTATTTAATGAGACATCGTTACGATTTCTTTGAAATATACAAAAAAATTCAAGAACTTATTACAACACAACATTCGGTTGTTATCAAATGTTTTAGGCATGATTAAGTTGGAGAATACGCTTATCTTAGATGGAACTATTCAAAACTCATGCGCAAGACTCATCAACAGAATGGCGTTATCGAAAAAACATAGGCATATTCTTAAAACTACTCAATTTATGGTCCTACTTACTTCTACTCCAAAGGAAATTTAATCTTAAGTTGTTCTTCCAACTGTTTGGCTAAATTTAACTATTTCATCTTCTCAGTTTAGATATTTCACCATTTGAAAATTTATTTGGACATGCATCTGATTATTCTATTTTTAATTTTTTTTGGTTGCACGTGTTTTATTCTTGTTCTCCATATCGAATATAACAAATTATCTTCTTGGTTTTCCATATGTGTTTTTCTTAGCTATGGTGAAGGGTGAAAAGAGTTATTAATGTTTTGATCTAACCACCCAAATTCTTTATACGTTGTGTTTCTTAAACATATACCTTTCTAACGCATTCCATTTAATACTCATGAATTGACTAAATTTGATCTTATTCACATCAACCCATTAGCACTAATAGCCCCACTGAGTTTAGAACACCTGAAGCTCTGTAACGACCCGAAATTTTCGATCCCGAAATTTCTAGATATTTAGAAGAAGAAGAAAGAGATAGAAGAAGTAGAAACAGAAACACAACACAGATTCTCACATTCGCAGCGGATCAAAATATAATATCAAATAATAACAGTTTCAAAAGAATATTGTATCTGTCAATTACATTTTTATACAGTAGAGTTACACACATACACAAATACTGGACATATACAAATCAACATGTCTCCGATAAACGTAATAATATCACAGCAGAAACACTCCATAAGTTTCTGCCATCCAGCCTGCCTCCTGAGCTCCAAAACGTCCTTACTTGAAAATCTGTAATACTCGGTCTGACCCAAGAATTACATCAAAGTAACACCCGGGTCAGGTTGGAAACCAACGTGAGTAAACCCACCTAACATGAAATATTAATGCATAACTTAATTAAAACCTGGGGTAACTCGTACTTTACTACGAGTTCTCAACCTATTATCGTCAACACTTATTTCACACATCAATACCTATGTATCTCTACATAGTTAAAATGGTCCAATTACTTAAATCATTCCATTCGATCCTATTTATTTCACATAACAACTCTATAAGGAATTTATAGAAGATTTACAAATTGAAGTGGTTTCGAGTATTTACTGATACCCGACCTCGGACTCATCGAATTCAATGTTATCTATAAACCAAGTTATTCAAGTGAAATACAATTCAAACTTTAAATACAGGGTGTCATTTTTCATAGTAACATATCATCGATAGATAACCACATTATTAAAGTCCCAACAACATATCATATCACAAACATTTCATATCAGAATTACCAACCATTCATACATAGGCAAGATTAATTAGTCATACTATTTCCAATTAAATCAAATTGATTACTTTAATCATTTTTAATCCTGCTTACTTAATAGGAATTAATTACAACCCATTAATTAACCATCCGTTAATTATCCTCTATAATTACATTAAGTAATTAGCCCTTTTAAGTTATTTAAATTAATTACTTAAGAATTAATCACTTAACCCTTCTTAACGAACCATTAATTAATTACATCCCTCTTAATTAATTAATCATCCTTTAAATATCCATCTTAATTAATTATCCTTGATTAGTTAATCTTTTATTACATAAAGTAATTATCTTCTAATTAATTGCACAAATTAATTATCCTTAACCATTTACAGTAATTCCTTTAATTACTTCCATTAATCAATTTTAGTTAATCATAAACAATAATTACCATCCCATAATTACTTACCTTAATAAACTAACTCCTTGATTAATTATATTAATCTCTTAATTAATTATACCAAGTAATTAATCCTTAATTACTTCCACTAGGTAATTATCCTTTAATTACTTCCCATTAAGTAATTTCCCTTTTATTTATTACATCTGCTAATTATTAATTACTTACACTAAGTAATTACACTCATTTCTCATTAAGTAATCATACTTAATCAATCACCAAGTGATTTTCCTTAATTTATTAACAAATTAACTAAAATTGGGTAATTCATCCATTAATTACCCTTATAAATAAATAAATAAATCAATTACAGATTAATTATTGTTTAATTATTAATTAATAAACCTTAATTATCGATTAATAAAACTTCATAATCCTTAATTACCGGTTAATCAATTCTTAATGACAGTTAATTAACCTTTAATTAATTAATTATAACCCTTAACCATTATTTAATTTAAATCAATTAATTAAACTTAAATTTTCTTAATCAACTTAATTAATCTCGATTCGTTAAAGCCTTAAATAACCTTAAGATAAAATATTATCCTCGTTAATGACTTAATTACCATTTACATAATTTAAACATTTCATTTTAATAATTAACTTACATAATTAAATCATTTAATTAAGTTTAGAAATAAAATAACTTTTTTACTTAACAAATTTAACTTAAACAAATTTTACAACTTCTTAATTAAAATGTTAAAGAAACATTTATTTTACATAAAGAAGTTTAATTAAGAGAAAACTTTTAAAACTAAATTTATTTTAAATTTCAAAACCTTGTTTTAGTTTAAAACATTCCCAAAACTTGGTTTAAATTTTGCTTCAGGTTGAACCGACCTTTACACATTTCCTGCTCTGAGTAAAACCCATCCCCTATATATTTTTTTAAAACAAAACTCGGTAAAGAAAAATCAAAATTTAAAAACATGAATTAACTCCCTAGTTTAAACCGTTAGACGAACTCGAGCATCTCCCTCCCAATCCCAAGCTTCTCTTTGAGTCATCCACAAAAATATCACCAGACCCACTCGACATCGCCGTGCACGTGCACAGACGTTCGCCATCACTCCGGCGAATCTCTCCGACTCCGACGAGTCGCAAATCGATTCAACTTTCAATCCAAGCCATCAAAATGAAAGCACTCTACCCAAAGACGAAAATGAGCATTCAGCTCGAAACTGGAGATCAACATCGCCAGAAGAAAACACCTCGCACCCACACCTCCGATCACCGAAGCTCACGCAACCCCGCTCCCAGCCTCGCCAGACAACCACGCTTCCATCGCACTCAGTCCGACGCCACTCGATTCGCCAGAGACTCTACGGCGGCCATATCTCTGACCTCGACCAATTCTTTGTGTTAAAACCTACTCCATCCAAATTTCAACTCCATAATGATCGATCACCTTTTTCACCATTTTTCCCGGCCTCTCCAGTGGCCCAGCAAGCTTCGACAGAAACCCCATCATCCAATATATCGTCGATCGCTAGAAAATGGTCAAAACCCATTTCCTGTTCAACTGCTGCTCCTAAAATTCTAAACTAAAAATCACCATTTTCATCTTAAAAATCCTACTTTCTAAAGATGATTCAAGTTACATAATTGAATCAACAAATTACAACACTCAATTTTATCATGTTTTTTACATTTTCACTTAGTTTTCTTGATTCCAAACAATTTCAAAATTTATAATGCTTGATTCTATTTCTAAAATCTAGATTATACATAAAAAAACATATATTGTTTGAAAACTGAAGCCTTAAAAAAGAATGTATGAAGAGAACAAGATTTAATTCCTGGTTTGATCTAATTTCCAGGATTTTGTTTACTGGTTTGTTACAAGCTTTGTATTTTTTTCTTTCTCTATATGTTTTGAAAATGAAGAGATAAAAAGAAAATGATAAAAAGTAGAGGGGTTTATATAACTTATTTCCTTTGTTTATTAAATTTAAAATGAAAGAAAATTAAAATTAGGACACTTGTTTAATTTACTAACACTTGTCACTTGCATTTGTTAATTATTTTACATTTGTTAAATTGTGAATATTTTACTTACATGTGTAATTTTATGTAATATGTTGTAATATTTATATACTTATACTATATTTTAAACTTAGTTTCTATTTTTGTAAATATCTTTATGTTAAATGTTTTAACTTTTCACTTATTTTCATTTACGTATAATTTTAAAATAAAATGATAAAAATCTACTTACACACTTAAGAAAATCATAGTAGTTTAATATATCCTTTGAAAATTTTATACATTGAATCCAATCAATGCTTATAATTCACCCACATATATCTAAAATAATTAGAAAACACTATTTTATTTGAACTATTTATATATTTATACATATTCACTCTTTTTTTTAAATTCCCATATATGCTACTTCACAGGGTCTGATATATACATACTTAAAATTTGAAATATTATTAGATTTGCACATTACTAGTTATATATATGTATATATTTACTATAAGATTTATCATTTCCCGAGATATATATTATTATTATTATTATTATTATTATAATTTTAACCAGAATTTATTTGTTCATCCAGATAAAAACTGTTAATTAACCAGTTCTCGGATGTCCAAAAATTCGGGTTATCACATTCCTCCCCCTTTGAATCTTTTCGTCCTCGAAAAGGAACGAAACCAGAATTTACTAAAATGCTTAAATCAGATAAATCACTTTAATCATTTTTAGAAAACTTTTAAAAATCTATATAATATTACTAAAATAGTTTTTATAAAAATACTTTTGTAACTCGATGTTTCAACAAGTCCATCTTCGTTCTCACAGAAATTCGGCCATACGTTGATCGGACGTAAGGCTGAAAATCTATAAGTACTTTGCAGACCCGATTTCAACACCCAGTGAAAATATTTGAAAAATAATTTATTGAAAATATAGAAATCATTTTTGAAAATAGAGAGAATATCTTTTGGTGAGAATGCTCTGGAAATCATCACCCCCATCCATGGTCGCAGTTAACCAGATGGTTACATTGTCGTCCCGGCAAAATCCATAGATAACTATAGGCCTCTGCGCCCCTTGATTACGCCATAAAACCCGCTACAGATCGCAGTTACATTCAGGGTTACGTTGCAATCGCAGCAAAAGTCCATATAACTGTAGGCCTCAACGCCCTCGAATTTCGATGCAAAACGAATGTAACTTCTCCACTCCCACATAGGTCGCAGTCTACCGATGTAAAATCAAACGTAGACTGTTGGCTCTCAGCAGCACACACGACTTTCGCCATGTCACCATAGGTCGCAGTCTACTGATATAAAATCAAATGTAGACTGTTGGCTCTCAGCGGCACACACGACTTTCTCTATGCCACCATAGGTCGTAGTCTATCGATATAAAATCAAACGTAGACTGTTGGCTCTCAGCAGCACACACGACTTTCGCTATGGACTGCAGCAGATCGCAGTAACATCGAGTTACACTATCGTCACAGCATAATCCAAATGCCACTGTAGGCATCAGCGCCCTCGACTTCCTCTACACACTACACATAATCCTCCGGAACTAGTTTTTTCCAGACTCCTCATAGGATCAACTTTAGAACCTCCCACTTTGAGGCTCAAGGCAGTACCAACCTATGGTACTCCTGAGAAGTTCATTCAAGGGAGCGCCTTTTTCCCTAGAACCATTTTCAAAACACTTTATACTATACACATATAGTATCTTTCCAATCATACACCCATTATGAATTTCATAGAAATCTCCTTTCTCAAAATCGATTATTCCAAAATCGATAATTCTCAAAGTAGGCTTTCCAAATTCCAATATTGATTTTACCCAAAAATCAAAAAGTCTTTCCAAATCCAAAGGTTCCAAAACCTTTCCTCCAAAATCATTCTCAAAAGATCCTTTATATCTATATATATATATAGATATATACAACCTTTAAAAATCTTTGGATCATTTCAAACTTGTATAAAACCCCTTTTATACTTCAAATATTTTCAAAAATCTTTTCCTTTCGACAATAGGTTCAACAAAGAGAGATTTATCTTATATAACAAAGATATATAACTTTGTTTATTCCAAATCAAATATTCAAATTGATTACTCGTTACTTTTCTTCATAAAGTGAACCTTTAATCATAGAAATTTCCAATTTCCATTTTACTTCATCTTTATTTCACAAAATATACTTCTCGTTTCAAAAGCATTTTACAATTCTTATCCATCAATTTCCAATATCAATTTCATTCAATCCCGTATGATGTACACAAATCATCCGTACGCTACATCAATCTGATCACTTACTCGATCACACAATTTCATTTCCGAACTAGTATCGTCCATCCGACTTCCTAGTGCGGACTCAGATCTGATTTCTTGATCAGAAACCGTCATTCTCCTTGCATATCCATAACTATGATAGAGAATATCCAAGACCAATCAACAATCCATATCCAGGTTCACCGTCGAAAATCGAGTGAAAAATCCCAACTCGGATCGATATAACTATCTCGAAATTCTGTGCTCGAATCTGAATCAAATCACTATGTGAATAGAATAATATACGTACATCCTACGTATCTTCTTCATTGATTATTAACCAAATCAATTCCCTTTTCTATTCACCTTTACTAAATTTCTATTCACATTCCCTTTAATTTTTATTCACTCACAAATGCTTCAGTCCCATTTGGATTATTACCTTAATTCTTATCTCAAATGGATATTTAATCATAAACAGTTTGAACTCTGTCCAGCTTAAATTTAGAAAACAACTTAAAAAGTTTAAAATAGATAAGTAGTTGAAAATTAATTATTAGTTTGTAAAATAGTTGTAAAATAATTAAGTAATTGTAAAATAATTAGAAAATAATCAAATACTTATAAATTAATTAGATAATTGCAAAATAGTAATTAGTAATAAAGTAGTTGAAAACAGTAATTATTTTATAAAACAGTTGAATTTTTTTTAAGTAGTTCGAAAATAATTGTAAAATAAGTATAAGATAGTTTAGCTTTAAAATGAGAGATTGTATAGCAAGTAGCTTGGAAAAATAGATTTGTATTAAAACAATTTATTTTGAAAATGGTCGAGAGTAAAACAGTTCAATTCCCAACCTCCAATCCCATCAATTCAATTTAAATTTCCACTTACATTTAAATTGACTCAATTCCAATTTAAATAACTTTAATTTCCACTGAAATTGATTTAATCCCAATTCAAGTTGAATTAATCTCAATTTCTTTTCAAATTAAAATCAAATTCCATATGAATTTTAAACCTATTCAACTTTAATCACAATTCTAAATTATTCAAATCAATTTGGATAAATTTCAAATTCAACCAGCTTCAATTTCGAATCATTTCAATTCTAGTTTAAATTAATCTCAATTCCCATTTGAATTTGAACTCATTCATCTTCAATTTCATTTCAAAACAATCCAATTCAAATTTTCCATTCGAATTCTTCAATCACAATTCCAATTAATTCAAATCAAATTCAACTTTAACTAATTCAATTCAAATTTCAAATTTAAACCATCCCATATTATATAAATTCGAGTTAAACTTTCAAATGTTGATTTAGTTCCCTTAAATCAATTTAACCTTCACTTCTTCCTAAACCTATTTCTAAGTTCAAATAATAAATCAAATCCAATTCACAGTTTAAATATTATTAATAGGATAATATTACCCAAATTATTTTAAAACACCCATACATTTCCAATTTACAGATCTCAAACCCATTTTGAGATCACACAAACTCCCAATTCAAATTAACCATTTAACTTCCCAAGTTAAATCCCAAATTCATATTGAAATTTCCAAATCAGGTTGTCCATTCAAACTTATTTAACTTCCTCTATGTTAAATTCAATTTAAGTCCCGTTAACCCTACTCAAATTTGAATTTCCATTTCAAATTCAAACTTCACATTAATAATCTTTCCACTTATTAAGTTCAAAAACTTATCACTTTGGGTATCACATCTCATTCCAAATTTAAAGCTCAACATTTAGAGTTTATCTCAAACCATCTTTGATATTATGTATATTCCTTAGATATACATATTATTTCCTTTACACACCAAGTTATCTTTAAATTTTAAACCACCTTTTGTTTTTAATTCAAAACAAATTCCTTTAAATTTTCAAACAACTCTTGTTTGAAACAGGACCCTTCATTCAAATACACTAAATAACAATATTTATTATTTCTTTATTACTTTGAAACAATTTTCAAATGCTGGACCCAGATTTAAAGCATCACAGTTTAGATCATCTTCAATTCCAATTTATAAGTCATACTTACCCAAATGTTCTACTTAAAACATTTCATTTTGCTTACTTATTAACACACATTTCATTATTAAACACAACAATCATTTATGATAATAACCAAGATTATTGCAACTGGAATCCAATTCACTATTATCTTTATTCTGAAATTCTTCTCCAAACTCAAGATTTTAATTTCAGTTTGAATCCATTTCAAACTTGTTCTTTATTCCTTTTAAATTTGGTTGTATTTCTATTACCACTTAATTCTTACTATTACTTTTAATTCAATTAATATAACAACCAATTTCCTTAATATAATAGATAATCTATTTCTTAATAAACTTATATAAGATTCATTTACTTTTGAAACCATTTTAAAACCTTTATATAAGAAAATAACAAGTACGCTCTCTTATATTTATACATTCAACTCATTCTAGGGTACCATTAACCCTATCCTTAATGAGTATCCCACCAGAGCTAAGATTCACGCTTAACGTGGCTCTGATACCAAATGCAACGACCCAAAATTTTCGATCCCGAAAATTCTAGATAGCTAGAAGAAGAAGAAAGAGATAGAAGAAGTAGAAACAGAAACACAACACAGATTCTCACATTCACAGCGGATCAAAATATAATATCAAATAATAACTGTTTCAAAAGAATATTGTATTTGCCAATTATGTTTTTATACATCAGAGTTACACACATACACAAATACTAAACATATGCAAATCAACATATCTCAGATAAACATAATAATATCACAGCAGAAACACTCCATACGTTTCTGCCATCCAGCCCGCCTCCAGAGCTCCAAAACGTCCTTACCTGAAAATCCGTAATACTCGGTCTGACCTGAGCATTACATCAAAGTAACACCCGGGTCAGGCTGGAAACCGGCGTGAGTAAACCCATCTAACATGAAATATTAATGCATAACTTAATTAAGACCCGGGGTAACTCGTACTTTACTACATGTTCTCAACCTATTATAGTCAACACTTATTTCGCACATCAATACCTATGTATCCCTGCATAGATAAAATGGTCCAATTACTTAAATCATTCCATTCGAGCCTATTTATTTCACATAATAAATCTATAAGGAATTTATAGAAGATTTACAAATTGAAGTGGTTTCGGGTATTTACTGATACCCGACCCCGGTCTCTTCGAATTCAATGTTATCTATAAACTAATTTATTCTAGTGAAATACAATTCAAACTTTAAATACAGGGTGTCACTTTTTAATAGTAACTTATCATCATAGATAACCACATTATCAAAGTCCCAACAACATATCATATCACAAACATTTCATATCAGAATTACCAACCATTTATACATAGGCAAGATTAATTAGTCATACTATTTCCAATTAAATCAAATTGATTACTTCAATCACTTTTAATCCTGCTTACTTAATAGGAATTAATTACAACCCATTAATTAACCATCCGTTAATTATCCTCTCTAATTACATCAAGTAATTATCCCTTTTAAGTTAATTAAATTAATTACTTAAGAATTAATCACGTAACCCTTCTTAACAAACCATTAATTAATTACAGCCCGTTTAGTTAATTAATCATCCTTTAAATATCCATCTTAATTAATTATCCTTGATTAGTTAATCTTTTATTACATAAAGTAATTATCATCCAATCAATTGCATAAATTAATTATCCTTAACCATTTACAGTAATTCCTTTAATTACTTCCGTTAATCAATTTTAATTAATCATAAATAATAATTACCATCCTATAATTACTTACCTTAATTAATTAACTCCTTGATTAATTATATTAATCTCTTAATTAATTATACCAAGTAATTAATCTTTAATTACTTCTACTAAGTAATTATCCTTTAATTACTTCCCATTAAGTAATTTCCCTTTTATTATTACATCTACTAATTATTAATTATTTACACTAAATAATTACACTCATTTCTCATTAAGTAATCATACTTAATCAATCACCAAGTGATTTTCTTTAATTTATTAACAAATTAACTAAAATTGGGCAATTCATCCTTTAATTACCCTTATAAATAAATAAATTAATCTTTAATCATTAATTACTGTTTAATTATTAATTAATAAACCTTAATTATCGATTAATAAAACTTCATACAAAATTAATTAATCCTTAACTACCGGTTAATCAATTCTTAATGACAGTTAATTAACCTTTGATTAATTAATTATAACCCTTAACCATTAGTTAATTTAAATCAATTAATTATACTTAAATTTTCTTAATCAACTTAATTAATCTCAAATCGTTAAAGCCTTAAATAACCTTAAGATAAAATATTATCCTCGTTAATGACTTAATTACCATTTACATAATTTAAACATTTCATTTTAATAATTAACTTACATAATTAAATATTTAATTAAGTTTAGAAATAAAATGACATTTTTACTTAACAAATTTAAGTTAAACAAATTTTATAACTTCTTAATTAAAATGTTAAAGAAACATTTATTTTACATAAAGAAGTTTATTTAAGAGAAAACTTTTAAAACTAAATTTATTTTAAATTTCAAAACCTTTTTTTAGGTTAAAACATTCCCAGAACTTGGTTTAAACTTTGCTTCGGGTTCAACCGACCTTTACCCGTGTCCTGCTCCAAGTAAAACCCATCCTTTGTATTTTTTTTAAAAACAAAACTCGGTAAAGAAAAATCAAAATTTAAAAACATGAATTAACACCCTCGTTTAAACCCATAGACGAACTCGAGCATCTCCCTCCCAATCCCAAGCTTCTCTTCGAGTCATGGACAAAACCATCACCAGACCCACTCGACATTACCGTGCACGTGCACAGACGTTCGCCATCACTCCGACGAATCTCTCCGACTCCGATGAGTCGCAAATCGATTCAACAATCGATCCAAGCCATCAAAACGAAAGCACTCAACCCAAAGACGAAAACGAGCATTCAGCTCGAAACCGGAGATCAACATCGCCAGAAGAAAATGCCTCGCACCCACACCTCCGATCACCGAAGCATGCGCAACCCCGCTCCCAGCCTCGCCAGACAACCTTGCTTCCATCGCACTCAGTCCGACGCCACTCGATTCGCCGGAGACTCTGCGGTGGCCATATCTCTGACCTCGACCAATTCTTTGTGTTAAACCCTACTCCATCCAAATTTCAACTCCACAACGATCGATCACCTTTTTCACCATTTTTACCGGCCTCGCCAGTCACCCAGCAAGCATCGACAGAAACCCCATCATCCAATATATCGTCGATCGCCAAAAAATGATCAAAACCCATTTCCTGTTCAACTGGGATCTGCTCCTAAAATACTAAACTAAAAATCACCATTTTTATCTTAAAAATCCTACTTTCTAAAGATGATTCAAGTTACATAATTGAATCAACAAATTACAACACTCGAATTTATCATGTTTTTTACATTTTCACTTAGTTTCTTGATTCCAAGCAGTTTCAAAATTTATAATGCTTGAACCTATTTTTAAAATCTAGATTATACATAAACAAACATATATTGTTTGAAAACTAAAGCCTTAAAAAAGAATGTATGAAGAGAACAAGATTTTTCTTTAAAATATTGCCTGTGAACTATAACAGAGATATGTACAAAGGAATATACAGGTTTTCAGATATGCATGTTTACATACCTTCATATCAACTTGATTTCAGAACATGCATAACTAGATTGTAACATACATTTCAATATTTACACAAGACATTTCACAGATCAGATATAAACTAATTTAAAGGGGTAAAGTTTACTCACCTTCTGAAAGAATCAGAGAAGTCTGGGTCTTCGTTGGAAATTTAAATTTGCTTCCTGTTCTTGATTTAAACCACTGCTATAATTTATTTTGCTCTTCGTATTTAAAAATTGAATTTGAATCATGGTTTGCTTCAAGTAGTTGTTGTTGAGATGAATTTTACATGCCTTGATCTTGCCTGATTTCCTTAATTCCTGGTTTGTTTTAATTTCCAGGATTTTGTTTACTGGTTTGTTACAAGCTTTGTATTTTTTTTTCTTTCTCTATATGTTTTGAAAATGAAGAGATAAAAAGAAAATGAAAGAAAGTAGAGGGGTTTATATAACTTATTTCCTTTATTTATTAAATTTAAAATGAAAGAAAATTAAAATTAGGCCACTTGTTTAATTTACTAACACTTGTCACTTGCATTTGTGAATTATTTTACATTTGTTAAATTGTGAATAGTTTACTTACATGTGTAATATTATGTAATATGTTGTAATGTATATATAATTATACTATATTTTAAACTTAGTTTCTATTTTTGTAAATATCTTTATGTTAAATGTTTTAACTTTTCACTTATTTTGTCACTTGGGAAAATATCCATCTTATTGCTTTTTCAAGAGGAATCCAGAATCTTCCACTTAGCCTTCATTTCCATATCGCTCAACACTTTTGCGTCCATCTTCTCTAAACACAATTACGAAACCCCCAATCCTCTTCTTCTAAAATACAATAGAAAATCAAATATATTTCATAAATTAAGAAACTGAAGCCAAGCTTCTCTTCATGGCTCTAGGCCGTAAGGAATCTTCAAAGTGGAATTTTGAGCAATTTTTGTGTCATGTTGTAATTTGAGAAAGAGGACAGTTGGTTTTAGTGAAGCTATGAAGAGTAATGGAATGTTTATTGCTTCTCTTAGTTATGAAGAGTAAATTCAACTCATAATCCATGTCTAAATGTTTGGATGATTTTTTGATTCATAATTTGGTGAATTACATGTTGTTTTCACTTCTTGAATTTATTGTTTTCCTTTAGCCATGGTTGAATTTAATTTACATGGTGATGTTTAAATTGATGGAAGGTGGTGTAGTGTGTGGAGAAGATATAAGGCTCAAATGGAGTGGAGAAAGGCATCTGATGCCGTCGAAATGGCATCACATGACCAGGAACGTCACTGTTCTAGACCGTGGATCGGTGGACCAATCATAGGGATCAGTACACTAATGCTATTCCTAGAATAATGAGGTTTCAAGCTATGTGTGTGCATTACTTTATTTTTAAAAAAGGGAAAATTATAAAAAAAAACCTAATTTTTGAAGTAAAAAGCGAATGCGTTTCAAATATGGAATTATTTTTGTGAAAGTTTTATTTATATTAATATTAAAAATATTGATTTATTAAGGGAAAATTTGATATTTGACTTCAAATAATTGTTTAAAAATCCTATAAAATTCTAGAAGTATATGAAATGTTTTATAAAACTATAAGAAGGCAAGAAGCCATTAGAGAAATAGAAAAGTGATATTTCATTCACTACAGGGGTAAACATACAATATAATTATGCTCTATTTATATGCATGTGATGGAAAATGAAAATTACAATAATGCCCATATAACACTTATCATATTCATCTTATAATTTAGATATATTATAACACATCCCCTTGAATATGCATCTTCGAAACCTTGGATGCTCATATGGTAATTTTAGTTTTCCATTTTAAAAACATATACGATGATTACACCCTCTCATTATTATCTTGCTTACATATACCTACTTAGTCAATACAAATATTAATTACCTCATTAACAAAAAACCTCTGTTAGAAAGACCCTATGGAAATAAAACCTTGAAAGATGAAAAGAGTGCAATTTTTAAAATCGTAGATATCATAATAAAAATGATATTCCTTCGAAAGAGTTTGATACTTCGAGAACAGAATAATGCCTCATTAAAACCTTCTAAGAAAAACCCAAGGGGAAAAAATCTTAGTGAAGTAAATAGAGTATAATATATATTGCATGACACATTTTAAAATCTAATTTAATCATAAGAAGTTTGATACTTCTAGATCCGGTTAATGCCTCGTTAAAACCTTACTAAAAAAAGCCGAATAGGAAAAATCTTAGTCATGATATACTTATATATGCTTCCCCGATTTTATATTTTCCTTTTAAGTTTGTATACATGTCTTGATAATTTGAATCATCTACAAATAATTATGATCCATATATATATATATATATATATATATATATATATATATATATAACATAGCTTAGACATGTGTTAAGGATTAAAAGACAATAATTCTATTTTCCCTCATTTAGAAGTTCATCGTTTAAAAAGGGTTTTACTCTCTACAAAACACCAGTACATCTCTCGCTAATGTATCTCCTCACCTGTCACATTACTCCACCCACCCACCTACACCCACTAATTAAAATTTTCCTTTTTATGCATGTATTTTCTCTTCCTTTGAATAAATGATACTTGTCCTAAACCAAATTTCTTAGCTTGTGAAAAAAATTCTACCTCAGATTAGACCAGCGCTTAAAATCAACTATAAATAAAAAGGGAGAAATAAAAAAAGTTAAAAAAAATTAAAGAAGAAGAAGCTAAATTAACTTTTCATGGTACAATGAAACTATTTTATAACAAACCTATGTGACTTTACATTCATATACTTAATAGTAAATAAAAAATTGAGAAACTTTCTAATGAAATTACTTCTACTCTGTAAAACACTATAGCATTAAAATAAATTCAAATTAAAAGGGCCAAATAAATTTCCAAAATTAGGGTTTAGAGTTATCATAACTACGAATAACAATAAATGAAAAGAGGGGGAAGAAGGTAAATAATTTTTAACGATTTTGTTCTAAATTAGCACACAGTTTGAAGACTCCATCTAGTATGCAACCAATTTAAGAATTTAATTGATATGAATAAACTGAGATTTTATTTTTTCAAAAAGAGAAATGAACTTAAGGTACCAAGGTGCTTGTTTTGGCTTTTTATATTACATCATTTAGTTATGCAAAACCGAATGACTAAATTCTTCGCTATGTTTTACATAACCAACCAAAGTGAGTGTTTGTATTGTTTTATCCAAACTAAATTTAAAACTGTTTAAGTGATGTTAGTGATAGTTTAGGTGCACGTATATAGTAACACCCTTTATAAATAGTTGCCTCATTAAAAATCTTACTAGGGCAAACCCCAATAGGGAAAAAACCAACATGAAGGAAACAGTGTACAACGCCGCATATAATGAACATTCTTTTAGCTATCTCACGTGAATTTGCATGCTTCAAGCATATTTTCCTATTGCTTGCTTCAAGCATGTTTTTCTATCAAAAGAATAATTAGTTCCTCCATTGAACCATTTATTATTATCACCATTCTATTATATATGCATACATACATGTACATACATGTATACATATGCCTTTGATACAATCGATTTTTTTAATATTGTTTCTTCCAAATATGATTTGCATTTTACGAATTTTGTGTGCTACTTTAATGAAAAACACTTCTTGTGCTTTTATTTGGGTGCTTCTATTCAGTTTTGCATATTGCAACTAAATCTATGATGGATATTAAGAGTTTCATTACAATAATACTTAAAATAAGGAAGTAATCATCATGAAGTATATCAAGATTTTTCATTACAACAATACTTAAAAGAAGGTTGTAATCTACACATCTTATGCTTTGCATTCTTTAAAACTATTAAAGTTATATATATTCTTTAGGAACTATATCATTTAGTATGGTTTAACCAATACTTATACCATCAAGTATTTTAGGCGTTTCAAACACTTTACTACTTCAAACAATTCAATTGGTTCTAAAATTATCATGCCTATGGCACTTAACATATTACTGATACTATGTGTACTTCAAAAAATTTAGTATGCTTTTGCCACTTTATATATATGTTTTGAGGACTACGGGTCCACATTTCTCGTTTAGAAAAGGATTCATTATGGACAATCATGTTTTTGTCTAATTCAAGATCTTTAATTTATTTATAAGAATAAGCACTATATTATTTACAAATTTTTCATTGATGATTACTTCTTATTAGTTATAGACATGATTTATCAAGATTTCTTTATTTATCATGTTTCAGGCACCTAACCACTTCTAGGGTTATTTGATAATTATGTCATAGGTCTCTTTTTGAGCACCCTTTGGTATTTCTTTAAGAATAATCACCTTCTTTATTTGTCATCTTTATTACTTACTCCAAAAATATAACGAACCAAATTCTATACCACATTTCAAATGCAGTTTATACCTTTTTTATCCTTCAATGATTTAAATCTATATTGGCGCAGTTGGTTGATGGTCCGAACTGCGTGATCGAAAGTCACGAGTTCGAGCCCCAAAACTGACAACCCTGTAACAAGTACTCGAAGTATGTGTTTGGCAGGCACATACTTCCCTAGAGTATACAAGCGAATCTTGGTTCTCTAGGTAATTCAAAAAAAAACTTTTCACTTATTTTCATTTACATATAATTTTAAAATAAAATGATAAAAATCTACTTACACACTTAAGAAAATCATACTAGTTTAATATGTCCTTTGAAAATTTTGTACATTGAATCCAATCAATGCTTATAATTCACCCACATATATCTACAATAATTAATAAACACTATTTTATTTGAATTGTTTATACTTTTATATACATTCACACTATTTTTTAAATTCCCATATATGCTACTTCACAGGGTCTGATATATACATACTTAAAATTTTAAATATTATCAGGTTTGCACATTACTAGTTATATATATATATATAAATGTATATTAATTTACTATAAGATTTATCATTTCCAGAGATTTATTATTATTATTATTATTATTTCTACTAGAATTTATCTGTTCATCTGGATAAAACCTGTTAATTAACTAGTTATCGGATGTCCAAAAATCTGGGTTATCACAAGCTCCCTCATCCTCTATGGCCCTAAAACCTCTATTAACATTTAAATCCACCTTTACGTTATTTCACACACATTCGTAAGTCTACAAAGTTACATGATTTCGTTTGTTCTTGTTACTCTTCACTCTTTTCTTCATATTTATCCTTCATTCATATTCCTTCTGAACCAACTTCCTATAAAGAGGCAATTCTTAATCCTCGCCGATGAAAGCCTATGGATGAGGAATATTCCACTTTGCAAAAGATAGGTACTAGAGATTCAGATCCTCTACCTCATAGTAAGAGTGTTATCAACTATCATTGGGTAAAAAATCAAAACCAAAACTGATGGTTTCTATTGAATGATCTGATGCTAGATTTATCGCGAAAGGTTGCTCTTCATTGTATAATATGGATTATGGAAAGAGTCTTGCTCCTATTGTAAAAATGACTACTATTCATACTCTATTTTTTGTAGCTTCCATTCGTCGATGGTTATTTTCACAACAAAATGTTAAAAATACCTTCTTGAACAAAGATATGCAAGAAGAAGTTATATGGAGCCTCCTTCGAACGTTCCACACGACTATAAATATGGTTGCAAGCTTAAGAAAGCATTGTATTGGCTTAACAAAGAAGCTCATGCTCGGTTTGAGAAAATTTTATATTGTGATTAAATTTCATGGTTTTGTCTCTAGTTCCCATGATCCTACTCATTTTGCAAAAAACATTAATGCAGGACATACCATGTTATCTTTATACGTTGATTATATGATTGTTACTGGAGATGATGTTGGTGGTATTCTGCTTTAAAAAAGGAGTTAGCTAGAAAAATTGAAATGAAGGATCTAAGTCCTTTAAGACACTTCTTAGGAATTAAGGTAGCATGTTCATCAAATGGTTACGATTTTTCGAAGCCGAAATATGCTACAAATATTCTTAAGAAATATAGGATTACTAACAATAAGACCGTAAACACTCCAATGGAAGTTGGTGCAAAACACACTTCTTTAAATGGAATTGCACTTTCAAATCCTACATTGTTCCATACTATTTATTGGATTATGTGCATTGAAAGTGGAGTAAAAAGGGTGCATTTCATAAATAATTCCTTTCACTAATTTGCACAAGATCTTATTTTGTGTTTATGTGAATAAAATATGTTTATATAAAATCAAATTTAGTATCTATTAATAAAAGATTTTGAGAAATATTTCAATCTATTTAATTTAATTATATATATATATATTGCAATTATTTAATAGTAATATTTTATTAATTAATTTAATTTCAAATTAGTTTATTAATTCAATTCTTTGTTAATTTAATATTTTAAAATGTTCATATTCAAAACATAAACATTATAACTATAGAATAAAATAACCTAAGATTATAATGGGAATATATGGAAAATTTTGTGACCTATATTGAATTATTTTGTATGATAATATATGTCAATATTAATCTTAAAGGGGTTAAACATATACATTATATAATCAAATTTCTATCTACACTTATATTAACAAATTATTATTATTATTGGTCATTATATTCAATTAGTATTACTATAAATATATAATATATATAATAATAAAAAAATTTATAATATGAATAATAATTATACAAAAAAATTTAATTTATAAGAGTATAAAAATATTTATGTTTAATTATACTGTAATTCAATATTCAGATTTTTTAAAATGTTTAGTAAATCAAAAATTCATTTTTTTTAAAAGGAATTAACTTTTTAAAATAAATATCATCTAACGTATATACATATTGTTTGCGCCAAAATTGGTCACAAACCCAAGTGTTGTGAAAGCACCAGTGTTGGAATATAAATCAGCTATATTCAAACACAAATCACAGATCTAAGCAGCAAAACAGGAATTATAAACAAGGACACACGATTTATAGTGGTTCGGCTATCTCCGGCCTACGTCCACTTCAAAGGTTTTCTCTTTTTATTGATGTTCTTCGCTGATTACAATTGATTACAGCGGATTACAATGGATTATATCTCTGAAATTCAAGTACAATGATGGTAAGGGAATGCAAAGCAGAGCCTGGTGGAATCTTGGTGCTTCAGAGCCTTGATCTTGCCAAAGAGAAATCGATCCCTTTTCTGAATGACCTGGGGCTCTATTTATATGTGTAGGAGGCTGATATTTCTCCTAAAAGTTAGGTGGACCACTTCTGGCACGTGAGGGGGCCCACATGGCCGAAACCTGGAGATCCGGGCCCACATTGCGATCGATTCGACCCTTGGTTCGAATCGATCAAGAAATCGTTCAATCTTGATGAAACTTGGCGTGGACATTCTTCGACATGTAGACGAACTCCTGTAAAAATTTCATGGGATTTGGATCAGTGGATTGAGAGTTATCATCGATTCGAAATGATGTTTCTCGGTACGCTGTTTGGCTCGAATCGATCAGTTTGAATCGAGTACTTCGAATCGATCTAAGGGCGTGTAAGTGGGTTGACGTGGCGCGCCTTCTTCGAGTCGATCCATGTTTTTCGCCGAGTTGATTGGGTCGATTCCGAGTTCTTTGTCGTGCTTACTAGATGGCTTCGTGTGTTGGATTCGAAGGTCTGCTTCGAATCGATGCAATGGTACTCGTTCGAATCGATCCAAATGCGTCACTTCGGATCGATTCGAAGTCGCCTTTAACATGTTGGATTCGAAGAGAGGTCATCGTGATGGATTCGAGGGAGATGGAGTCGAAGTCGATGGAGTCGAAGCCAATGGAGTCGAAGCAGGTATTGGCCGATGGATTCGAGCGTCGTCTCTTCTTATGGATTCGAACATGGTGGGTTCGAACTAGATGGGTTCGAACTGAGCAACGTCCATCCCTCTTAACTCGAATCCATCATAACTTGAGCATACGACCTCGGATTGACTTGAAATTTGAGGTGCGGACTTCTATGATCTCTCTTGTCATGTCCTTTCAATTGTGGCTCAATCTGGACTCGGACAAAATTCATCGATATCCATGGTTATCCTGCAATGCATGGTCGACATTCGAGAATAGTAATCATTGATTTTTAGTAAATTTTGGGTATCTCAACTTTGCCAAAAGTTGGGATAACACTTTGCCCCCCAAAACATGCCTTTTTGTAAAAGGTATGTTTTGAACGGTTTTAAATCGAGTGTAATAAATTCATGTTTCATCGATAGCTGCAGTATTATCAATCAAGTTTGTGGCTGTTCGAAGCCAAATCAGCATTCGTTCTTTACGTAGAAATTGAAAATGAAGTTCCATAGTCTCTCCGGACTATTAATGGCTACTCTGAACCCTTACTAAGCCCATTCTAGACTTAGTGATTGAATAGAATGATCCTATTGCACTCTGGCGTTGCCTTCTATCCCCTGCACTCTGGTCCCAGTTAGGACGTATAGCGATGTCATGGTCGTTCTAGACCGATCATAGCCTCTCCGGGATCTTGCTGGATCCCATCCTGTCACTCTCTGGTGAAGGGGAAACGGCGCTTAAGTGAGTTGATCCTGTCGCTCTCCGGCGAAGCAACTCACTTCTTGCACTCCGGTTCAGTGTACCTGAACATTAAGCGATGTCTTGGTCGTTCGGGACCGATCATAGCCTCTCCGGGCTCTTGCTGGATCCTATCCTGTCACTCTCCGATGAAGGGGAAACAGCGCTTAAATGAGTTGATCCTGTCGCTCTCCGACGAAGCAACTCACTCTTGCACTCCGGACCCCGCCTCTCCGGGTAGGGTCATAAAGCGATCACGTTTATATTGAAATTTAATGTTCATCCTTTGACTCTTCGGTCAAAAGGTTTATTGCAAGAGATTCTAATTTATTAATTAAAATTCGAGTTCTAGATGTTCAATCTCAAACATCAGAAAAAAGCTAAACATTGCCTCTCCGGGCATATCGGTTTATCTCCATCTCAGAGCATGCCTAGGGATCTCTTCGGTTCCCGTACATGTGTAAGTGGAGTAACCGTTTATTCTGAAAACAAATCTAAATAAAATTATTTGACCAAAGTCCAAACCCTGGACTTGGCCCTTGCCATCTTCGATCAGTTGATGACGAGTCGTGATCCCGATCCAAGATCGTTCCTGTTAGGTGGAGGCGGTAGTCGTTCAGGTCTTGCTGCCGTTGTTCGTTCTTTGACAAATTGCGGCAATCTACCACCCTGGCATGTTCTTCCACCTCATCCTTTAGGTGGCGGCACTCATCTGTGGTGTTCCCGTCCAGCTCATGGAATAGGCAGTATTTTCCAGTCCTGCGCTCCCGCTCAGTGGGATCCCTTGTAGGTGGCTTTCGATAGGGGAGTTGCCCCCGAGTTTCAGTGTAGATTCTTTCTAAGCCTGCAGTCAGATCGGTGTACTGCCTAAATCTTGGTTCTCGGAATTTCTTCCGTTTATCAGGACCATCATGTTTGTCATCCTATTTCCTCTTTCCCTTGTCCGCTCCGGACTGTTCTCCGGAGGTTCCTACGCTTTGTGTGGTATTTATTTCACGACTCTCGGCTCGTGATTCTTCTAACCGAATGAACTTTTCAGCTTTATGAAAGAACTCTCCAAAATCTTGCGGTGGATCTTTAGTTAGAGAATCCTTAAATTTGGTGTCTTCCGCGACTCCTGCCACCGCCGCCATTAAAATCATTGATGGATCCGGGCGATCTACAGAAGTCACTGTCACATTGAATCTTAACAGAAAATCTTTTATGGACTCTCCGGTCCTTTGCTTGATTGAAGCTAAAGTCATCACACTCTTGGGTCGCGTCACATGGACCCTAAACTGTCTCATGAAGCAGTCTACAAGCTCGCTCCATGTTCCGATTGATTCAGTTTCCAGTTGTCTGAACCATAGTGCAGCTAAATCTGATAAATATAGAGGGAAGCATCGTGCCATCACTTCCTCGGATGCCCCCAGCACTTCCATGTGCCTAATATATCTGGTAATATGCATGGTCAGGTCTGATCTCCCGTCATAAGGTTCTAGCGCTGGTAGTTTGAACTTTGGAGGGTTCCTTGCGTTTCGGATGTTTGGAGTGAATGGACTCCGACTAACTTCTTCCAGACCTCCGCTAGGCAATCCTCCTCTCATGATTCTTCGCATGAGGCCAATCATTCTATCGTCTCCTTCCAGTGGTTGATCTTTTGTTAAACTCCTATCATGCCCCCCGATCCTTGAAGGGAATTCTGGTACGTATTCTTCTGGTGGCTCGTTAGCATATGCATTGGCTCCAGCTTGTTGAGCTCCGTCTGTTGGTCTTCCAGTATCGGACTCTGAGGGTCTACCCCCAAGGCCTTGTTGACCACCTTCAACTCCTGCATTCTGGCCTTGAACCTGTCCTTCATTAGCTTCTGCAATCCTGATTTCTTGTCCCGCACTCGTAGCTGTTGTAGTTGGTCCAAGGTATTGCATGTTTGTCGCCCTCATTTGCTCGAGGAAATTCTGCAGCATCTCCTGTTGACTCTTCATCATGCTTTCGCGCAATGAATTAGCCATAGCCTCCATCTCGTCTCTAGTGATGTAGATGGAAGCTTGTCCTTCTCCTGATCCTGAGGATGCTTCTTGGCTTCCTCCTTGTTGGCTCCTATCAACTCTTTGTCTTGTTTGCCGAGTCATTGTTTCCGAATTGGAGTTTCTTCAAACTTTTGAATCTGAATTCTGAATTTAATGTAGCGGGTGCTAGTCCTTCTCAGTGAAAGCACCAAAGTGTTTGCGCCAAAATTGGTCACAAACCCAAGTGTTGTGAAAGAACCAGTGTTGGAATATAAATCAGCTATATTCAAACACAAATCACAGATCTAAGCAGCAAAACAGGAATTATAAACAAGGACACACGATTTATAGTGGTTCGGCTATCTTCGGCCTACGTCCACTTCAAAGGTTTTCTCTTTTTATTGATGTTCTTCGCTGATTACAATTGATTACAGCGGATTACAATGGATTATATCTCTGAAATTCAAGTACAATGATGGTAAGGGAATGCAAAGCAGAGCCTGGTGGAATCTTGGTGCTTCAAAGCCTTGATCTTGCCAAAGAGAAATCGATCCCTTTTCTGAATGACCTGGGGCTCTATTTATATGCGTAGGAGGCTGATATTTCTCCTAAAAGTTAGGTGGACCACTTCTGGCACGTGAGGGGGCCCACATGGCCGAAACCTGGAGATCCGGGCCCACATTGCGATCGATTCGACCCTTGGTTCGAATCGATCAAGAAATCGTTCAATCGTGATGAAACTTGGCGTGGACATTCTTCGACATGTAGACGAACTCCTGTAAAAATTTCATGGGATTTGGATCAGTGGATTGAGAGTTATCATCGATTCGAAATGATGTTTCTCGGTACGCTGTTTGGCTCGAATCGAGTACTTCGAATCGATCTAAGGGCGTGTAAGTGGGTTAACGTGGCGCGCCTTCTTTGAGTCGATCCATGTTTTTCGCCGAGTTGATTGGGTCGACTCCGAGTTCTTTGCCGTGCTTACTAGATGGCTTCGTGTGTTGGATTCGAAGGTCTGCTTCGAATCGATGGAATGGTACTCGTTCGAATCGATCCAAATGCGTCACTTCGGATCGATTCGAAGTCGCCTTTAACATGTTGGATTCGAAGAGAGGTCATCGTGATGGATTCGAGGGAGATGGAGTCGAAGTCGATGGAGTCGAAGCCAATGGAGTCGAAGCAGGTATTGGCTGATGGATTCGAGCGTCGTCTCTTCTTATGGATTCGAACATGGTGGGTTCGAACTAGATGGGTTCGAACTGAGCAACGTCCATCCCTCTTAACTCGAATCCATCATAACTTGAGCATACGACCTCGGATTGACTTGAAATTTGAGGTGCGGACTTCTATGATCTCTCTTGTCATGTCCTTTCAATTGTGGCTCAATCTGGACTCGGACAAAATTCATCGATATCCATGGCTATCCTGCAATGCATGGTCGACATTCGAGAATAGTAATCATTGATTTTTAGTAAATTTTGGGTATCTCAACTTTGCCAAAAGTTGGGATAACACATATATATAGTAAAATAAAATAAATTTTTTATTTTTATTTAATTGTGGCCATAGAAGAATAATTTTTATTAAATTCCAATCCTAATTTGTGTGTGAAATTTTCCAAAAATTTAAATTTCAAATTTTGTTTGACTTTTAAATAAAGAAAAAAATAACTTTTTATTACTTTTGAAATACGAAAATATTTAATAAATAATTTCTTATTATTATTAACTTTCCATGCAGAAATACACACACACACACGTATATGTATGTATGTATGTATCTATGTATGTATGTATGTATGTATGTATGTATACGTATGTGTGTGTATGTGTATGTATGTATGTATATGTGTGTGTGTATGTATGTGTGTAATTAGTCAATTTTTTTTTCAAAACCGAAATAGCAAAAGATATTTATTTTTATTTTATAGCCAAAAATAATTTTAGTAATTAAATGACCAAGTATTTGTTTTAAAATTATATATATATGACCTAATCAAAAAAATTCCTTTATTATTTATGTATGTGTTTGTATGATACATATTAATACATATACATAGATATCATTTTGTATATTAATTAAATATTCAAAATGATATTCAAATTTTTTTATACATGGCCTAATATATACATATACGATAGCAAGCATAGAGATAAGAATACACACACACACACACACACACATATATATATACATATACATATATATATATATGAATATTATAAAATAAAATTTGGACCTTTCTCCCTTAAGTTATAGTCGACAGTTAACATGCTATCTGTTGTTCTTTCCTCTTATAACCATTTTATCCTTCTTTACCACGCATTAAATAGTTGTCAACTTGGCCGCATCAATGATTAATTAGGGCAAAAGTTGTATGCATCACTTATTTATAGTCAAAGAGATATCAAAATATCTCCTTCCTTCTCTCAAATCCTAGAAGACCAAGTTTCGAATCCCCCCTTTCATGTATGGTCGATATCTACTTTGACTTAGCATGGTCAAAATGCCAATTTTGTTTGAATTGATAGTTTAATTATATTACTTAAGCTTGCTTTTCAATTGAACTGACATATAACTTTTATACATCGTTCTGATCGATTTTAAGGTACAAATAAATAAAAAGTTATATGCAATATTATTACCACAATTTTATTAACTTATAACATTTGTAACTTAATTTTAACATTAATCGAATTCAGAAAAATCTAATAACGCGGTTTTCTTGGCTTTTTATTGTGAATTCAGACCTTGGTCAATGCTTAAATTATTTAAATATTGACGCTTGTATAGACTTTGATGAAGTATAGTATTAGGTACAAGCTCAATGCTTATAGATCATTGAGGCGAAACATAATTTCTGCTCTATATTAAGATCACTTGGTAATTATATTTTGTACACGTATTCTTTTTGTCATCGCTGCATCACTTAGATATCAAGAGTTTGGTATAAGGTCAAAAACACTATCAATATCCATATTTAATTCCGTAGATGGCTTTAAAGTCCTTGTTTCAATCTAATAATATTTTATCAATTAATTATTTACTCTGTTAAGAAATTTTGACTTCAAGTTGAATTGGAATTGTGGTGATACTAACATTCAGTAATGAAGGAGAAGAGTCCACTCATGAGTAGAGTTTCACTCGAAGTAGTTCAACATATTAACCTATAGATGACTCTCATCTAGTCATTCAATGATTGTTCTATATAATCACAAGTATGTAAACCCCAGTACCCCTAACGATCATGAGCAAATCACTACTTATCATATGGATAGCGTTACATGCACTATTCACAATAGATATATCAATATCCTTTTGTCGATACAAATGTGAACAGTTAAGATGTTAACGTATGCATATATCAATTTAGTACATATAAAAACATTCGTAAATGCAATCGATAAACACTTCTCCTAAGGATTTTCTACGTTCATATATTTAATGTAATTAATTCATTATTTATATCACTATATAGCAACACACATAACAGAAAATTATACCAAAAACATACTTTATTTCGAACAAGATTCTCTATAGAGTTAAGTCTATATAACAAATTATATAATTGCTCCAAGGGAACACCTTTAACTTTATCACAATTGTTAGACTCTTGGTTTATTTTACCATTATTCAAATAGATATGTCATATGTCATTCATGTTATTACTCAGTTACTAGCATTTCTAACCATGGTTCCTTTTTCATAGCCTTGTATTTTTGTCTACCTCCTTCTTAGAGCTACAAGCCTACTGAGACATTGATTGTGGATTCACGAATCACAAGTTGATTACAGGTTCCTTTATCTTTCTTAGTGATTCTCTAACCATGGAAAAGGGCGAAATGATATATTATTTCTCATTTTTCTACCGAACCATAATATTGTGTTATGTCATATACAAAAAAGAGAATGCTTAATTATGTTGACCATACGAGGATATTGGGATTTCATCTTCTAGTCGTACTCATATGTATAACACCTAGTAAAATAATAAAAAAAATTAATTATAGAGAATTAATTAATTATTATTAGAAGCCCAAAAAACGATATCTTTACAAATGTCAGAATTTGGTACGAAAATTGCACCATTGGGTTTGTGGCGATTTTTAGATCAATTTTCACATACACAGTTTAATGATCGGAGTGGCGATTTCCAGATCAATTTTCACATATACAGTTTTATGATCGGAGGTTCAAACTAAAATATTATTTAGGTTTGAAGTTTTGAATCAGAAGCAGTTGAGGAAGTAAAAGTTAATAACTTAACTGTAACGACCCAGAATTTCTGTCAATTAAAATTTGTATATTTAATTGATTTTAAATATTAATAAGTGAAATTTATAAGTCGAATAAATTTTATTTCAAATAATTGGATTTAATTGGATAATTAAATCAATAATTTAATAGTTGAAAATACAGAAATAATTGGAAATTGGGTTTAATATGATTGAAAATGATTTGCAAAATTTTATTTAATCGTATTGGTGTTATAATAATGTTATAGAACTTTTAAAATTGAATTAAGAGTTAATTTGTGAAAATTGAATATTTTAATATTTAATTGACGAGTTAAAATAGCCATTTTTCAAACAGTCTCGGATTTCGACGAAACCAGTTTCATCGGATCCATAATGTGATATTATTGTAGGATTTCAAATTTCGTGTCAATCGGATTTACCGTTTGTCCGGGGCAAGCCAAAACGCATAGAAAATTCGTTTAATCGATTTAATTTAAATCGATCGTTTGTTGCCGTAACTCGCACAGATGATCGAATTGGCTCCCGAAACACATTCCATTGTGTTCGGAACGTGGGATAAACCTTAGAAACGCCAACCCGCACGCTTCGTTTGGAGTTCGGAAAATTCGGGATGAATAGTGTTTTGGAATATTTCTATAAAAGGAACCCTAACTTCACAAATTATAACAAAACCCTAACTACAAACCCTAGCCGCCTCCATATACATTAAATGGCCAGAAATTCACGATCTTTCCCTCCCAATCCCTCTCAATCCCTTCATCGTTTCGAAAATCCTCCAACACGAAGATTATAGAGCGGAGTACGAGCTTCAGATCCGTACGGTGATGATTATCAATTGAGCGTTGTGGAGGGAGCTTAAGGGCCGCGTTCGCTGCCGTTCATCCTCGTTACGCGTGCATAAGGGGTAGCCGAGCTTCATGCTCTTCAGGCCGAAAGTAGGGGGGAGATGGGCTACAAGGTGGCGCTCATTGATCGAAGCCGAAGACGTCGTGGTGGCTGAAATCTTTAACCCTAATTCATGAGTTATGGGTTGTTCGAACGTGCCGTGCCTGGGATTTTATTTTAGCATGAGAGAAGAAAGGGGAGGGGGCGGCCCAGATCTGTAGTGAGTGAAATCAACGGCCCATAAAAGTTGAGTATAAAATATTAAAATAAAGATGTAAATTAAGTTATATTATAATTCGGGTAAACTTGTAAATGTCATAACTTCTTCATACGAGGTCGGATTGTGACGAAACGAATTGCCTTGGCTTCGTTTTGTCGAGAACTATGCAATGAAACTGGGTTGGAGTCATTTAGAACTAGTTGAATTTCGGGTAAAATTAAACGCGTGTTTAATTTTATTCGAAATAAAACGCGAAACTGAATTGAAATCAAGGTGAGAACTTCTCACTCAATCGAATTGTTTCGATTTAAATTTTAAATAGTTAGATTTAAAATTGATGATTGTATGCCTGGATGATAAATTGTTATCTATTGATTGTTGAAATAGACATTATGCGGCGCTAGTAAGCGGAGGTTATTTATTAAAAACATATACCGTAATAATTCCATCTTGATTGGAATTGGTATTATTTGTGTACTTGGAGTTGATTTCCCGCATTATATAGCGGATGAGACACTATTGCGCCGTATAATAGCGGATAATATTTTATGAATCCCATATACCGCGATATTCCGTGCTGGAACGGAATTGGTATTGTGCTAACATCTGTGGATGCAGGGAAACAGGTTGGAGGGATCCAACTGGATTCCTCACCAGTATTTATTTGGTTTCAGATATTGTGATATTTGTTGATTATCATATCGACATATGATGTTTGGATGTCGTGATTGACTATTTGGCGCTGTTGCATAATCGGATCCATTTTTGAAGTTTTAAAATAATGATTTTGATTTTAAAAAGAATTTTAAAGTGATTTTTGAAAGTATACGTTTTATTAAATTTTGAATTGTTAAAAATAAACAAACATTATAATTTTATTGTTATAAAAGTCATATTTTTGGAAAATAGTACTTAAGTATGATTTTGGAGTTATATAAGTTTTAAATAACGTTTTGTAAATTATTAAATGGATTGGTTTATTTAAACTGAGATTTTTTAATTATTATAAACAGTTTATATAAAAATTTCTAAGATTAATGTTTATAAATTAAAAATATAGGAATTATAAAACGAGTTTTTATAAGTGTTAAAATGAAGTATAAATGGATTTCACAAGTGAATAAAATTTATAGATTTATAAATTGTGAAGTTATGAAATGAATAGTTTTGTAAAATAAATTTTTTATAAATAATTAACTTATAAATCGAATTTTGGGTATAAAGTTGAGTTATAAATTGAATTGATTTATAAAAGGGATTTTTTATTGAAGTTTTTATAAATAGAAATGGAGTTTATAAACATTATTTATAAACCCGAAATCGACTGAGTTTGATAAATTTAATATAGAAGGTTATTAAAGGAGATATATTCGTGATTTTGGACAGCTAATTATCCTTTAAGTTAAATGGTGTAAAAATAAGAGTTTGGTTGGGAATTTTATCCACGATTTTGGATAGTGAATAATATTTTAATAAATGTGTTGAAACATTGAATTGGGTAAATAAAGTATATTCACGATTTTTGGACCGTGAATATATTATTAAAGAAAATGGATATGGTTTGGGGAAATGATATTATAAAATGAAGCTAATTGTTTTAAAAGATGTTTTAAAATGTATTATGAATCGAAACCATAGATTTCAACATTCATTGTTGAAATAGACGTTTTCGAAAAATAGAAGGAAATGATGGACTATAACACTGTTGTTATAGTAAATGATTTCCGAAAGGAAATGTTTTATATGGTATTGGGATTTATATATCTATCTTAATTTTGAATCCCTATACTAGTGATTTTGGGTCGTCGTAACGATGTTTTGCGCAACATTCGTTTTGGATTAAATAAATGTGTTTAAGAGAATGTTTTCCTTAAAGAATGAAATATATACTTAATTTCGATTTAAGTATATTGAATATTTTCCAAGTGTAGGAAACAAAAAGATTTGTGAATTACTTATTATTAAATAAGTATGGAAATGTTTTCCAATATGAAGTGGATATTTTGAGATTTTATCTTTTAAAGATAAATTGAAAATGAATATTAGAAAATCGATTTGAAAATCGTATATTCATAGATATTTTGGAATTGTAAATTCACTATGGACTTTATAAAAGAAAGGGAAATTTGTTTAAAAAATAAACATTGATTTATTTTTTAAGTGTGGGAATAAATTTACGGATTTGGAACGTAAATATAAAGTAAATCGGTAAGGATTTATTTAATTGGTTTAAATGAACCATTTTGAAATGAAAGTTTTTCCGCGTTAGGAAAATGATTGAAATTTGTTTTCAAATGGTTGAAGTGTGGAAATTATATATCTAGTAAAGATAATTTTGGAAAATTAATAATTTGGGAAATTATTTGGAATTTGGTGATGTTGAACACGCCTATTGATAGTTAAATAACCGACTATCAATATTTACCTTTAAATAGGTACTTGTTGTGATTTGTTTGAATTTGAATGCGACACTTATTTTTAAAATAAGCGCTCACTATTCGGGTTAGCCGGGAAAGGACCTTGGGGTCGTACAACCCATTCCGAATATGTGATACGTCGTTATGGATTGCATTTGATGATCGGTGTTGAAGACCGAATATTTGTGAAAACGGAAGGATTACCGTCGAATATTTCTGCATCGGCTGATCTCCGATATAGAAATTTATTACCCTTTGTGATGGAAAGTCCGGTCGTGATTAGTGAATATTCGGACTGCAAGGACTTCTTGTAAGTTCCTTCGGTTCTATTCGATCCCGGACAGACTTGTATGGATGTGTGTCTGACATTACAATTTGAGATGTAAAGCTGGTTTCTATCAAATATGTTTTCGTTGGTGGCGGAGAATTTATTCTCTTAGCTTAACACCCTTAGAGGTTATGTAGTTGATGGTTACTAGTGATACATTCCCAAATTGATAATGTGGCATACGAAGTGCTATTGAGCATTTGATGATCAAAGCACAGCTTTTGTATAAAGCGTGGCTTTGTGGACGAGACTTCGTCGGACCTCACACCCCGAAAATGGTCAAAATAGGAAGGATGCAGCAAGGTTATTAGGGGGTAACGCCCCTTTAATGTATGTCATTCCTTCTGGATAGAGGTGGTATCATGGTATGGAGCCCAAATACTTAACCTATGTTGTTGCTGCAAATTTATTGCTTTGTGGTTGTTGGAAATCGAGGATCCTCGGATATAGATCGGTTACGATCGGGGAATGACATATTTGTGTCGGTAGTTACCCAGTTAGGGGTAACCCGGCCTTGGTTGGCAGAGATCCGGTTTGGTTCTCGGGTCGTCTTTCCAGAGGCATACCCATGTGGCAATGGGAAGTTCCTTGGCCTGACCATTTTTCGGAAATCCAAAGAAATAATACGAACCCTGTACGGTTTTAGTTGTATAACATATCATGGAATGTGGCGGTAACCTGCTATTGAACATGGTAGCTATAGTAGGCATAAGTGTGAAATGCCTATGCTGGCTAAGATTTATATCTTTACTTTCGAAATGATTTTTCCTACACTATGCACTAGTAATAATATCAAATGTTTCTTTTTAATGCGCATCAAGCATCTTTGACTATCATAAGGAGAAATCTCCTCCGATTCTGCGTTTGCATTGTGTGTGTGTGTGTGTGCGGGAGGCCTTATGCTAGTCTCATTTTCTAAAAAGCATTGCGAATCAATTTTAAAATTATCCCGTACTTTGTTTTAAAAATAAACTATTTTAGTTCTCACACCAGTCACATAACTGACTCGGAGTTTATTGTTTTCCTTCCTAAACTCTGGGTGCCTACCAATTTCCACACGGGCAGTCTAGAGTCAGGTTATCAGGATATTCTGAAATTCAGAAGTTGCTGGAGGCAAGCTGGATGGCATGGCATAGTCACTAGTATATAGTATTTCTTTTCCGCTTTTTTTTTGTTGTACACTCTGATGATGTAATGTAATGTAATTGTGATGTACTGTAATAACTGATATAGTTCTTTTGTTTAAAGATTATTTATTTATCTATTATATGTTGTTCCGCTGCGATTGTGAGATTCTGATATTGTTCTGTTGTTTCTTTCTGTTCTATTCTATCTTTTTCTCTCTTCTTCTGTCTTTTTCTTCTTCTTTAACCATAACGGTACGGTGGCATTCGATTGCTTGGCAGTTGATACAATGGACGTATTGATGTCGGTTTTCGAGCGTCGAAAAGTCACGTCATTACATTTGGTATCAGAGCGTATGATTAAGCGACAACTATGGTTCTGTTGGGTATTACTCATTAGAGATAGAGTCAGCGGTACTCTTGAATGAGTTTGAGTGTAATAATAGATACGAGCGCGTATTTGTTAGTGAATATAAATTGTTTTATATTGTGATGATTGGTTTGTTGAGTGGTATATGGATTTTGGTCAACACGAGTAATTAACGTTGTTGATAGGGATCTCTAAACACTTGTACAGAACAATTTGACACGATATTATTTAAAATAGGGTAAATGAAATAATTTTACCATGATTATGTTTTGTATATAAAGGAAATAATTTTCCAGAATTATTACAGTGTATATGAATTGATTGTTTGGTTGATTAAGTTAAATAAAAACAACAGCTGTAAAAGAATGAATTATATAAGCAAATGAATTATAAGTATGAAGTTGTAATTAAAATGATTTACACTTGTGAAATAATCTTATATATAAGAAGTGAAATTATATAAGTAAAAGCTTTATAAATGTGATTTATAACCTAAAAAATAAAATTCCAGAGAAGTGTTTTGAAAGGATTTGATATTTTGGGAAAATTGTTTTGAAGAAAGTAAAGCTCTAATCCCTTTTCGGTCGCTAGAAAATAATTCCAATGATGATCACGACATCATTGGTGTTCATTTTTGGGTTTCCAAAAGAGAATTGCTGCCAGATTATTTTAAATGAAAGTTGTTTGGAAAATTTGAGTTTGGGTTTTGAAATTCAAAAGATAATTGAATTGGTTTCAAAAATGGTTTTGAAAGGTTGAAAAGACTCTGGAATCCTATTTAAAATATTATGAGAATGATAAATGAGTTGATAACTTATACAATTCGAATTTGGATAGAATAAATTTAACTTAAAGGATGGAGTTAAGTTAAAGGGAGTATAAGTAAATCAATCAAAATCCAAGTTGTAATTGACGAATATAAGTGAAATAAGTTTTGAACTTATAATATGAGTAAATAAATTTAGCATTGGTAAAAGTTAAATAGAATTTACTTTAGAATTGAAATATGAATTGGATTTATAAGTGGAAATTTAAGTTAAGCTAAGCAAATGATATTTGAAATGGAATATAACTTAAGTGAAGTTGAGAAATTGAATAAATTGAATGAAAGTCAATTTAATATGAACCAATTGGAATTAAAAGTATGGAACCAAATTGAATGTAAATTGAATAATTTGGTTATGTTGAATATACATTGGTTGTTATTTGATTGTTAATTGATTGGGTATATTTCATTAAGTGTTAATGAAGTTGAATTGATAAATGGAAAGCTATGAAATTGAATTTGATTGAATGGAAAGTAAACTAACTTGAATGTAAATTAGTGAATGCAAACTAATTGAAATTGAATATGAATAAGTGAATGTTGATAAAATCCAATGTTAACAAATCAAATGTCATTAAATTGAAAATCAATTCATTGAATATTAATGAGAAGTGAATGTATATTGATTTGATATGGATTTGTTGGATGATAGTTGTTTGGTGGTTGCATTTGTTGATTGAATGCATTGATATGTTGGCACATGTAGTTGTTATGTTACTATATGATGTATATTGATATTATTTTCATATATGCATGTTCTCATGGTTTGTTGAGTGTTTAGTAGGTGCGGAATGCGCTTGCTTCGCATTTGGAGCTCGCTTTCATGCTATATTAGCCGTATATGCTCGCTAATAATATATAAGGTACATACCTCGGATTAAATAACGTACTTTTACACTTTTTTCGCTGCGGGATGCCTCATCACTTGATGAGAAGTATACTTGTGATATATATACTGTCATTCTTTTTCCGGATCGAGCCGCGCAAAGGAGACTCTGGCAAATTTTTCCGAAAATTTAAGGCGTTAGAAATTTTTTGGGAATTTTGGGAAATTTTAAAAACTAAGTATGATTTGAAAACTTAGTGAAGATATTGTAAGAAGTTTAACTATGAATTTTGAAAAGGTTAAAAACTCAAATGGATTTGAAAAATCTAATTTGAACGGTTTGTTTTTGAAAAGTTAATGGATTCTGTAACTTTTTCTTACTTGGTAATTTCGAGGACGAAATTCTTTTAAGGGGGGAAGTATGTAACGACCCAGAATTTCTGTCAATTAAAATTTGTATATTTAATTGATTTTAAATATTAATAAGTGAAATTTATAAGTCGAATAAATTTTATTTCGAATAATTGGATTTAATTGGATAATTAAATCAATAATTTAATAGTTGAAAATACAGAAATAATTGGAAATTTGGTTTAATATGATTGAAAATGATTTGAAATTTTTTATTTAATCATATTGGAGTTATAATAATGTTATAGAACTTTTAAAATCGAATTAAGAGTTAATTTGTGAAAATTGAATATTTTAATATTTAATTGACGAGTTAAAATAGCCATTTTTCAAACAGTCTCGGATTTCGACGAAACTAGTTTCATCGGATCCGTAATGTGATACTATTGTAAGATTTCAAATTTTGTGTCAATTGGATTTACCGTTTGTCCGGGGTAAGCCACAACACATAGAAAATTCATTTAATCGATTTAATTTAAATCGATCGTTTATTGTCGTAACTCGCAAAGATGATCGAATTGGCTCCCGAAACACATTCCATTGTGTTCGGAACGTGGGGTAAACCCTAGAAATGCCAGCGGCACGCTTCGTTTGAAGTTCGGAAAATTCGGGATGAATAGTGTTTTGGAATATTTCTATAAAAGGACCCCTAACTTCACAAATTATAACAAAACCCTAACTACAAACCCTAGCCACCTCCATATACATTAAATGGCCAGAAATTCACGATCTTTCCCTCCCAATCCCTCTCAATCCCTTTATCGTTTCGAAAATCCTCCAACACGAAGATTATAGAGCTGAGTACGAACTTCAGATCCGTACGGTGATGATTATCAATTGAGCGTTATGGAGGGAGCTTAAGGGCCGCGTTCGCTGTCGTTCATCCTCGTTACGCGTGCATAAGGGGGAGCCGAGCTTCATGCTCTTCAGGCCGAAAGTAGGGGGGAGATGGGATACAAGGTGGCGCTAATTGATCGAAGTTGAAGACGTCGTGGTGGCCGAAATCTTTAACCCTAATTCATGAGTTATGGGTTGTTCGAACGTGCCGTGCCTGGGAGTTTATTTTTGCATGAGAGAAGAAAGGGGAGGGGGCGGCCCAGATCTATAGTGAGTGAAATCAACGGCCCAGAAAAGTTGAGTATAAAATATTAAAATAAAGATGTAAATTAAGTTATTTATAATTCGGGTAAACTTGTAAATGTCATAACTTCTTCATACGAGGTCGGATTGTGACGAAACGAATTGCCTTGGCTTCGTTTTGTCGAGCACTACGCAATGAAACTGGATTGGAGTCATTTGGAGATAGTTTGAATTTTGGGTAAAATTAAACGCGTGTTTAATTTTATTCGAAATAAAACGCGAAACTGAATTGAAATCAAGGTGAGAACTTCTCACTCAATCGAATTGTTTCGATTTAAATTTTAAATAGTTAGATTTAAAATTGATGATTGTATGCCTGGATGATAAATTGTTATCTATTGATTGTTGAAATAGACATTATGCGCCATTAGTAAGCAGAGGTTATTTATTAAAAACATATACCGCGATAATTCCATCTTGATTGGAATTGGTATTATTTATGTACTTGGAGTTGATTTCCCGCATTATATAGCGGATAAGACCCTATTGCGCCGTATAATAGCGGATAATATTTTATTAATCCCATATACCGTGATATTCCGTACTGGAACGAAATTGGTATTGTGCTAACATCTGTGGATGCAGGGAAACAGGTTGGAGGGATCCAACTGGATTCCTCAACATTATTTATTTGATTTCAGATATTGTGATATTTGTTGATTATCATATCGATATATGATGTTTGGATGTCGTGATTGACTATTTGGCGCTGTTGCATTATCGGATCCATTTTTGAAGTTTTAAAATGATGATTTTGATTTTAGGAAGAATTTTAAAGTGATTTTTGAAAGTATACGTTTTATTAAATTTTGAATTGTTAAAAATAAACAAACATTATAATTTTATTGTTATAAAAGTCATATTTTTGGAAAATAGTACTTAAGTATGATTTTGGAGTTATATAAGTTTTAAATAACGTTTTGTAAATTATTAAAAGGATTGGTTTATTTAAATTGAGATTTTTGAATTATTATAAACGGTTTATATAAAAATTTCTAAGATTAATATTTATAAATTAAAAATATAGGAATTATAAAATGAGTTTTTATAAGTGTTAAAATGAAGTATAAATGGATTTCACAGGTGAATAAAATTTACAGATTTATAAATTGTGAAGTTATGAAATGAATAGTTTTGTAAAATAAAAGATTTATAAATAATTAACTTATAAATCGGATTTTAGGTATAAAGTTGAGTTATAAATTGAATTGATTTTTTTTTAATTGAAGTTTTTATAAATAGAAATGGAATTTATAAACATTATTTATAAATCCGAAATCGACTGAATTTGATAAATTTAATATAGAAGGTTACTAAAGGAGATATATTCGTGATTTTGGACAGCTAATTATCCTTTAAGTTAAATGTTGTAAAAATAAGAGTTTGGTTGGGAATTTTATCCACGATTTTGGATAGTGAATAATATTTTAATAAATGTGTTGAAACATTGAATTGGGTAAGTAAAGTATATTCACGATTTTTGGACCGTGAATATATTATTAAAGAAAATGGATATGGTTTGGAGAAATGATATTATAAAATGAAGCTAATTGTTTTAAAAGATGTTTTAAAATGTATTATGAATTGAAACCGTAGATTTCAACATTCATTGTTGAAATAGACGTTTTTGAAAAATAGAAGGAAATGATGGACTATAACACTGTTGTTATAGTAAATGATTTTCGAAAGGAAATGTTTTATATGGTATTGGGATTTATATATCTATCTTAATTTTGAATCCCTATACTAGTGATTTTGGGTCGTCGTAACGATGTTTTGCGCAACATTCGTTTTGGATTAAATAAATGTGTTTAAGAGAATGTTTTCCTTAAAGAATGAAATATATACTTAATTTCGATTTAAATATATTGAATATTTTCCAAGTGTACGAAATAAAAAGGTTTGTGAATTACTTATTATTAAATAAGTATGGAAATGTTTTCCAATATGAAGTGGATATTTTGAGATTTTATCTTTTAAAGATAAATTGAAAATGAATATTAGAAAATCGATTTGAAAATCGTATATTCATATATATTTTGGAATTGTAAATTCACTATGGAATTTATAAAAGAAAGGGAAATTTGTTTAAAAAATAAACATTGATTTATTTTTTAAGTGTGGGAATAAATTTACGGATTTGGAACGTAAATATAAAGTAAATCGGTAAGGATTTATTTAATTGGTTTAAATGAACCATTTTGAAATGAAAGTTTTTACGCGTTAGGAAAATGATTGAAATTTGTTTTCAAATGGTTGAAGTGTGGAAATTATATATCTAGTAAAGATATTTTTGGAAAATAAATAATTTGGAAAATTATTTGGAATTTGATGATGTTGAACACGCCTATTGATAGTTAAATAACCGACTATCAATATTTACCTTTAAATAGGTATTTGTTTGAATTTGAACGCTTATTTTTAAAATAAGCGCTCACTATTCGGGTTAGCCGGGAAAGGACCTTGGGGTCGTATAACCCATTCCGAATATGTGATACGTCGTTATGGATTGCATTTGACGACCGGTGTTGAAGACCAGATATTTGTGAAAACGAAAGGATTACCGTCGAATATTTCTGCATCGGCTGATCTCCGATATAGAAATTTATTACCCTTTGTGATGGGAAGTCCGGTCGCGATTAGTGAATATTCGGATTGCAAGGACTTCTTGTAAGTGCCTTCGATTCTATTTGAGCCCAGAACAGACTTGTATGGATGTGTGTCTGACATTACAATTTGAGATGTAAAGCTGGTTTCTATCAAATATGTTTCCGTTGGTGGCGGAGAATTTATTCTCTTAGCTTAACACCCTTAGAGCTTATGTAGTTGATGGTTGCTAGTGATACATTCCCAAATTGGTAATGTGGCATACGAAATGCTATTGAGCATTTGATGATCAAAGCACAGCTTTTATATAAAGCGTGGCTTTGTGGACGAGACTTTGTCGGACCTCACACCCCGGAATGGTCAAAACAGGAAGGATGCAGCAAGGTTATTAGGGGGCAGCACCCCTTTAGTGTATGTCATTCCTTCTGGATAGAGGTGGTATCATGGTATGGAGCCCAGATACTTAACCTATGTTGTTGCTGCAAATTTATTGCTTTGTGGTTGTTGGAAATCGAGGATCCTCGGATATAGATCGGTTACGATCGGAGAATGACATATTCGTGTCAGTGGTTACCCAGTTAGGGGTAACCTGGCCTTGTGTTGGCAGAGATCCGGTTAGGTTCTCGGGTCGTCTTTCCAGAGGCGTACTCATGTGGCAATGGGAAGTTCCTTGGCCTGACCATTTGTCGGAAATCCAAAGAAAGAATACGAACCCTGCGGTTTTAGTTGTATAACCTGCCATGGAATGTGGCGGTAACCTGCTATTGAACATGGTAGATATAGCAGGCATAAGTGCGAAATGCCTATGCTGGCTAAGATTTATATCTTTACTTTCGAAATGATTTTTCCTACACTATGCACTAGTAATAATATCAAATGTTTCTTTTTAATGCGTATCAAGCATCTTTGACTATCATAAGGAGAAATCTCCTCTGATTCTGCGTTTGCATTGTGTGTGTGTGCGGGAGGCCTTATGGTAGTCTCATTTTCTAAAAAGCATTGTGAATCTATTTTAAAATTATCCTGTGCTTTGTTTTAAAAATAAACTGTTTTAGTTCTCACACCAGTCACATGACTGACACAGAGTTTATTGTTTTTCTTCCTAAACTCTGGGTGCCCACCAATTTCCACACGGGCAGTCTAGAGTCAGGTTATCAGGATATTCTGAAATTCAGAAGTTGCTGGAGGCAAGCTGGATGGCATGGCATAGTCACTAGTATATAGTATTTCTTTTCCGCTGTTTTGTTGTTGTACACTCTGATGATGTAATGTAATGTAATTGTGATGTAATGTAATAGCTGATATAGTTCTTTTGTTTAAAGATTATTTATTTATCTATTATATGTTGTTCCGCTGCGATTGTGAGATTCTGATATTGTCCTGTTGTTTCTTTCTGTTCTATTCTATCTTTTTCTCTCTTCTTCTGTCTTTTTCTTCTTCTTTAACCATAACGGTACGGTTTTTCGGCATTCGATTACTCGGCAGTTGATACAGTGGACATATTGATGTCGGTTTTCGAGCGTCGAAAAGTCGTGTCGTCACATTAACATTAAAATGAATATTAAATATAAATGTTAATTAAGGGCACTATGTCAAATTAAATCTAATTAAGAAAATTCATAAGTAAATAAATTAGGCATAGAAGTAAATAAGTATTAATAATTTGTGTAATGTAAACATTAGATGCAAATCTTAACATTTAAGTGATCGGCTATGTTAAATCTAATCAAATCAGAGATTAGAACAAAGTAATCAAAAGAGATCAATGTTAAATCGAATTAAATTAGCATTAAAAAAGAAATAAATAAACGAGAATTAATTAACGTTAAAAATAATGTCAACAAGAAAGAATGTTAACATTTAAGAGAAGGAAATTGGAAAATAAATGTAATTGATTGACGTTAATTGTACTTAACGTTTACTTAATGTGGAAGAAAGAAATTAACGTTAATCAATGAGGCAAAAATGGTATTATAGGATATATAAAAAGGAAGTAAGTTAATGCATAACAAAAAACACAACCGGTCGACCCCTTACCACAACCGTTCGACTGCTAGCGCTCGCTCACTTGTGACAAGCGGTTAATTGTAGGTTGAGCTTAGGCCGAACGGTCCAGATTTAGTAAATTAAAATCTAATGTATAGGGTTTATTCATGCATCTAAGAATATAATCCTAGCCCTTCTCTTTTGTCCTTTTATTTTCTAAATCAAAGAGTGAAGCTCTGTCATTTTCATTTTTCCATAAATTCTTGGAAATTTAAAAATTATAAAATAGAGTATTATATATATGTATGTATGTATATGTGTGTGGAGAAGAGTGGAAAATAAAAGAGAGGAAGAATAAGGGTAAATTAGTTCTACAATGAAAAGGTAAATCTAGATTCAAATCAAAATTAAATCCCAATCTCTTCTCAGATCCAGATTTCTGATAGATATATGTACGATATATGTATTCAAATAGGGAAAATAAGGAGTGTCAAACTAGAATAATAGGGATTAGATCTATAGATTAGAAAAGCTTAAAGATGAGTGGGAAATTATATATTTTTATATAATATTGAATTTATATCATTGTAAATCTATTCCTCTTGCCTAAATGTATACTGTGAGTTATAGGCTAAAATTATATGCGTATAATGAATTTATAAATTCTTCCTACATATTATGTAATTGATAAATTAATTTTTTTATTGCATGTATGTGAATCTGAAAAGTATTGGGTAGTAGTAGTCCTTAAAATTGATAAACTATATGGTGATTCTAGATTTATAGATTTAAATGAGTAATGCAAGAAAAATGTAAATTAGAGTTAACACGATAAATTATGGGGATTTAAGTAGTAGTTTCATTCATTGGAGTGTATAATGTTACAATGTAAATTTCTGTAGGTAGTTCAGATTCATAAATAAAAATGTTTCATTTAAAATAACAAGGAGTAAGCCTCAAGGAAATGGATATATAAAATAAGGATATTTTTGTACTGTCTATTTCAATAACCATGAAAAAGATAATTTCTTGTAATTCCAAACATAACATAAATCCTCCTTTTAGATAAAACATAGAAATTTACAGCGTTAACCTTTCCTCTTGAGAGAAATGTAATTCCAATGCATTAAACTGCAGAAATCGCTAAGGACTGATCAAAGAATTGTAAATACGATAGCAATAATGGTTTAAGTGAAGAATTAATATATATTCAATAGAGGCAAAACAGAAATCAAATAATAATAAACAATAAAAAGGCAGGCATGTAATAATTTAAATGAATTGGGAAATAAAGGTCCACTAAACAAGGAAGGGTAGTAAAGGTTAAAAAAGAAATAGAAATTCAATAAGGCACGAAAAGGTAAATATGAAAGATATTTAGATCTTTTAATTAGCGGCAAATTACATTAAATGGATATTAATGGAATAAGAAGTAAATGCATGAAAAAGTAAAGGAACAGTACTAACAATTGAACATAGTAGGCGTAATAATTAAACAAGTATGAAAATATATATAGACACACACACACATATGTGCATAGCCTCTAGTATGCATTTATGAAGGAAGTGAATTATTAAAGTTAGTAAATAACTTAGATCATATGAGAATGATATGGTTATTAAAATGGGCTGGAATGCGAGGTCGGTAGCATTACACAATTGAAGTCTGTCCACCGCAAGGGGCTACCAATAGTTGTGTATACATTATACTAATGGGATATATCCAACTGCAGGACCCATGGAATTATATGTATTCTTGTATAGGTAAGGGATACCCATGTAGGAAGGTTCACCTCGATAGAAGTGTCAAAGGACAAGTAAAATCTGCTTCAACCTTTTAGGGGATATTAAGTAATAGGTGGGTATTACCCTAATTGCATTAGTCAATCTAAATGGGATGGTTGTCGAATCACTAGCTTTGATTCATGACAAAGCAATTTAGAAGAAAAAGAGAATGCACGATCAATCACAATAAAAAGAGACAATCAAAGGACTATGGTGATATCGAGACTTTGAGTCTATCTTTTCACCGTTTAATACTTTTGTTAGAGTCTTAGAAATTGTTAAAATCTATCCTCAAGTAGTCCGCACTTCATCTTTTCATTCTTTTTAAAAAACAGAGCTAACCAGTCGACTGACTGGTGTACATGCACGAATGAGCACCGCTTTTCTTTTTTAAATTGTTAAATGATCAGTCGACTAATCCAAATCAACCAGCCAACTGACCTGAACCCAACTGTAATATTTTGAGAAGACATTTCCACTCTACGAAAGGTTGCGATCCTTCTCTAAACGAGAATGGTTGCTTCTTTTGGTCAGAACTCTACACCAATGGAAGAACCTTCTGTTTACTATAAATATATGTTCCCAAACATTTCATACTCACCAAAAATCTTTCTATCTTATATTCTTCTTGTGCTCTCATGCTCTCATTCAAACAGCATAAAAACATTTTATTGCTTTGAATCTCCAAATTAACTTTCATATTCTTCGATTCTTAGCAAGAATCTCTTAAAAAAAGAGATAGGATTGGAATCAACACATTGATTCTTTATTTTCGCAAATTTTTTTTACCTTCTTTTACTATCTTCACATAGACTTCATACATTTGAGGATTTGATTATAGGAGGTTTGTACTATCAGAGACAAATCAGTGTTATTAAGAACACACGGTGTCAGATATTCTTTTGTATTAGTGAAGTCCTCTTCTGCTGCTGAGGCAAAAATCTTATTCTACTGCTCAGGTGTTTATTCTGCTGCTCAGGCTGTGTATACCTATTCCTCCAGGTTAAGCGAGGGTACTATTGTTAGTTAAATTCCAGAAGGGAGTCTGGGACTGGACATAGAACGGGAAGTTCGAACCAGTATAAAAATCTCTGGTGTGCTCATTTATTATTTCATTTACTTTACTACTTTTATCTGTTATCAAGTTTATTATTTGCACTATTCCATATTACACGGTCATACACACTTTCATTTGGTATCAAAGCGAGGCTTCATCTAACTGTAGCATAGTTATTTGATTCTTTGCTAATATGGATAGTAACACTAGCACAAGCACCATAAGTACTAGCACTATAAACACTAACATCGGTTTTGTAGAAGGTCAATCCACTACAAAACCTCCATTTTTCAATGGTTTGAACTATAATTATTAGGCTACTCGTATGAGAATCTATAGGCAATCAAATAGTTTTGAATCGTCGCACAAAATGAATACACTCTTCCTACAGGAGAATACTCCACATGGACAAACACACAAAAACTAGATGCTTCTGCCAATGCTAAAGCTATGAACATGTTATTTTGTGAACTACATAGAAATGAATTTAATCGAGTTAGCATGTGTCAAAATGCTTATGAAATATGGCGAACACTTAAAATCACACATGTAGGAACTAGCAAAGTCAAACAAAGAAAAATCTCCATGCTCAAAAATCAATTTCAAAATTTTAGAATGAAGCAAGATGAACCCGTCAATGATATGTACTCAAGATTTCAAGATATATATCATTCGCTATTAAGATTAGGAGAAAAATTTACTGATTTTGATATTGTATCGAAAATTCTACACTCTTTAACGGATGAATGGGAAAGAAAAGCCATGGCTATTGAAGAAGCTAATGACCTCTCTACCATAAAACCAGAAAAGTTAATAGGAAATCTAATGTCCTACGAAGTGAATTTGCAGGCAAAACGAGTACAAGCACAGGATAAAAAGAACATAACTTTCCATGTTGAAGAAGAAGAGGATGAATATTCAGATGAAGAAGATCTAGTATTTATTGACAAAAATTTCAAAAAGTTCTTGAAATTCCGAAAAAACAACAGAAATAATGGAAAAAGGAACTTACCAAGCAAACCATCATCTTTGATATTAGAATGTTTTAATTGCCATAAGAAAGGTCATATCCAGAAAGACTGTCTAGAACTAAAGAAAAAATACTTCAACAAGGGTAGAAAAGATAAGAAAAAGAAAGCATTTTCTGTGACATGAGATGATTCAAATACCTCTTCATCAGATAGTGGCAGTGACAGTGAAAACGAGCAAGTTAATGTTTGCTTCATGACTACTGAAAACGAGGTTAGTGATTTTACTTTAGATGATATGCTAGAGATAAATTCTGAACTAGTTGACACTCTCAAAAATCTCAAAAGAAAATATAAGGAAAGCCGTGAACATCAGAACAAAGCAGAATTCTAAAGAGATATGCTTAAAGACGAAAAGAAAATACTAGAGGAAGAAATTGAAAAATTATAAGAATCAATCTCTAATATTAATTCTCAACTCACTCTATCGAGTCAAGAAATCGAAACACAAAAAGAGAAGAATGACGCTCTTGTTTCTGAAAATCATGAATTGACGACAAAAGTAAAATTGATAGAATTAGATAATACCGGTCTCAAAACTAAGTTAGAAAGCATCACCAAAAATGTCTCAAACTTTAACAAAAGAAAGAGAAACTCTATCTAAATTTATTGATAGCACTCAATCTGTTTCAATAGGATAGGATTAGGATATGCTAAGAAATCAAAAGCTCCATCTAAAAAGGAAATTAGGAGAAATATTAAGCCTACTACAAAACAGTCAAAAAGGAATACTTACCCTAAAACATAAAAATTTGGGATCCTAAAACAAAAAATAATTTGATTAGGAAGAAATATATTAACACCTTTTTGAAGACAGTTCATAAGGATAAAGATTATATTTTCAAAAGGAATATTGAACCCTCTTGGGTTTGGTTTCCTAAGATCTAACTCTTAGGACCCTAACAAAAGATGGGTACCAATATAATTCCTTATTTTTGCAGGTCCCACTTAAAAAGAGAGGAAAATGGATAGTTGACAGTGGTTGCTCAAAACATATGACAGGAGACAAAGATATGCTATCAAACATTACTTACTCGGATGGAGATTCTGTCACATTTGGAGTCAATTTCAAAGGCTATATCATCGACAAAGGCGGTGCGAGCAACAACGGTATTTCAAATTTACTTCTTATTTAAAATGTTTTACTAGTCAAAAATTTAAAACATAATTTAATCGGTATCAGCCAATTATGTGACAAAGGATTCAAAATCACAATTTCTGAAAATAAATGTAGTATTTTTGATCAAAATCAAAATTTTATCTTTGAAGGAAATAGAGACAGAAATATCAATGTTCTGAATATGAAAATAAACCATAATTCAGATATGTGTTTAATAGTCAAAGAAAATGATCATTGGTTATGGCACAAACGATTCTGTCACGTTAACTTCAAAACTATAAATAAGCTTTCTAAAAATGATTCAGTAAAAGGACTATCAAAAATGAATTTTAAAATTGACCATATTTGTGATGCATGCCAGTTAGGAAAATTAACTAAGTCATCTTTTAAATCTAAAACGGTTATATCAACTTTACAACCACTTGAATTACTGCATATGGATTTATTTGGACCAACATAAGTACCATCCATTAATCACAGTAGATATGTGTTTGTAATTGTTGATGATTTTTCTAGATATACTTGGACTATTTTTATGAAAAATAAAAGTGATACTTCTGATAATTTCGAAACTTTTGTCAAAAGAATTCAAAATTTCAAGGGATTGAAAATCAAAAACATTAGGAGTGGTCATGGAGGTGAATTTGAAAATGAAGCCTTTGAACATTTTTGTAAGAATAAGGGAATATTCCATACTTTTTCGTTTTCTAAAATTCGACAACAAAATGGAGTTATAGAACGTAAAAATAGAACCTTACAAGAATGTGCAAGGACTTTGTTAAATGGAAATACGTTACCAAAACATTTCTGGGCTGAAGCACTTGCAACAGCCTGTTGTGTTTTGAATCGTGTTTCTTTTCGACCACTGACTAAGAATACTCCTTTTGTACTTTTTAATGGTCGAAAACCAAATATGTCTTATATCAAAATTTTCGATTCAAAATGTTTCATTTTAAATACAAAAGATCAGCTTGGCAAGTTCGATCCAAAATCCGATGAAGGAATCTTTGTAGGATATTCGGACCGAAGCAAAGCTTATCAAATTTTTAATAAAAGAACCAATATCATCGAAGAAACATTGCATGTATCCTTCGATGACAATTTTAATCAAATGCCAAGTATAAGAGATGATGAGGAATTCCCTGATAATATCGCAAATACGGAAATTTCAAATTTTGAAAATAATGAAAATATTATTCATAATAATAATGAATTAAGATCTCCACCTAGATTATTAAGGGATCATCCTCCCATTAACGTCATTGGAGAACTCAATTCATCTATTATAACAAGAAGTTAATTAAATCAAATGGGCCATGTGACTTTCCTTTCTCATATTGAACCTAAAAATATTAAAGAAGCATCCACCGATGAAAATTGGTTAATTTCTATGCAAGAAGAGCTAAACCAATTCGATGTTTAGGATTTAGTTTCAAGGCCTAGTGATCAATCAGTTATTGGTACAAAGTGGGTCTTCAAAAATAAAGAAGATGAACAAGGAAATACTACTAGGAATAAAGCTAGAAAGTGGCACAGGGATATAATCAAGAAGAAGGGATTGACTATGAAGAAATGTTTGCTTCAGTCGCTTGACTAGAAGTAATCTTACTAGCCTATGCATGTTTTCATAACTTTAAATTATATCAAATGGATGTTAAAAGTGCTTTAATAAATGGTTTTATAAAGTAAAATGTTTACGTTGAACAACCTCCTATATTTATACACGAACAATTTCCAGACCATGTCTATAAACTTCCTCGTGCTTGGTACGATCGTCTTAAAAGGTATTTATTAGATTCTGGTTTTGAAATTGGAAAGGTTGATCAAATTCTTTTTATTAAAAGAAACAAGCAAGATATTTTAATTATTCAAACTTGTGTTGATGATATCATTTTTAGGTCCATAAATGAAAAATTATGTCAGGAATTTTCTAAAATAATGACCAAAGAATTTGAAATGTCACATATGAGTGAATTAAATTATTTTCTTGGCTTAGAAATAAAACAAATTGAAAATGGTAATTTTATAAATGAAGAAAAATATTGTAACAATCTAATTAAATGCTTTGGTATGGAAAATACTTCTACCAAACCAACTCCTATGAGTACAACTATACATCTTGATAAAGATGAAAGTGGCAAAAGTATTGACCAAAAATTATATCGAAGTATGATAGGATCATTACAATATTTAACAACTAGTAGACCTGACATAATAATGAGTGTTTGTTTGTGTGTACGATTTCAAGCAGATCCCAAAGAATCACGTTTGCGAGCAATAAAACGCATATTACAGTATCTTGATAAAACCAAGGACTTTGGACTATTCTATCCAAAGGAACGTCCTTTTGAATTAGTGTCATATTGTGACGCTGATTTTGGAGGAAGCCGGATAGATAGAAAGAGTCCAAGTGGGACTTGTCAGTTCACTGGACGGTCTCTTTATCTTGGTTTAGTAAGAAATAAAATTGTGTTTCACTATCGACATGTGAAGTAGAATATATTTCTGCAGCTTTGGCATGTGCTCAAGTTATCCATATGCAACAAACACTACAAGATTTTGGTTTTAACTTATCAAAATCAATTATTTATTATGATAATTCTAGTGCTATAAATTTATCTACAAATCCTGTCAATCACTCACAGACAAAACATATTGACATTCGTCATCATTTTCTTCATGATAATATTGAAAAGGATTTGATAAATCTAGAATATGTTTCCTCTGACAAACAATTGGCAGATATCTTTACAAAACTTTTAAATGAAAATACTTTCATCAAATTTCATGAAGATTTATAAATTTTCATGAAATTTTTTTTTCAAAAAATATTGTTTTTATGTGCATTTTTTTATATGCAAAATTCATAGCACAATTTGATAGCATATTGATATGCAAAAGAAAGTATTCATGCAAAAAAAAAAAATTGGGCAAAAATAAAATTATTTTTAGGTGTTCATGACACTAGAAGGACATAAACTCATGATCTCTTGGTTATAGACTTGCAATTGTTTCTTGCCATTTGAGCTATATGTGTTTCTTGTCTCAACTAGAAGTTTGATTATAAATATTCTTCAAAATTTTGAGTTACAAAAATAAGGTAGCTGCTAGGGTTTGAACTCTGGTCTTATGACAGGTAAGTGTATGCTTTACCAGTTATGCTATGTTGTATTACTTGTTGAGCTACATACTTTGGTTTATCTTATATCACATCAGCCTGTAACCATCGATTTTTAAATTTACTCTCATCCATTCCCTCCATACATTATTTCCTCTAGCTCATGTTCATTCCCATCTCTGGCCATCAAATTCTATTCCACCTCCCCTATATATATATATATATATATATATATATATATATATATATTTCATAGTATAACAATCACCATTACCATTTCATTCTCAAACTCTTCAACATTTTTTCAATGACTTCTCATGATTCATATGATTCCTCCAACTCTAAGTTGTCATATGCCACACCACCATCTTCAAATAGCTCAACTCCTTCTTTGTCCACTCCTACTCCTGAAAGTGAACCAGCTCATGATTGAGGACAATATTACAATGGATATACACCAAATAGCAAGAAGTCAAGGAGATCTCTTTTTATTTCTCCAAAAACTAAAGAGAAAATAGATGACATCCACCACCATCAAAGGGAGCAAATCAACTTGCAAAGAGAGATGCACTATGAACAACAAATAAATTCCATACGTATTAGCTTAATAGAATCGAATGCCTTAAAATTTTAGGGCAAATCACCAGACAAAGAAGTTATTGAACCTTCATCATCTCGTCAACCACACACATCTGGCTGGATTCCACGGGAGCAAATTCCTCAGCAACCTCGGGTACTTCCAAACACTTGGGAATGCCAAAACTATTGGTCACCTCTACAACCTCACGTTGAAGTCACCAAGATTGAACCAGATGAATGCTCTCCTTCGACTCCAAAATAATCGATTTCCTTGCGTATTTCTGTATTTGCTTTATTCATGTATGTTTTTGTTCCATAAATCTTTGAATAAAAATTGAAAGAAACTATTTTAAAATTTACTGGCAATTTTAGCTACAGCCAGTCGACTGACATAGATAGGTCAGTTGACTGTTTACAAAGAACAATTGCTCTTGAGTTAGCAACCAGTCGACTGACCTACCTCGACCAGTCGACTGACCTACCCCGACCAGTCGACTTGCTGTACGAATTAACTCTAGCCTACTCTTTTTATCCCATTTACCCCTTAATTTTACTTTATCATCTTTATATTGTTTACCCTTCTTTCGATCTCTTGAAACCTTACTCCCCATTTCCCTCCAAATCCCTCTTAAAAAAATAAAATGGATGGCTCCTCCTAGATCAAAACGACCAAAGCAAGCCTCTTCATCTTCCATCGATACTCATGTCGCTCATTGGCTATATGACGCCACCGCAATTGAAAGATGGGAAAAGATGAAAAATTCAAGGATTTTTGAAGGTTCTTTTATGGTGTACTATGATTTCGGAGCTTATGCACTTCAAGAATTAATGTGAAGATACGGATTAGAATCGCCACTTGACTAAAATTCCAATCACCATAAAATTAACCATCTCATGGTAAAGCTCTTTTATGCTAATCTTAATCTTGGTCACCAACAATCGTCTAATCCAAATAATTGTGTATGGAGTTTGGTTTATGACCAACCAGTTTTCTTTTCGCTTGATCGAATGACACATATCCTTCAAACTCCAAATGAAGGTGTTGATATGAATGATGTTGAGTGTAATATTAGACAGAGAGATAGAGTTAGCTACATGTTCATGGGTGACGATATGACTATATTGCGATCCAAGCTTCTAAGGCCTAAAGCACGAATCTTGCACAAGACTCTTATGCGTTCTATTCTTCCAAGAACCAGATCGTTTGAATTGATATATCTGGAGAATTTCAAAGCTCTCTATGCGGTATGGGGAAATATACGCGTAAATTGGTTAAGGCGTATTTTGGATGAATTTTTTACCTTCCCTTATGGGAATATGCACGTTATTTACTTTGGCGAGTACATAATGCAACTTCTTCTAGATGTTGGTATTCGTCAAATCGATTCAGAATTATCTACCGTCGGAATGATTAATATTTTTACCATAAGCCTTATGAAGCTACCGGCAAGACCTCCACCTATTACCGCATACGATGATTGGAAGCATCAACAGGCTCAACAACTAACTGCAGGTCCTGTAATTAGAGAGCACGAACAACATCAAGAAGAAGAAGTTATCTGTTTAGCTACCTCCTCCAACACCCGTGAATCCATTGAAATCCTTTCCCGAAATTAACTTATCCTAGATTCAAGACTCAAGAAAGTGGATAAAAAGCTTGATAAAATTAAAGGCTTCTTCTCTACTTTATGGATGCCATATCATGTTCTTCCTCACCGCTGCCACCTCTGTCGCTCAAGGCAAGCATCCAGCACCTCGTTTTACATGGTCAAGATCAGAAAAGCATGCTAGTAGCGACACTAGTGGAGCAGGCAGTGGTGCTCAAGGCACTTCTAGATCCTGGAAGGAGACTGCACCAGAAGAAGAGTATAACTGGGATCTTAACGAATAAGCTTTGTTGATTGGATGGTAAATTTGATAGTTGCTCTTGTTATTTGCTTATTGGTACTTTTATCCTTTAGTTTGAAGCTATGAACATTCTGAAACTTATACTAATTAGTCTTACTATAGATATTTGTTTCTGCACTTTGTATTCTAAGTGTTGCTATGATATGTCTCCTTTTTGTCGATGATAAAGGGGAGAAAAAGTATATGTACTAACCATTTTGATGCAGGTACAAGAAATGTCATATATTCAGGAGGAGTTTTTTATATGTTTTCTAGGTTAATTATATACAGGTTTTCATTAATCAAAAAGGGGGAGAATGTTGAATCACTAGTTTTAATTCATGACAATGCAATTTGGAAGAAAAAGAGAATGCACGATCAATCATAAAAAAAGACAATCAAAGGACTATGGTGATATCGAGACTTTGAATCTATATTTTCACCATTTAATACTTTTGTTAGAGTCTTAGAAATTGTTAAAATCTATCCTCAAGTAGTCCGCACTTCATTTTTATCATTCTTTTTAAAAAAAATAGAGCTACCAGTGCAAATACACTACAGCCAATCGACTGGCTATAAACAACCAGTCCATTGACTAGTGTACATGCATGAATGAGAACTGCTTTTCTTTTTTAAATTGTTGAATGATCAGTTGACTGATCCAAATTGACCAGTCGACTGACCTGAGCCCAACTATCATATTTTGGAAAGACATTTTCATTTCGCGAAAGGTTGCGATCCTTCTCTGAACGAGTATGGTTGCTTCTTTTGATCAGAACTCTTCACCAATGGCAGCAACCCTCTGTTTCTATAAATATATGTTCTCAAACACTTCATACTCACCGAAAATATTTATATCTTATATTCTTCTTATGCTCTCATACTCTCATTCAAACAGCATACAAACATTTTATTACTTTGAATCTCCAAATTAACTTTCATAATCTTCGATTCTTAGCAACACCTTCTTTTCATATCTTCACATACACTTCATACACTTGAGGATTTGATTATAGAAGATTTGTACTATCAGAAACAAATCAGTGTTATCAAGAACACACAGTGTCAGATATTCTTTTATACTAGTGAAGTCCTCTTCTGCTGTTGAGGCCAAAATCCTATTCTGCTACTCAGGTGTCTGTTCTGCTGCTTAGGCTGTGTATACCTATTCCTCTGGGTTAAGCGAGGGTATTGTTGTTAGTTAAATTTCAGAAGGGAGTCTAGGACTGGACGTAGAACGGGAAGTTCAACCCAGTATAAAAATCTCTCATGTGCTCATTTATTATTTCATTTACTTTACTATTTTTATCTGTTATCAAGTTTATTATTTGTAATATTCCATATTACATGGTCCTACACACTTTCAGTGTAAGCAAGGCTCGACGCTATGTCAATGTGTGTTTGATAACATATTAGGGAGTAGGAGCTGTACATAGGTTGAGAATGTCATCAGTCCTGAGTGGTTAGCGAAATGAAAAGGGTTACACTTAAACGGTTATTCTTCCTACTAGTGTAGATCATATCTAAGCCATGCACCACCACAGTTGTTTGTTAGATTATTTATTATGGGCAATGCTAAATAACCCTTTATGAAGATATTTTAAAAACAGATAGAATACGGCTAACAATTATGACGATGTTATTAGGCACTACGAGAGTTTCTTGGTATGCACAACGACGAGGACATGATACTGTATTGATGATCGATCCTGATGAGGTGTTGGGTTATGGATATTAGCAAGGATATTATTTTGATCGAATGAGGGACAATGGAACTTATATCGTACGTAGTTATTATCTATCTTGGGTAGATGGGGCATATCGTACGCATACATTGGGTCGAGACGATTAAGTAAATTATAAGGACAAAACATGTAATGGAAGGAAATCAATATAAACTAGTGTTATTTATAAAGTGTTTAATTTACTAGTCATGGGTATGTTGTTGTGACCCCCTCCTTATTAAAAAAAACAAGACATTCTTTGAGGGACATGTACCAGTTCAACGGCAGGAATGATAGAAGGTCATATTTTCTTATGCATGCTCGGCAGTGATAAGGACGCTAGTTATTGAAAGTGTCAATCTGGGTCAGTAATTATATATTTTATTATAACTTATTATTCTGCTATGGGTTTATATAGATGGTGCTCTGATATGCATTTATTTATTTGCAGGATACTAAACCAATGATCCTTTCATTGGTGGGCTTGGATTTTTCAATTTAGCAAAAATTCAAGTCTATTGCGTTGTCAATTGTTACATTTGGTATCAAAGCTTAGGTTATCCAATCTTAAGAACTAGGAAACGTTAAGTGAACGTTTTTGTATTTCACCTAAAATTGTAAATGTATAATATGCTAAATCCTATAATTATAAAGTAGTTGTAACCATACTCTAAAAAGATGGATAAGTCAACTATGAGTTGGAACAATAGAAAACGTTGAATATGTATATCTACCATATTACCATATGGGGAATATGTCATATGAAAAGAGATGTTGACTTAAGAAGAGCATGAGTGTAGCATATGGAAGGTCCATCAAGCTGGATTGTACATGACGCCCTAGCTACGAGAGCCCAATAATTGTAGATCCCTGCAGGATTTTCGATTGATGATGTATATTAGATCTAGATAGGGGGAAAGTAAGAGTCTGTATGTTGTGGATATCCAAAAGTAAAAAATTGTGTAAGTTCCGAAAAGGAGGTTTATGGTAATCACTCCAAAATGATAACTAGATTTTCAATTATTCTAGGAGAAGATAAGTCAGCAAGTAGGTAGTAAAGAAGGAAATGGGATAAGTAAAACCACCCTGAGTCCGACCCTACATAAAAGAATTTAATATAAATTTATTTAGGAAAATATATAAATAATATATTGGAAATGATTTTCAAAGGACTTATATAAAAGTTTGAAAAAGAAACAATATTTGAAATGATTTTCAAAGGATTCATTTGAAAGTAGAAAAACCCTATTTTGAAAAGTAAATATTAAATTTCGAAGAAAATAATAAAATACCTAAGTTTTGTTTAAAAAAAAGTTCTATGAAAATAAAAGGTTCCAATAGAAACTAAAACGAGTTAAATCGAAATATCAGCAAAAGGGGTTTAATAAAAAGTTAATTCCTTTGAAAAAATAGTAAAGCGTATACAGCTCGTTGATTTTTCCGAGATGAAATTTTTTTAAGTTGTAAAATTCTTTTTAAGGGTGGAAAATAGGAAGTGATACAAGTTTCAAATGGGGTAAATAGTATGCGCAAGAAGACGAAAACCTATAAATAAAACAATAGGCGAGCGCTCTGCAATGGTTTAAAAAAGAGGACAATCAATTTAAAGGAAAGCTGTATAAGTAGGAGCAATTCAAATAAGAGTGGTTTAGGTAAAAGAAAGTTGAATAATATTAATATTATGAAATATAAACAGAAACAATACTAGAAATTTTTACTAAAAATAATGCTCGTAATCCAATTAAGAGCGACTTTGGAAATTAAAGGAAAAACAGAGGAAGATGGATAATTTCCATAATAGTGTGCATTGATTGCACGTATCTTTTAAAAAGTCTCATGTATGCTATTAGAATTTTCGTTAAGGTTAAAGTGAAAGTAGCATGAGTTATAGGAAATAAGAGGATAGAAGTTGTCCTTATCTACTCTAGTTTCTCAATGAAAGTTATAAAAGATGTTTATGAACACTGTAAAGTGCATTTTGAAAAAAAAATGGTTTGGTATAACAATTGAGTTTTTAACAGCAAAACTTAATAAATGGTTTGGGTTAGAAATCCCACTTTTTAAGAAGAATTTTTTTTCCACGAAAAGCTTATAAAGAAAAGGACCTTTTAAAAAGTTAGATTGCTAACGTTTTCTTTTGACTTAATAAATAAATTTAATTGCTAAATTCTAAACTATAGTTTTAAAAGCTAATATGCCTACGATTAACATTAGTTGAGATAAGGAGATTTTCATGGTCCCTTACGAAACCAAGCTATTAAAGAATTTAATAAAAAGGTTTCAAAGTTTATATTTTTAATGGTAAAAGTTTTGGAATTTCATGACTATGAAGTTTTAATTTTTGAAAAAGTGGTAAAACCAAATTGAATTTTTAATACGAAGTAGATAAGGATGACTGCTTAGGTAAGACGGGATACAAGACTAGAAGCTTATAAAATAAATTAGAAAAAATTTCAGTTACTAAAAGTAAAAATAAAGTCCTTAAAAGTGTTACATTTTTGAAAGATAAAATTTTGCAAGCGAAGGCAAAACCCCAGGTCATCATCCCTACGCCTTAAAAGCCAAATTTATAAATGAACAGGTATGCTGATTGTTGTTCTAAAATAAAGTAAAAATTTTGGAAATTTGAAAATTTACCGTGTGGTAGAAAAGAGACAATCATGGATGTTAATCCATTGACTAAATTCTGACTACATGGGATGTGGCTTAGTTTGTTTTGAAAAGATATAAATAAGTATTTTTGAAAATAAAATTTGTTCAAAAATCTTTGATTTTTAATAGAAAATGTTTTTGTAAAAGTTTTGAAAAAAAAAGAGTAAGTTTATTTTTAAATTTTCTTACCATTTTTAAAAGTCGATTGAAAAGGATTTCGAACGGAAAAGAGAGAATTTTTTACTTTTGAAATATCACATGCTTAGCATAGGGAAAAAGTCGATAGGTTGGCAAGTATGAATTTAACTGTATAACAGAAGTTACAGTAAAATAAAAGGTAATTAGTGATGAGGGAAAAAATGTTTTAATTGTGGGATCCTTTTTTCATTCATTTTGGATAAGTCAACAAAACTTGTTTTTAAAATAACTCTGTTTTAAAAACTTTAAAAATAATTTCCTTATGCGGACTGTACTTGAAAAAGTTGAAAACTAATTTAGGGCAAAAGAAAATTTACCAATGTACAATGGAATGGGTATGCAAGAGAATGATGCAAATATGAAATTTTACATCTAAACCCTTTTTCGACGTAAGAATATAAATTTAGGAAACTAGATTTTGGAAATTTTGAATGTTACAAAATTATGTGCTAGGTATTAGATGGTTGGATGCAAAATTGGTTGAATTATGCTTCTTTTCGTAGAAATGTGAGAAAATTTGGATGCAAAAACGATGATTTTGAATTTTAAAAATTACATATATATAGAACTGCCAGTATATATATGTTTTTTGCACTATATTTTCAAAATTATTTTAGAGAATGCATTCCTATAAGAGGCGCTGATTTAGAATTATTAAAAGCCCACAAAAATGGAATTATGACAAACGTCAAATTTGGCAATTAAACTTCTACCTTTGGATTCGTGGCGATTTTCTGATCAATTTTCGTATATAAAGTTTTACGATCGGAGTTCAAACGAAAAAGTTATTTCGTTTGAAGTTTTGGGACATAAAATAATTCAGAATTAATTAAGAAAGTAAAAGCAATAGCTTAAATTAAAATAAGCATTAAATATAAATGTTAATTAAGGGCACTCAATCAAATTAAATCTGATTAAAAAGGGCGGAGAATAGAAGAGAAGAAGAATGAGGGGTGAATCAATTCTGCGAAGAACGGTAAATCTAAATCCAAATCTAAATTGAATCCAAATCTCCTCTCAGATCTAGATTTCTAGTAGATATATGTATGCTTCCGGTATATGTAGTCAAATAGGGAAATTAAGGAGAGTGAAACTGGAATAACATGGATTGGATCTAGAGATTTGGAACTTAAAAGATTAGTGGAAAATTATATATTTTTATATAATATTGGATTTATATAGTTGTAAATCTATTCATGCATGCCTAAATGTAAACTAGAAGTTGTAAGCTAATATTGTATACGTGTAATGAATTCATAAATCATAGTTACGTACTATTTGATTGAAAACTTAATTTTAATATTGCATGTATGTGAATCTTTAAAGTATTGGTGGTAGTAGTCTTTAAAATTGATAAATTATGTGGTAATTCCAGATTTGTAAATTTAAATGATGTATGCAAGAAAAATATAAATTAGAGTTATCACAATAAATTATGAGGATTTAAGTTCTACTTTAATTCATTGAAATATAGAATGTTACAATGCAAATTTCTGTATGTTATCAAGTTCAGATTTATAAATAAAAGTGTATCGTTTGAAAAAAAATAGTAATATACCTAAAAGAAAGTGATGTATGGAATATGGATATTTATCGTATTTTATACTATTTATTTCAATAACTATGGAAAAAAAAAATTCCCCCTGTATTTACAAACGTAACGCAAATTCTCCTTCGGATAAGACAATACAAATTTTACAGTGTTGACATTTTCTTTCGAGAGAGATGTAATTCTAATGCATTAAAATGCAGAAACCCCTAAAGATTAATTAAAAAATTAAAAATGCGATAATAATAACGGTTTAAGTGAAGAATTAATATATATGCAATAGAAGCAAGACAAAATTCAAATAATAATTAACAACAAACGGTATTGTAGAAGGATTATCAAGTCTTAACACAAAATACAATTATTAATAAAATTTATTTTGATAATAAATAATTTTGAAATTATGGTATGTACAATCCACACTATTTGTAAGAAATATGACTTCAAAATAACGTTAGCTCAATGTTTTTAATGTGTGTTGAGTGCAACTTATCACAATTTCAAATAATTTTATTATTTGTTATTCATATACATATATGGATTCCAATAAATAGATGATTACATTTATGTAAATGATACCAAATATTTCACAACAAAGAAATCAGACATAAAGGAAACTAAAAAATCATTCATTATGATCTTAATCATTACTAAACTTGTATGTTTATATACTTTACATGAACTATAGATCAAGTTTATTAGCAAACTAAATGGAGAGATTTTGTTTTTTCCAATTAATAATGGTAAAATATACTGTGGATGCAAAAATAGCATGGAAAACTAAAAAATACCGACATCAATGAATTTACAAAGTTGAAATTAATTATTTTGAAGTAATATGGAAACTTCTACTTCAATGTGCCAGCAAGAAGTTGTTTTCAATATGCGGATTTGGTGCATGGATGAAAAAAGATGAGAGAGTGAAAAAAAAAAATTCTAATATAGAAGATTAATGCAAGCTTCAACGTATTGTGGAAATCAAGATGAAAACATTGAAGTGATTACCTTACATGTGAAAGTAGATATAAGGAATGAAGGTTAGATTGAAAACAAAATAAAAGAAATCATTAGTTAACATAGACTACAAAAGACTTCGTTAAAAACATAACACGTGACCGTGAATGAAAAATCAATATTAAAAAGTAGAAAAGAAGGACAAAAAGGATAAAAGTACGGTATATTTTGATATAAAACGTAAAATCAAGTATCACTTGTTTCAATGCTAGCCTTAAAAAACTACCGATGATAGCAATGTTCTGCTAAATTTGAGCGCTCATACATAGGACAACACGGTGCTACCAACCGATGCAATGTACAAATTTTATATAAAGCATAAATTCAACATCAGCACTTGAAAACTTAAATGGTTTCATTATATCTGTCCTATTTATATTTGAAATTTGAATGCAACTGAAGACGACAGACAGATATAACCCGAGTTAGACAAAGGCAGGTGACTTTATTGCTCATGTCAGTTTTGGGTCCTACTTTTTTACTACTTGGGCTGCTTGAATTTCTTTATATTACCCATCAAATCATTGAACTCTCTTATCAATTTTGTGTACGTATTACGAATAATTGTTAAGCTAAACATCTTTCATTTTAAAGAATAAGTAACTTTATAATTTTGCACGAAAAAATTGATACTAACAGTTGTCATGAAATGATCAGAAATAATTGTTTAAAGTTCAATATATTAATTGTAATTGATTAACTTTTAACGTTAATTGAAATAATTTTATATTAAAAATATAAAAAATTAGAAAATAACGGTAAACGCGATTCTCACTATACTATCTGATTAGTTGAACCACTAGAATTTTTGATCTTGCATCAACATGATGCGACTTATGGTTCAGTCTTTAAAGCTATGGACATGATTCTATTAAAAAAAAGCTTTATGCAGGCATATCAAATAAAATTCGGACTTTTAACATATATTTTATATAAATATAAGGCTTTCTTAAAACAAATATTGTATTTGATAACCTGTTAAAATGGAAAACTTATTGCAATCATTGTTTTAAGCCATGATTCTTAGTTACAAATTTTAAAGCATACGGCCAACCAGAGAAACAATTTTTCATTAATTTGGTTATAGTTATAATTGTCTACAGTATAATTGTAAAATGTTGAAACCTTTAATAAATAAAAGAATAATAAAAGGAATTTAGGTCTTAACTGTATAGACCAATAAGTTATGAGCTGTAACACTGAACAGTTGGGCAAACATGTCAAAGTGCGGCGCAAAGCTGTTTAGCATCTTTGTAACGAACTTCAACTGCATACGTTTAACGTCTACTTGCAAGCAGTGAGTTGACGTAAACAATAATTCATCAAATTATACAACGGATAGCAATTTTTAAACTTTAACGAATGTGTTTGAACGTATTTTCAATTGATTAAGCACTGAATGGAAGATGTAGATAACGGTATTTTTTTGTAAACAATACCAGTGGACATTTTTGAATTTTCTATTAATTTAGTCCACAGCATGTCACAGAAAATATACTACGTAAATTACGATCATTTTTTACCAGCGTGGGTTCAAAATTTTATCAGTATTTTATTTTTGTTCAACGCATCAATTACCTTTTCTTTTATGCTCGCTTTGAGAACGTATGTAAAGTGTACTGCTTAGACACCAACCCATGAGATAAAAGATTGCCGTCGAACAAAAAAACTTAAAACTTTGTTCGGCAAATAACCGACAACCAAACCATGTTTTGACCGACGGTTACCCGTCGATTGAGGTAGACCCAAATATAAAACTAGATGCCCTTGCACATATTCTAATTCTACAATTCTAATGTTGTCCCCATTGATATTATGAACAAACTACTGAACATATTCTTACATAAATTTCGAACTAACAATAAGGAATGTTACAACTTTATACTTTGCAAAATAAGGTTGATAAAGAGGGTCATTGAGGATGAGATAGAGCAAAAGGAAAAGAACAAAAGTTTCTTTCATACAACGGGAGGAAGGGGGCAAAATGTTAACCACAAAGCTCATTTAAGATTTCGGTATGAAAGAAGACCCATGAAAGTATCGTAGTAGCTTCACAAGAATTGAAAAGAAAAGTTTCGCTATGATTCAAATACAACGTTTTGAAAGCATTGAAGTAGCTTTCGAAGAGGTTGGATTGATGTCACAAGCACCTGATGCTCCTGCAAGTGTTAAATGAAATAAGGGCTTCCGAAAGAGTCGAAAGATGAGGCAAAGCTACCTTTCAACTCAGTTGATCCTTTCGAAACAGTTGCGTCGACATGTATAAAGGAGTTTCGAATGTGCTAAGAATGTCTTTTGAAGGTATCAAATAGCAAGCTTGCGCGCATATATCAGATCCTTCGAAACAGTTGGAGAAAATTCTACTAAAACAACCATTACAAAAGGAAAGACTAGCCTTTCGAATCGGTTGAATCATTCCACAAGTATTTGGAAGGTTTCGCACGTAGCCAATATTGCTTAAGTAAACATTAAAGGATCATCTTTCACACTAACCAAGGAGATGCTTTCGAAAGCCATCTTCCGCGACTATCATTTGACCAACAAGAAGTATTCTCCATCACAAAAGACCTTTCGCGTCGGTCCTTTCGTCGCCATTAAACCATTCTGAAACCATTTAAATACCCTGCCCCACTCATTCAAGCGGCAACTTATCCTAATAGTATCGGATCTTGATAACAATGAAGAGGTTTCAAAGGAGACGAGAAAGTTAGAAGCGCTTCCGCTTGTATTCAAACAACAAGATAATGCACCATGACTCATTTGCCACTGACGGAAGCATATCTATTGATCGTGTCGAAAGGCTCTAGAAGTACTCGAAAGCAAAATTGGTAAATATCAGATCAATATTTTCCACTAGCATACTCGACAAAGACGGGAGAACGAAAGCGAAAGGATAAGTGCAAAAGGTGGGAAAAAAGATCTTTTAATGGCTTTCGAAAGGATGGATGCAGAAGGGTCCAAACCGCATCTATAGATACGACCCTAGGGATCCAAGTTCTGGACCAATTTTCGAATTCTTGAATTTCCTTGTCACTTCTTAGCCAAACCAAATTCTTGTAACCCTAGATCAAATAGGGGAAAATTCTATCGCTTGTATTTAAATCTTGAGAAATAAAAGTGAGAGGATGCATGAATCTAATTTTGATTTCGAATATAAGGATGATCATTTCGGCCATTAGCTTGTCAAATGACTAACTGCACATGATACACACTTATCTTCCTAACCCTTCTTTGGCACATGCAATGCTATGGAGTTTATTGGATATCTCGATTTTGAAGCAAATTAACATCACATCTAAGGTCCATGCGATACTAAAGTGATGTGATGATGATAAGTCAATATTATGAAGGCAATTAGACTTACATAATTTATACAAGATGAGATTCCATAGCATATAGAGTCAACTTTTTATTTGATATATATGATGTGTTCCGGATCCCTTCGAAGGTATAAAGACCTTCTAGACTCATTCGAAAGAGGTTTCGAAGGGATTCACCATGTAATCAGTAAAGTCAAACCCTATGAGAGGACTCCTTCAAAAGGTGTTTGAATACTTGGGACATATCATAACTTTTCAAGGAATTCTTTTTATGACTGCAGAATTAATACCTTCGAAATGATTCCCTTCGAAGGCATAAAAACCCTTTTGTCTCCCTCGAAAGGGGTTTAGAAAAGATTGTTCACTTATAAAACTTCACTTTGATGTGTTAACAAGATTTTTTTTGTTAACAATTTTTGGCGCTATAAGGAGGGCTCCAACCTCTGCCCTTGCTATTCCTTATAGGCTAACTATAGAACGTTTAGCTTGTTGTAGGAAAAAGAACTCGAAAAGACTTAGTCGGATGGTTGAGGAGGTAGTACACTTAACAGTTTTGGAAGAAAACATTACTCCAACCTTCAACTTGGAAGGAGTTGTGCCAAGACAACCATCAACTCCAGTATAACTAGACGATAATGCAGCTAAGATAAAAAAAGTAAAGCAACAACTACTAGAAATGCGAGAGCTCCTAAAAGTAGCCCTATCTCAAAAATCTTCTAAAACTGCTAAACCAACAATAGAAGATGAAGTAGTCTTCCCAAGAAGAAACTTGAAAGCTAATGCGTTTGAAAGCAAGAGTAAGATCGACTTAACATCATCAAAGAAGAAGGAACATCATGCAACCAAACCCGATCATCAAAGTAGAATGCATGATAAATCTTTGGAGCAATCTGGAAGCTCGACTTCAAAACAATACAATCCAAATCGAAAAAGCTACCATAATGTTGAACCTTATCTAAAGGATGTGGTGGAGAAGGCTATTAAAGACATGCTAAACGCTAAAGGAAAAAGACCTATAGACGAGCAAGTGAATGACAATGAAAGAGTAGCTTCGTTTACTGATGAAATCATGTCATAATAATTCCATCTTATGTCAAGATTCTAACTATGAAATAACAAGGTATTATCAACACCGATGACCATCTGATGGCTTTTGACAGCCAAATGGATCTATATAACGCTTCTAGGGCATTGCAATGCAGGCTATTTCCAGTAACAGGTCAAGGGACTATCAAAAAATGGTACTGCCAATATCGAGAGTAGACTATTTACTCTTGGAATCAATTTTCCTACGAATTCTTCGCTCAGTTCTACATATGCAATGATCTCACAGTTAATTATATTGTTTTAGCAAACATCAAACAAAGGCATGGAGAATCGCCAGGTGACTACCTTAGAAGTTCAGTACAGAGGCACTGGAGGACAAAGACATGAACGATAGGGATAAGCTAATTGCAGTTCATTTAGAGTTGATTGAAAATACAGCATTTTGGAAAGATCTCTTCATTCATGGTGTAAAGATTTACAAGGCTTTCACTTCCAAGCTGATAAATTTATTCGAATAGATGAATTGTACTTGCATAAAAGAAAGGTTACCCTAAGAAGGAAAGTGGCAGATTTAGATTTGGCTGAGGACACAAAAGGCCGAGATGGGATGACCCAATACTAATACAATTTCTTTGAACAAGCCATTGTCTTATATCTATGCCACAACTAAAGAAAAAGTTAACTTCCTAACTTCATTCAAGGCAAGAAACTACGCTGAGTAAAGAAAAAGGGATGATTATTGTGCTTATCATAAAGCGAATGGCCATAAAACTGATGAATGTCGAGTGCTGACTGCAATTATTCAAAAGCTAATCAATGAAGGACACCTGAAAGAATTCATCTAGGACAAACATAAAGCACCCCAGACTAGCAATGGACCACAAAAGTTCCATAATAATTCTATGAATATCTTAGAAGATGAAGATCCATTAAAATTGAGTCCACCCTTGAATAGGATTGATTGATTCATGGGGGGCTGCAACCAACGGGAACTTGTAACGATGCCAAAAAATATATCAAGGAAGCTAAGGAATGAGTATTTTCTGTCCAGGAAGAGTCTCCGCTTAAAAATCCATGGCTTAATATACAGATGCCAAATCTTGTCATCACACCATAAGAGCTCAAAAAATGAATTCATCATCCTCATAATGACCCCCTTATGATCACTGCACAAATTAGGCTTTCCATAGTGTTCAAGATTCTAATAGACACTGTAAGCGCAGTCAACATCAACTTCAAGCATGCCTTTGATCAAAACGACATTCCTAAAGATAAGCTAGATCCTAGTCTTGAACCTATTTTTGGATTAGATAACAAAGGGTCAACTCCAGTAGAGCAAGTAAAGCTGCTAGTACAGATGGAATATAGAATTTTTGAAAATCTTTTTGTGATCATTAATCAACCATCATATTACAATGCATTCTTTGGCCGCCCCACGTTGGATGAGGTGAATGCTTTTGTCTCAGCAAAATATCTGATGGTGAAGTTCTTGACTAAAAGAGGTTGGGGTACTATTTAGGGAGAACAATTTAGCTCCCATGAAATGTGTTTGCCACTCTTGATTAATAAAAAAGGGAGTACTCTTCTTATGATGATTCCTCTACTATTTTTCAGCCTTTCGATTATGGATATTTTCACCCAACGTTGGAAGGAAAAATAAGATCTAATAAAATAAATAAACCTATGTTTGGAAGGTACATCTCGCTTGGAAGCTAGAGGAAGAGGACTCATGCTAATTCTATAGAAGAAAGAGAGATCATTACAGAATTAGATTGCCAAGGAGAAATGGAGAGGATAAAGCCTATAGAGGATCTTGAGCAGATATGTATAGATCCAACTGATTCAACCAAGATAGTTAGAGTGGGAAAGGAATCGAAGAACAACTTGAAAGTAAACTTAATTCAATTTCAAAAAGCTAACAAAGATGTATTTGCATCGACTCATTCGGATATGATCGGGATTGCACCATTAGTTATGTGCCATCCACTAAATATTGATCCAAATGTTACCCCATTAGTCAAAAGAAGAGATAATTTGATAATGTTCGATCCGACGCCATGAAAGAAGAGGTTAAAAGGCTGCTTGAAAATGCATTCATTCAAGAAGTTTTTTTTATCCAAAATGGCTAGCAAACCCAGTATTGGTAAAAAAGGTAAATGAAAAATGGAGAACATGTGTCCATTACGCTGATCTGAACAATGCATGCCCAAAAGACTATTATTCGTTACCCAGAACAGACCGGTTAATTGATGCAACTAGTGGTCATAAGCTATTGTCCATCATGGATGCTTATTTAGGGTATAATCAAATGCCTATATTCAAATCAGACAAAGAGCATACAAGCTTCATTACCAATGAAGGAACTTTCTATTATAAAGCAATGTCTTTTGGGCCGAAGAATGAGGGAACTACTTATCAAAGATTGGTCAACAGAATGTTTAAGGAAGAAATTGGACGTAGTATGGCAGTATATGTAGATGATATGCTAGTAAAATCTTATGAAGCTGAGAATCACCTTAAGGATCTTGAAGAAACGTTTGAAGTATTACAAAGGTATCAAATAAGACTGAATCCTCAGAAATGTTCTTTTGAAGTTTATTTCGGGAAGTTCTTAGATTACATTGTTAGCGCACAAGGAATCGAAGCCAGTCTCGACCAGATCCAAGCCATCAATGACATGGTAGATCCCCAAACTAGCAAAGACGTATTGAGTTTGAATGGTAGAATTGAAGCCTAAGCAGATTCATCTCCAAGGCAGCCGATGATTGCATCCTTTTCTTCATTGTGATTAAGAAAAGTAAGAATTTTGAGTGGGGAGAAGATCGTAAGAAAGCCGTCCAAGAATTAAAAAATCATTTAGGAATGCCACCAATATTATCTATCCCCGAGGATGGAGAAAGCATATATTTATATATGGCAGTTTCAGAACATGCGGTTAGTTTGTTGCCGATTAGAGAGGAAAACGAAACCCAACTTACTATTTATTATGTAAGCAGACGGTTGAAGGATGCAGAGATTTGATATCCAATCATTGAAAAGTTAGCTTATAGTTTGATATTGACAGCGTGGAAACTCAAAGCGTACTTTCAAGCACATTTAAAACTAATTTTCTACTCAAACAGGTTTTCAGTAAACCTAAGACGTTAGGAAGGCTAGTAAAATGAAGAATTGAACTTAGCAAACATGACATTGAATTTCAGCCACGAACAGCAATTAAAGGGCATGAGCTAGCAAACTTCATCAATGAATGTAAAAACTTCGTTAAGGAACAGTCAGAGAAAGAGAGAGAGAGATCAAAAGCTATATGGCAACTATTTGTGGATAGGGCATCAAATAACCAGGGAACCGGAGCAGGGTATGTCATAATCACACCCGATGGGCATTGCCTACACTGTGCAATCAAGTTAGGATTCCCTGCAATATAAAACGTAGCTGAATATGAATTGACGGTGGCAAGATTAACTCTGGCCGTGCAACTTAAAATCCCATGAATTCAAATCTTTAGTGACTTTCAACTAATGGTGAATTTGATAAAGCAGATATATCAAACTAAAGACGCCAAACTTTCCCAATATACTAAGAAGGTGCTAAAAATGCTTGCCTTATTTGAATATTTTTATACACTGAGTCCCAAGGGAAGATAACTCTCAAGCGGATAAATTAGAAAAATTGGCTATCCAAGAGGAGCTCTAGAAACTCGTATTGTACCGATAGGTATCAAGCAAATCCCAGTATTGAATAGGAAATGCCTGAACCAGTGAAGGAACTGTTGGTTTTAACTAGATCCCAGGCCGTGATGTAAGAAAGGGAAGAAAGAGAAATTAATGAAGAAATTCCAAATGAGGATCCCAATCATCCAAAGGCAGATAATTGTTATGGTAACACTTTAATGACACCTATTGTAGAATATCTTACCAATAGGATATTGCCACCTGATAAAATGGAAGCTAGGAGAATCAAACGACATGATCTGACTTTCACTATGATGGATGGAATTCTTCATAAGAAAGGATATACTCTTCCTTACTTAAGATGTGTGAATCCGGAAGATGGGTTGAAACTATTAAAAGAAGCGCATGTGGGCTTTTGTAAAAACCATTCCAATGGGACAAAGTTGGCTAAGAAAATAATGAGACAAGGTTTCTATTAGCCTCAAATGACTAATCAAGCTATAGAACGCATAAAGAAATGTGAAAGGTATAAAAAAATACTTGAAGATTCCTCATTCACCACCAAGCCAATTAACTCTTACCTCTAGTCGGTGACCCGGACCATTGTCAATTTCCGAAGGAGGAGCAAAATATGCTGCGGTAGCCATTGATTACTTTACTAAGTGGGTAGAAGCAAAGCCACTCCACAAAGTCACTTTTAGAAAAGTGCTTGGATTCGTTAGGACCAAATTTGAAGGGTCCTCTAATCGTGTGCAAAATAATTCCTTCTGGAGCTTATAAATTATGTCGACCAGAGGGCAATATGGTTGCTAGAAAGTGGAATGCGGAACATTTGCGAACCTAATTTTCTACAATGAATGAGTAAAGCGCCTCTTTCCTAAGAAAAGTCTATATGGCTTGGAGTAGAATTATTATTAAACTTGGAAATTACCTTAAACGGTCATAGCCCTTTGTCTGCGCCAAGATGGCTAGGTCAAAGCACCTCTTAAAGGGAGGACAGTGTAATCCTTTATCCGCACTATGCTATGACCAGGAAAAGTATCCGCAAGCCCTTGATCGCACCACGCTATGGCCAGATCAAGGCGCGTCCTAGAGGGGGGGATAGAGTAATCCCTTGAACGTGCCATGTTATAACTATGTTAAGGCATCACCAACCTTCAATCCCGCCTATAAGGCCTGGCTGGAGCACCTCCCGGAGGGAGGACAGAGTAAGCCCTTGATTTCGCCATGCTATGGCCTGGTCATGGCACCGAACAAGCTTTCATTCTCTCCTATAAGGCCGTACTAGAGCACCTCCTAGAGGGAGATTGGGTAAATCCTTGGGTCCTTCTTGTGGATAAGCTAACCAAGCACACCGGACAACAATGGACTAAGACGCCTAAGCCCGAGAAGTGGTACACCAAACAGTAACGACATATAAAGCCTAAAATGTGGCACATATTAAAAGAATCAAGAACTAGAAGAGGCAACTCGAAGCAAAACATTTAAATAATTGAAGCCCAAAAAGTGGTGCGGAACAAAAGGTTCAGATAAGAATTTAAAGCTGTTAGCTAATTTCCAAAGGATGATTTATGAGCTTCACTAATTAATGCCCAAATCAGGGTTTCAAGTTTTATCTACTAATTTATGATCTTTACTAATTAATACCTGAATCTGGGTTTTGGGTCTTTTACTATGAATTTTGGACTTCACTCGTTAATTCCTGAATCTGGATTACGGGACTGTTGTTATTAAGACCTCTATTATGGACTTCTAGTCTTCTATTGATTTTTAGATCTATCTTGCTAATACCTGGATCAGGGTCTATGATCTCCTACTATTAACTTTCAGACAACATTTATCAACACCAGAATCTGGGTTTCAGGACTTCTATTATTTCCAAACGAGGATTTCTAAACTCCAATTATTTATTCCCAAATATGGATTCCTGGCTTTCTATGAATTATTTCTAGACAATATTTTCTATCCTTTTATTACCAGACAATTATTATTATTTTCTATCAAATATAAACAAAAGAAGATTCCCGAACTAATATTATTAATTCTGAATCTAAATTTTTAGTCCTCTATTATTAATTCCATAATTAGATTCCTGGTCTTCTATTAACATAACAAGAGTTGAATTTCTAGACTTCTTTCATTATTACCAAAGTTGAATGTTGGAACTTCAATTTTTATTGCCAAATAAGAATTTTTGGATCTTCAATCATTCTTAATTGTTGATGTCTCATCATATATTAACTCCAGATGATGGTCTATTAATTTCCCTTTCCTAGATTTATAATTTTGGAATTATGTTATTAAAAATTCTAATATCTCCAATAATATTACGAACAAACTACTAAACATATTCTTACATGAATTTCAAACTAACAATAAGGAATTTTGCCTACTTTGTACTTTGCAGGAAAATAAGGTTGATAAGGGTCACTGAGGATGAGATAGAGCAAAAGGAAAATTATTAGACTTTTGTCCTAATGAACAAATGATTCTTTCATACAGGAGGGGCCAAAATGTTAACCATAAAGCTCACTTAATACAAAGGTATGAAAGAAGGCACATGAAAGTATTGTAGAAGCGTTGAAAAGAAGGGTTTCACTATGATAGAAAAGCAATGTTTCAAAGGCGTTGAAATAGCTTTCGAAGAGGTTGGATTGATGCTACAAGCACCTGATGCTCCCGCAAGTGTTATATGAAATAAGGGTTTCCAAAGGAGTCGAAAGAGGGGGAAAAGCTAAACTCTCACTCAGTTGATCCTTTTGAAAAATTTGGGTACAAATGCATAAAGGAGTTTCGAATGTGTTAAGAATGCCTTTCGAAGGTATCGAATAACAAGCTTCCGCACATTTATCAAATCCTTCGAAACGGTTGGAGAAGATTCTGCTAAAACAACCCTTTCTAAAGCAAAGACTAGCCTTTCGGATCGGCTGAATCCTTCACAAGTAGTAGGGAGGTTTTGCACATAGCCAATATTGCTTTTACAAATATCAAAGGATCAGCTTTAATACTAACCAATTAGATGCTTTCGAATGCCACCTTCCGCGAATATCATTTGACCACCAAGAAATCTCCTCCATCACAAATGACCTTTCGCACTGGTCCTTTTGTAACCATTAAACCCTTTCGCAATCAATCAAATACCGTGCCCTACTTATTCAAGTGGCAACTTATTCTAATAGTACCAGGTCTTAACAACAATGAAGATGTTTCAAAGAAGATGAGGAAGTTAGAAGTGCTTCCCCTTGCATTCAACCAACATAATAATGCACCATGACTTGCTCTCCACTAACGGAAGCGTACCTATTGATGGTGTCGAAAGGGTTTAGAAGTACTCAAAAGAAATCTTTTGAAAACTTCGAAAGGATAGGTGTGAAAGTTGGGAGAAGAGATCTTTTGACAACTTCGAAATGATAGATGTAGAAGCGTCCAAACTGCATCTATCAATATGACCATAGGGGTCCAAGTTCGGGGCCAATTTTCGAATTCTTGAATTTCCTTGACACTTCTTAGCCAAATTAAATTCTTATAACCCTGGATCAAATTAGGGAAAAATCTATTGCTTGTAATCCAATCTTGAGAAATGGAAATGAGAGGATGCATGGATCTAATATTGATTTTGAATACAAGGATGATTATTTCGACCATTAGCTTATCTAATGATCAATCACATGATTCATACTTATCTTCCTAACCCTTGTTTGGCATATAATCATGCTACGGAGTTTACTTAGATATCTAGATTTTGAAGCAAATTATCGTCATGTCTAAAGTCCATGCGATACTAAAGTGATATGATGATGATAAGTCATTATTATAAAGTCAATTAGACTTACATTATTTATCCAAGATGAGATTCCATAACATAGTGAGTCCACTTTTTATTTGATATATATGCTATGTCACGGATCCCTTCGAAGGTATAACGACCTTCTGGACTCATTCGAAAGAGGTTTCGAAGGGATTCACTATGCAATCAGTAAAGTCAAACCCTGTGAAAGGATTTCTTCGAAAGGTGTTCGAATACTTTGGGACATATCATAACTTTGAAGTAACTATTTTTATGACTACAGAATTAAAACCTTCGAAAGGGGTCCCTCCGAAGGCATAAAAACCCTTTCGTCTCACTCGGAAGGCGTTTCAAAAGAATTATTCACTTCTAAAACTTTGCTTTGAGGTGTTAATAAGATTTCTTGTTAACGTGAAATATGAACAATTACAAGTTCACGAGCTTATTCCGGCAATAGAAAATACATCTTTTACTTTATATATTTAATTTTTTATCATACTATGTTTTTAAATATAACAATTTATAATAGGCTTTTATAAGCATGCGCATTATGCATGCTGAAAAATCTCGTGTATAATAGTCTAGATAAAATGTCTTTATTAAAAAGCTTTTGGTTACTTCCATCTTTCAAAATAAATCTTTCCCATGTAGATAATTTCTTGCATTCTTAATGCAATATAAATACAACTAATATTTGTTAACTTCTCTCCAAAATCTATAAATAAGTCAATATATTTGTGTCAAAATTATATATTGATTCACAATATCTACAAAATCTACTTTGATTTAGAAATATTGCATCACACCATCTAAAAATTTCCACCTTGATACTATAATTCCATTTAAGCCTACCAACTCTACCAACATCCACATAATTCAAACAATATCAAATATCTCTACGAAAACAAATATCTCCATCATAACAAACTTTATCAACCTCCAAACAACATAAGTATGCATGCCCTCGAGTTAAACATGCATATCGTCGATAACTCAGTACCGTTTGTAGTACCACAAACGTCGCATGCGGTCTTTATGGCTTTCCATTACTGATTCCACCTTAATTCAGATAGATTTACCTCTCCAATGCCATGTGAGAAGTCCCTACAATCTATACTATCCTTTCAAGTAGTTTATAGACATTGTTACTTTCCTGTTTTGCAAGTAGCACCTCTCTATTACCTGTCTGAATCCTTATAACTTCACCCTGAGTCAAAAAGTTATGTCCTTTTATTTTTAACCATCCTATTGAAACAATATTCTTCTTAATTTATCGAACATGTCTAACTTCCATGAGTTTCACTTCACATCCATCATACTTCTTTAGCCTGATCGAATCTACATCATTCACCTCCACATCGCTACCACTAGCAAACTCCACCTTGCTCTTACTCTTCAAAATCAATGAATGCTTCCCTTTGGTTACATATATAGAAACATGCATCCAAACTAAGAGCACACTCGTCTCGTTTTCTTCTGTTAACAAAGAGAATGTCATTACTAATACTAGAATTCACCTTATCATTTTTTCCTTTATCAAGTTTTTCTTTGCCTACCTCTAAAACTATCATCATTTCTTTGTCTTTTTTAAGCTTGTAGCAAAATCTCAATTTGTGACCAGGTTTTCCACATAAATAGTAGATGAAATCTCTTTTCATGTTCAACAAATTTGATCGTATTTCCATATTCATATGGTTATCCCTCTTAGCAAGATTGACATCTTCAATCGGATTTCCACTCATCTCTCTTATGCCAAAGGCTTTGATATCATTCTAGGGACTCTCCTATTTTCCTTGTGCTAATTGATATCATTCTATATATGAGAAAAATATCTACTTTGTGCTACACTTATTTTAGTAAATTAAGCTGTAACACCCTAAAGGACACGAAAAGAACAAAGGCACGATGATTTAGGGATTCGTAACACTTGTATTACACTTTGATGTATCTAATATGTGTTTCTGTTCCGTGTCCTTTGGGGTGTTACAGCTTGGTATCAGAGCCAAAAACCTAACCAATTGGTACAGATTTCATATTCTTTAATCACAATTTTCAACTCAGATTTGTAAATTTCAGTTTACATATACCCACTTTACAAAAATCATATAAATTCAAAATTTAATCTTTTTCACTCAATATTTTTACAGTAGCTTTGAATATTAGTCTAGATTATATATGTAGAATTTCAAAGCCAAAAACATGACCAATTGGTACAGATTTCATATTCTTTAAGCATCATTTTCAACTCAGGTTTGTAAATTTCAGTTTACATAAAGGATCAAATCTAAAGAAGATTTCTTATAGATCATTGCTAAAGGGAGTCTAGAAACAGATTAATATTAAGGGATTTAACGGTTTGGAGTTCCCTTAAAATTCAGTTTTAAAATTGCCAAGAAATGTTAAAAAAAATAGGAGAGGAATAATGTGTAAAACCTACCTATAATCTGTGCATGGCCATCGTCATGTGTAATAAACAGCAAACATCATCCAATGAGAGCCAAATTATGTGTACAAGTAGGAGCGGAATAATGCAAAAAAAAATAAAAGACAAACTGCAAAAGAACCTATAGCTAAAAATTCGCTGCCATTATTCCTTTTGTTTCCACTACAACACGAACTGTGCGTGGAAATCTAACCATGGCCTTTGGTTGATGTGAACCTGTCATGGCCAAACAACTAATTGCTTCCAACATTATACTATGCATTTTGATCAACCAAGAAAATGTGAACTTTTGACTATTTCCTCTGTATTTTCTTGGAAAAATAATAATAGCGGTGATGTGTACAAAATGTATAAAGTTGTTGAAAACGAAAATATATGTTTAGGATGGTGTAACGAACTTAATTTTGATTAACATCATTTAGGACATTTAATTATGTAAATTAAATGAAATTATGTAAATGGTTAAGGGATTGGGATTTGAACAATATGGGGTGGTCGTGCCTAATGAATTAATGAACTAAGGGGAAAATAAAACGAAATAGATAAGGGTAATAGGATAAGGGGAAAATAGAAATAAGTTAATTCTTATACCCTAAACCCTCATGCACTCTCATTTTTCATGTTTAGAAAAAAAAATTAAATTCAAGAGGGGCCGGCCACCATTAGGAGAAAGCAAAGAGGAAGGTAACCTAAAATCAAGAGGAAGAAGCTTGATCAATCTGATTCAAGAGAAAATCTCAACCCCTTAATATCAAGCAAAGTGAATAATAGGTTACATATCATATTTTCTTACTTTCGGTTCTAAATTAGATCCAAAAATGTTTTGAAAGTATTATGTCGTGTTTTGATTGTTAAATAGATATATATGATTGTTGATGAATTATGCTTATTCATACATATTCTTATGATAAGTTATGATTGAAAAATCTATCAAATGACATCCAAATGTCTTGCGATTTTGATACAAGGTCAAAAATAATATTTTAGAATTAGTTTCAAGTTTCATAATTCTCTAAATTAGTGTGGATTTATTATGAATTTTCCAGTAAAGAAAATGGTTAAATTGGGTTTAAATTAATTACGACTATTATATGTTAGCTTTGGGTCAGAAATTTATATATGTTAGAAAACATATTAAAAGTGATTTACGGATATTTTCTGCAGAATCTTTCTAAGTGTTTTAATAAGTATGTAAAATTATTTAATTTATGAAACTTAAATGTTTTATGTGTTTATAAAAGGAGAAGGGGAAATTTGTAAATGGTTTAAATTGTTAATCTGTGAAATTTCGGAAGCATTTTCAGAAAAGATTGCGGATAAGTATTGGCAACCAATCATATGTTGACAAACAAAGCAAGTTAGTTAGAAAGAAATTACTTTATAAATCTACAAATCAGTTTTACAAGGTTTTGCCGTTTCTCCATTTTCGGCAGCTACCATTCGACGTCATACTTCCGCATTTATCCATGTCAAAAACAATGCACATGGTAAAAAAGACTTGGTATGTAGTGGATTGGAGATAGGGAAAAGGTGCAGAGTCGAAATGTTCCTTCGAGGGGGTCGAGACCTTGTTTTGCTTTAAGCGTAAATGCGGTTTTTTGCTTTCGAAAGAGATAGCTTTTGACTTGGTCAAGTGTTTTAAAGAAAAGAGCTTTCGGATGGAGTTGCCGCCTTTGATTTATAAATGAGCTTTCGAAGGGTTGAAACCCCTACTGTTGCATCTGTCTTTGGAAGTAATGCTTTCAAAAGGATTCTTTTGTTCTAAACTCTAAAGCCACTTCTCCAATACTTTCAAAAAGGGTGGTTTCGACACCATCACTTTCGAAAGAGTAGCTTTTGACATAGTTCTCTTAAGATCCTTTTTATATTTTGAATGGTAAATTTGAAAACAATGGTTTTAAAGATTTCAAAACTACCATAAGCTTTTACTTGAACCTAATGTTTTCAAAAGGTTTGTTTTAAGTAAAGGACTTTAATGCTTTCGAAAGGTATATGATAAAGGTTTCGAAGGGGGTGATTTCCCAATGTTTTTGAAAGGTTTACCTTTAGTAAATGAATGGAAGGTTTCCAATGGTTTCAAAAGGCAAGTTTCTAATGTTTTGAAAAGAGGAAGTTTAAGGTTTTATAAAGCTTTTGAAATGAATGCTTTCAATGTTTTCAAAGGTCCAATGTAAATGGTTTCGAAAGGTATGTTTTGGCCTAAAGTTTCAAAGTAAAGTAGTTAACTTGTTTTGTAAGAGGTAGTCTCAATGGTTTTGAAAGGGGTACTTTCAAAGGTTTTGAAAGAGGTTGTTTAAAGCTTTTAAACAAAGGTTTCAAATGTTTTCATCAACAATTTTTTGAGTAAAGCAAGTATCATGGCAAAGAGATTTGAGTAAAGCAAATGGCATGTTTTCCTTGTTTAAGTATGGTTCAATGGGTTAAATCGATTTGAAAAGGTTTTCATGGAAATTTTTGATGGGTAGTTAATCCTAAGTAAATGACTTTGTTATTTGTATACCAGATGGGACTGGTATAGGGTTGCGCCTAATACATTAGCTATAGCCCCTAGCTAATGTAGTCCAAAAATCTAGTATGCAGGGCATAGTCACAGGTAAGACTTAAATGATGTTATACATCGAAAGGAATATATACAGAGAAGGAGGATAGGTAATTGGTGAACCCACAAAACCATTAGGAACTATAACCCTGGGAGAAGTAAGTTAAAGAAAGACCATCTAAAAGTGTGTCTAATAGATGTTAGATTATTTATTATGTTTGGTACGCCTGAGTTAGTCAATGGTTAGTAGTTGCCAAGTAAAACTATACTGTTCGGACAGATAGTCCATTTATTACCTAATTTATAAGCATATATGATATTGCTATTTTTTGTTTTAATCAATTTGATTGTAGGATTCTGATTTTCAAAAAGATATATTTTAAAGGGATATTAGTGAGGGGAAACTCATTCCACTAAGTAGCGTGGTCTCACTTAATATCAGTAAACCGAGATGTAATAATATTATTCACACCATGCTTTATGTCTGACTCGAAGTTTATATTTTTCCCTTTAAACTCTCGGGTGCTCAAAATTAATTTGAGTATATTGAGGGTTAAGGGTTTTTAGGTTTAGTAGGTTGGACGAATAGAACTTTCGAAGAAGGATGCAAGGCTAGCTATATAGGGGCTATATAATTTTAATTCTGCTTTGATGTATTAAGACTTACGTGTCTATTTAGTACTCTGATCATTCTTGGGGCATCTTCCTATGTCACTCTGGGTGTCTTTGTAATAATTATATTTGATCAAAACTTGGGAATCGTTTTGGGATTATGTATCTGAATATGAAAAATTGATTTGAAATATAGTCAGAAAAGTTATTTAATCTGTGTTGATTTTATTTCATACTTATGTGCTTCTGATATTATAAATAACATTAACACCACCATATTTCATATTTATGTAACATTTCCCTACAAAATATATTATTTCTTTAGGACATGAAGTAGATCTCTCTCTTGTTTGTTCCTTCTTTACAATTTATTCTGTTTTATAAAATATTTTAAGAAAATTTTATTTTTAATAAGAAGCTATTTTGCATAGCCATGAGTATTCCATGGTCCAAAGTCTGGAGCCAACTATGTGATTAAATGTACTTTTTATTGTCTTGCAATATTTTGCAGAAGCCATACACTTATGACATTATTATAAGCACAAGGTTCATGATATATGGTAAAAGAAAGCAGCTTCTATATTGAAAAAAACTAAATCGAGCATGATAAACAACCAAAAGATTAAAGCAAACCACAAAAATGACCACTGCCGAGACACCCCTACAGCATGGATCCAAGTTATACATCATACAACCCATATATTATTACCATGGTAGTAAAAAGTTTTGGCTTTAGTGCTTATGAAGATATATAAATCAAGTATAGTGCTTATGGAGGTGGTATAAGTCATTAGTTATGATGCTCTACCTGAAATATTCTTCCCAAGTAAACAATGCGCTCAATGTAACTCAACATTGCATCACATTGTTGCAATCTAACTTTAATGTTATAAACCTCTTAGCTAAGGTTTAGATTCATTTAACTCGGTTTTAATTGGGCTTGAACTAATTTTAAATTCGGTTAAAAACCCGAGTTAATTGAGTTTAAAACTTAGTTTTCTACTGAGTTTAAAACTCAATTTATGAGTAATAAACTCAGTTTTCAGAATTTCGGTTCTAAATCGAGTTTAAACCCCAGTTTTCAAATGAGTTTAAATTTTAGTTTACTGAGTTATGAACTTAGTTTTCAGAGTTTAATCTTAGTTTTAAAGTTTGAAAATCAGTTTGCAACTGAGTTTAAAACTCATTTTTCAACTGAGTTTAAAAGTTCAGAACTCAGTTTTCAGCTAAGTTCAAAACTCGGTTTACAACCGAGGCTAGAAATTAGTCTTTTTAACCTCAGTTAAAAAAATTTATTCACCCAGTATAAAATAAGTTTTCAACTAAGTTCAAACCCAGTTCTTTTCAACTGAGTTCGAAACCATGTTTTAAACTGATTCGGAAAACTAATTTTAAACTCTGATTAATAATTGAATTACATCGGTTTGTTAGGCATTTGTAAGTGCAATTAGCATGGTAGTTCATCTGCACTTATAACTCCATTTTTTTACTACTTTATTTTCTCATTTATGGGTTTATATCAAAATTAAGTGCAGATCGTGTAAATTAAGAACAACATGTTACGTCCACTGGCATGTCATTAGCATCAGAGCTCAAATTGATAATAGAAAGAGAAGTGGAATTTAAAAAGTAACTAGCTTGCTTGATTCATTTAATCCGACCAGTCTCCAAAGCACAGATCAATAACCATGGACATTCAACTAAACACCTAGTCAAATATCACAGCCCTTAAGTCAGTTTTTTGTACAATCACCAAGTCAAATCCTACCACCACCTACTTAGCTACTTCCCCTACCACATACTCAGCCATTGGCATAACCACCAAGTCAGGTGTTTCAACCTCCTGCACAACCATTCCTACAATCGTTAAGTTTTCTCTCGCAGCTACCATATCAAGCCTCACAACCATATGATCAACCATTTCTACAAATTTTTAATCATATCTTGCATCCATCTGGTTAGTCTTCTCAATTAATTTATTGATTGATAAAACCATTAATTCCTTGTCAACAAACACACAAAAAATATCAAACAATGCATGCACATTTTCAATCAACTTTTGGAAACATT